>OX336393.1:389004715-389702215 GCA_946902985.2 Meconema thalassinum | reverse complement strand
AGGCATTATTGTTCAGTTATTCGTCCAGAAGCTCTGTACGCAGCAGAATGCCCTGCAATGAATAAGAAAGATTTAGTTGAAAAGTTAGAGGTCAAATAACGAAAAATCATGAGAAAGATCCTATGACCAGTCAGAGAAAATGGAGAGTACAGGAGGCGACATAACAACGAACTCTACATACGTGTGGAAAGGATAACGGACTTGATGCGATAAAGGAGAATTCGTTTCTATAGCCACATAACACGCATGAGTTCGCAGAGACTGACCAACCGTATATTTTCCTACTTTGTAGACAAGAAAACCAATGGACCATGGTTCTCTGAAGTCGAAAAAGATTTTATAGAAGTAGGGATTTCGCTTGAGGACATTCAAGAACCTGTTCATCTCCAGAAACAATTTAGAGCACACCAGCGATTCCAATGAGAACAGGCACGAAGTGGACGGCTGACAGAAAGGAGGCGCACAGGAAACGGATGAAGGACTACTGGGAAAAGATTAAAGCTCAAAGACGGAAACAGTTGAAGTAACGTGGTCCATAGCTGGCCGAAACGAAGAATAAGAAGAAATAAACAAATAAATTTAATTAATTACAGTAAGTTGAATAAGAAATAATTTCAAGAATTTGGGCAGACTACATAGCAGTTATAAAATCGATGCTTATCTATCCCGTATTATTCCGGTTTCTACGAGGTCAGAGATGAATTTCTTCGGCGGATTTTTTTACGGTCGCCCCTCCCATCGCCAACCTCATCCGCGGAGCTATTGAGGTGAAATGAATGAAAGTGGGCAAGAAGTAGGAAAGAAGCAGCATTGACCTATTACTGTAGAAGATACTCCCTCGGTAGATCAGTGGTAGAGAGTTCGCTTCATGGTTCCAAGATCACGAGTTTGATTCCTGGTCAAGAAAGTCGGATTTTTGAAGGACAGCAAAGAACCCACGGCACCCCGAGTCGCCCAATACTGTAGGGTTTCGGTTTCGCAGTTCAAACAGAATGTCAAATTTGGGGCTGATGACCAAAATGGCTCAAGCCCGCAAAATACATTAACAATAATAATAACGAAATTGGAGAGAAGATCGCTCACATCTAGTGGGACGTGGGTTGACGACCACGGGACCCCAGCTGTGTCCGGCATTGCTTCTACTTACTTGTGCCGGGCTCCTCTCCGTCTTCTTTCCTGTCGACCTCACTGGGCCAACTCTTGTTCTCTTCCGACACCGACGGTATTAGGGTATCCGAGGCCTAGGGAGTCTTTCACATTGCCGCCTATTGACCCTAGTCTCATCTTTCCTGTGCCGTTTCAAAGACGGCCGACGTTGGAGTTAACTCAATGGTCTTTCGATTGCGGATGTGACCCATCATTTTGCATGATAATGCACTGAGCTACACCAGTCGGTTCGTTATACACACTAATGACAATGCATTTATAATTTATAATTAATAGCAATCATTCAGCTATAAGAACTTTACACATATCCCATGAGTCCATCTCATTACGTTAGTCGTTAGTGTATAGCATTCTTGTCTGTCACTGTGGAAGTCTGGGGAATGATTTCCGACTCTGTCAAGACATTTAATATATTCTAGTCTTAGATCTGCAAGGGGGTACATACGCTCAATTGAGAAGAGGAGGGTTTCATTCACACCTCAGCCATCCTGAAATTGGTTTTCCGTGCTTTCCCCTCTTCTACGCCTGGCAAATGCAGGGATGGTACTTACTTAAGCCCATGGCCCCTTTCTACCGAAATCTTAACTCGATTACAAATGCACACACTAGAACAGACATCACAGTGACTCAGGCTATCCGACAACTTGTACACACACCCAAGTGCACGGGGCCACATGACCACGATGATGCAAAGCCACTAATGAATCATCATCAACAAAAACTCTTTTCCCTGTCTTTTATTGCCCTTATTCTCAATTTGTTTTCCATTTCTTCATCTAGTGCAGCAGTTCCCAACCTTTTCTTATCCCGCACCCCCTACCCCCCCTAGTCTACCCCCTAAGAAGTAACATTTAAAAACGTTTCATATTTTACGGGCAATATGTACACAACTTAACAAAAACATTAATAATAAAAAAGTGCTCAAATGGAAGGATTTTTTCGGAAGAAGGGAAAGAAAACCGGCTCGAAATGGCCCGAGGAAAGGAAGAGGAAATATAGTGAGATAATTTAGGAATACTGGAGGAAGAAGAAGGAACAGCAATGAACAAAGCATTGAATTGGCTCGTGGTCCCTAGACGACCGAAACGATAATAAAAAATAGCTTTCAACTATTTATAACTTATTTTTTTGAATACAGTAAAATGAATATTTTTTATTTATTATTTGTTTGCTTTTAGTACACATTTCATTTCAATAAAATGCTAAATGAAAATCCACAGCCTGCTTCCAGTCGACCGACCGGGTCAGGGAATGGAATGAATGAAGCCCCCATTTAGCGGCGAGGATATGAACTGTGCTGGCTGCCGAAGCTTGTCGCACTTCCCTGGGGAAATGATTAAATGAATAACAGATGAAAGAAAATGACAGTGGAGAGTGTTGCTGGAATGAAATTCGTGACAGGGAAATCTGGAGTACCCGGAGAAAAACCTGTCAGCCTTCGCGTTGTCCAGCCCAAATCTCACATGGAGTGACCGGGATTTGAACCACGGACCCAGCGGTGAGAGGCCGGCATGCTGCCGCCTAAGCCACGGAGGCTCAATAAAATGCTAAATGAAAATGAAAATCCACAGCCTGCTTCCAGTCTCCGACCGGGTCAGGAATGGAATGAATGAAGCCCCTATCTAGCGGCGAGGATATGAACTGTGCCGGCTGCCGAGGCCTGACGCACTCCTCTGGGGCAATGATTAAATGAATGACAGATGAAATGAAATGATAGTGGAGAGTGTTGCTGGAATGAAATTTTGACAGGGAAAACCGGAGTACCCGGAGAAAAACCTGTCTGCCTCCGTTCTGTCCAGCACAGATCTCACATGGAGTGACCGGGATTTGAACCACGGACTCAGCGGTGAGAGGCCGGCATGCTGCCGCCTAAGCCACGGAGGCTTAATAAAATGCTAAATATAATGTTCAATTTTACTTTTATTTACTTGTTCAAATGAAGATGTATAAACATTTAGCTGAGGAAAATAAACAATCACACTACATAAGGATTTTTAATTTTGATTATATTGAAAACCAATTAATTCTAGCGATTAGTTTGGCTAAAATAGACAATAGCAGTGCAGCGGTGAAAGTGACTGCGGTTGGAGTAGAGTGGATTGTCCGACATGCCTTGATATGCCTGAATAAGGCGGTACTACGCGCCGGTACATTACGACTGACGCGTACGGTGGGAACATGGCGCCCGCCATTACCGTTTATTTTTGGATAACCCCTAACCACTTCGCTGCGTACTACCACCAAGGGATACGCGTACCCCAGATTGGGAATCGCTGATCTAGTGTGTAAGTCGGTAGTTAGTTTTAGTTGTAAGTTTCTAGCTAGATATAGGTTCATTCTCATTTTTCACGATCACCTAAACCATTAGGGACTGATTAACCAAGATGTTAGGCCCCTTAAAACTATAATTATCATTATCATCATCATCACCTACGTATTGAACAGCGCGGGTCAGGGTTTGCGTTACTAAGCACCAGCCTGATACTTCCACGTGCTTTTTTTGACTCTACTTTGAAGGTCTTAACATCGGATTTTAGAAGAATGTGCGAATCTCAGGAACGAGTGTTGGACACTGCTTTGCCGGCAATGGGGGAAGGGGTACAATGAATACCGTATTCTCTTTGAACTGTTTGTCCGATCGACTTGTGCTGATCCTCTTAAACTAACGGCTACCAGCGGCTTAGAGCCATAAGTACGGCTAACTGTAAGCACGGAGTTAAACACAAGTCCCTCGGGAGGGAACTGAATAATTCTTTGTGCATAGTTCTTCAAAACATTGGTCAACATTACGTAGAAGTGGGAAATTAAAGGAGAAGCGCTAGGCTGCAGTAATCAAGAAGTGGGGTGAATGAAATTACGTTGTTGTTGATTAATTAGGGACTTTGATACATCGTGGTCATGTAGCCCCATGTACTTGGATGTGTGTGTGGAATTTTTCTGATTACCTGTGTTATTGTCGCCTCCGTAGCGTAGCGGTCAGCATGGTTAGCTGCCGCCCCGGAGGTCCTGGGTTCGATTCCCGGCTCTGCCACGAAATTTGAAAAGTGGTATGCGGACTGGAACGGGGTCTACTCAGCCTCGGGTGGTCCAAATGAGTAGAGGGGGTTCGATTCCCACCTAAGCCATCCTCGAAGTGGTATTCCGTGGTTTCCCACTTCGTCTTCGGGCAAATGCCGGGATGGTACCTACTGTAAGGCCACGGCCGCCTCCTTCCCTCTTCCTAGCCTCTCCATCCCAATCTTCCATCCCTTCCCATCCCTCATGAGGCTCCTGTTCGCTTTGCAGGTGAGGCCGCCTAGGCGAAGTGCTAATCACACCTCCCCAGTTGTATCCCTCCCGACCAGATGTACCAAGCTCAAGGACACTGCCCATAGAGGCGGTAGTGGTGAGTTCCCTCGCTGAGTCCGTGGGAACCACCAACCTAGAGGGTAAATTGACTAAATAATAAAACAAAAAATACCTGTGTTATTGTGATGTTAGCGTGCAGTGAGGCAAATTGAGAAACTAAAAGGTTCAAATAACTAGCTAAAATAATGAAATTGAGCAAGACAATCTGGTTCAATGGGACATGGGACTCACTCACCCTTAAGTACGCACCGATCAAAACACCCCTAAAACACCTGCAGCTATCTTGTCAAGCACACAGGTAGGTTAATTTGGATCAACATAGGCCATCGTGGCTTCGGTGGCGTAGTTGGTAGCATGCTGAACTGCTGTGCCCAAGATAGCGGGGTCAAACCCGGCCGAAGTCGTCGGATTTTTTTAAGCGTTAAAATCCTTCAGTATGCCTTCCTTCGGAGGGGAAGTTAAGTCGGCGGTCCCATGTCATAGATTTATGGCATGTAAAAGATCCTTCCACAGACTAAACTTGTGTGAAGCTAAATTTCTAGGTTAGATTTGGTTGGAACGCTCTATCAAATGGTTGGTTCCTTAGTTTAGGGGCTGCGACAACGTGGTCATGTAACCCCGTGTACTTTGGGTGTGTGTAGAATCTATCTGATAACCGGTGTTAATTGTAATGACTGTATTAGTGTGTGTTATCTGTGATTCAGGTAGAAGAACTGCAGACGATTAATTTTTTCAAGTAGTTCCTACTTTTCCCACCAAATGCTACCGTCCACGACACCTAGCTGCGGACGCTGCTACGAAATGCCATCGCAGTCAGCACCCGGTGGTGAACGTTGAAACTACTAGAGCGATATCAAACTAAGGTTCTTTTTCATGCCATAAATCTATGACATGGAACCGCCGGCTTTACTTCCCCTCCGAAGGAAGGCATACTGAGGGATTTTTAACGCTCTTAAAAATCCGAGGACTTTGGCCGGGTTTAAACCCACGACCTTGGGCATAGAAGCTCAGCATGCTACGAACTACGCCCCCGAAGCCAACCGCTCTATGAAAGATCCAACGTTCACCACTAGGTATCATTGACATCTGGTAGTGAAAGTTGGAACTACTTGAAATTGAACGGAACTTGTAGCTCACCCTATCTGTGTCCGCTAGAAGCAGCTACTTCCTCTGGCGAGCCGAACATATCCTTGGACACTCCCGGCACTAAAAACCATACGATAAATAAAATAAATAATAGAATAGGCTATTGTGTTGACCGACTGAAAATGTGTGGTATTATTTTTCAATAAGACAACACTGAATATCTTTATCTTCTGAATTCACAATTTTCCTTGATTGGACCTAGGAGTTTGCTCAACATCTGCCTTTCTCTTATTTCTAATTTGTCGATCTGATCCTTTCTACTCAAGGCGGCTTCTGTGGCGTTGTTGGTAGCATGCTGAGCTTCTATGCCCATGGTGACGGGTTCAAACCCGGCCGAGGTCGTCGGATTTTTTAAGAGCGTTAAAAATCCCTCAGTATACCTTCCTTCGGAGGTGAAGTAAAGCCGGCGGGCCCATGTCATAGATTTATGGCATGTAAAAGAACCTTCCACTAACTAAACTTGTGCGAAGCAAAATTTGTAGGTTAGGTTTTGGCCTGTATACCATCTCTTGATGAATGCAGTATATTTGCATTTGTCTATTGGTACAGGCTAGAGTAAAATGTGGCTTTCCACAAATGTCTCAGTCTCATTCAAGGCTGTGATTATATGGAAGCTACTGAGGTATGGGTGGTGCTGAGTAATGGGTCAGTGCCTGTGGATGATGTGAAAGGTTCTGCTCATAGGGTTAGTATAGCCATGACGAATAGAAACAAAGAGTGTCATCACTCCGCTCCTTAAGCATTGTAGTTCATGGTCCAGCCCGTGTGTGGTGTGGAAGTCGCGCCGAACCATAAGCACGTGTGACAACTAGCCCACGAGGTTACTAAGTTACTGTAAATAATATCCTGTGCGCGAAAAGTTATATTATGCGATGGAATTTGTTTCTTTGTAATACTGTAGTTTACGAATATCTGTGCAGTGCTTTCTGTGAGCAAACAACTAAATTGTCTGCTGTTCGGGAAAATGTCGTACTGTTTCGTTCCTGGATGTAAATCGGGTTACGGAAGAAAATCTGATTGTAGACATTTTTTCACTCCGCCAAAAGAAACAAATCTGTTTGCGAAATGGGCGAGAGTTATTCCGCGGAAAGATACGCAATTGTCGATCAAAGGTAGAATCCGTGACATGCGTTTTTCAGAAAATTTAATTATTATAAAGGTGGACTGTTTCGTAGTGAACTGTGGGAACGTTAAACTTCCTCTCGTGAAGTGGAAAATAAAACCAGGATCAGTACCTAACATTTTTCAAAATTTACCGTAATATCTATCCACTGAGGTAAAATCACGAATGGCGCCCAGTAGGAAACGGAATGAAGGCAGCCTTCCATGGTTACTTGTTCTACTTCGTGCCATCCTTACCTAAAACGAATCAAGAAGTTCCGTGACGAACCAAAGAGCCTACTTTTCTTAAAATTAAGATACATGCCAATGATTAATCTACAGTATATGAACCTATCTAGAATAATGACGAAATTAATTTGGTAATATCGAAAAGTCTAATTAGTTCGAAATATACCTGGTATAATGTGGCCTAATAGAGCACTACAGTTGGCAGCCTTGGTGACTGAATATATTCTTAGTTCCATCTCTTAAGGTACAGAATACAAAATTTGGTTGAACTCCAATGGACGTAACATGCTGTTAGACATTGGATCTATCAGCACGAGTAAAAGCATGTTGGCAACAATGTCATACATGTGCTGGTCAGAAATAATCTAAAATATTATGATATCTTGTTGTGCCAATTTTGAATGAAATCCATTTGTTAGTATAGAAGTTACATGTATTTTAAAATAGGACCTATCAGCAGGCATAGAATCATGTTGGCAGCACTGACTTATATTAATTACTCCAAATTAATCTAGAATGTCAGGTGCTATACGTGTGCAAAGTATAGAGCTGTTGGCTTGCATAATTTCTCATATATTAATATTAGGATAAACAAATATAGACAGCATTTATTAACAGTTGGCAGCCCTGATTGCTCTTAAGAATACTTATAGTCATATCTGTTATGTTACATATAGCATATACGAAATTTGGTTGAAATCCAACTGATTGTATAGAAGTTACATGTATTTAAAAATTGGTCCTATCAGCAGGCTTAGAATCATGTTGGTAGAACTGACTCCAAATTAATCTAAAATGTCAGGTACTATACGTGTGCATAGTTTAAAGCTGTCGGCTTGCATATTTTCTGATGTACAGGGTGAACAAAAAATGCCGCACTTGGAGGTCGGCATGCGATTCCTCATCCAATTGCAAGACAAAAGTTTCAATAGCAAAATCGGATCGGGAGCTTTTGAAAACACAAGTATGAAAACGAGAAGCTGGCACCACTGTCACATCCTACAGTGCATCGGAATGTACAGAGAACCCGGCAGAGCGCCGAGTTCCTGCGACCTGCTTTTGGCCACGCTACATGCAGGTACAGCGTTGCCAGAGCCTCGTTTCTTAACATGCATTTCTGTTAAACCTATTAGCGGGACTGGGTTTTGCAACATAAACTTTTGTCGTGAATTTCGACGAGGAACCGCATGCCGTCCTCCAAGTGCGGCATTTTTTGTTCACCCTGTATTGGTATATGGATAAAAAATATAGAGAGAGAGCAATTATTAACAGTTGGCAGCCCTGGTGGCTCTTAAGAATACACTCAGTCATATCTGTTTGTGTACACATATTACAAGCAAAGTTTGGTTGAAATCCACTTGATAGTGTAGAAGTTATATGCATTTAAAAATTGGACCTATCAGAAGACTTGAAATTATTTTGGCAACATTGTCATGTATTGCCTCCTGGAAATTAAACTGAAATAGTATTATTTACATGTGTGCCAATTTTGGAATAGCTCCCATGCACACCTTCCAGGATATCCAACATGGAGCTCAAATTTCTAGTGCATTTTTTTCAGCAGTTGGTAGCACTGACATCATTTTCAAATATGGGCTTGAGATATTCCGGTATAGATCTTTACTCATACCAAATTTTGTTTCGATTGCTGCAGCCGTTTAGGAGTTGATAGCGGACACACACACACACACACACACACACACACACACACACACAGCCAGCCAGACAGAAGGACAGACACATTTTTCCGGATCGATCTCATAAGTCTACTTTTTCCTCATTTTTAGCCTATTTTCAATTTAAAAAAAAAAAAAAAAAGCTCATGAGATCACCTTTTGTCCGTGTGTGTGTGCGTGTGTCTGTGTGTGTGTGTGTGAGGTGTGTGTGTGTGTGTCCCTAATAAAATCTAAACGGCTGGTGCGATTTCAATGAAACTCGGTAAGTTCATAGCACTATTCCCGGTGACCACGACCGTGCCCTTCAAATTTTGTTACGTCTCACCAATCCAACATGGCGGCTGTGCGAAATATTTCACTAGCATTCAATATCTCCGTAACTATTACCGATATCGCCCTGAAATTGTGTATGGTGATAAAGGGCACTACTAGAAGTTCACTTATGAGACTTTTAAAAACCTGGTGACTACGAAACCAACATGGCGGTCAAGCGAAGTTGAGACTTTTAAATAGACTTTTCTCGCGATTTAACTATCCAAACGTAATGAAACTTGGTACAACAAATGTTTATAGACATTGTAATGCACTGGAGTCTAATTTAGTTCAATTGTTTACATAACCTCAAAATGGCGGCTGTACGAAATATTTCAATGACATTCTATATCTCCGAAACTATTACAGATATCACCATGCAATTTTGTACGGTGATAAAGGGTACTGATACAAGTTTACCTATGTGTATTTCATAAACCTGTAAAGTACAAAACGAACCTGGCGACCAAGCGAATTTGAAATATTTTAATAGACTTTTCTCGTGAGTTAACTCTCTGAGCGCAGTGAAATGTGGTACAGTAAATGATTTTGCAGATTGTAATGCACTACCATCTAATTTAATTCAATTGTTTACATAACCTCAAGATGGCGGCTGTGCGAAATTTTAAAATTAAGTTTTTATTTCTTGTGTCGTAATCATGCGATCGAAGTGAATGTTTGAATAATGAAGCTAGGCAATAATTGTCCTTGAATAGTACATAACTCTATGGCCTATACATATAACAATCCTAAATGGCGAGCTTCCGAAATATTTAGACGGTTCTCAATATCTATGAATCTTTTACAGCAACCAAACTGATTTTTTTAATGTTCATAGAGACTATGAACATATGTTCACCTATAGGACTTTCAGTAACCTGGTGAGCACAAATCCAACATGGCGGCGACGCGAAGTATAAATATTTAAATGGACGTTTCTCGCGAATTAACTATCCGAGTGCCGTGAAACCTTGCACGTTAAATGATTTTACAAATGTTGATCCACTGGCATCTAATTTATTTCAATTGTTTGCGTAATCACAAGAGGGCTGGTGTGCGTACTTTTAAAATCTTGATTTTACTTCTTGTGTTCTAATCATGCGATTGCAGTTTGAATGCCACACGTACACAATAATCTTGATGTAATAGTACAAAAATTAAAAATCCAACCTGGCGACCATCTGAAATATTTAGACGGTTCTCAATATCTACGAATCTGTTACAGCAATTAAACTGAAATTTTGTATGATGATAGAGACAATTAACATGAGCAGGATATATGAAAATAGGCTGTATAGTTCTTCACGGAACTACTTGTTGCAAAATGTGAAAAGTAGGCTAAAAATATACAATCCGTCTTAATAATAATAGGCCTAAAATAATAATAGTTCTTGATTCCTTAGGGACTTTGCGACATTGTGGTCAGGTAGCCCCGTGTGCTTGAGTGTGTGTAGAATTTGTCTAATAACCTGTGTCATTGTGATGTGTGTAGTAGTGTGTGTATTTGGAATTGAGGTAGGAATGGGTAGGAAGCGGCCATGGCCTTCAGTTAGGTATCATCCCGGTATTTGCCTGGAGTAGAAGTGGGAAACCACGGAAAACCACTTCCAGGATAGCTGAGGGAGGAATTGAACGCGCCTCTTATGAGTTTTGGCTCACGGGGCTGAGTGAACACCGTTCCAGCCCTCGGACCAGAATTAAATTTCTTGGCAGAGCTAGGAATCGAACGCGGGCTTCTGCGGTGATAGCCAAAAAGAGACAGACATATACCGTAATAATAATAATGGTCAACCTGCCTATAAAATAAACGGCCATGCAATTCTTCGCTTCCGTTACCGTCCTCCTGATCAATATCATGGTCAGTGTCCGCGTCTTCGGATCTTGTTTCAACTTTGTCTTCAGTGTCAGAGTCACAAATTCCTTTCAAATTACTGAATCATGAACTAGCGATTCGTCATCTTTCAGCAGAAGGCGACACACTTCATCTACATCCTTAGGTTTTCATAGGCGTAATCTCTTTACTGATATTCACTAAGGTAACGTACTAAGCCAAATAATGCGTGTAACAGCACACCTGCAACTCACTGACAGAATGTTACATCATTGGGCGCGCTGGTACTATCAATCCCACGGTGACAAAATGTTAAACGTGTAATAGAGTAGAGTTATTTTTAATCACGTCATTTCACAACTCCCGGAAAATGCTTACTAAGGTATGGCGTAAGATGTCCCGAGATGATAAGATCATAACTTGAACTGTTGGCTTGATATTAAAGCTAAAACTAACCATGGAGCTGTCAGACGAATGCGCGTCTAACGGAATGTTTTAGAAGATAGTTCTACATGGGGACTGAGCATATTAATAATACCTTTTTCACAGTATTATTCATAAGTCTAAACAAAACAAAAATGTTGTAATCAGCATAACTGTGACCTTCGTAAAGAGGTTTTCGTACCCCAGCGCGTATCCCATTTTTGAACAGCTGATTGCGGCTGACTGCGCCGCTAGCGCTAGCCAACAGCGGGGCGCGCTTGAACTCGGTCAGTGATAACACTATGTACTGTATTCTATTCGTCATGGTATAGCTGTGCTGATTCAGTGAGGAAATCAATGGCGAACTATTTCATTCCTCACCTTGCCTAGTACGACTAATTATAGTGCTGCTTTGGTTCTCTCAGTTTCTACCACATAACCTATGGTGGTGCCTTTTGAGGATCCAACCAGCCTCTAGGCTGACTACGTAACAGACAGGTTTGATTAATGCTCTAAAGTTCCAACGTTCGTCACCAGGTGCTGGTTGTGATGGCATCTAGTAGCCAAGTTCACAGCTAGGTATCAAAAGTAGGAACTTCTTGAAATTATCGTCTGCAGTCCTTACTTGAATTTTAAACAGATAACACACACTAATACAGTCATCACACTTAACACCGATTATCAGACAGATTCTACACACACCCAAAGTACTCGGGGCTACATGACCGCGTTGTCGTAGCCCCTGAACTAAGGAACCAACCAACCCACCAACCTTTCTACTCATAGCAGGCATTTTGCGCCATATAAGGCCTCCGGTCGTATTACTGTGCAGTTATGTCGTATCTTGACGTTAATGGATATTGATTTCCTTTTCATGCCTGGTTAGTTGATATGCCGTTTACAATTTCATGATCCGTGATCCAAAGCCTTCTTTCTCCGAGGTGTTGGTATCCATACACTCTCCAAGATATTTACATTTCTCCGTTTGTTTTACCTTGTCTTATCTCTAGGACTTTGGGTGCTGACTTAATGTTTGCATTATTATTATTATTATTATTATTATTACCAGCGGGCCCGTACGAGAACTCTCGGATGTGTATGAACTACCCGCCTGGCTTTACTGTTATGCGGGCTTTGTGTATAAACCACCCGCCTGGCTTAACTGTTATGCGGGCTTCTAGAAATATGTTTATTTGTTTAAACGCACTTTTTAAACAAATTGTCGATATTCATGAAATCAGAGAACAATTCATCACTGCTGCTGGTTGCACAATGGGTTGTGTGCGCCCCATGTGTACAGACTACCCACCCGGCTCTAGTGCTATGCGGGCTGTACGCGACACAGTTCTGCCAGGGGCCATCGTCTTGTTTATTTGTTTAAAAGCACTTTATAAACAAATAAATATATTATCGTTGACTTTTCAAGAAAGGCAAGATTTTTCCTGTATTATTGAGACGATTTGGAAGATTTTGGTTCAAACCATACCATCGAATTCCCTCTGGGTTGGGAGCTTGAGTTTCGTGATACATACACATAGTCTTAGCGTATTATTTAATAAGATAGTTTATTATTACTATTATTATTATTATTATTATTATAAACATATAAATGTGTATGTTATCGAAATTAATGTTTTCAGTCGGTCAACACGATTGTACCCAATTGTGATGGGTAATTCCCTAATCCTCAAAGAAATTGACATGAGTTTTTTCTTTTTCAGGATTTGGGAATAACCCATCACAATTGAGTACAAGCGGCTTCGGTGGCGTAGTCGGTAGCATGCTGAGCTTCTATGCCCAAGATAGCGGGTTCAAACCCGGCAGAAGCCGTCGGATTTTTTAAGAGCGTTAAAAATCCCTCAGTATGCCTTCCTTCGGAGGGGAAGTAAAGCCGGCGGTCCCATGTCATAGATTTATGGCATGTTAAAGAACCTTCCACTAATTACACCTGCGTGAAACTAAATTGTATAGGTTAAGAATGTAATTAACGCTCTTAGGTTGCTACGTTCGTTGCCAAGAGCCGACTGCGGTGGTGTCTAGTAGCTATCTTCTGAACTAGGCCTAGTAGTCGTTGACGGTGGCGTTTAGCGGCAAAAGTAGGAACTATTCGAAAAATTCTAAGTTGCAGTCCTTACTTGAATTAAAAAGACAGATACACACACTAATACAGTCATCACAATTAACACCGGTTATCAGACAGATTCTACACACACCCAAAGTACACGGGGCTATATGACCGCGTTGTCGCAGCCCCTAAACTAAGGAACCAACCAACCAATTGGGTACTGACTGAAAAACATCAAATTTCGATGACTAAGGTAACACTGAAAATGGCTTCAAACACCATAATGTGTACCTTATTAAAAGCATTCATAGACACTCTAGAGTTTTATTTTTGTACTAATCTAACGTCATTTGCCAATCTTCGAAGATTTACAGCTCAATACGTCAGCCAACATAATTGCAGATTGACCCCGACGGTATTAGGGTATCCGAAACCAAGGGAGTCCTTCACTTTCCCGCCTTAATTGGCCCTTGTCTCATCTTTCCTGATCCCTTATTATTCAAGGGGCCAGACCTCTTGTTTTTCTCTTCATGATATCTCCTGCTTTCTACTCAAGGCCCTAAAGGAGGCAGAGTGTGTGTAGCCCCACCACTTATGGTGTGCCCTGGAAAGTGCAACACCCTCAAGGGATCACGGCTGGTGAATTCGGGATTTGGCGACCCACAGGGATTCTTGAGCTAGGGGTTTCCCTATTTCCAGAGCCTCTGGGGTAGAAACACTCCTCCCCACCCCCACCCCCTTTTCCTGTGTGCCTTTCATGGCTCTCCTTCCAAGTCCCTCAATCCTCATTCTTCAAGGGTTGAGGGCATTTCATACCATCCTGCCCTTTATTTCCCGTATCCTCATTTTTAGCCTACTTTTCATATTTTGAAAAAATGAGGAAAAGAAGACTTATGAGATCGGGCAAATGTGTGTCTGTCTGTCTGTCCTCCTGTCTGTCTGACTGTCTGGCTGTGTGTGTGTCCCCCCCCCCCCTATCAACTCCTAAACGGCTGCAGCAGTCGAAACAAAATTTGGTAGGTGTAAAGATCTATACCTGAATATCTCACGGCCATATTTGAAAATGATATCAGTGCTACCAACTGCTGAAAAATCGCAATTGAAATTTGAGCTCCATGTTGGATATTTTGGGAGGTATGAATGGGAGCTATCTCAAAATGGCACACGTATAGATAATAATATTACAGTTTAATTTCCAGGAGGCCATACATGGCAGTGTTGCCAACATGATTATAAGCCTGCAGATAAGTCCACATTTTAAATGCATATAACTTCTACACTATCAATTGGATTTCAACCAAATTTCGTACGTGCTATGTGTACATAAACAGATATGACTGAGCGTATTCTTAAGATCCACCAGGCCTGCCAACTGTTAATCAATGCTCTCAATTTTCTTTTATCCAAATACCCATATATCAGAAAGTATGCAAGCCGGCAGCTTTCAACTATGCACACGTATAGTACCTGACATTCTATATTAATTTGGAGTAACTTATATACGTCAGTGCTACCAACATGATTCTAAGCCTGCTGAGAGGTCCAACTTTAAATACATGTAACTTATATACTATCATTTGGATTTCAACCAAATTTCGTGTGTGCTATGTGTACCATAATAGATATGACTATGCCGATTCTTAAGAGTAACCAGGGCTGCTAACTGTTAATAAATACTGTCTCTATTTTTGTTACCCTGATATCAATATATCAGAAAGTATGCAAGCCAATAGCTCTAAGCTTTGCACACGTATAGTACCTGGCATTCTAGATTAATTTGGAGTAACTAATATAGGCCTACGCCAGTGCTGCCAACATGATTTTGAGCCTGCTGATAGGTCCAATTTTAAAATGCATGTAACTTCTATACTAACTAATGATTTTCATTCAAAATTGACACAACAATAGATCATATTATTTCAGATTATATCTGACCAATACATGTATGTCATTGTTGCCAACATATTTTTACGCGCGCTGTTAGATCCAATGTTTAACTGCATGTAACGTCCATGCTATCCATTGGACTTCAACCAAATTTTGTATTCTGTACCTTAAGAGCCGGAACTAAGAATATATTCAGTCACCAGGGCTGCCAACTGTTGTTCTCTATTAGGCTACAATATGCCAGGTATAAAGTATTTCGAACTAATTAGAAATTTCGATATTACCAACTTAATTACGTCAATATTCTAGGTAGATCCATATAGATTAATCATTGGCATGAATCTTATATTTTAAGAAAAGTAGGCTCTTCAGTTCGTCACGGAACTTCTTGTTTTGATTTGCTTCGTTTTCCATGCAAGTCTGTAGTTATTTTTAGTTATTGTTTCCTTTCCACTTTTTCATTTTCACTATCACCCAAACTATTATGGACCGATAACCTAGATGTTTCTTAAAGCAATGAGAATAATAATAGCAATCATCATCATCATCATCATCATCATCATCATCATCATCATCATCATTCCTAATTCATGTACTGTATTCCATTACTCAACAACTCTGACGGCTTCCGTTGCATAGTTGGTTGCAGGCTGAGCTTCTATATCCAAGGTCGCGAGTTCAAACCCGGCCGAAGTCGTCGGATTTTTTAAGAGCTTTCTTTGGAGGGGAAGTAAAGCCGGCGGGCCCATGTCATTGATTTATGTCATGTAAAAGAACCTTCGTGAAGAAAAATTTGTAGGGGAGGTTTGATTAATGCTCTTGAGTTCCAACGTCGTCACCGGGCGTTGGTTGCGATGGCATCTAGTAGTAGCCAAGTTAACAGCTAGGTGTCGTGGACGGTAGCATTTGGTAGCGAAAATAGGAACTACTTGAAATTATCGTCTGCAGTCCTTACTTGAATTAAAAACAGATAATACACATTAATACAGCCATCACAATTAACACCGGCTATCAAACAGATTCTACTCACACGCAAAGTACACGGGGATACATTACTGCGTTGTTGCAGCCCCTAAACTAAGGAACCAACCAACTCAACAACCCTGTAGTAAGTCTGGTAGAACACCTCTTGAGAAATTTAAGAATAAGTAATGATTTGACTCAATATGGACTGACAAACTTCTAGGGCAGGAATGACTAAAACTCATATATATTTTTTAGACATGTTAAGAGTTAATCGTTAGAGTCAGTGCTACCAACATAATTCTATGCTAGCGTATTAACTGAATATAACTTCCATACTAACAAATGGATTTCAACCAAATTTCGTATATGTAATGTATGCCTCAAGAGATCTAAATCGGCATACTTTTGAAGTCATCAGAGCTGCCAACTGTTGATAAATGTTCAACATAATTTTCAACCCTAGTCTCAATGTATTCAAGCAGACAGTTCAAAATTTTGCACAGGAGACTTACCAACTACCTCTCTGAGCATTGAGCCGTAGAGTCTCAGTATCACAGAATCCGTGGAAATAAACTATTTCAAGTAAACTGTAGTGCTCTATTAGGCTACAATATTTCAGGTATATTTCTAAAATATCATAAATACCAGTATTGCCAAGTTAATTTCGTCATTATTCTAGATAGATGTCTATAAGGCAATCATCGGTATATGAATCTTACATTTTAAGAAAAGTAGGCTCTTTTGTTCGTTACGGAACTAATTGAAGAGCTCCCTGGTATAATGTTGTAAGCGTCACTTAATAAAATGTTGAGAAATGAAGAAACAGCCTTCTATGGAAATATCAAAGTTGTATATTTTAGAGCAATTGAATCGGTCTTTGTTGAATGGCACTAAGTCCACATTTTTGACAAATCCTTTTTACCGCGATTTTTGCCTTTCAACACGAAGAAAAAACAGTTATTATATTCAGGTTTGCTCTTTTTTCAGACTTCCGGATACATATGTTCATATAGAAATAAAGGAAATAAACTAATAATGAGAATGGTATTCCTCGCTCAAAGTTTCTGCTCGTTCCATGTTGAAATGAACTAAGTCCAGTTACGTATTTTGTCAATAAAATTGTTAGTAACATAGGGAACAATACTATTTTGTTCTTTTTATATCGGCGTTTGTGTGCACTTTCCACATACAAAAAACTATGTCTCATATTTCAGTACAAGAGCGGGAAAACAGTCTTTTGTGTTTTAAATATTAGACTTAGTGGCTTTAAACAACGAGCGATTCAATTGATGTCATCATCATAGGGACAATGGCTGTTTAAACACACGTATATGCTAATCTACAAAACATAAATGTGAAACAATGAAATTGAAACATCGTTTTGACAAAATGTGGCTCTTCCAACGTTATTCCAGGGAGCTCTTCAATTGTTAATCTCTTAACCTTGGCTTCACCAACGGACTCTGCGAAGGATCATTCCTCTACCGACAGAAGGATGGTGTCGGGGAGCTGAACACACTTTGTCAAGAGACACAACTGGGGATGGTGATAGGCCGCTCGCCCAGGCGACCGCTGACTAGGGTCTAATTAAGGAAGGGTTAGGGAAGGGATTTTGTAAGAAAGTCGGCCGTGGACCTGTTGAAAGGAACCGTCTCAGAATTTGCCTGGTGGTGAAAATGGGAAACTACGAATCCCATTTTCAGGACGGCAGAGGAGGGATTGGAACCCATGGTCTTCCGATGCCAGTGAGGGGCGAGCTAGCCCATTGGCACTCTCGTTCACCTTGGCTGGTCCCATAAATATTACTCGTACCGGTGCATACACTGTACAGAATTTTGAAAGAAATGTACAATATTTTCCGTCATATTAGCTAAATATTCTTTCGTTTCACTACTAGATTCCAATTCATGGTACCAATAGAATTTTCCGGTACCGTATCAACGGAATTACTGTACCAAGAATAGAGCTTACGTTGGTGACAAGTGGCATTTCAACATCATCAAGTGCTAAACGACTGTATGGGAATTCTATTCTGCGACTTTAAGCGCAGCAGGTGAGCGTCTCAGCCAACCGACCCTCACAGTTTGGTTGGTTCCTTAGTTTAGAGGCTGTGGCAACGCGGTCATGTAGCTCCGTGTACTTTGGGTGTGTGTAGAATCTGTCTGATAACCGGTGTTAATTGTGATGGCTGTATTAGTGTGTGTTACTGTTTTATTTCAAGTAAGAACTGCAGACAGTAATTTCAATTACTGTAGTTCCAACTTTTGCTACCAAATGCTACCGTCCACGACACCTAGCTTGCGGACATGGCTACTAGATGGCATCGAAGTCAGCACCTCGCTACGAACGTTAGAACTAATAGAGCGTTATCAATTCTAACCTACACATTTTGGCTTCACACAAGTGTAGTTAGGGGAAGGTTCTCTTTCATGCCATAAATCTATGATATGGGACCGCCGGCTTTACTTCCCCTCCGAGAGATACTGAGAGATTTTTAACGCTCTTAAAAAATCCGACGACTTCGGCTGCATTTGATCCCGCGACCTTGGGCATAGAGGCTCAGCATGCTACCAACTACGCCACCGAAGCTGCCTTCCCTCACAGTTTACTTGGCGTGGAATGTTACAATTTTCAGTTTGCTGGTTACGCCGATTGTATTCGACTGTGAGTTAAGATTGGTTAAGTCAAGACCAGCTCATGGTTTGAAGGCGGGAATGGGGTACACACAGCCTCACGTTATAACAAGAAGTTCCGTAACGAACTAAAGAGCCTACTTTTCTTAAAATTAAGATTCATGCCGATGATTAATCTACAGTATATGAACCTATCTAGAATAATGACGAAAATAAGTTGGTAATATCGAAATGATTAATTAGTTAGAAATGTACCCGGTATAATGTAGCCTAATAGAGCACTACAGTTGGCAGCCCTGGTGACTGAATATATAGTTAGTTCCATCTCTTAAGGTACAGATTACAGAATTTGGTTGAAGTCCAATGGACGTTAATGCAGTTAGACATTGGATTTATCAGCACGCGTAAAAGCATGTTGGCAACAATGTCATGCGTGTGCTAGTCAGAACTAATCTAAAATATTATGATATCTTGTTGTGCCAATTTTGGATGAAATCCATTTGTTACTATAGAAGTTACATGTATTTTAAAATTGGACATATCAGCAGGCTTAGAATCATGTTGGCAGCACTGACTTATATGAATTGCTCCAAATTTATCTAAAATGGCAGGTACTATACGTGTGCATAGTTTAAAGCTGTCGGCTTGCTTACTTTCTGATATATTGGTATTTGGATAAAAAAGAGAGAACAATTATTAACAGTTGGCAGCCCTGGTGGCTCTTCAGAATATGCTCAGTCATATGTGTTTATGTACACATATTACATACAAAATTTGGTTGAAATCCAATCGATAGTGTAGAAGTTATATGCATTTAAAAATGGACCTACCAGAAGGCCTAAAATTATTTTAGCAACACTGCCATGTATGGCCTCCTGGAAATTAAACTGAAATAGTATTATCTACATGTGTGCCAATTTTGAAATAGCTCCCATGCATACCTTCCACGATATCCAACATGGAGCTCACATTTCTAGTGCGTTTTTTCAGCAGTTGGTAGCACTGGCATCATTTTCAAATATAGGCTTGAGGTATTCCGGTATACATTTTTACTCATACTAAATTTGGTTCCGATTGCTGCAGCCGTTTAGGAGTTGTAGGGGGACACACACACACACACACAGCCAGCCAGACAGATAGACAGACGGACAGGCAGACAGAGAGAAAGATAGACAGACTGACAGACGGACACACATTTTCCCGGATCGATCTCATAAGTCTACTCTTTCCTCATTTTTGCAAAATGTGAAAAGTGGGCTAAAAATGAGAAGAGGCAAGTTTGATTTCCACCTCAGCTCTCCTGGAAGTAGTTTCCCATTTCTACTCCAGGCAAATGCTGGGATAAAGGAGGTTCGTTGCTGTTCGTGATCATTACTCTCGCGATCATGAGCCACTGGACCTCTTTATTTACGTCGAAGCAGAACCATAGGATATGGCATATCAGTTTGAAAGGCTCACATAAATTGACCGGGAATCGAACCCGGTCCGCCGTGGTGAGAGGTAATCAGCTTGACCGCTGCGCCATCACTCCCCTCAATGCCACTGCCAGGGTGGTTCCCAAGTTAAGGCCACGGCCGGCTCCTTCCCAATCCTCAACTGAATTATAAATACCCACACTTATACAGCCATCACAAAAGCACAGGTTAAGATAGCTTTGAAGCCTTTTTCAGTGTTGCCTTATTAACAATTGTAACTTTCAGTCGGTCAACATTGAAAGTTACAATATCAAAAGACTAGTTTATCAGACAAATTCTACACATGCCTAAGTACACGGGGCTAAATGGCCACGATGTCCAAGCCCTTCACACGAAACAACAACAACAAACAACAAATAGATTGGTTGGTATTTCCATGAATACTTTGAATATAATATTTTTAAATTCCCTAATTAAGTTGTGTAATCACCATGTACACTTAAAAAACTGACTTCTGGATTTCCAGAAATAATAATAATAATAATAATAATAATAATAATAATAATAATAATAATAATAATAATAATATCGTATGGCCTCGGGTGCCGGGTGCAAGCTTTATTAACTGACACCCATAGGGCAGCTTGCATATCGAATTTTGTTGTTCCTTGAAGCACTATGAATGTCAAGGAGGTTCTAAGCTCTTTGACACTATAGCGCTTTCTAGTAGAGAAATGAGGAAATTTGTGTTGGCGGAAAATCCCGAGATTGAATTTTGCCAT
The DNA here is from genome assembly GCA_946902985.2 of Meconema thalassinum. Lineage (NCBI taxonomy): Eukaryota > Metazoa > Arthropoda > Insecta > Orthoptera > Tettigoniidae > Meconema > Meconema thalassinum. The sequence continues at coordinate 389,681,214 of OX336393.1, read as the reverse complement.
TATAAACACGGCCTACTGAATTCAAATGGGTTCTTTAAAATGCCAACATCGTATGACATGCATGTCGTGATTTTTACTGCCATTCAAAAATCACTTACCACGGCCGGGGGCGAACCTGCAAGCTTGGGGTTGGCAATCCAACACGATAACCACTCACCCATTTCTGGAAATCCAGAAGTCACTTTTTAAGTGAAGGTCGCAATTAAAAACTCTTCGGACAGAAAGGGGTGTGTATGGCAATAATCTCCGTCATTTCGTGGGTTCACGATCGAGTTCTCTCCATGACCCTAACTTTGGGCCCGTCCCCAGAGGCGGCCCTAGCAAGATTTTCACGTGGTCTCACAGTGGCGCCCCCTCCGCTGTAGAGACTAAACTGCACATAGAGACTAAAGATAACATACATTTTTATGTTAGACCCTGCCTATTACTGTATATGTCAGAAAACTGTACTACTGTATAATGAGGCTCATTATAACACTATTTTTCATTATGAAACAGTTTCTCACATCAATCAGAGCTCAAGAAACAGTTGTTCCACGGCCTTCTAACTTAAATTTCACTGCGTAGCCTAGTGTCATAGTAGGGTAATCGAGGAGACCATGGTCAAATTTAAGGCATTCTCTGCGTCTCATGCGCACTGTTCAGTACATAAAACTGGCGAAATCTCGACAGATATTTATGAATATTTATGTTCGAACATAACATAGTTATAATAATTATCGTCGAACATAAACAATCGTATGCAACTCGCCTATGATGGTAATTAAGACACTCGTATGGAAATTATAAAACTCGCATACTCTCGTTTTATAAACGTACTCGTGTCTTAATTATTGCCATTATAGGCTCGTTGTATAATGTACTATTTTAAGTGAGGGTCGCAATTAAAAACTCTTCGGACAGAAGGGGGTGTGTATGACAATAATCTCCTTCATTTCGGGGGTTCACGATCGAGTTCTCTCCATGACTAACTTTGGGCCTGTCCCCAGAGGCAGCCCTAGCAGGATTTTCAGGTGGTCTCATTGTGGCGCTTCCCGGTCAATACATGTGAGATTTTCGAAGTGAAATGCCATGTCCTGTGGTTCGGAGTCCATGAAAAAAGGAGGTCCCGTGGCTCATAATCACAAGATACACGGTCACGTAAAACTAAAATCTTCCTTCCTTTTTCATTGTGGCGCCCCCTCCGCTGTAGAGACTAAACTGCCCATAGAGACGAAAGATAACATAAATGTTTACATTATTAATAACTCAGACCTCCGGATGAGAAACGAAAACAGTAAAAGGAAACATTTTTTTTGAAATAGTACATTATGCAACGAGCCTATAATGGCAATAATTAAGACACGAGTATATTTATAAAACGAGCGAAGCGAGTATTATAATTTCCATACGAGTGTCTTAATTACCATTATAGGCGAGTTGCATACGACTGTTTATGTTCGACGATAATTATAACTATTTTATGTTCGAACATTAATATTCATAAATATCTGTCGAGATTTCACCAGTTTTATGTACTGAACAGAGCGCATGGGACGCAGAGAATACCTTGTATTTGACCATGGCCTCCTGGAATATCTCGTTGAAATTTAAAATAGGCAATGGAAGTGAGCGCAGGTGCGATGCTATCCTCACCTAATTGGTCACACAACTGTATCTTGAGATCTGATTGGTGGGAGAAACTGTATCATAATGAAAACTTATACTATAATGAGCCTCATAATAGTACCGATTTTTAACATATAATATTTACATTTCTCCAGGGTCGAACATAAAGGTTTATTTTAACTACTATGTCACAAACAACGCTCAAATCATGCATACGTCAAATGAGCACAGTAAATTAATTTAAAATTTAAACAAATTAAGAAATATGGGACCCCTGCTTGGCAATTAGGTGCAGTAAAACGCCGTGTATGGCACGACACTTGGTGCCTGGCTGCAGGGGCGTAAAACTCCTCGCAAAGGTGGGGGTGGGGGTCAAATTTATAAACAGGGAATGTTATTTTGGGGGGAGGGGGAGGGGGAGGGGGAGGGGCGTTTAAGATTTTAAAGCTCGAAATAACACGGTAATGTAGACCTAACGCTTTATTTTAAAAAAGAAGATTTTTATTAATTATTTCTAATTAAAATACAATCAGAATATGAATACAAAACATAGAATGATGAAATGCTGGAGCTCCACTGATTTGGGTAAACACGACACAAGCGTAGCACCGAATGTCTAGCTCGAATAAAGAAGGCGCGCACACAGTTTTCCCGGCTGGAGTAATGATTCTTTTTGTGTGTTCTGTGTGCCACAGTACCTTACCTCAGTTTTAAACTGGGGCTCAGAAATAATAATTCGAAAATGCACCTTTTAGCATCGTCGTTGTAAGGGGACCAAGTTCAATGTGCCTTGGCTCTCAGCTCAGTTTGGGCCTTGGCGGGAAACGGGGGGAAAACAGACAGTTGGTTCGGTAGAATAAAGGAATAACGACTAAGCATGGAAAGATGGCTTTTCTGAGTTTCCGCCTAACGTAGTATTAAATCATTTATAGAAGAGTTTCATATTATTTTACTTTTAAAATTTTTAAGGATACTTAAATTTTTTGTCTTGCACCTAAAACTTGAGGGGAGGGGGGAAGGCTATGCCTCCCTCCCCCCCTGCCCTTCCCGTGTTTTACGCCCGTGCCTGGCTGTACACGTGTATGAACAATGACGCCCGCATCTCTTTGTCGTAAATCATGGCATATGTCTATACCAGTGGTTCCCGACCTGGGGGCGATCGCCCCGAAGTGGGTGATTTGTGTTATCAGGGAGGGGGGGGGGGGGGAATAAATAATTGGGGGGAGATTTGAGGGCGATGAGTATTCAAAGGGGGGAAAATTAAAATAGTTCTGTACAGTAGAAGTTGCCGGGTAGTACACGGATAATGTTTAAGGAGCGCCTCCCGTTGGCGGTTACGAGTTAGCCTGAGTGAAGCTTATGGATACTTATCCACAACTGTGGGGAAAAACTTAACCACTTCTCATCTCGTTCGCGTCAACATATTTTGTTTAAAAAAAAAGGATTTAGTTCTGTTGTCCAGCTCCTCACAAAACAAAGAAATAAGTTGCACATTTGCTTCAAAGGAAACTTGCGCCTGAACTTGACGAACATAAAGCCGGATATTCAAGCTTTAACTGAAATCCACCAAGCACAAGGCAGCCATTGAAAATGTAAAATAAAACAAGAACAACGTTTTGAAATATTAATCTATTTTTTCATATTTAAACTGTCAACTTTCTTAATTTTTCCAGATTCCAATTTAAAAATGAAAACATGTTCTCCTGTTTTTAAATGTATGTCAATGATGATAGTTAATTATTTCACTTTTTTATCTAAAAAAAATATGTAAAAATGTTTCTATATACGGTAATAAAATTGTTTAAAATAATAAAACTGCTTTATTATTCACACTTTACTTCAAATTAAAAATGAAAAGGGGGCGATAGGTGTTAGTCAACCTCCAGACAGGGGAGATGGGCCACAAAAGGTTGGGAACCACTGGTCTATACCTATGAAATGCGCACACCCCATGTCCCTGATATATAGAATTAATTTTGGAGCGTAGGTTTAAGTAGTAATAAGGTGATTAGATTTTATTTTTTTGTGCAGACGATCTATCGTTGCATTTTTGGCGCCCCCCATATGACAGCGCCCTGAGCGCCCCGCACCTTTCGCACCGCCCCTGCCCGTCCCCCGATTATCAGGTCAATACGAGTGCATGCGTACTGGGCGTGCACTGAGCCCGGTCGAATTTAGTACACCAGCATCCCGCGTAGAGCGCTCTGCAGTAGCAGGAACATCTTGGCAGCCCTACGAAACCCCCGGGAGATCGGCAATGGAGTGAATTTTGTCCTGAGTGGTGGCACGCACGGACATGCACTCCGACCAATAACCATCTCGTGAAAACCGGCGTAGACCCCTCCCAATAAATCCATTGATTTATATTTATTAAATGCGTGTTTATGAAGGACCAGAAGAAGTTGTGTTATTATTTAAAAGCAATCTGCTCCCGGTGAGGATTAGATAATAATGCACTGAGGAGCATAGTAGTGTTACGATATGTGTAAGGGGTGTGTTGTAGGGGTATCCCCCCACCATAGGAAGCCGCTCACTACTTCAGCTCAGCTGTGAAACTGGCTGCGTCACAAGTGCATAAGGGGAAATATAATCATGAAATTACGTGGACCTTGGGCGTCCTTCACCTCGTTGACAGACAAACGAACTGCCCATTACCAGCTCCGATGCAGTGATAGTAGAATTATTATGTGCCGAGTGTCAGTTTAAATTGGGGCGAACGAGTATGCTGTTCAGGCGACTTGTGCCGCTTCTCTTGCTGTTCGCGGTCTCCGGTTCGCGCCTCGATTACGCTATATTTACTCTACCTGATTTGCGATGTGATTTCGAAGAGCAATGCGCCTGGAGATGGAACTCTACCGCACCCAATGGATTTAAGTTGGTTACGGGACTAGACGTTGAGACAATAGTGGGAGCAAGACCTGATGACTTCTCTGGACCCGTCAGAGATGCCTCAAACAACCCTGATGGTGAGTTTTTAAAATCTGTCAAATTTTTCTTCCAATTATACAAAAAAATAATTATTGTTTCATTTCTATGAAAAAATGTAAGATTTCGAGGTCTTTAAATGTGTAGATTTCATTATCTCAGTATGACTTTTCTGGAATTGTCTACACATTCCAGCTCTCACCCACCTCCCTCTCCAACCCGTTGGCACCCGCCCTTAAAAACGACCTTGATGGAGGGGGAGCGGCCGAGTTTATATAGATGATGTTTTGCTTCTACTACATCGCAACTATTACCTCTCGATTATCTTTGACATTTCTTGTCATGTGTTCGAAGCGGTGTTTTCTTGCTCAATTTTTCTAACAAAACTGACATCAGATTTTCACTTCGCTCTGTCTTAAGCTTGACATTTACAATGGCTGCAGCTTACGCCCTCCAATTTACTACATACTTCACTTTGTAATTTGGAAGGAAATATATATCCTTACCACCGTAATAAGTCTTACGCTTTGCTAATGGATAGATTTCGTAGTAGAATACTGCCTACCATTCTGGTAACTTTCGATTTTATAAAGTTGAACGTTGTAGACGTGTTGTGACCACTAAAGCTCTGTAACCTCGTCGAAACACATTTGAGTTATTTGATACTTTTCGCTAAGAATATTTATTTGTATATCGACAGAAAGATCAGAAATGCAATTAATTATAAGAAAATTGAAAATTGCCATGTGTGTATTCTTTATAGACAGACAGAATCCACATGTGGCAATATGATAATGTTGTTGTTTATTCATTAAGTAGCTTTGCGACATCGTGGCCATGTAGCCCCGTGTACTTGTGTGAGTATGTGTGGAATTAGTCTGACAACCAGGGTTATTATTTTTGATGACTGTATTATTATTATTATTATTATTATTGCCTTTATTGGTGGCGCAGTTAGGGCTCTTGGCCCTCTCTTACACTTAACCACATTAATTCAATACAATAAAACATATTATGGCGACAAAATTAAACAATAATAATTGACATTGATCATGAATTAGTAAATTAGTTATAAAGCTTTATGAAAGCATATGTTTTGAAAACATAAGACAGAAGTTAAATTCTTCTATTAACTTTACTAAAATAAATACACTAAATTAAAATAGAAAACATAATAATTTTTAATCCCAAATAAAAAAATAAAAAAATTAAGGATAAAGGTAAAAATCTTTTCCAAGCTAAATATATTTCACACTCTCATTCACTCATCCAGTCATACTTGTTGTCGGTCAGCAATGTTCAGCAGGCTGCCCAAGCAGGTGGTCTTGAATTTAGATAGTGAGGTGGTACTCCTGACACTGGCTGGAAGGTTATTCCACAGCCTAGACCCCACCACATGAAAAGAGTTGTTGTATATAGAGGAGCGATGAATAGGAATGGAGAGGGAAGAACCAGAGCGTGTATTATTACCATGGAAAGAAGACAAATACTTGAATTTATTTGATAAGTACAGTGGTCTATCGTCAGACAATAATCGGAAAATCTGGACGAGAATGTGATATGATCGACGTAGTTCAGGTATCAGCCAGGAAAGACCGCAATAATAGGGAGTGATATGTTTATCATAGCTCAGATCGTAGATAAATCGTATGCAAGAGTTCAGAGCTCGTTGAAGTTCAAAGTTAATGTTTTGGTTGCGTCTACAAGAATAACGTCACAGTAGTCAAGAATAGGAAGTATTAGTGTCTGTATGAGTAGGATTCTTACTTTAAATGGTAAAATATCTTTTTTTCTTTTGAGGGAGTGGAGCGTTGCGAAAATCTTCTTGCATACATTCTGTACATGTACAGACCAGTTAAGAGTCTGATTTATTATCACACCTAGATTTTTCACTGTAGGACAGTATGGAATTTCATTGTTGTTCAGTACAATTGGGGGAATAATTTGATCTCGGAGTGACGTCAATAGTTTTTGAGAGCCAATTATGATAACTTGTGATTTGGATGGATTCAGAAGAAGGGAATTTTCCTGAGAATATTTTCCAAGTCGTTGAAGGTCAGCGTTGATAGTTTCAATTGTCAATGGAATGTCATTTATCTTGCAGTGGGAGTATATTTGCAAATCATCTGCATATAGCTGATATTTGCAATTTTTCAAATTAGATGAGATGTCGTTGATATATAGTACAACAAGCAAGGGTCCTAGTACACTACCCTGTGGGGCGCCTGACTTTCTGCTTAGCCACTGAGAAGTTTTATCCTGGGTTACAACACGTTGCTGGCGATCATTCAGGTATGATGCGAAAAAGTTAATTGTCTGCTGGTCGAAGTAATAAAATTCCATCTTTTTCAATAGTGTCTGAGTATTTATGGTGTCAAAAGCACTGCTGAAGTCGAGAAGGGTGAGGATTGTCACCTGTTTTTGGTCCATTGCGTGTCTAATGTCGTCAGTCACTTTGAGTAATGCTGTTGCGGTGCTATGTCCCTTCTTGAAACCTGATTGCAGAGGGTCTAAAAGAGAACGGCTATTCAAATATTCCAGTACTTGCTCATGAACCAGACGCTCGAGGGCTTTTGAAAGTGCAGGTAGAATGGATATTGGCCGATAGTCAGATGGAAATAAAGGTTCGGTTTTCTTAGGAATAGGGATGACATGTATGTATTTGTAATTCCGATGAGGATTCAGAAAGAAACGGCCGTTGCCTTAAGTTATTTATTTATTTATTTATTTAGATTGATTTATTTCGCTTTATTGTGCTTCTAACAGGCATATGCCTAATAAAAAGAAACACATGTACATTTGGTTGCACAATTCTATCAAACTATAATGTAATTGACAGGCATAATGTTGAGATTGTAATCTAAATTAATTCTACAACTAAATACGAAAATATAATAATTCTGTGCAGGAAATTGGCAGGTGGAATGTACGAATTCATGTGATCGCACAGCAGGCAAAAACCAAGGATCTATATGTGTAACTGAATAAGTCCAGGTTGGTTGCAAATCAGTGTTCATTGTAAAATTGAATTACACTTATTATTGGGGAATGTTTATGCTGTTCAGTTCTAGTTCTGGGTCGAGTTGAAGGAGGTGGGACACGTAAATTATACTTTGATATTAAACACGGACTATACAAAAGATTAATGAATACTTTGAAGACAAAAAAGAATTGCAATTTTTCGTCTGTTAGCCAGAGATTTATAATTCAAGTAACTTAGAAGATTTCCATAGCTATCATATTTCGGATAAATACCGGTACCCGTGAATTTATACTGCAGTTATCTTAGGAATTTATTCTGAACCATTTCAATTTCACTAATGTGGTTCAAGTGCCAGGTATTCCAGATGCTGGATGCATATTCTAAGTTAGGAACCATCCCGGCATTCACCTGGAGTAGAAGTGGGAAACCACGGAAAAAACACTTCCAGGATGGCTGAGTGTACCCCGTTCCAGCCCTCAGACCAGCATTAATTTTCTTTGTCAAAGCCGGGAATCGAACCTGGACCTGTGGGTCAATATAATAAATAACAATAACATTTACAAATCTAAACAAAATAAAAACAAGCATGAACATAATAGAAAGACACTATTATCTAACAACAGCCACAACCATACAGAGACTCACTCAAACATGCTGGAAGAAAATTACCTCTAGCTTTCATGTCTACAATCTCAAATGTACAAGAATGATTAAGATAATTATTTACAGAAAATTAAAAACAATCTATCCTAAATGGAAAACTGGATACCCCCAGAAAATATATAATAAGAGGCAAAACACATGTGTGAAAAGAAAGGGGGAAAAATAAGAAACTGGAAAATACAATACCTATAATAAACAAGATGTTCAGTAAAGAACATATAGCCTACTTTCTCCTAAATGTATGAGTATAGTTATAACTCGTTGTTATTATCAAAGAGTATAATAGAACTATTCTTTGTTGAAGACCTTAGAAACGATTTACCTCTACCAAACGCCACAACCTAGATAAAAACTGCTACCATCATTGAAGAAAGAAAGATAAGAAGTATATCAAGAATGTTATGGATCTGGAGACATAATCGACCGGACTGGCTGCGTGGCTCAGCGGTAACGTTCTCGCTTGCTGGTCCCTAGGTTGCAGGTTCGTATCCTGGCGCAGTCAGCTGGCATTTGAGGGTGCACAAATGCGAGGGAGCCGTGTCAGTACATTTACTGGCACGTTAAAGATCCCCTTCGGGACAAAATTCCGGCACCCCGGTGTCTCTAAAAGCAGCAGTAGTTAAAAGGGATGTAAAACCAATAACATTATTATTATTATTATTATTATTATTATTACATATACGACCTGCCGTGGGCAACATCCAACTTTGAGTTGAGGCATGTCTTTACACGTCTGGTTGTGCATGGCTTTCACAACCCTAATTGAATTAACAAATCTTTCCATGACCCTACAGAGACGTGTGTTTACAAACTCTGTGGATATTTTCGATTGCTATTTGCCTGAAATAAAAGTAGTAATTAATAACCTGTACTAACACCAACGGCTTGAATTCAATTACTATGTGAAATCGTTTTGTTCTTTACTTCAAATAACATTTTCAAGTAACGCAAAATAGGCTTTAAAATAAAAAGTAAAAATGTATCGTAGTATCATCTTGTCATTCTTCAAATTCGATGCGCATAGAATGCCAATGGTGTAGTAATCAATGGAGCCCCACGTAGACTAGTCGTGACATCTAGTGGTGAAATATCGAACAATATAATCCTAACAGAGCGAGTGCATTCTAGCGGCCAGAAGAAGAAACTTTTCAATAAAATCTGGAAGTTAATCTAGTTACCTTTTTGGCAGCTAGATGTCTCGAGTAAATCTGCTGGCGAATTATGTTTTAATTAAATATATATTTTACACCATAATATGCACAATATAACGCTTAATTTTAAAACATCTGAGTCATTACAAAACAATAAACATATAACATTTCAAGCAAAAAACCTAGCTCTGATCGGGTTTGAACCATAGGCATTTGAGCGATAGGCTAACGCTCTACCACTGAGCTAATTGTGTCAACGAAAATCGTTCTATATAAAATGACTTACATAGAACTTGTTGGCAAATAATGATTTATACTAAACGATTTCATCACTGGAGTATATTATTTATATATAAAGCATTTCATACAAAGTTTATTTATTTTGTATCAGTACGCTATATTGCATGCAATACTCAAATTAGTGAAATATAAGTCAGGCACAAGATATCCGCTGCCATCTTGTCTTATTACGGAATCAGCTCAGCTTTTTAAAATCACGTCTGCACTATAGTATTACAAAATAAACTTTTAATTTCGAACGTGCCTCTTCCTTTAGAACAGTTAAAACGATTCTCGGCTCGACAATCGGAACTGGTGGGTCCCATGATATGGATTATAAAGTTTGCATAATTCGCACGGCCGCCATCCTGAAATGGTATGGCGGACGACCTTGTAGTTTGGTCACAAGACGCATCCTATACGAAGGTATGTTGTTACCAAATTTGGTAGAGATCGGATGATTTGGTTAGTCGTTATTTGATATTACGTTTTGAACGTTTGAGTGGCCGCCATTCAGTTTTAGTAAAGATGGCGGCGATATAAAACATGACACTGAGGTGACCTTTGCTAGTGCTACCTTTGTACCAAATTTCGTTCAATTCGCATTCACCGTGTTCGAATTGATAGGGGGGGGACAGACATTCAGAGTACACACACTCACACACACACACAGACTCACACACACACACACACACACACACACACACACACACACACACACACACACACACACACAGACTCACACACACAGACTCACACACACACACACACACACATACACACACACACAGACAGACACACTTTTTTCGCCCTGTGTTGATCTCATAAGTCTACTTTCATTTTTTGCAAAAATCGAAAGTAGGCTAAAAATGGACATCCGATGAACTAGAAAACTACAAAAGATTACATTACTTCAGTCACTGGTACATGCAATCAAAATCATTAATTGGTAGTGAACTAGTTGTGAATTAATGTAATTTCACTGGATACTAAGGTAGTGGCTATAGCAAGCTTGACAAGGTGTATTTAATGACGTCGCTTTCTGTAGTATCGGGCAAAGGATTGACACTCAGTATCCATACGTACAAATCACCCACAACATAGAATTTCATTCCATCTCATCCACGACCCTGTTGAAAACGCGAATAATACGGGGAAATCATACATTATTATTATTATTATTATTATTATTATTATTATCCCCCCAGGGACTCACATCTAGTGGGACGCAGGTTGGCGACCAAGGACCCAAGCTGAGTCTGGTATTGCTTCCACTTACTTGTGCCGGGCTCCTCTCCGTCTTCTTTCTTGTCGACCTCCATTGGTCAACTCTTGTTCTTTTCCGACCCCGACGGTATTAGGGTATCCAAGGCCTAGGGAGTCTTTCACTTTCCCGCTTTAAATGCCCCTTTTCTCATCTCTCCTGATCCCTCCTTCTTCGAGGGGTCAGACCTCTTGTTTTCTGTTCATTCTATTTCCTTCGCTATTTAAGATTCCCGCACTGTTTGGTTGGTTGGTTGGTTCCTTAGTTTAGGGGCTGCGACAACGCGGTCATGTAGCCCCGTGTACTTTGGGTGTATGTAGAATCTGTCGGATAACCAGTGTTAATTATGATGACTGTATTAGTGTGTGTTATCTGTTTTCAATTCAAGTGAGGACTGCAGACTTTAAATTTCAAGTGGTTCCTACTTTTGCCGCCAAACGCCACCGTCAACGACTACTAGGCCTAGTCCAGAACTTAGCTACTAGACGCCACCGCAGTCGGCTCTTGGCAACGTACGTAGCAACCTAAGAGCGTTGTTTACATTCTTAACCTATACTATTTAGTTTCACACAGGTGTAATTAGTGGAAAGTTCTTTAACATGCCATAAATCTATGACATGGGACCGCCGGCTTTACTTCCCCTCCGAAGGAAGGCATAGTGAGGGATTTTTAACGCTCTTAAAAATCCGACGGCTTCGGCTGGGTTTGAACCCGCTATCTTGCCCGCACTGTTTCTTTTTGTGAGTTGGCTCCCCGTGTATCTAAATTACCTTAAGCGAATTTTTTGAATCTACACTAAATTTTGTAGGTAATTTCAATCTAAGTTTCATTTTGTAAGTATTTTCGATCTAAATTGCATTTGGCGAGTATTTTCAACCTCAATTGCATTTTGTAAGTATTTTGACTCTACATTGCATTTTGTACCTATTTTGAACCTCAACTACATTTCGTGCGTATTCTTAATCTATTTCTTTTGTGAGAATTTTCCTTTTAAATTATCTTTTGTAAGCATTTCCACTCTACCTTCTGTGAGTCGTTTCAATGTGAGATCCATTTTGTATTTTCAGTCTCGCTTAATTTTCGTTCTGGTTTCCATTTCATTGTCATTTTTGCTATCACCCCAACCATTAGGGGCTGATAACCTAGATGTTAGGCCCCTTAAAACAACAATTATCATCATCACCATCATCATCATTATCATCATCATCATCATTATGCGAATAAAAGAGTACTGCGGCGGCGTAGTTGGTAGCATGCTGACCTTCTATGCCGAAGGTCACGGTTCAAACCCGGCCGAAGTCGTCGGATTTTTTAAGAGCGTTAAAAATCCATGAGTATGCCTTCCTTCAGAGAGGAAGTAAAGCCAACGGTCCTATGTCATTGATTTATGGCATGAAAACGAACCTTCCACTAACTTCATTTTTGTGAAGCCAAAATTTGTAGGTTAGAATTGATAACGCTCTATTAGTTCCAACCTTCGGCGCCAGGTGCTAACTGCGATGCCATCTAGTAGCCAAGTCCGCAAGCTAGGTACCGTGGACGATAGCATTTGGTAGCGAAAGTAGGAACTATTATTGTCTTCAGTCCTTACTTGAATTAAAACAGTTAACACATACCAATACAGCCATCACAGTTAACACCGGTTATCAGACAGATTCTACACACACCCAAAGTACACGGGGCTACACGACCACGCTGTCGCAGCCCCTAAACTAAGGAACCAACCAACCAACCAAAGGGTACTGGGCCATCATTAAAATGCAGAAGAAACCGTTGTAATGACGTGGTCCATACTTGGCCGTAACGAAGGAAGAAGAATAGTAATGAAAATAAGAATCTAACGTCCAATTTAACTGCCATGGCTTTAGAGATCCCGAGATGTCAGAATTTTGCCATGGGAAAGAATCTTTAACGTGCCAATAATTATAGGCCAACTGGCCGGCCCTGTGGTGTTGGTGTATCGCGCCTGCCTCTCACCCGGAGGCCCCGGGTTCGATTCCCGGCTCCGTCAGGGATTTTAAAACTGACGTGAGGTTTGGAACGGGGTGCACTCATCCTCGTGAGGACACTGACAGTGAGGCAGCACCCCGATCACGAAAACCAAGATCAACGGCTGAGGGGACCCGATGTGCTGATCACGCATCACCCCAATATCTGCAAGCCGAATGGCTGGGCAGCGGTCGCTTGGTCGGCCTAGGCCCTTCATGGCCTGTATAGTGCCAGGGGTTGATTGACCGCATTTAAAAGGCGGGACATATTACAGCACAGTTAAAAGATCCAAGACAGTAATAATGAAAATGAAAATCCACAGCCTGCTTCCAGTCTCCGACCGGGTCAGGGATGGAATGAATGAAGCCCACATCTAGCGAAGAGGATATGAACTATGCCGGCTGCCGAAGCCTGTCGCACTTCCCTGGGGGGCAATGATTAAATGAATGACAGATGAAATGAAATGATAGTGGAGAGTGTTGCTGGAACGAAATTGTGACAGGGGAAAACTGGAGTACCCGGAGAAAAACCTGTCTGCCTCCGTTTTGTCCAGCACAAATCTCACAAGGAGTGACCGGGATTTGAACCACGGATCCAGCGGTGAGAGGCCGGCGTGCTGCCGCCTAAGCCACGGAGGCTCTCCAAGACAGTAATAATAACAATACTAATGTTATGACTCTACTGCTATTAAACACAAACTTCTAAATTCTTCAAAATTGTTATCATAATATGGTTACGGAGGCCAAGAACACTAGCGTGCTAGCTCATGCCTCTCTGTAATCGGGAGAGCGTGCCTTCGAATCCCACCTTGGCCGTCCGTAAAACGTTATTCGTAGTTTCCGCCAGCGGCGGCCGGATAAGTTTGCAGTGTTGCACAACGGCCAGATTTCTTTAAGAAACGTAATTAATACCGTAATAATATTTTTAGTAATGAAAGCTGTACGTTTCCTTTTATATGTATAGGAATTCATAATTTTGTTCTTGAATAATTCAGGAAATCTTATAGTAAGTTACTGTGAACTGTCTGAGAAAGCGAAGCGCGCCAACTGTCGAGGAGGGCTCGTTCGTTTGGTCGTTGGCAGTCCCAAGCACCGACCAGATCTCAATACTGAAGGGTATGGCAGAGATGCTAGACCGAGTAAGTCCTATCCCAACAGTTAACTCGGCTGGTCGTTGCCCACCGATTGCAACAGAGAGCCGAGGCATGGACGGAGACATCCGAGATGCTCAGTCAACAGCCTTGCACGTGCATGTGACACTCGCGGTTCTTTCTCTCCCTCGTAGGCCTATATAACTTAGGTTGTTTTGTTCTCGTGAAGGTTTCCATGTAGACTAACTTAAATCCGATGGCAATGTGATGTTCTATGAACTGCGACATTCGTGATGCATGAGGTTCATTCGTTTTACCACGCAATTGATACAGTTTACTCTGATATCAAGTACAGGGTCTTTCATATAAAGTAAGAACGGTGAGCGGCGGCTTTGGTATCCACTGTTGCAGTGTCCTCGGCCAAGCTTGTGGCGTGCCACGGCCCCCTGCTGTAATATTGAAAGCGAACGCATAGTATAGGCCTACACAGTACTCGACCTTGAAATAATCGTGCAGGTGTTCAGTCGCCAGTCTAAACCTCAGATGTTAACATGAGACGGTTATCATTACAACATTGAATTTTTGTATGTAAAACTTATTTTAAGTACGAGTCGGCTCGGCGGATACGTGATGCATTTGTTCACCAATTTCCTGATGAAGTGCCACCTTCTCTAGCACAGATTCACGTAATTGTAAATAAGTTTGATACTACTGACTCAGTGCTCAATAAAATGCATAAAGGGGCAGATGACCTCGTAGGTCCGCCCCTTAAAACAACAATAACTAACTAACTAACTAAAATGCATAAAATTAAAAATTATAAACATTACAGTGGCAGAACACACTCGCGTCAGACAGAATGTGGTTACCAGATACAATGCCTGTATAACCCAGGAAGGACGACACTTCCAGCATAATTTATAAGGTAATATTTAGTACAGGATGGTACACACGCTTAAAGCAGGGGGCCGTGGCGCGCCACAAGCTTGGCCAAGGCCACCGCAGCAACTAATAACATAACTACCGCTTGCCGTTCTCACTTTATATGAAAGACCCTGTAGTCTTTTACCCTACCACCTCCCCCCGATCACCCACTTAATTAAAATAGTGCAACACCCAGAACAATTATCCGCCAGCCGCCTCTGGTTTCCCTTGTTCAGCACCGGGAAAATGCTGGGATGGTTCCTTTCAACAGATCCACGACGGCCGACTTCCATCCCCTATCCCTTCCCTTACCTTTCCGTAATTAGACCCAAGTTAGAGGCCGTCTGAGCGATCGGCCTGTCATCATCCCCAGTTCTGCTGACAAGGTGTGTTCAGCTCCAAAACATCCTCGTTGCGACGGTAGAGGAATGATCCCTCGCAGCCTCGAAGGGTAAAGCCGACTTTGGAGAATAATAAGAAAAGTTATCATGACTCATTAAATACAACTAGCATTATCCGCGAATATTCTAGTTGTAAAGAGTACACTTAGCAAATTCTCAATCATGAATGCTATGACTGATTTATCCTTGGTATGAATGATCAGACTTTATCAATTCAGCTACAGGTGCAGTGGTTAGGGGTTTGTTATTCCTTCATAGGTATATCAGAGCGAAGTTAGTTTTCTGGGAATATCACAGACACTGTTAATTTAAGGGCCTTTGAATGTGGTTTTCGGAGACCCTTTATAGTCGGGTGAAAAAGACCTTTCGTACCACACTCGCACGTGAAAATTGCGTGAAAAAATTCTAGAGTGCCCCTTGACCCCCTTAAGCGCATTATACAGTATGTATTGATGAATTTTACAGCTTAATTTGGTTCAGTGATAACCTTATAACCGTCTGGAAACTTTCACAGTATTGTAATAATTGGAATTGCATTGCGTCTTACAGAAATAGATGGACCTATGAGATTCTGTTACCATGGTTACCATGTTGCATTCTTTCATTCTTTCATTGTAAATATACATGTTTCAAGGTATTTATTTGATTGTGAGGCATTTAAAGAGTAAGTGAGTGCGTTTCGCTTACGCATTGGGTTATGCTGAACCTGTAGGTACCCCATATGTGTAGGTTGGTGTTAATGGGACCTTATTTTCGGTACAAAACTGGACTGGGACCTTAGCAGAATAGGGAGGGATTTTGCACATTCCGGATCCATTGTCGACGACAAGAGCACTTAAATCATCGTCACTCATTGTGAGGTGTTTACCGAGTGAAGTTAACTTGTCATCTCTCGATTTCTTAGACCATAATTCATTAAATCCTATTTTACGGCTTCTGTGGCTTAGTCGATAGCTTGCTGTCTGCTATGCTCAGGATCGCGGGTTGAAACCAAGCTGAAATCGTCGGATTTTTAAGAGCGTTAAAATGCTTCAGTATGCCTTCCTTCGGAGAGTAAGTAAAGTCTGTAGGCCCATGTCATAGATTTATGGCTTCAAAAGCACCTACAAGGCAATTGGTAGTGTGTAGCCAAATTTGTAGGTTATGTATGGCAGGTGAGAAACGCTCTATCAAGTTCAAACGTTCGCCGCTAGGTGTCAGTGACACTGACATCTGGTAGCCAAAGTTGGAAGAACTTGAAAATGAGCTTGCTTGGAGCCCACGGAGTTCAAATAAAATGCCCTGCTATGAGCTTGCCACGGTGGGTGAGTGGTTAATGTGTCGGATTACTAACCCCAAGATTGCAGGTTCGCCCCTGGCCGTGATTTTTGAAAGGCGACAAAAATCACGAAATGGAGGCCATACATTGTTGGCATCTTAAATAACCCATTTGAATTCAGTAGGCCGTGTTCAATGGAAAAATTAATCTCGGGAATTTCAGCCAGCACAAAGTTCCTCCATTCTCTACTAGAAAGCGCTGTAGTGTCAAGGAGCTTAGATATCTAACCTCCTTGACTTTCATAGCGTTTGAAGGAACGACGAAATTCGACATGCAAGCTATCCTCTGGGTGTGAATTAACAAAGCTTGCACCCGGCATCCGAGGCCATACGATATTATTATTATTATTATTATTATTATTATTATTATTATTATTATTATTATTATACCCTGCTATGGCCATTGGCTGCAATTCATATATAATATTACATACAATTTTAAATTTTTCGCTTGCTATGAGCGGTCTTTTGCCATTTACCTAATATCTCCCATGTTTATAGGAATGCTAATCTTTCTTTTGTTTAGTGCATGTTAGATCTCCAGCTGCAAATTGATACTCACTCAGACTAATAGGACTATAATTAGCCTTTCTACACAAGTTAAATAAATGAATATTTAAATTTTGACAACATTAAAATTAATTAATAATACTTAACTAACCCATGTGTACATGATGGATATTCAATTTGTTACTAAACGTTTAACACACATATAAAAAAGGTAACCTGCACGTCGTGATGGGGGAAGAAATTGAAGGATGATTATACGTTTGAAGTCCCTTTAATTTCTGTGGCTGTAGAGATGTTACGGTGCCAGAAATTTACCGTCAATGTTTTTCTTGTCATGTCGGAGGTTCGACTGGCCGGAGGTTAACGGATTTAAACGACTCAAATGCCATTGAACCGAGTCACGATCGAACCCGCTATCTTGGGTATTGACGGCTAACACTAATTGCCACTCAACCTGAAAATAATTTCAATGGGAAATAAGAGACAGGGAAAATAAATACCCTCAACCCTCGAAGAATTAGAACTGAATACCTCGGAAACAAGTAGAGCCTTCCACCTCCTGATTTAGTCTAGCGCAGACATGGGCAAACTCTTTAGGGACAGAGACAGATGCAATACAAAATAATCTAGGCTGGCCGAAACTAAAAACAATACATGTATATAGATAGATTTAAACTTATCATTTCTGAATTTTAAATCAAACAAAACGTATAGATTACAGTGGTAAAAACCTTGGGAAAAAAGAACACATTCTTCTTCTTGGTTCGTAGAGGTCCTTGGACCGCGTGGTTCCTAACTCTGGCGAGCTTTTTCTTAGCCCAATATTCCTTCATCTTTGCACTATGAACACACCTTCATTATTTGTTAGAAGAGGGAGGAGTATGCGACGAGTGAAACTGTGACTGTGCTTCTAATAGTTTTTCATAATCTGGTTGAAATTGAGATGAGCTGATTCTTAGTAGCTGTTAATCTATTTCCGACGCTATTTTTGCGAAGCTTCATAGTAGAAATCACATGTTCACTGATATAGGAATATGCGAACATGGCAGTTATCTTCTGTGCATGACATTTCAAGTTTGCGAAGCTTGATTTTGCTAGGGCCTTGTAGAACTCAAGTTTTGAAACGTTGAGGAATAATTGCTTCAATAATTCATTGTTACATTGTAACTCAATCAGTTCTAGCTGTAACTCTATTGCACAAAACGCATAAAAACAGCGAGATTGAAACAGTTTTTAATTTCTAGGTACACAGAACAGTAAATATGACCTATGTGTATAATATTTGTAGGTAGTATAATTCGAAACCATATCGCGGACCGGACTAGACTAGCTCTAGGGCCACACTTGGCTCGCGGGCCGTACTTTGCCATGACTGGTCTAGTGACTAGCATTCGATTCCCGGCTCTGTCAAGACATTTATTTCTGGTCTGAGGGCTGGAACGGGGTACACTCAGCCTCGTGAGGCAAAACTGAATAGAGGTGGGTTCAATTCCCACCTAGGCCGTCTTGGAAGTGGTTTTCTGTGACTGTATCCAACGTTGCAGGATCGAATCCCAGCGAAGTAAGTTGGCATTTGAGGGTGCGCAAATGTGAGGGAGCCGTGTCAGTAGATTTACTGTCACGTCGTTAAAGATACCCTTCTGGGCAAAATTCCTGCACCTCGGCGTCTCTAAAAGCCACAGTAGTCAAAAAGGACGTAAAATTATTATTATTATTATGGTTTTCTGTGATTTCCCCACTTTTACTCCAGGTAAATGCTTGGATTGTTCCTAACGCAAGGCTACGGCCGCTTCATTCCCAATCCTCACCTTAATTACAAATGCACCACTACATGAGAAACCAAAATAACACAGGTTATCAGACATTAAAAAACCCTAAGCAATCGGGGCTGAATGACCACAATATCCAAGCCCCTTAATTAAAACAACAACAACAAAAGAAGTAGTCATAAAAGGGAGATAGGAAAGGAAAAGAGGAGAGAGTCCGCCCCCAAGTCGTTGGAAACAGTTTCTCTTCTCTTACGCGAGACCGGCCTTCTCATGGCTTCCCGACGTGACCTTCACCTGGATACGCGTTATCATTGTGCACATTTCTCCAATTTATTGATATTTACATTCGAAAGATAAAGTTATGGTATGCAACATGTTGTTGTTGTTGGAGTATTCAGTCTTTAGACTGGTTTGGTGCAGCTTTCCATATCTCCCTATCCTGAGCTAATCGTTTCATCTCTACATTGCTACCACACCTTACATCCAAGGCAACCTGTTCAAAACATATTCTAACCTTGGTCTACCCATACTGCTCTTATCCTCGACCCTTCCTTCCATAACTAAGTTTGCTATTCCTGGGTGTTTTAATATGTGTCCTAACAACCTATCTCTTCTCTTCATTAGCAGTCACCAGAAACATCCCTCCTCGCGCACTTGTCTTAATACAACGAAGGTCGTTTCCGCTCCCTGTGGACCACGGTGATTGTGTTTTAGCTTAGGGGCGTAAACATGGAGAGGGTAGTGTACCCGTATCCACGTGGACTTACCTGTTGGAATCCGTTGGAAGAACTGGATCGTAGAATCTGGAAGTACCCGGCTGAAATAACCCCAAAACTCTACCGACTAGAATCAACCAGGGATAAGGATACCTCACTATCAAAGAATGTGATAAGAAGACGCCAGTGGTCGACAAAATAAAAACGAAAAATAGCTCAAAGTGAACTAACAAGACTCTTAAAAAATTACATTAATCTCGGGCATAAGGCTAAGCATTCAATAAAGTAACCCACTGGTCCTCGTAGCACATCCTGTTTCTAATATAAATCCCCAAGTCATCCTAAGAAATTTAAAATATATCAACAGTTTATTAAGCAAAAACTGCTGTAATGCGGAAATACTCTCCACTAAAACAAGATATGTCTGCCTCCACTCAAGCATGTCAATGTTAAAGGTGACATTAGCCTTTAAATTTGGCTAAGTATGCTGTCCAAAAATAGAGCATCTTAAACGAAGTTTAAATTAATTGTTGTTAATTTTACATGGTCGTATACATTAAATACACAAATATCAAAAACCCTTATAAATCCTTAGTAATCTATATACATTTTATACATTTAATCCAGTGTTCGAATTACTCCTATATTATTCAATTCCAACGATCAAGTGTTCAAATGAGATTCATTACATTCTTAATTTGTCATATTCGACGAACAATAAAGTTAATCGAACGTAAAGTCGCTTCAATTAATTATGACAATTCATTTATAATTATTCACAAAAATATTTCAATTGTTATCCCTTCAAGTTTCAGTTATTATTATTATAGTGTTATACAAATATTATTACACGTCTTTCAAATCAGAACTTTCTTCTGAAACAAATGTTACTATGAACAATCCATTTTCGATTAATTGTTACAATGCTTAATATGGCATACATGTTGGATTCAAAGATATTACTAGCCTTTTAGTAATTACAACCGTGACTATACTTCACATTCAAAAATACACATCAGTGCACTCAGTAATAGCTTAACAGCTAATTTAATACTGGAAATCTGATATTGACCAACCATCGATGTCTAATACCCACTTCATTACAACTCAATTACGCAAACAATAATTGCTTTACTCATATATCAGCTCTCAATAGCTATAAATAATTGCCAAACATTTTTAAGATCCAAAAAGCTTTTATACATTAATCATAAAATACCATGCCTCATATAAAACAAAAGTTAAAGTGTCATGAACAATTTTTATCAGAACTGTGATAAATATGTTGTACTCACATGTTCAAATAACAGTGTATGTGATTTTTCAAAATGTCATTTCGATTTATGACGAACATATTTTATACATTGATTTCTTTTCTTTCAATTACATTTCTCATTGAAATATCATATTCATAAATATTTATATTAAAGAATTATAGAATGATCACTGTAAAAAGAACGATTCAGTTCTCGTCTAAACAGAATTCGAGATGGAGATCCTCCTCCAAGGAAACACGTAAGAAACTACACCATGAAAAAGAGCCTGTCTTAAGAAGGTACACATAATCCATTAGAATCGAACGCTTAACCAAGTTGGAGTATTCCAAAAGAATAAAGAAGATCGAAAAACTGAATGAACTCGAAAAAGTGTCTAAATTCAAGAAAAATTCCAAAACTTTGGATCGCCAAAGCCTAATCCAAAATCGTGAATGTTCACACTGGAAATCACTATGTTTCCATATCAGTATCAAACTCGATGATAAACAGACTAACACGTCTATCAAACAATGCTACAAGAATTGCCAAAATATTTTAATTCGTTGCTTAAAAAATCTTACGTATTTATTTTAAATAATGTTCAAGTATACGTGGGATATCGGTCTTCTTCTTCCTAACGATTATTCTTATATAATTTTACCGTAGTCTTGTTCCTATATCTTCTTATATTGTGTCTTCTCAACTGAGTATAACGCTCTATTTAAAGTTAAATTGAATTTAGAAAAGAGAAAGTAATGTTTTAAAATAACGTCACAGTTAATATTAATGTTAACTACAAGGAAAATACATGCTTGGACAGAAGTGATAAGAGTATCAAATCTAGCCCTTTAATGCACTTTCTATCTACATAATGAAAAATTGGTGAATAAGGACATTCTAAAGTATGACTAATTCATACTGTCTACTAATATGAAAGTTTTCCGGCTACCTTGTTCTTTGTCGTCTTGATGAAAATGGGAATATGTTTGAAATACTCATTCCAGGAATGGACTGAACCCTTGTCCATTTGGCTGCATAGTTGTCGTACCGTCTGGATCCGCGAAGAATCGAACCCGTTCCCGACCGATCCGAAACAAACAGCTGATCGCGTTACCAAGTTCATCTTCCCGACATGTCCTAAGATGCTCACTAGCCTGGTAGAAAATAGCCATTGATTGTTCATATTGTAGAAGTACGAATGTATAGTCAATGTCTACATAGTGCCTTTAACCTCTTTTTATAAAGCATTCTGCTGTTGCAATTCAAGGTTCATCTCTGTAGTCATTCCAGATGTTCAGCTCTGCTCAAGTGTTGCAATCCTATTATTCATTTAGTACATCTGCATCATCATTGTGTTGTGTTGAAATGTAGATCCATACAATCTCATATCTGTAGTCATTGCTGTAGTATATTGACTGTACTGTTTGAATGTCTTCTAATGGCATTAAAATGTTACCAGTCTAAATGAAGACTAAGTTCACTTTTCCTTCACTCGAAATAAACCTCAATAGGCTTATCATTATTTCCGTGCTGAATTAACACTGTCTTGGACTATAACAAATCCAGACTGAAAATAAAACGTTCCGAACTGTGTTACTTCGCACCAGTATAACTTTCACGAAACACACCTATATTTCATCACGCCAGCGAACGCGTTTCTCGGTTGATATTACCGTAGTGTATGCCAACGAATCTTATAATGAACTCTCTCTCAAGCGAGATGTTTCATACTGTCTGTCAGACTTCTCCCAATGCTCCTGGGTTCAAAACGATATGACAATCGATATGGACACTGTCTGATTTCGATTATCACCTGGTATTCTGAAATATGGATTTATACTTGCAAAAACATTCTCAAGTCCTTTCCATTTGAAATATAATGCATTTGCCCATTGTTTTTCCACTCTGTAAGCTCTGTATTACACTATAATGGCATGAATCGGAGTGATGTTATTGCGAACTATATCTTGCAGACATCAAGTGTACCTTAGACAACGCACGTGGTCAAGGTGTGCAATGCGGGTTGCTGGTACTGCTCCTAAGCTCGCCACAATATCACTGCGCTGCATGCAGATGAAGTAGTGCCGTAGGAATGTCATCTGTGTTCCTCCCCAACACTCTTTAGTTCCAACTCAATGCAAAATACTGTCTCAGTAGGGGCATTGCCCCCCTCAAGTGAAACGGTGAAGATTTGTGCCAAAGGGCCTAAATGCAGGGAATGGAGTGGTCCTTTCGAAATTTTATGTAAACCGTGCCACTCGCAGGGTTCCAATGGGTAGGTATGCAAATTTTGGTTCAGATCGGTGAAAAGGTGTAGATTTGTGCCAAAGGGCCTAAATGCAGGGAATAGACTGGTCTGTCATAAATTTCACGTAGACAGTATTACTCGCAGGGTTCCAAAGGGTAAGTATACAAAGTTTGGTTCAGATAGGTGAAGCGGTGTACGTATCACTAACCATAATGCCAGCGCATGTGGATAGAGCTGTTCGTGAGCGCTTGTTCTACCGACTTACTGAACAAAAATCAATCTTTAAGGTTACCTGAGAGGCGTAGCCTAATGCTACATAGCCTAAACTACTCTTCTTGAATCTGGCTATCACATAAAAAAGAAATTTTCGAATCGGACTGGTGGTTCCAGAGATTAGCGCGTTTAAACACACAAACACACAAACTCTTCAGCTTTATTATATTAGTATAGATTCACAAATCACACCAGTCAAAATAGTTTCAACATACAGTACATGTATTTTAATTTGTGGTTTCGAAATGGTCTCTTCATAAATTCTATTTTAATTTCGAAAAGTATATTACCTCGTCCTATTAAGCATTTATAAGACACGTAATCAGTCTTACTAGAACACAAATGTCAGGTTCCTCGAGTTTTAGCCTACTTTTCACATTTTGCAAAAATGAGGAAAAAGTACTCT
This sequence comes from Meconema thalassinum, assembly GCA_946902985.2. Taxonomy (NCBI): domain Eukaryota; kingdom Metazoa; phylum Arthropoda; class Insecta; order Orthoptera; family Tettigoniidae; genus Meconema; species Meconema thalassinum. The sequence goes on along the minus strand of OX336393.1, from coordinate 389,657,442 downwards.
TATGAGATCGATCCGGGAAAATGTCTGTCTGTCTGTCTGTCCTTCTGTCTGTCTGTCTGTCTGTCTGTCTGGCTGTGTGTGTGTCCCCCCCCTATCAACTCCTAAACGGCTGAAGCAATCGAAATAAAATTTGGTAGGAGTAAAGATCTATACCTGAATATCTCAGGGCCATATTTGAAAATGATGTCAGTGCTACCAACTGCTGAAAAATCGCAATTGAAATTTGAGCTCCATGTTGGATATCTTGGAAGGTATGAATGGGAGCTATTTCAAAATCGGCACACATATAGATAATAATATTGCAGTTTAATTTCCAGAAGGCCATACATGGCAGTGTTGCCTAAATGATTATAAGCCTGCTGATAAGTCCAATTTTTAAATGCATATAACTTCTACACTATCAATTGGAATTCAGCCTAATTTCGTATGTGCTATGTGTAACCAGATATGATTGGGCGTATTCTTAAGAGCCAACAGGGCTGCCAACTGTTAAAAATGCTCCTAATTTCTTTTATCCAAATACCAATATATATGAGAAAGTATGCAAGCCGACAGCTTTAAACTATGCACACGTATAGTACATGACATTCTATATTAATTTGGAGTAACTTATATACGTCAGTGCTACCAACATGATTCTAAGCCTGCTGAGAAGTCCAAATTTAAATACATGTAACTTCCATACTATCATTTGGATCTCAACCAAATTTCGTATGTGCTATGTGTACCATAACAGTTATGACTATGCGTATTCTTAAGAGCAACCAGGGCTGCCAACTGTTAATAAATGCTGTCTCTATTTTTGTTACCCTAATATCAATATATAAGAAAGAATGCAAGCCAATAGATCTAAACTTTGCACACGTATAGTACCTGGCATTCTAGATTACTTTGGAGTAACTAATATAAGTCAGTGCTGCCAACATGATTCTAAGCCTGCTGATAGGTCCAATTTTAAAATGCATGTAACTTCTATACTAACTAATGGATTTCATTCAAAATTGGCACAACAATAGATCATATTATTTCAGATTATTTCTGACCAATACATGCATGACACTGTTGCCAACATGATTTTACGCGCGCTGTTAGATCCAATGTTCAACTGCATGTAACGTGCATTCTATTCATTGGACTCCAACCAAATTTTGTATTCTGTACCTTAAGAGATGGAACTAAGAATATATTCAGTCACCAGGGCTGCCAAATGTAGTGCTCTATTAGGCTACATTATGCCAGGTATACAGTATTTCGAACTAATTAGAAATTTCGATATTACCAACTTAATTTCGTCATTATTCTAAATAGATCCATATCGATTAATCATTGGCATGAATCTTAAATTTTAAGAAAAGTAGGCTCTTTAGTTCGTCACAGAACTTCTTGTTATTTTTATTTTTGCTATTTCTGTTGGATTTATTGGTCTTCAATTTATTAAGGAATTAATTGTAAGCCTTAATTTTAACGAATTATTTTTATTAATTTCATATAATAATTATAATAATAATAATGATAATAAATTGGAAACCAAGGGAAGGAAGATTATGAGGAAAATCTTATGTCCGGTCAAAGAGAATGGTGAGTTTAGAAGACGGCATAAGCAGGATTTATATGCACACGCGGAGAAAATTACTGACATGATTCTAAAAAGACGAATTACGTTTTATGGGTACGTAGCCCGAATGACGTCAACACGATCAACTTATCGCATTTTCACTTTTCTCCAAGAAAAAAGGACAAAGGACAAAGGGAGCCTGGTTCAGTGAGAAACAAAATGATCTGCATGAGACTGGGATCTCATGTGAAGATATCCAGGAGCATGACCAGCTTAAGATAATAATAATAATAATAATAATAATAATAATGCCTGTATGCCAGCGAATGCCTCTCGATGAATTACAAGTTGGAAAAGCTAGAGATCCTAGAAAGAAGAATACTACGGAAAATCATGGGCCCAGTCCAGACTGAAACTGCCTGGAAACTTCGGAGCAACAACGAAGTCTATAAAAATGTGGAGAGAATCTCAGAGACCATGAAGAAGAGGAGGTTATCGTTTCTCGGACACTTGTACAGAATGGACAAAACTAGACTAACCAAACAGTTATTCGACTACCTGTGGAACAAGAAGACAACAACGACATGGATTAAGGAAGTTCGAAAAGATCTCGAAAATTCCAACATCCAGGAAGTTCAGATGTGAAACAGGGAAACATTTCGGTACATAATTCAAAATTTGGAAGAGTTTCACGTCACAAGAACCACAAAGAAGGCAAGAGCCTGGACGGATGAGCAGAAGAAACAGCATAGCGCCCATATGAAGGAGTACTGGAGGAAGAGGAAACTTCAGGCAAAGAAAAAATGAAATTGTAGCGTGATCCGAAGTGGTCAATTCTCAAATAAATAATAATAATAATAATAATAATGTTATTGGTTTTACGTCCCTTTTAACTACTCTGGCTTTTAGAGACGCTGGGGCGCCGGAACTTTGCCCCGAAGGGGATCTTTAACGTGCCAGTAAATCTACTGACACGGCTACTTCGCATTTGCGCACCCTCAAATGCCAGCTGACTGTGCCAGGGTACGAACCTGCAACCTTGGGCCCAGCAAGCGAGAACGTTACCGCTGAGCCACGCAGCCTGTTACCAGCTTAAGATAAAACTATTCGAACATCGGAGTTTCCAACCCAAGCCGACACTGAAAATTGGAAAGGTGTGGACAAACGAAAGAAAAGAACTACACCGTCTACGAATGAAAGAATACTGGGCTAATTTTAAAGCAAAAAGGAAACAGTTGAAATGACGTGGTCCTTAGTTGGCCGACGCGAAACAATAATAATAATCATAATGCATTTACGCACAGAGTGTCGGGCTCCTGCTCCCGAGTAGCAGACTACCGACTAAAACTCCCCCGTTACTTCTGAACACTAGCCTGGAACCGTTTATCACATTACTTCAGGCTAGAGTCATTTTATATTTGCCCGTAGGGCACTCTTCCGTAATGAATCATCTTCAGTGGCGATCCAGATCCGTCTTCTTTCTTCGGAGGATATCTTCAACAAAACTTGCTGCCAGTTTCCGATTTTCCTCATTTTGTAGCATCACCGCAACGATATTGTCCGGGGATATCTCTACATCAAAGTGATCTTGAAGAGACTGCCTATTTTGGACCCACCGTCCACAAGAGAAGAAGGTGTGATTAGCATTATTTAATTCGTTCATACAGTAGATGCAATCTGATGAATCCACCTTCCCTATCTTCTTAAGATAGGAACAGAAGTACCCATGGCCAGTCAAGAACTGAGTGAGATCGTAACCAACCTCACCATGTTTCCTCTCTGTCCAAACCTGCACCTGAGGGATCATTCTCTTAGTCCATTGGCTTTGATCTCCTTGCTCTCATTTGATCTGCCAATTTTGAAAGGTTTGTACTCTTGCCGATCGTCTTGCATTTTGTAAACCCATATCAGATTTCCTCAAGTAAATGTTCTTGCGTTCTTTCGCAAGAAAAAAAAATCGGAATAATCCCGGCAATATCGAGAACTGCTTCGTCGGAGACCGTGCGATATGCAGATGCCACGCGCAAAGCACCCCGCCTCTGCACTTGCGCCAGTGACTTCCTATAAATTTTCTTATCCAGGGCATCCGCCCATATTTCCGCTCCATACAGCAGAACTGAATGGATGGCTGTCATCAATAGTCTTCTCTTACTAAATTTTGGCCCACCAACATTGGCCATGAGCCGACTGAGGGGCATTACTGCTCTGGCTGCCTTATCTGCAGTCCGTCTAATCTGTTGTCCAAAATTCATTTTACTGTCGATCATGATGCCCAGGTATTTTGCTGCTGGCTACGTCTCTACTTGAATTTGTCCTACCGTACCTGTATTGGAAGTATTGTCTGAATTCTCTTCTTTGTTAGGATGACAATTTCCGTCTTACTAAGTGCTAGAGACAGACCATGTTCCTCCACCCATCTATTAATTTAATTTAATTAATTTAATTTATTTATTAAATACTATTTATGTTACATTATTGTGATATGTCTCACGAATCTGATGACAGTACAGATTATCTGTGAGACATATTAATTATTATTTACAACATATATATAGATTATATTTCAATACAAGAGTGCATGCATTTTTTTGGTAATGTTAATGATAAAATATTAATGTAAATAATTAAAGATACAAAAAATTACACTATGGTAGTTATATTAATAAATTTATGTTATGAGTTAATGTTTGGTTAAGTAATATTTTTAATGCGACTTATAGCTAGTTGTTTGCTGTTAATGTTCGTCAATCCAGGTGGTAGTTCATTAAGTAGTGATGGTATAATATAATTTAGTCTCTTGAAACCATAGCTATTTATACATAAAGGTTTAACATGTTTAGTACTTGTTATGGCTCTTGTTTGTATGTTGTGAGAGACCTTATGCCTGAATCTTGGATCATGGTAGTAGAGATTCAGTACAGTAATTTGAAACAATAATAATATCGTATGGCCTCGGTGCCGGGTGCAAGCTTTGTAATTTGACACCCAGAAGGTAGCTTGCATGTCGAATTTCGTTGTTCCTTGAATCACTATGAAAGTCAAGGAGGTTAGATAATAGATATCTAAGCTCCTTGAACATTATAGCGCTTTCTAGTAGAGAAATGAGGAACTTTGTGTTGGCGGAAACTCCCGAGATTAATTTTGCCGTTATGAACTCGGCCTACTGAATTCATATGGGTTCTTTGACATGCCAACATCGTATGACATGCGTATCGTATTTTTGCCGCCTTTCAAAAAATCACTTACCACGGCCAGGGGCGAACCTGCAATCTTGGGGTTAGTAGACCGACACGCTATCCACTCACCCACCGTGGCAAGCTAATTTGAAACAACTCTTTAATATTAAAATAAGGGATATCAGTGAAATATTTAAAGAACCTGTTTTGGCTATCTTGAAGATTATTAATTAAAGTTGTGTTTTGATTTCCCCAAGCTGCTATAGCATATCTTAATTTGCTTTCAATCAGAGCACTGTAAATTGTTTTGTAAGTTTTCCTATCTACATAAAATCGGAGATTGTAGAAGGTGTAGAGGTTTGCTCTTAGGTTTTTTGTTATGTTTACTGTGTGTGTGTTCATTTTAAAGTGTTCATCAAGGGTAATTCCTAGGTATTTTTGTGTCGAAGTACTATTTATGAAGGTGTTACATTTGCAACCTGCCAGGATGTTTTGGTGTATGCATGATAAGCTGTGGTGCGTTAGTTTGTATTTTTCTTGTGTGAAGTGATCAACTCTGATGTGCATTATTTTAGATTTGGTTGTATTTATATGCAAATTATTGTCATGACACCATCTTGTGATGTTATTGAAGTCTTCTTGAAGTCTATCAAAAGCTGTTTTAGAGTCTTTATGTATGGTATATATAGTGGTGTCATCAGCATAAATAAATATTTTACTGTGTTTAATGGCTTCACTCATGTCGTTTACGAACAGGTTATATAGTGTAGGTGAAATAATGCTGCCTTGAGGGATACCTTGTGTTCCTTCTACTGCGTCACTGATAGTGTTATTGACCATAACTGCCATTTCCCTGTTTTTCAGATAGCTTTCAAATAGTTTGTAAGTCGTGCCTCTTATTCCAATATCGTGTAATTTAGCAAGTAGTTTATTGTGATTTATTGTGTCAAATGCTTTAGAAAAGTCAAGAAAAAGTACCATTATGTGATTGTTCTTATTTAAGGCATTATTTATTACATTGGCAAATTCAGCCAGGAGTAGTTCAGTACTTTTTCCCTTCCTAAAACCGTATAGGTGTCCCTTTAAAATATCATATTTATTTAGGAAATTCTTCAATCTCTTATCCAAGCATTTTTCCATTATTTTGTGGAGGATTGATACAATGCATATTGGTCTGTAGTTGCCAAAGTCTAAGTGATCGCCATTCTTATATATTGGTTTAATAATTGTGTATTTCAGATATTTTGGTATTATGCCTGATTCGAATATCTTGTTTATGAGATGTGTTATGATTGGTATAGTTTTTTTGGATGTTGCCTTTATGTCTTTCAAGCGTATATTGTCTGCCCCAGGCGATTTGTCTGTTTTTAATTCCTTAATTATATTTTCTATTTCATATTCATCAGTTTCAAGTAATGTAAAGGAATTCATTAATGTGTTTCTATTTGATTGCCATATGTTGATACTACAGTTATGAGCTTGGCTGTTTATTTTTTCACTAAAGGTATTGATGAATTTATTGACTATCACTTCGTTAGTATAATGTAATATTAAATGTTTGTTTATGACTTCATTGACAGTTTGTGTTTTCCGACCTGTTATATCATTAATGACTTTCCACATTCCTTTATTATCGTTTTTTGAACTATTTATCTTATTTTTATAATATTGATGTTTTGTTTTGTTTATTAGCTTATTTAATTTGTTTCTGAAAGCTTTGTATTCATTTTTTATTGTAATATTATACTTGTTTCTGAGCATTGTTTTGTAAAGTCTGTCTCTTTCCTTACATTGTATTTTTAGGTCATAAGTGAAACCATTGTTTGCTTTTTCTGTGTTTACGAGTTGTTATGTAAGATGCTTTTTGGTAGATTTCCTTAAATTTGGTTGTTATATTGTTATATATGTCATTAGGATTTTTTAATTCAAGGCAATCTGTCCAGTCTGTGTTGTTAAGGCTTGTGTGTATTATAGTATCGTTCATTAGCGTAATGTACGATTCATTACCTTGTAATTGTGTCTTATCATTTTTTGGCCAAATACCTGCATATGTTATGTAGTGGTCAGAGATATCTGATTGTATGACTGCAGAAGTATATTGATCTAGTCTGCTACGATAGTATATGTGATCAATACATGTTCTCGAGTCTAAATTTGGATCATAACGAGTACATTGAGTGATAAGTGGTAGGAAACCATGAGTTGCCATAATATTTGTATATTTGATAGCTGATAGACTGATGTCATTAGATAAAGTATCAATGTTGATATCTCCTAAAATGGCGTATTCGCTGTACTTACTGGTGTGTTGTGTTATATGTGTCTCCAGTTCATCAAGAAAGTCATTTATGTTATTGCTAGGTGGTCTGTAAATGCATGTTAATCCTATCTTTTTGTTCATGTGAAGTATTTCTATTACCATTGATTCATGAGTATTGGAAATGTATGAATTGTGTGTTCTAATAGCCATGTTGTTCTTTACATATATGGCTATGCCTCCTCCTTTACGATTTGTTCTATTACAAAATACAACATTAAAATTATCCAAAGTAAATAGGTAATTATTAGATTCAAGTATGTTAATTTCTGTTAAGCAAATAATATCCAGATCATTAATTTTCTTGCCTAAGGTTATGGTTAAATAATCCCAGTTTTTTGATATAGATTGAATATTTAGAGAGAGGATATTGATTTCAGCATTATTTCTAGTCTTATTACCATTTTCGATGAAATCGGGTATATTGAGAAATGTGAGTTCATTTTGTATTCCAGAAACATTTATATTGCTATCCCAACTGTTCATAATATCAATTAATATAATAATTTAATAATAATTCTTTCTTTTTGGCGCGCGGGGGGGGGGGGGGGTGTTACCTAATTTTGTTAATGTCTTCCTCACGGGAGATTCTAAATATACCAGATTCGTCGTTTTTTCGCGCTAGTATTTTGCCGTTTTTAACCCAAATGAATTTCCAGTTATTTTCTCTGGCCTGATTTTTAGTTTTCCATAGTAGCTCCCTGTAAAATGACGTTAGACTTTCGTTAATGAAAAACCTAGATTTAGTGTTCCCATGAGTGAGGAAATTTTGTCCTTTTCTTTTCTGTAAAAATTCATTCTTTTTGGATATGGAATTGAATTTTACCACTATTGGGGGGATTTTGTTCTTTCTTTGCAATGGGGGCCTGTAAACTTCCTCTACATCAAACATGTTTAGATCTACTTCTAGAGTCTCAGCAATTTTGTGGACGATTTCATCCAGGCATTCATCTTTCGCGCGTGGCACTTCGCATATTTCAATGTATTGTTGCCTACCGTTCTGTTCCATTGAGTGCACTTTCTCGTTTAGATCTGATATTATTTTGTCTTGTAGATTCTTTTCGTCTTTTAGGGTTTTTATTTCTGCTGTAAGTGATTTCAGAAGAGTTGCATTTGACTTAGTTTCCTTAATCAACTCATCATATTTCTGCGCAATAAAGTCGGCACTTTTTACACTTTCACTCACTTGGTTTTTCAGTTCACTAATCTGTTTCTTTAATTCTAAAAACATACCTTTGATATCCGATGCGTGTATTATCTCCGTGTATTATTATTATTATTATTATTAATAATAATAATAATAATAATAATAATAATAATTTCAATTTTTTAAGAAATTAATAATTGTAAGCCTTAATTCTAACGAATTATTTTTTACTAATTTCTACTAATGTTGAAACTCCAAGAACATCATGGATTCCAAGAAAAGCCAAAACTAACAAGAAGTTCCGTTAAGAACTATACAGCCTACTTTTCATGCCAATGATTATTCTGGAGAATATGAACCTATCTAGAATAATGACGAAATTAAGTTGGTAATATCGAAATATCTAATTAGTTCAAAATATACCTGGTATAATGTAGCCTAATAGAGCACTACAGTTGGCAGCCCTGGTGACTGAATATATTCTTAGTTCCATCTCTTAAGGTACAGAATACAAAATTTGGTTGAAGTCCAATGGACGTTACATGCAGTTAGACACTGGATCTATCAGCAGGCGTAAAAGCATGTTGCCAACAATACCATGCGTGTGATGGTCAGAAATAATCTGAAATATTATGATATCTTGTTGTGCCAATTTTGGATGAAATCCATTTGTTAGTATAGAAGTTACATGTATTTTAAAATTGGACATATCAGCAGGCATATAATCATGTTGGCAGCACTGCCTTGTATTAATTACTCCAAATTAATCTAGAATGTCAGGTGCTATACGTGTGCAAAGTATAGAGCTGTTGGCTTGCATACTTTCTGATATATTGATATTAGGGTAAAAAATATAGACAGCATTTATTAACAGTTGGCAGCCCTGATTGCACTGAAGAATACTTATAGTCATATCTGATATGTTACACATAGCACATGCGAAATTTGGATGAAATCCTACTGATAGTATAGAAGTTACATGTATTTAAAAATTGGCCCTATCAGCAGGCTTAGAATCATGTTGGTAGAACTGACGTATATAAGTTACTCCAAAATTAATCAAACAAGTCAGGTACTATACGTGTGCATAGTTTAAAGCTGTCGGCTTGCACACATTCTGATATATTGGTATTTGGATAAAAAAAATAGAGAGAGCAATTATTAACAGTTGGCAGCCATAGTGGCTCCTAAGAATACGCTCAGTCATATCTGTTTATGTACAGATATTACATACAAAATTTGGTTGAAATCCAGTTGATAGTGTGGAAGTTATATGCATTTAAACATTGGATCTATCAGAAGGCTTAAAATTATTTTGGCAACACTGTCATGGTTGGCCTCCTGGAAATTAAACTGAAATAGTATTATCTACATGTGTGCCAATTTTGGAATAGCTCCTATGCATACCTTGCAGGATATCCAACATGGAGCTCAAATTTCTAGTGCGTTTCTTTAGCAGTTGGTAGCACTGACATCATTTTCAAATATGGACGTGAGCTATTCCGGTGCACATCTTTACTCATACTAAATTTGGTTTTGATTGCTGCAGCCGTTTAGGAGTTGATAGGGGGGGACACACACACAGCCAGACAGACAGAAGGACAGACAGACAGACAGACAGACAGACAGACAGACAGACAGACAGACACACATTTGCCCGATCTCATAAGACTACTTTTTCCTCATTTTTGCAAAATGTGAAAAGTAGGCTAAAAACTGTCAAGACATGGACTGAAGCGAGGAAGGATCAACATAGGAAACGAATGCTGGAATACTGGGCAAATGTTAAGGCCCAGGCGCAAAGAAATGGTAAAGGACAGTTGAAATAGCGTGGTCCGTAGATGGCCGAAACGACAGCAAGAAGAATAATAATAAAACAGTCATACTACCAGAAGCATTATATGCGTCAGAAACGACAACAAATTGGAGCATCAGGCAACATAGAATCTGACAAATAAGAACGCAAAATTCTCAGAAAAATATACACAGAGCAATACACAGAGATAGTATTGTAACCGTACGTTCTCTTTTCGGGGGTGGTGGTATTTGATTTACCATGAGGGACTCATTTCCTACAAATATAACCAACCTTTATTTCTTCTCATGTACCAACAAATTTCAACATACATAACTTACATCATTCCTGCTACTATCAATCTGAACCACTATATCTCTTCTCTGCTCATATTTTTCTACCATCTCAATAGAACATTACAACAGATACTCTAATACAAAATCTTTCAGCATGGACTCATTTTTCTTTTCACACCCAATAATCATGCTCAAGGAAGGAACTAACAACCTAACAAAATCACGGAATAAACTAATAAAAAACAAACAAGCATCATAAAAAGAACTTAGAAAATACGCTTCACTGGCAAGGCCCCCCATCACCCCACTGCCAGAAACTAGATATCTCTACCTTTGGGTAATGGACAGCACTCCCAGCAAGCGCCATTTTCTTAACCTAACATTTGCTAAAATATGTAACCATATGTTACAATTCGCCCCCTAATATATATGTTATTCTCGCGTAAGAAGCACGTGAGAATCACATATATATAAAAAAAACTATGCAAATAAAAATTATACATATCACATATACACAGTATTACCAAACACACCAACTAAAAGTATACCTAAATATTATGTTCATATCAATCGGATGCTACTATCAAGTCTCCTAGATCATTGAACAACACATTGACACTGCCAAGATGAAACGTCATTGCCCGCTTTGAGCCTGTCCAAGTACATGGCACAATATCTCTTCTCTGGACCACGATACGAATCACATGCTTCTGAATTGGGCTTAGTTTCAGATATACCGGTACACTCTTTTTATATTATCGAGTACAAAATGCCGTAACCCACTGTTCTCAAATCTCTAAATAAGTTGAAACACGTCATCTGCAGTAACCTTCACTCGAATAGTCGTATTTGTCAACACTTATACTGGAACAAATACCTCCAGCAAACATAACGGTATCTTAAAACTCAGCAATTCTTCTAGGTTTGTGCCGTGTCTTGTGTGGGGTTTCGCCTAGGACACCAAGCTAGGCTGTAAATAAATATAAAGTTCTACATTATACCTCTCATATCCATCTTCATTCTCAGCAATACCATCTTCTTCCTCATTCTTCCACTTTTCGTTCTTCCTATTCATCTGTTTCTCCTTATCCATTCTTCTTTCTTCCTCTGCCTTCCATCTCGTATTTTTCTTCATCCGCCATGTCATTCCGTACCTTGTACTCCTCATCTTCCATCTCCACCGTTCCTCTCTCCTTCCATTCTTAATTTTTCTCCTCTTCCTTCTTATCTGTCTTATAATATTCAACAACTCCTTTTTCTTCATCTTACATCTCATCTTTTTCATCCCCATCTTCCTTCTCTAACGCTTCTTCACCTTATCTTTTTCCAGTATGCTGTCTTCTTCAAGACTCACTCTTGCACTTTCACCCTCATCTTTAACTTTTTTTTTTTGGCTGCTATTGTCCTGCTCATGACCAACTTTATCTGCTAGTAGTTTCTCTTCTATCTTTTCTTCTCCTTCACCTGCTTCCTCTCCTTCTTCAGTTTCGTCCATATCACCTGCCTTCCTTCGTTCTTCCGTTTCATTTCTTTCGTTATCCGTTTCTCCCTTCTCTTCTACCGTGTCCTCTATCTCATCTTCTTCTTTGTCCTCAGTTTTATCCTCCTACTCCATTTGACGTTCTCCTTCTTCATCTTGTCCATTTCCTTCCTTACGCCCCCTACCATTACGTACTTCACACATCTCCCCTTCAATCTCTTGTCCATCTTTCATTCCTTCTTACTCATCATTAGCATCTTCTACACGCCCCCCAGCATCACATACTATCTCACTCAACTTCTCTCCTACAATGCATATGATCTCCACTATGTGCTCTTGCAACTTCCCTTTCTCCTCCTCCTTCTTCTCTTTCTCCTTCTCCTTCTTCTCTTTCTCCTTCTCTTTCACCTTCTCCTGCTCCTTCTTCTCTTTCTCCTGCTCCACAGCCACACTCACAGACACTTTCCAAGATTCTATTTCCTCTTTCACACCACATATTTCCTTATTTAAAAACTTTTTCAAGGATTCTTCCTGCTTCTTCATAAACTCTTCCATCCCTGTGATATGGCTAAGCAGCATTTGGAGCAGACTATCTGTGCTATTGTGCATGATGAGGCCGTACTTCACTGCTATTAAAATGATCCTTTATCGAGCTCCACGTTGAGGCGCAATATTGTAACCTTACGTTCTTCTGTTTTTTTTTTAAATTAGGGCGTGGATGTATGACACACTAAGGAAATTTCGTTGACATATGGCACTTCCATACACATACTCTCACCTTGTTCTACACTCCACATCAAGCTCTCTTTCTCTAATGTCAATCTAATTCTCCACATTTAATATCTGCCTCATCTTTCTAAAAAGTACTTCCTCTTTATTTATTCTCATGTACCAACAAATTTCAACATACATAACTTACATCATTCCTGCTACTGTCAATCTGAACCACGATATGTCTTCTCTGCTCATATTTTTCTACCATCTCAATAGAACATTACAACAGATACTCTAATACAAAATCTTTCAGCATGGACTCATTTTTCTTTTCACACCCAATAATCATACTCAGAGAAGGAACTAACAATCTAACAAAATCACGGAATAAACTAATAAAAAACAAACAAGCATCATAAAAAGAACTTAGAAAATACGCTTCACTGGCAGAAACTAGATATCTCTACCTTTGGGTAATGGACAGCTCTCCCAGCAAGCGCCATTTTCTTAACTTAACATTTGCTAAAATATGTAACCATATGTTACAGTCTTAGACCATAAATTCAATAGATGGCTGATGACGTCACATTGTTGAAACCAACATCTAGATCAGCTGACTGAAGGGAACTGCGGATAGTGATAATAGAATTATCCAATATGGAGCTCCTTTTGTATTCCTTGACGTTGCTTAGCATTCGCCATTAGCCAATTGTAGTCGGTCTTGAGCAATTACCCTTCAATCAGCTGATCGAGATGTTGGTTTCACGTCACAGTACAGGCGCAGTGTGGCAATGCGCCCTCTATTGTATTTATGCTCTAAGGTTACAGTATATGGATGAAATGACCTACCAAAGAGCTATACGAGTACACAGACATACTCACCGATATGATTAGAAAACGTAGACTAATTTTTTACGGGCACATACAGAGATTGAACAACAACAAATTTACCTTCACTGCATTTCTCTTCTCTTACAGAGAAACTAAATGAAATTACAAGCAATTTTATAGTAATCAATTTTATGTAGCAAACAGCTCAAGCAGACAACCTAATTGGTATCATGAAATAGAGGGAGACTTAGGGCAGGTGGGGATCGACAGGCAAATGTTTGGAGACAGAGGAGAATTCAGAAAGAAAATTAAGAATACAACATATGAGTCATCCAGTTGCAAAACTCGTTTAATCCACTTGTGAATAAGGATCATGTCGTAAAATTATTTATTTAATTATTTTAATTTATTTTATTTATTTTACTTTATTTTATTTCGTTTTATTTTGTTTTAAATTGTTTTGATTATTTTTTTGTTTTGTGTTTTGTTTTATTTTTATTTTCTAAATTTTATTTTGTTTTATTTTGATTTTGTTTCGTTTATTTTGTTTTATTTTATTATATTTTGTTTTGTTTTATTTTGATTTTCCAGAAAACAAACACAACATCAAAACCAAAAACAGAAAACACGAAGCAAAAAGCATATTTCAAAAACGAAAGCAAAAGCAGAAAACACAAACAAGAAATAGAAAGCAAAAAGCAAAATTCAAAAAAAGCAAAAAGCAGAAAACAAAAAACAGAAACTGAAAGCAAAAAAAAATAATTAAAAAAACAAGTCAAAAGCAGAAAACAAACACAAAACCAAAAACCAAGAAAGAAAAGCAAAATGTCAAATTCAAAAGCAAAAGTACAAAGCAAACACAAACCAAAAACAAAAAACACAATGGAAAAAGAAAAAAGTAGAAATCAACAAACACAAAAGATACATAATGCAAAGTCTAGAGAAACGTTTCTCATGAAAATGATTCTTATTCACAAGTGGATTAAACGAGTTTTGTAACTGGACGACTCATTTAAAGTAAATGAAAAGAAGAAGACGGGAACATTGTGGGCAGAACCACGGAAACAGGAGGACAGTCAAAGGATGAAGAGATTTTGGGAAGAGAAGAGGAAGAAGGGAGAGAAGTGAAAATTGGGTCATCATGAGATATTTAAGTTCGAACTGTCCATAAGGGCAAAAAGATATAATAATAATAATAATAATAATAATGATAATAGTCTTATGTAGCCTACATTTTAACTGTCATGGCTTTAGAGACGCTAGGATGTCTGTATTGTGTCCTAAGAGGGAGTTCTTGACATGTCAATAACTCTACATGTTAAATGCCGTAGGACTGAGTTTAGATTGAACACGCTATCTCGGGCTTTGAAAGCCAATTGCACCATTTAGCCCGACGGCGTAGGATAAAGCATGGCACCATCTTTCATGATTACTGTGATTTGCTATTGAAATTAATTTTTGAAAGAAGTGAAGATCCCGATGTCCTCAGCATCTGATCCGTAAATCCTTCATTAAATTTGTGCTCTGTCTCTCACATTCTACTCCACTCTTGCCTGACAATCTTGATTTATTAAAGAGATCTCAAAGCGTCCATCCACCTCATTATTCTTTGGAATGGTAATCAATGCTATCCAAGTGGGGCTAATTAATATTCTTATCTGATATCGTACAGAATACCAGGGGTTATTCTGGTTGAGCGATTGTTGAGTGTCACATCTATTTACAGCTTAATTATAGTAAGGTGGTTGGTTGGTTGGTTCTTAAGTTTAGGGGCTGCGACAACGCGGTCATGTAGCCTCGTGTATTTTGGGTGTGTGTAGAATCTGTCTGATAACCGGTGTTAATTGTGATGACTATATTAGTGTGTGTTATCTGTTCTTTAATTTAAGTACTGCAACTTAGAATTTTTCAAATTGTTCCCACTTTTACAGCCAAGCGCCACCGTCAACGACTACTAGGCCAAGTTCAGAACTTAGCTACTAGACGCCACCGCAGTCCGCTCTTGGCAACGAACGTAGAAACCTAAGAGCGTTGTTTACATTCTTGTAACCTATCCAATTTAGCTTCACACAGGTGCAATTAGTGGAAGGTTCTTTAACGTGCCATAAATCTATGACATGGGACCGCCGGCTTTACTTCCCCTCCGAAGGAAGGCATACTGAGGGATTTTTAACGCTCTTAAAAATCCGACGGCTTCGGCCGGGTTTGAACCTGCGATCTTGGGCATAGAAGCTCAGCATGCTACCAACTACGCCACGATCCGCCCATATGACCTCCTGAGATCAAGAGGATGTTGGTAATGAAACTATAGAGAGCAGCCATGATTTACGCAAGGGAAAACCATCACCTCTACTAGAGTTCTGTGGTGGTTTACTTATTTCAATCGCCTCCCGAATCATACAACCACATAACTTATTATTTTCAAGTAAACATTTATGAATAGGGACCGGACATTCATGCAATAATAGTACATTATGCAACGAGCCTATAATGGCAATAATTAAGTCACGAGTATGTTTATAAAACGAGCGTATGCTAGTTCTATAATTTTCATACGAGTGTCTTAATTACCATTATAGGCGAGTTGCATACGACTGTTTATGTTCGACGATAATTAATATAACTATTTTATGTTCGAACATAAATATTCATAAATATCTGCCGAGATTTCCCCAGTTTTATGTACTGAACAGACGCAGAGAATGCCTTGTATTTGACCATGTCCTCCTCGATTACCCTACTATGACACTAAGCCAGGCAGTGAAATGTAAATGTGACTGTTAATTTAAGGACCTTTAAATGTGGTTATCGGAGACCCTTTAGAGTCGGGTAAAAAAGACCTTTCGTACCACACTCACACGTGAAAATTGCGTGAAAAAATTCTAGAATGCCCCTTGACCCCCTTAAGCGCATTATACTGTATGTATTGATGAATTTTACAGCTTAATTTGGTTCAGTGATAGCCTTATAACCGTCTGGAAACTTTCACAGAAATGTAATAATTGGAATTGCGTCTTACAGAAATAGATGGACCTGTGAGATTCTGTTACCATGGTTACCGTGTTGCATTCTTTCATTATTTCATTGTAAATATACATGTTTTAAGGTATTTATTTCATTGTGAGGCATTTAAAGAGTAAGCGAGTGCGTTTCGCTTACGCATTGGGTTATGCTGAATCTATAGGTACCCCATATGTGTTGGTTGGTGTTAATGGGACCTTATTTTCGGTACAAAACAGGAATGGGACCTTAGCAGAATAATATAGGGAGGGATTACCTAACACCCACTGATTTAACAAATACTTTCTGCTGCTCTTCTCTTTAGGTATTAATAACAAAGGATACGCAGACTAAAGTAACACTTTAACTGAAGAAACTCCTCACAAAACTAACCCCGGGCTACTGACTGCCGGGATGGTAAAATGAATGTCCCACCCCATTCCCTTCTTGAAATAGGCAGACGTAAAATACTGTCATCCCGTTATGTGTTCCGCAGAAAGATGCTTACAATGTATGCCCAACACGCAGGTGAAACCAATTTTGTTCAAAATGTTTTAAATTATACATAATCTCAAATGTATATGATAAAATATGCTGTTATGTTCAGAATATGCAATAAATCCAATGAACCCAAAAATATGCATCTGCATATGCGCATATGCATATTCAAAAACTCCGGTCCCTACTTATGAACACAACATAAGTCATCCCAACCTCAAATTTTCAATACACCAATATATCAAGTCCACATCATTGATACGAGGGCAGATCGAAAAATAAGTTGCACTTCCCAGTTATGGCCATTTATAACACCACCTGTACAACATCAACACGCCTATGACGACATACAATGTAACGTCACTTTTCCACATAGTTTCCAAGAGACTCCAAACATTTCTGCAAACGCACAACCAAGTTGTCGATGCCGGATGCATAGAAAGTGCCTCCAGCGTTCTGCATCCACACGGAGACAGCGGCCTTCACCTCCTCATCGGTCTGGTAACGTCGACCACCGAGCTCCGTTTTGAGCTTACCGAACAGATGAAAGTCACATGGTGCTAGGTTGGGACTGTGGGTGGTTGTTGACTGACCTCCCACTTGAAACGCTGCAGTAGTTCACTCGTTTGGCGGGCCTTGTGAGGTGTTGCGTTATCCCTTGCCGGGAAATGGCCCACTCACCATACACAGCACTAATTTCACGATGAATGTCCGTGCAATTCTTCCTTTTGGCCCTTAGGAATCGGATTGTCACACGCACCTCATATTTGGAGTGAACGTCCAGTCGACGCGCCATTGCATTTGGGCGCTATTCACACCATACAAGACGAGACACCACAGTGACAAGGCTAACGGACGTGTGGGCAGTGTCTGTCCCTTTCTCCGCTGTGCCCACGTTTGCGACACACAGCGCGCTGTTGCAGCGCGTTAGTGCAACTAACTTTTTGATCCACATTCGTATTTCCCACATCGAGCTGATTTTTTTTCAAGATATGTATCTTTCCACATTAATCAACAAGTAGTTCCGTGTAGAAGTAAAGCCTATTTTCATATATCCTACTAATGTTAATTGCCTCTATCAACATACTAAATTTCAGTTCGATTGCTGTAATAGATTCGTAGATATTGAGAACTGTCTAAATATTTCCGATGGTCACCATGTTGAACTTTTATATATGTAGGGCTTAGAGTTATGTACTGTTACATGAAGATTATTGTGTACGCTTAGTACTCAAACTACAATCACATGATTAGGACACATGAGGTAAAAACGAGATTTTAAAATTTCGCACAGCTGACATCTTGTGGTTATGGAAACAATTAAAATAAATTAGATGCCAGTGGATTAACATTTGAATAAGGATTTACTGTACCAAGTTTCACTGCACTTGGATGGTTAAATTGCGAGAAACGACCATGTGAATATTTTCATTTCGCGTCGCCGCCATGTTGGATTTGTGCTCACCAGATTATTGAAAGTCCTATAGATGAAATTATGTTCATAACCCCTATGAACATAAAAAAAATCAGTTTGATTGCTCTAGTAGATTCGTAGATATTGAGAACCGTCTAAATATTCCGGATGGTCGCCATGTTGGATTGTTATATGTATAGGCCATAGAATCATGTACCTTTAAAGGAAAATTATTGCGTAGGTTCATTATTCAAACTTTCACTTCGATAGCATGATTACGACACAAGAAACCAAAACTTAATTTAAAAATTCACACAGCCGCCATCTTGAGGTTATGTAAACAATTGAACTAAATTACATACCAGTGCATTACAATGTGTATATACATTTGCTGTACCAAGTTTCATTGCGTTTGGATCATAAAATCGCGAGAAAATTCTATTAAAACTTTCAACTTCGCTTGGCCGCCATATTCGTTTTGTAGTTAACCGGTTTTTAAAAGTCTCATCGATGAACTTCCAGTAGTGCCCTTTATCTCCGTGAAAAATTTAAGGGTGATACTGGTAATAGTTTCAGAGATATAGAATGCCTGTGAAATATTTCGCACAGCCGCCATATTGAGGTTATGTAAACAATTGAATGAAGTTGGATGTCAGTGCATTACCATGTATATAAACATATACTGTACCAAGTTTCATTGCGTTTGTTTGGTTAAATCGCGAGAAACGTCTATTTAAATCTCGCAAATTTGCTTGGCCGCCATGTTTGTTTAGAAGTTACCAGGTTTTTAAACGTCACATAAGTGAATTTCTAGTAGTTTCCTTTATCACCATACAAAATTCCAGGGTGATATCGGTAATAGTTTCGGAGATATTGAATGCTGGTGAAATAATTCGCTTAGCCGCCAATTTGGATTGGTGAGACGTAACAAAATTTGAAGCGCACGGTCGGGGTCGTCCGGATTAGTGCTATGAACTTACCGAGTTTCATTGAAATCGCTCCAGCCGTTTAGATTTTATTAGGGCGGGGCGGGGGGGGGGGGGGGGCACACACACACGCACACACACACGGACAAAAGGTGATCTCATAAGCCTATTTTTTCAAAATTGAAAATAGGCTAATAACCAGTGATGGACGAAGCAATGAGGATATAAAAAAAGTAGGTTAGCACAGGCATGGAAAGCATTTCTACAGAAAAGGTATCTGTTGAAATCGACTATAAATAGATTTAGGTATTAGGAATTCCATTTTGAAAGCCTTTGTCTGGAGCGTGGTGCTGTATGAAAATGAAACTTGGACTATTGATGCAGCAGAAAAGAAGAGAATTGAAGCGTTTGAAATGTGGTGTTACAGTAGTCTAGAATGATGAAGATCTGATTGGTGGATAGGGTTACGAATGAAGAGGTATTAAGACGAGTGGGAGGGGAGAGATGTTTCTGGCAACTGCTAATGAAGAGAAGAGATAGGTTGGTAGGACACATACTAAGACACCCAGGAATAGCATGCTTATTTATGGAAGGAAGGGTCGAGGTTGAGAACAGTAGGGATAGACCAAGGTTAGAATATGTTAAACAGATTGCCTCGGATGTAGGGTGCGGTAGCTATGTAGAGATGAAACGATTAGCTCAGGACAGGGGGAATGGATAGCTGCATAAAACCTTTCAGACTTGCAACTTCATTTCATATTAATTACTTTTTCTGACGTTGAATATTAATTTTATTGGCTTAAGGTATTATTCTCGTAATTTATTAAACTTTGTCAATTAGGATTTTATGGGTAGACATGGTCATTTTCATGTATATTCGTTCAATTCAATATTAATTTTAAGATAATTGATTTTCGTTTCGATTATTATATATTTTCTTTCAATTTAATTTGTATAATTATTTTCGTGATTTTATTCTTTTAAAATCTTTTTTTCTTCTTCTTCTTCATCATCATCATCATCATCATCATCATCATCATCATCATCTTCTTCTTCTTCTTCTTCTTCTTCTGTGCGAATGTGTCACCTAGGACCACGTGGAATCAAAATTGTATCACGTTCCTTCTTGTCCAGTAGTCCTTCATTCGTAAGAACTGTACAACTTTCCGTCAAGTCGTCCATGTACATCGTGTATGTTCCTGTTCTTCCAAAAATCCCCGTGTTTGGACGGTACAGTATTTCCGACTTCGTCTCGGTGTTGTAAATTTCACGATCCTAATTGAAGAAATCTTTATCGGTGAGTATGTACCACTTTGGTCTATTAACTTTGTTTAGCAGAAATTCGCAATTTATGGAAATGCCTATTAGGGTTCATTCTTTCTAATTAATGTCCTGTAAATTTTTTCAGTCGCATTCGAATTTTATCTGTGATTTTGAGTTTTTTTTAATATATTTCACAATTGGATTTAGGACAATGAGTTTTGATTTTAAGTCTTGGTACTAAGATTTCTCTCATAATTTTTAGCCTACTTTTCACATTTTGCAAAAATAAGGAAAAAGTAGGCTTATGAGATCGATCCGGGAAAATGTGTGTGTGTCTGTCTGTCTGGCTGGCTGTGTGTGTGTTCCCCCCCCCCTATCAACTCCTAAACGGCTGCAGCAATCAAAACCAAATTTAGTATGAGTAAAGATGTGCACCGGAATATCTCACGTCCATATTTGAAAATGATGTCAGTGCTACCAACTGCTGAAAAAACGCACTAGAAATTTGAGCTCCATGTTGGATATCTTGCAAGGTATGCATGGGAGCTATTCCAAAATTGGCACACATGTAGATAATAATATTTCAGTTTAATTTCCAAGAGGCCAACTATGACAGTGTTGCCAAAATAATTTTAAGCCTTCTGATAGGTCCAATGTTTAAATGCATATAACTTCTACACTATCAATTGGATTTCAACCAAATTTTGTATGTAATATCTGTACATAAACAGATATGACTGAGCGTATTCTTAAAAGCCACCAGGGCTGCCAACTGTTAATAATTTCTCTCTCTTTTTTTATCCAAATACCTATATATCAGAAAGTATGCAAACCAACAGCTTTAAACTATGCACACATATATTCTGACATTTTAGATTAATTTGGAGTAACTTATATACGTCAGTTCTACCAACATGATTATAAGCCTGCTGATAGTACCAATATTTAAATACATGTAACTTCTATACTATCAGTTGGAGTTCAACCAAATTTCGTATGTGCTATGTGTACCATAACAGATATGACTATAAGTATTGTTAAGAGCAATCAGGGCTGCCAACTCTTAATAAATGCTGTCTATATTTTTTTACCCTAATATCAATATATCAGAAAGTATGCAAGCCAACAGCTCTATACTTTGCACACGTATAGCACCTGACATTCTAGATTAATTTGGAGTAATTAATACAAGGCAGTGCTGCCAACATGATTCTATGCCTGCTGATATGTCCAATTTTAAAATACATGTAACTTCTATACTAACAAACGGATTTCATCCAAAATTGGCACAACAAGATATCATAATATTTCAGATTATTTCTGACCAGCACACGCATGGTATTGTTGGCAACATGCTCTTACGCGTGCTGATAGATCCAGTGTCTAACTGCATGTAACGTCCATTGGACTTCAACCAAATTTTGTATTCTGTTCCTTAAGAGATGGAACTGAGAATATATTCAGTCACCAGGGCTGCCAACTGTAGTGCTCTATTAGGCTACATTTTACCAGGTATATTTTGAACTAATTAGATATTTAGATATTACCAACTTAATTTCGTCATTATTCTAGATAGGTTCATATACTGTAGAATAATCATTGGCATGAAAAGTAGGCTGTATAGTTCTTCACGGAACTTCTTGTTATCATTTCAAATGATCTTGTTTACTTTATCGTTATACTTGGGTCTAACGTTATGCGTTACTTAGTTACGGCGTGTATGACGTCATCATGTTGTTCAGTGCATACAGGCCGGACGTTTGTTTTAGACGATTGCCCTTGACCTTGAAGCCTGCTGGTGAGCTTACAAACACTCACTCTCTCACCCTATCGCATCACACTTGTCACCACCGATCTGATGTAATGGAATTTCAGACTTGAGCAGACAGTACAGTCCACGTTGAAGTATTATGTGACGGGGAAGTACACGTTACGTAGTTACGAACAGAACGTCATTATATTTGCCAATGACTGTACTTCAGCAGTAGTGTGAAACAGCTTTGTCAATCATCGGACTGCTTGGGGCAGCTGATAACAACACAGGTACTGTAGTAACTCGCCTCCAGGCTTCCATTAAGATTTTTCACTCGTCTAAAACAAACGTTCGGCATGTATGCACCGAGTCTGAGTTTACTGCTGGGGTTTGCCGTTATGCGATACGGAGACGGCTAGTGCGTGACGTCAGACAGGAATACAGGGTGACTCCTAAAGAAGTGTGCAAGCTGTCAGACAGGAATACAGGGTGACTCCTAAAGAGGTGTACAAGATGCCAGATAAGAAAACAGGGTGACTCCTAAAGAGATATACAAGATGCCAGATAAGAATACAAGGTGACTCTTAAAGAGATGTTCAAGATGGCAGAGAAGAATACAGGGTGACTCCTAAAGAGGTGCACAAGATGTCAGACAAGAATACAGGGTAACTCCTAAAGAGGTGTGCAAGATGTCAGAGAAGAATACAGGATGACTCCTGAAGAGGTGTACAAGATGTCACACAAGAATGCAGGGTGACTTCTAAAGCGATATACAAGATGCCAGATAAGAATACAGGGTGCCTCCTAAAGAGGTGTGCAGGATGTCAGAGCAAAATACAGGGTGACACTTAACGAGGTGTACGGTATGTTAGATTCAATTCAAATACAGGGTGACCCTTAAAGAGGTTTGCAAGATATCAGATTCAAATAATGGGTGACCCTTAAAGACTTGTAAAAGATGTCACTCTCAAATACAGGGTGACCCTTAAAGAGGTGCCCGCGCGGGAAGCCTAATTTAATGGGTAATGAGTCTGTTGAAAGAGCCCTCCCGAACCTTTCTAACATGTGTAGTCTTTGTAGCATGCGTCATTTGAAATGATATAAAGTCTAGTCTCTCAGACTGACTGTAACTTTTTCTTTCCGTAGTTACTAATTATTTCTTTAATCCTTTGTTTTGAAGATTTACGGTTTTTGGTGCATCAAGTGCTTCTAGTTGAATTACTGTTATGTAATGCTGAATTTTACTGTTCCAAGAAAGGCATTTTTCGTTATAAACATTTTTAGTCTATTTTCATTTATGAAAAAAAAAGGCTTATGAGATCCCCTTTTGTCCGCGAGTGTGTGTTCCCGTAATACAATCTAAACGGCTGGAGCGATTTCAATGAAACTCGGTAAGGTCATAGTACTACTTTGTCCGACCCCGATCGTGACCTTCAAATTTTATTACGTCACACGAATTCAACATGGTGGCACCGGGTGAGTTAACCGTGGTCGTTACGGCATGACTGCTGGCAGTCGCTGACATCCGGGAGGCGAGGAGGTTCGAATCCCCCCGCCGGCAACCTTGAAGATGGTCTTCTGTGGTTTCCCATCTTCCTTCCAGGCAAATGCCGGGGTTGGTCCTTAACTATAGGCCACAGCCGCCACCTTCCAACTCCTTGTCCTTACATTCAAACTTTCCTCCCCAGACAACACTCCACACGCGACGGTACGTGTAGCTCATCCATTGGGTGTCCGCCTCGAAGCAGCTACATAACTGGCGAGCCGAACATGTCCTCGGACACTCCTGGTACTAAAAGCCATACGCTAAAAAAAAAAAAAAAAAAAACAAAAAAAAAACATGGTGGCTGTGCGAAATATTTCTCCGGCTTTCTATATCTCCGAAACTATTACCGATATCACCCTGGAGTTTTGTACGAAAGGGTACTACTAGAAGTTCTCCTATGTGACTTTCAAACCCCTGTCAAGTACAAAACGAACATGGCGGCCAAGCGAAGTAGAAAACATTTAATATAACTTACTTCTCTCGCGATTTAACCATCCGAGTGCAGTGAAACATGGTATAGCAAATGTTCATACTCATTGTAATGCACTGTCTTTTAATTTAGTTCAATTGTTTACATAACCTCAAGATGGTGGCTGAGCGAAATTTTGTTAAGTTTTTATTTCTTGTGTCCTAATCCTGCGATCGGAGTCAACGTTTGAAAATGAACCTACGCAATAATCGTCATCTAGAATAGTACATAACTCTAGGGCCTACAAATATAAAAATCCAACATGGCGACCATTCGAAATATTTAGACGGTTCTCAATATGTACGAATCTATTACAGCAATCAAACTGAAATTTTAAATGTTAATAGAGGCAACTAACATACAGTAAGTAGGATATATGAAAATAGGCTTTAATTATTCACGGAACTACTTGTTTGTTAGTTGGAAAGCAGTTTCCATCTTCTAAATCCTTGATGTTATGGATTTCCGTTCATTACCATTTTCTGCATCGAGACATTTAACTTCCTTCACCCTGGAGATTTTACGAGGGCAGATCAAAAAATAAGTTGCACTTCCCTGTTATGGCCATTTATTACACCACCTGTACAACAGCAACACGTCTATAACAACAAACAATGTAACGTCACTTTTCCACATAGTTTCCAAGAGACTCCAAACATTTCTGCGAACGCACAACCAACTTCTCGATGCCGGATGCATAGAAAGTGCCTCCAGCGTTCTGTAACCATACGGAGACAGTGGCCTTCACCTCCGCATCGGTCTGGAAACGTCGACCACCGAGCTCCGTTTTGAGCTTACCGAACAGATGAAAGTCACATGGCGCTAGGCTGGGACTGAAGGGTGGATGTTGTCAGACCTCCCACATGAAACGCTGCAGCAGTTCGCTCGTTTGGCGGGCCTTGTGAGGTGTTGCGTTATCCCTTGCCGGGAAATGGCCCATTCACCATACACAGCACTAATTTTACGATGAGTGTCCGTGCAATTCTTCCTTTTGGCCCTTAGGAATCGGATTGTCGCACGCACCTCATATTTGGAGTGAACGTCCAGTCGACGCGCCATTGCATTTGGCCGCTATTCACACCATACAAGAAAAAGGAAGATTGTAGTTTTACGTGACCGTGAATCTGGTGCACCATACAAGACAAGACACCGCACCGACCTGCCTAACAGACGTGTGGGCAGTGTCAGTGCCTGTCCCTTTCTCGGCTGTGCCCACGTTTGGGACACACAATGCGCTGCTGCAGTGCGTTAGTGCAAATAACTTTTTGATCCACCTTCGTATTAGCAGAATAGAGGTGAAAGGTCGACTAAGCGTCATGGAGATGAAAATGCTAAGGTGGACGGGTGGCATCACTAGACAGGAGCACGTTTTAAATCAGGCGCGTCGCGAGCACCAGCCGGCACCTGTGCTCTGCTGTAGCGCCGGGGTGGGGAAAGGTGAGGGAGTCAGACACAGCACTGTTGTGGCAGTGATAGGAGAGGAACGTGTAGTGGCAGCGCATAGCGAGCCGAGAGTCGTGTTGTTGTTTGGTGAATGGGACTGGGCAAATCAGCGCGCGTCAGGTGGCGTACCGGTATGAAAAATTATTATTATGCCAATTTTTTGTATAGACAAAAATAATAGTTTTATTGCGCTCCTGATTTTGCGCCAATTTTCTACATACTTTGTTATCATTTTAAATGATTATGTCGACTTCGCTGGGGTCTGGCGTTACGTTACGGTGACAGGACGAAATGTACCGAGAATGCACTGAGGTGTGTGACGTCATAGTACTGCTTGGGCTTCCTCCTTTCCCCGCGCGCTCCGGTGAGCGTGACGTTATCCAGCCAGCTACCTCCTTTGACCTTGGTTTGCACTTTTTTTTTTTTTTTGCTAACGGACTTTGAGTTCACGCAGCATTTGTAGCATTTGTAGCACTGACTATCAGTGTTTTTTTTAAATATTTGGCATCACTTCAAAGCCACCAATTTTCCCATATTTGGAACAATCGTTTTTGCAGTTGCAATCCGAAGTATTGCTTCCAAGGAAGCAACAGACAAACTTGACCTTGTTTTGTTAATATTCATGATTGAAAACATTTGTTCACAAACGAACGTTGTCCCGAATTTAGCAACAAATTTCAGGGCAAAGGCATGAATCCTCAGGAATTCTTGTTCCCCAACGCATTTATAAAATGAAATCTAATCACCATTGTGCTACTATCACTACACGGGGAGGAAAGAGGGGGGAGAAGGGAAAGGCACAGGTGTGGCACCGGAGCGCGCAAACACTAAGTGCTCGCGTTGGCATGGCCTGTTTTAAATTATGATATACGGAAACGTTTTGGATTGACACCGATACAGATGAAAGTGTGGGAAGGGCCGTCCACGCAGGTTTGGGAATGTGCTGCGTGCAATGGCTAAGTAAGCATATGCGATTGAAGTCGCAGGAAAGAGGTACAAGAGACGACCAAAGCAGCGATGGGTCGATACACTACACAATGACCTGTGACGGCCGCGAATTCTAGCCTCTTCACCACGAGGTGGTCGTTAAATGACTTTCATTGACGTTTTCGATAAACAATTTGGTTTAGTGGAAATATCTTGCGTTCTCTTGAAATTCGAATTGAAAACGTCCACTGGGCTGTATTTGAAGTACCTACCAGCTTAGCCAAGTGCGCTATGTCACGCTCCCTGACTGCCATGGGAAGCTGTAGCAATTCGAGAGATATTTTAAACCGATATAATTTCATTTACACACTCTATTACAGCCAATACAATAACAAAGGTTATCAGACATAAAATGCTTGCCACGGTGGGTGAGTGGTAATCGTGTCGGACTTCTAACCCCCCAAGCTTGCAGGTTCGCTCCTGGCCGTGGTAAGTAATTTTTGAAAGGCGACAAAAATCACGGCACGCATGTCATACGTTGTTGGCATGTTAAAGAACCCATTCGAATTCAGTAGGCCGTGCTCATAATGGAAAAAATAAACTCGGGATTTTCCGCCAACACAAATAAGTACCTCCTTTCTCTACTAGAAAGCGCTAAAGCGTCAAGGGGCTCAAATATCTAATCTAATCTAGCGTTCCAAGCAACAACAAAACATTGACATGCAAGCTGCCCTCTGGGCGTCAAGTAACAAAGCTTGCACCCGGCAGCCGAGGCCATAAGATATTATTACTAGACATAAAATACACAAAGTACACGGGGCTGATGACCAAAGGCACCTCAAGCGTCTAATTGAAATGAAAGCAAACACTGCTTTTGGGGTATACCATTTAGAATCTACGACGTCTGAAAGTCGAGAGCGTATACTCTCCATTCATTTTACGGTTACAGTGCTTACTACAAGTAAATCCAATCCGAGCTGTCTACGGGGAGCTTCTTCCGGTGTATGTCGTTCTAGACCAGGTGAGGGCCTAATGAAAGTCAATTTTGGAGCATTGAGTGGACGAGAGCAAATGCAAATACAGTATACTCTGTCCCCCCTCCCCCACCATCCAACTTATTATTAACATTCCACTCTAGCTTTCTTTTTCATTCTCTCATTTCCAGCACACGCCGGAATGTTGTATTCTATTACAGCTCCATAGCCACTCCCCCTTCTCTGCATATTCGCCACACCCTCAGATGTGTATAGCACATTCCCGGGATACATATCACAGCACTTCTGACAAAAAAAAAAAAAAAAAAAAGATTTTTTTGAATCTCAGTAAATAAAAATAACAATAATAGTAATAACAATAATAGTGGGCAAACAATACATAGACATCGTCAAAGAATTTAAATATCTTGGGGAATGGATCGGCTGGAATGCGCTAGAGAAAAAGGCAATGGAATCTAGGAGAAATAAAGTTGAATTGGCCTTCCAATTTACGAAGGACACTTATAACAAGAAGACTCTCTCCTGGAATACCAAGATAAAACATTATAACACGGTAATTAAACTAGAAGCCTTATCTGCAGCCGAAACATTGTCTCTCACCACCCAGGGACCGCTTGAAAGGCTGGAGGTCAAGGAAAGAAAGATAATACGCAAAATCTTAGGCCCCCAAATTTCATAACAAAAAATTAATCCATGTCAGGAACGAAACTCTTTACCAAAAAAACTGAAAAACTCTCCGACACAGTAAGAAAACGGAGAATTGATTTTTATGGACACATCCTCCGGATGAATTCAAATAGATTAACCAAAAAAGATCATCGTCCACTTCCGTAATAAAAAAAACCAAACCTCTTTGGTTTAAGGAAACCGAGAAAGACCTCGTGGAACTCCAAATTACAGACACCATGCTCATCGACAAAACAGCCAAAACCGTCACCAAGGATAATAAGCAACGGTTCCAAGTGAAACTCAAACAAAAGCGTACGATCCACATCTCTGCCGAAGAAAGGGAAGCAAGATCTCAAAGGATGAGGCAATACTGGGCCAAAAGGAAAGCTCAAAACAATAAAAAGTGATTGATTTCATGTACCCCAAAGTTGGGTGAAACTAATGAAGAAGAATTAATAATAAAATGGCCTAGACAAGGAAGCCATAGAAGCAAGAATCAAGAAAATGGAAGTCTCTTTCCAAACCACCCGCAACATATATATAAAAAAGTGCTTTTCTGTGAACAACAAAATTCGTCACTACCACAATGTCATCATACCAGTACCGCTATATACATCTGAGTGCCTTATCCTATCCGAGAAATATTTGCTCACGAATTTAGAGAGAAACGAACGAAAGATCCTACACATCATACTTGGCCCGGACTACAAAAATTGCATCTATATCAAAAAATCCAGGCAAGAAATATACTCTAAGATAGAGAAGAACACAGACACAATGCGAAAACGCAGAGTTTGCTTCTACGGTCATATACGACGGATGATCGACTCCCGACGGATGAAACGTATCTTCAGTATCTTTGACTCAAAACCTAAAATGACAATGCCATGGTACGTCAACGTCCAGAAAGATCTTAAAGAAATGGGGATACGAGCAGAAGATGCACAAGACCGAAATCTTTATAGAGCAGCCATCAAGACGTTTGGGACTTTACGGGACGAAAAACGGACAACTGGTGTGAAATGGACAGAAGAACGTCGTGCTAAACACAGTGAGCTCATGAAGACAATGTGGATCAAGCGCCAGAATGTAAAATGAGACTTATCGTGGGCCCTGGTTGGCCGATTAGCGAAAGTGAATGAATAATAATAATTCCCCTAGAAGGCACAACCATTCGTAAGGTTCCTGCAGTAAAGTATTTAGGAGAGTGGATTTCAACTAACGAAAGCGAGAACTTTGCTATAGATACCAGGTGTATCAAGTTGGAGGGGGTCTAACAAGAGTTTAGTGCTTTTCAGTCGGTCAACACGAATGTACCCAAAAGAGCTGGGTTATGCCCTAATCCTGAAATAAATTATATGAGATTAATAAATACACTAGGATGACCAGTTACGATCGTCAAGCGATCATCATCAGATCCATTACACTTGGGCTATAAAATCTATGTTTGAGAATACAGGTGAAAATATCCACAATATGTACAATTATTTAGTTGCAGTATTGGTACTGAAACTGTCGGTGTATGCTAAATGCAGTTTATATGATGTTAGGTGAAATGCTAAATGGTGATAGATATCCGGAGTTTGTATATTTGGAGTGATTATATGGTTGTAAAAAATCAACTATGGTTAAACTGTAATATTGCAGGCTACTAATTATCTGGTTGTCTTCCTACTGGAACACGAAACTGTGCGGTAAAACGAATGTACCTCATTCATCATGAATGCCACATTTCAGAGAACATCACATTGTCGTCGGATTAAAACCTTCACGAGAACAAAACAAGGTATTTATTATTTATTTAGCGTATGGGTAGAGATACAGGAGAATTTATATATGTATATCCAAATTCTGAATATAGACAATAGTCTCTGGAGTCACGAGAGCAACGTCACTAGCACTGCCACTGTACTTTCTTTTGCTGCATTCGGTAATATGTGCTGAATCGTCTCCACAGTCACACTCAGGCGTTGAAATTCTGCTCCACTTGTAGTAGACGGCTGCACAGTGGGTCAAAATCGAAATCTAGGGGGACAAAATTATTTTTACGTTTCAATCATGAATTTAGAGTGAAAGGAACGTATATAATTTGTTTATTTCATAATAAACATCAGTTAAGACCTTTTTTAAGCTACGTCTACACATGCAAGAAATTGTCTATGACTAAGAGTTGGCTAGAGCATTCTTCAGAACAATTTTCTACCCCTAATTTACTTTTAACAAAGTCACAAAGTTCCACTTTTGGCATTATCGTCGAATCCTGTGCTTCAAACAATTGTAAACGTGTGAGAACTGGTTGCGCGGTATCTTCTAAAACGTAAAATAACTAAGTAAGTTGCAAAAAATCCTATAACAGGCGTAAACTACAAGACGTTATCTAAGTTACATTTTAACATTAAGTAGAAAGTGACGCAGAGTGACGCGACATCCTACTAAAAATCTAAGTGAAAATATAATTTTAAAAATAATAGTTAAATATTACATAATGCAAATATAGCTAAAATGACGTAACAAATACGCCCATTAATAACTGAAACAAGTTACAAAGATCATACCTTCAGCTGCATGTTCCATCTTAAAGCATCACACTAACCACAAAGACAACCAAACCAAATTCAGACTGCTCGAACAGTGGTGACAGATTTACACTAAGATGCGTTTATATCCCAGAATAGTGAGCGGCAATTATATGAGAATGCTGTAGAAGTAATAAATTTTGATTTTTAATTATGAAAAAAAAAAAATTTTTTGTCCTCCTAGATATCGATTTTGACCCACCGTGGGCTGCACAGTTCCCATGGTTGGTTCGTATTCTGTTCATTGTGGACCATAGTCTTAGAGGGAGGTTGAAACCAGGTGGCGGCGTCTTCTTCACAGGAGGCATTGTTGGACAACATTTGTTGTTGAGCCTCTTCTGCCACTCAACGGAAGTTTGGTAGTTACTGTTCCTCAAGTTCACGGCATCTCGTGTTGATGGATTCCTGGAACGCAGGCGACCAGTAATTGCATCGCTGATGTCATCATGTATCGGCAGTCCTGGATTGTTCATTATTTTATTGAATTCTCTTAGGAGAACATCTCTACGTCTGAGATCTGGAGGTGGAATATGACTTAGCAATGTGTGGGAGTAGATTTGATTGTGCCAGTGATGAGACGCATTGTGCTGTTCAGTTGGGTATCTATTATACAATATTTGTGTGGGCACTATTGAGCCAGACAGGAGCACAGTATTCGACAGTCGAGTACACCAAACCTAGAGCTGAGCATCTCAGAGTTGCAGCTGAGGATCCCCAAGTTGTTCCACATAGCTTATGAATTATGTTGTTGCGGGTTCCTATTTATGCAGCAACATTCTAGAGATAAAACAACGTAAGTTATGAACGAGGGAGAGACAGAACCGCGAGTGTCACAAGTACGCTCAAAATTACATGCAAGACATAGAATCGGCAGTTGACGAAGCATCACGGATGTCTCCGTCCGCACCTCGGCTCCCTTGCTGCAATCAGCGGGCAACGACCAGCTGAGTTAACTGTTAGGATAGGGCTTATTGGTCTAGCATCTCTGCCATACCCTTCACTGCGGTGGTGCTTGGGCCTGACAACGACCAAACGGACAAGCGCTCCTAGTTGGTTGGCACGCTTCGCTTTCTCAGACAGTTCACAGTAACTTCCTATAAGATTTTCTGAATTATTCATCATCATCATCATTTATTGCATTAAACGGGCCTTTGAGGCCTACAGCAGAAGGACAATAGGAAAAGACAAATATTACAAAAACCAAAAAAATATAAGAAAAAAAATATATTACAAAACACAAAAAAGATCCAATCATAAGTCAATCGTAGGAGGAGATATTTGCTGGAGATGGCATTCCATCCTTTCCGCTCTCTAGCATCATCCTCCACGGCTGTCGGTTCCACTTCTTGAAGGATCGTCGTCACTCGATCCTTCCATCGTGTTCTTGGGCGTCCTCTCGGGCGTTTTCCCGTGGGTTGAGATTGGAGGACTCTCTAAGGAAGGGATCCGTCCACTCGTAAGATGTGTCCAAACCATTGTAGTCGCCTCTGTCCCAATATTCGTCCAATGTGTGGCTTTCCAAACCTCTGGTACAGGTCTTCTTTCTTCTCTCCCATTAACCTTCCATGTTATTGTAGACGGATCCATATATCTTTCGAAGTACCTTTTTTTCAAAAGCACGTATTGAATCTTCTGAATTATTAAAGAACAACATTATGAATTCCTATACATATAAAAGGAAACGTACAGCTTTTATTACTAAAAATATTATTACGGTAGTCTATTAATTGTTTTTCTTGGATTAATCTGGTCGTTCTACAACACTGCAAACTTATTACCGTCCACCACTGATTCATGTAGGTTTGAAATGACGTATCAGGATGGAATTTTCAGTTTTTGGTTTCCAGGTGAAAGCGTAATGTTTCTACTTCAAGGAAATGTGTGGCTTTTACGTGTTTAATCCATTAATATGTTCATAAAATTGATTTAAATATAACAGGACGCACATGTCTAATCATAATGCAAATCCTTCAAACTAATTCAGTTAGTTATTGAGGTTTTAAGGGGCAGAACTACGAGGTCATGTGCTCCTTAACTTAATTTACTCATTAACTAAGAATTGTGTTCTTTCACTGGTTCAAACATCAATAAGTCTAGTTGTAATTCGCTTATGAACCTTAACAAGATGTCAAATTGAAGATCATTACATTATAAATGTCTTGTACTAAAATTGAAAAAATAAGTTAATTGTGGGACAGTAGTTGATGTACCCGATACCTAGTTGAGGATATCGGCTACGCCAGCAGACATTAAGCCGTAGTTGAGGTTTTGAGAAGAGTTAAGAAAGATAGCGCTCAGATCGAGTCAAGAGGAATGTCAGGATGACGTAGTAGGTCTAGGATTTAGAAGGCGCTGACCGCAGTTAAGCAGATCGATTTATGAAATGAATTATGAAGCTTTATTAAGATCTATATGGAACGTGGTATTTAAATATCTTAGAAGAGGAGATATAACATGCATTATATGTGGTAATAATTTGAAGGAAGTCAGATAACCCTTAAGTTATTTTATAACTTAATAGTCGAGATGATGGGGGTTCGAGATTATATTTGTGACGCAAGACCACGGTGGTGGGGAGGACGCCACGTGACCGCACCAAGCAGGTAAGGGTCGAGACAGTGCAGGAACAGTCAGTCTAGCTCTGTGAGCCAAGCAAGGAAGTCAAGCTGAGTAACACACGCCAGGCGCATGGTATAGATCGTGCAGCGAACAGAAACTGTCACGGAAAGTGCAGGCGACAGTTTCAGCTTCACCGAGCAGCGAACATAAACTGTCACGGAAAGTGCAGGGGACAGTTTCGGCTTCTCCGAGCGGCGAGCGACAAGTAGGTCAGTGGGCCAGGCGGACTTGCGGAGCAAGCAAGCATAGACGGCCGGGATATTCTAAAACAGCATTGCGAGTAGTTGGAGAACTTTATTTCAAGCTGCATTTTAACGTAGAACGACATGGCGAGGCTAGCTTTATGCGGAGATTATTATGGCATAGCAGTAGGGCCGTGCGGGTTAATTCCCATTATTATACGCAAGCATTATAACAGAAGCTGAACTTCATTACTACGTCGAGTTGGAACGTTTATTCAGCACTTGAATTATAAAGACAAATAGTTACGTGATACTGCAACTTTGAACTTCGAAAGAACATAGTTTTTCTCAATGACATTACGACTATGCATTTCATAGCGCATTCCAAGTAACAGTAACCATTTTAAGCAAACGGAATGTTGTAAGCATATGCACTTAGGAACATTAGCTCGTGCATTAATGCAAGTCAGTCTTAAGAAGTGTTATGAATTACCGAGTATGAACACAGCTACAGGGTGTTTCATAAACTTAGACACTGTGATAAAACAATTTTATTTTCTACAAGTAAAACTAAACCGCTGTGGAAATTGAACTTTCAACACTCAAACTGAACGTTGTATAAAACAGTGGCGTAACTTAGAAGAGGAATAGGGGATCCGCTGTTTCTATGAACTTTTTCGTGAGGATTTGGACAATATCCGCTATGGATAACCAGAAGTTTATCATGTCGGAGTAAACGCAGACAGAGACGCGATGGCACCACGGAGCGATGGATTCGATTCCTGACGAGGAGGAGGTCTACCAGCTGATTCACTTGGAATTTCGAAGGCAATCGTCATTGCATGGATGGAATGATATTCACGCCGATCTTTCGAGAATTTCATTACATAGGGAAAATCGACGATCTTTGAAATTTAATAACAGCTGATTATGAGAAGGTACTGTAAGAGTTATAACTACCTGATACGATTATTTTCATGAATACTGGGCACACATGTATATTTTTCTAATAGGAGTGATACGATTGTTTAAGACATGGCTTTGACTTTATATGCTTCGAATTTTTGCTAGAATATGGCGTGACCATATGACATGGCAGGCATTATTATACGAAATTCTCACCATTGGTTGGCTTTATTAAGCAGATGTTTGGTCTTTTAGACATTTTTTCAGCAAGGATATTTTTCATGAATAGTTTTTTTTTGTGTGACGAGTATTTCGAACTCGTGATCTGCAATTGATTATCTATATTACTTCGTCAGTTCATTGCATACTAGCGAGTGTGTATTATTCATCAGTAGGGATTTTTTCCATTGGATTGTTTGGAGATATTAAGATGTTATTCACTTTAGTGAATGAATATCGCTTTTATATGACAACTAGAGACTTGTTGATTCCTATCTGGTACATTCACTCATATAGTCTTCGAGATGGGGTCTTTCGTATTTATACGATTGTATGGTGGTTACTCATCTTACCCATCGTTTAGGGCACTATCATGATTAGTCGACGGGGCGAGGTCTTTCGTATTTATACGATTGTACGGTGGTTACTCATCTTACTTGCCATTGAGGGACTCATTTTTATCATCCGAGTGTACATGAGATTGTAAGTGAATCAAACAAGGAACTACTAGTCACATATCAGTCGAACTTTTGTTAAATAAAGTAAAGATAAATGTCATCAGGGTTACATTTGTAATTCTTGTTTGCCAATCCAATATTTTGTTGCTATGCTCTTTTGAGAGTAATTTCAGTTTAACAGCTGTTACAGCTGATGCTTTTGATGATTTTTATAATTGTGTTTGATACCTTTGAGAAGGATTTAAAGTAATTGAATCTTGTAAGATGAATCATTAATGGTCAGATTTATTTTAAGGCAGATCAGTATTGCAGATTTTGATATGAGAGATTATAGCACATTGGTGTTTTTCTGTGATGTGAATTATGAGAATTGTAAGAGAATTTATGCTATTTGAAAGCAAATTTTGAATTACTAAGGTAATATTTTTCCAATTGTTTAAGAAGTTGTCTAGATGTGATCTGATTAATTACAGTTATTGGAGATTGTGTGCGTTGATAATTTGAAGCCAGTTATATATTTTTTGTAGATCATGCAACATGGTTAAGTGAAGTTTGTGATAGGCATTTTGTGGAAGTTGCAATGTTGCTAATGCATTTTGAAGCAGACATGAGGTTGTTGAACCCAGTCTAGCGTAATTGTTGAGATTCATGCTGTATGTGCTGAATATTTATGAAGTTTTGTGGAATAATTGTGGTATTCAAATGTGATATTTGAAGAATTGAGGATATATAATGTAGTTGTGGATAGTCAGATCCAACGTGATGTCGTGAAGGCAATAATATTTTTTGGCATGAAAATTAAATACGAGATATAACTTGGAAGTGATAAAACTGTAAGACAACGTTCTATAACCCATATTAAACAATTTGTTAGGAAATTAAACAAATAAATAAAGTTGATAATACAAGATTTTCTGAGAATAATAATTAATGAAATAATAATCTGAAATTTAAGCATATTAATGATCTGACCTAATGAAATAAAAATCAGAATGACTAGATGAAATAATAAGAATCTAAATAACCAGAAGAGTAAAATTCAAATAAATTGATAAATTAAATTTTGGAATAAATCAACGAATTAAATAAATGGATGAATTAAAGATTGGATGAATAAACTGATTTAAATAAATTAATAGATGATTGGACAGATGATGAATAACTGAATTAGAAGGTGATAATTAATTAAAGAAGCTGATGATTAATGAATTTATATGGAATTAAAATAAATTTAATTGAGATATAATTTGAGGAATTGCAACTTGAGTTGAGGAATTAAACAATTTGTATTGATGATTTAAGACGATTTAATCTGAGGAAGATGATAAAATAAGATTGTGTGAATAATTAGAAAGCATAATGAAGTAATGATAATAATTTTCATTAAATGATTTAATGGTGATGAGTTGATGATTCTGACAGGAATATGTTGAATTTTGAGATGAGAATTAATGTGAGAAATATTTAATTTTGATGATGATGATAATGATGACCAATGAGAAGTGAATTTTCTGTAATTCACAAACACGTAATTTGTAATGACAATGTAAATAGTGTAAATTGATTATTCGATGTTTAGGAGCATTTGACTAACATGTTCAACATTTAAATTATGCCATGCAAGCCATAAAATACGTGATATTCAAAATATGTGATTATAATATGTGTATGTTTAGACAGATTAATAACTTTTTCAAATCCACATTTGTGATGTTAAATTAAAGAGAAATTAGGTCTCAGGTTTCACAAATGTCAGTGACGAAAGACATAGTGCTACAGTGATCCTGAGAACCCAAGAGAACTTTAGAGATTTTTCTGTTTTATGTGGATGAAATATTTTTGATTAGAAAAGAGATGGTTCGATTTTTGGACAATGACAATTTAACGTTGGCATTCGACCATGCTCTCAGGTAGGATGATTATTTAAAATGTCTGTCTGACTATCAAAGTGAAATAAATTTGTTTTTATCTTAGTTGTGATCTGATGATCATGTGATTTCCCTTTTTCTTTCCTTGTCTTGAGTAAGGCTTAACCAGGAAAGGAGGTGGTTTGCTAGGAATTCAGTTGATGGCGCCCATTTATATTTGCATTATTTTTATTAAAATTAAGCCCGTAACGACCCTAGAGATACTTTGTCTCGTGTTACCCACTGCTTTTTTGATAACTCAGCTGAATTTCCGACACATTCCTTATTTGACTAGAGGTTCATTTAACTCCGCTCTGTCCTGGAACTCCAGGAATGCGATGTAATAGCAGATGGGTCATCGCATCCCCAGGACGAACGGGTACATTGCTAAGTAAACCAAGTAAATAAAAGCCAATAAAAAAATCTGATGGCATAAACGCTTTTATTTACATTTCTGTCAACCATTAAGAAAATTACAAAAACGTTGGTTTGAAATTATGGAAATTTTCTGAAAACGTGTATGAATATCTTAACAGTTGAAACTTGACGTGTTGGATGCCACTTTTCAGTGTTATTGTTAATGTTTTTCAGTCGGTCAACATGAATGTGCACAATTGTAATGGGTGATTCCCAAATTCTGAGGAAAAAAATACATGAGATTAATAAATACATTTAGATGACCACTTTCGATCTTCAAGCGATCATCATCAGTTTGCCACGGTGGGTGAGTGGTTATCGTGTCGGACTGCTAACCCCAAGCTTGCAGGGTCGCTCCTGTCCGTGGTAAGTGATTTTTGAAAGGCAACAAAAATCACGATACGCATGTCATACGATGTTGGCATGTTAAAGAACCAATTTGAATTCAGTAGGCCGTGTTCATAATGGCAAAACTAACCTCGGGCTTTTTCCGCCAACACAAAGTTCCTCATTTCTCTACTAGAAAGCGCTATAGTGTCAAGGAGCTTAGATATCTAACCTCTTTGACTTTCATAGCGCTTCAAGGAGCGATTAAATTCGACATGCAAGTTGCCCTCTGGGCGTCAATTAACAAAGCTTGCACCCGGCACCCGAGGCCATACGATATTATTATACAGTATATTATCGTCAGATCCTTTACACTTAAGCTATTAAATCTATGTCAAAATGAATGAAAACAGTGAGTTAAAAACGAAGTGTATGAATAATTTGATTTACCGTACATTTTGTAAGTGTAATTACTTACATTAAGGTTGAGTAATTAAATCTTCTCTAGATTTGTCCGTATTAGAAAGGAGTGTAGTGTCGGAACTGGCCGCTAGGTGTGAAGAGCGAAGTTGATACGTCTTAGTTTGCAAATAAAGATGATTTGGTATGGTTTTACAGGAAAGTGAGTGAGTAGAGAAACAAATCTAGATTTATATTGCGTGTATCAGCTTTTCTAATTTCATACTGGGGCCTTCTTCTCTTCAAGAACGGTGCTACATTGACTATGAATTGTGTTTTTTCACTGGTTCAAACATCAATAAGTCAAGTTGTAATTCGCGTATGAACCTTAACAAGGTCTCAGATTTAAGATCATTACATTAGAAATGCCCTGTACTAAAGCTGAGAGAAAATATGTCTTCATTCAGAAACTAAATATGAAGAAAGAAAAAAAATGAAAGAATATATTATATTTCGTGGTATAATAGTGATAAACTAATACATTTAGTATAGATCATCAAAACACTGATGGCAATAGTTAGGGGAAAGAAACATTGAAATGCATTAATTGTGGGACAGTAGTTGCTAAGTAAACCAAATAAAATAAGCCAATTTAAAAACAAATCTGATGGCACAAACGCTTTTATTTACATTTCGGTTAACCACTAAGAAAATTACAAAAAAGTTGGTTTGAAATCATGGAAATATCCTTAAAACGTGTATGTCTAGTTAGGGAGTTTCTAGGAGTCATTTTTACGTTTTTATCCATTACTTTACATAAATTCAAAGCACCTCTAATTCCTACAATATTAATAGATGAATAAGCAATCTTTGTCCACCATACTGTATAGCTCATTCGACCGTTCATCGTGACATGTTGGTACTCATGTTATCCACAACGTTGAACCACTTGTAAGTGCTGCCAAGGGAGATGTTCACAAATTAGTCCTCGAGTAGCCATAATCTCAACAATCTTGATATCCATATGATTATCATATAATAGTCCTGTGTTCAGTGTTACCGACCTTCATGACAAGTCAATAAGTCTTCAGGATTAGGGAAGAAATAAAAGCAGAAATTAGCAACTTTAAAAAGTTGTGTGTATAATTTTGCGGGAATTCGATATTCAGCACCAATACATCATGTTCACGAAAGTGTTTTAATGCTTACTACTTACTTTCTGCTTTCTGATTTACTACAAACCTATTTCTCATTTCAATCTTATTCTCCTTTTTAGATCATTGCTATTTTCACCTTGAGCTCTTCTTTCAAAATATATATCTTTCAATATTGATCAAAAATTGTAACACATCTGGATTTTAGTCGTGTATTTTTTAGGTAGATTTCATTAGAAAGCTAACTATTGCAATGGGTCCCATGTTTCGACTTCCAGAAAATTTCGACATATCTTCGCGTTTCACATCCCCCAGACCCCAAAACTACCGTCAGTTCAAACGTTTATATATAATTTATGAATATATGTATATATGTATCTATCTATATATATATCAGTTTCTTGTGGACACGATAGCTGCCGTAATTTTGCCCCAATCAGTTTGAATTTTTTAAATAATAAGTATCCCATTAAAATCTCGGTCGAGTTCGTTAATGGGAAAAATCGGTCGAAGGGGGTGAAAATGGGGGGCTTTTTTCGAAAAAGTGAAATTTCGCTATAACTCTCTTAATACGTGAAATATCGAATCCATTCAATGTTCATAATATGTGTCAGATAAGTGCTAAAAAATTATGTCAAATAAGTTTTTTGATAGCACCAACCATTGACCAAAGGGGTGGAAAAAAGTGGGTTTTTCGGGAAACATTAATCATATCTCTCTTAATAGGCACAATATCAAAACCGTACAAAATGGAAAATATTCCCCTAATAATTACCTAAAACATTTGTCTGAAAGAATTTTTGATATGACCCACCATTATGCCAAGGGATGAGAAAATTAATTTCGGAATTAAAGAAAATGCTGTTACGTGCCACCCCCTAGTGGCACTTTTGTTAACTGGATTACGGTGGGTAGAAAGCACAACACAGGTGGTTCCTTTAAAGAAATAATTAATTTTACTGCGGCCAGAAAGATACACTACTCATCAGCAAATACAAGCAATTAGAACCTTACTCCAGTTTCCTCAAGTCTCTTGCTTATGGAGAGCTCTTGCCCCCTTTCACTTGTCAACAGTTAATCTTCTCGCTAATGAGTCTGGTGGCCTTGACAGAACTACATGCAACTCTTCCCTATGTACACAAATTACAGTTACTTACGAAAACCTGCTACACGCTGCTTCGCTGTTCACGAGCTGGGAAACAATGTCACTGGATTTCGTAACTCGCGCGGCACTTCACCACAATATCTCTGTCACTCAGTGAAATCACACTCACTCAAAACACAGGTAGTCCCCTGTATGCTTCTCACTTCCTCGCTGTCCAGAGAACGGCTTGACTAGGGGTTTCGCAAGTCACCACACTTCTGTCGCTCAGGATAAACCGCTCGCACTAGCTCGTAAAACACACAACAACAACTGCTTGACAGGTCGCTCTTATATAGCAGGCCGGTGACTCAATAAATGCTTCTAGACCCATCCAGGGTTCACGGCTTCCCGAGGTTTCCTTCACTGGCTGAGTCACGAATATTCTGGACCATCCCTTTGTCCTAGTAGTCCTGTTGCATAAGGCGCACGCAATACACTGAGGCAGAACACAGCCCAGCCCGGGGGCAGTTGTGACTCATGCGGCGAGCGATGAAACAAACTCACAGCCGTAACAATGCCAAGTGCCATCAGAGGTTACCATGACAACGCTTCTAAATTGATGAGGGATGAGCTATCAGAGGTTGCCAAGACAACGCCATTGACGAGATCACATTCATTTTAGCCTACTTTTCACACTTTGCAAAACTGAGGAAAAAGTAGACTTATGAGATCGATCCGGGAAAATGTGTCTGTCTGTCTGTCCTTCTGTCTGTCTGTCTGTCTGTCTGTCTGTCCTTCTGTCTGTTTGGCTGACTGTGTGTGTGTGTCCCCTATCAACTCCTAAACGGCAGCAGCAATCGAAACCAAATTTAGTATGAGTAAAGATGTATACCGGGATATCTCAGGCCCATATTTGAAAAAAATGTCAGTGCTACCAACTGCTATAAAACGCACTAGAAATTTGAGCTCCATGTTGGATATCTTGGAAGGTATACATGGGAGCTATTCCAAAAATGGCACACATGTAGATAATACTACTGTATTTCAGTTTAGTTTCCAGGAGGCCATACATGACAGTGTTGCCAAAATAATTTTAAGTCTTCTGATAGGCCCAATTTTTAAATGCATATAACTTCTACACTATCAATTGGATTTCAACCAAATTTTGTATGTAATATGTGTACATAAACTGATATGACTGAGTGTATTCTTAAGAGCCACCAGGGCTGCCAACTGTTAATAATTGCTCTCTCTATTTTTTATCCAAATGCCAATATATCGGAAAGTATGCAAGCCGACAGCTTTAAACTATGCATACGTATATTACCTGACATTTTACCTTAATTTGGAGTAACTTATATACGTCAGTTCTACCAACATGATTCTAAGCCTGCTGATATGATCAATTTCTATATACATGTAATTTCTATACTGTCAGTTGGATTTCAACCAAATTTCGTATGTGCTATGTGTAACATAACAGATATGACTATAAGTATTCATAAGAGCAATCAGGGCTGCAAACTGTTAATAAATGGTGTCTATATTTTTTACCCTAATATCAATATATCAGAAAGTATGCAGGCCAACAGCTCTATACTTTGCACACGTATAGCACCTGACATTCTAGATTAATTTGGAGTATTTAATTTAAGCCAGTGTTGCCAGCATGCTTCTATGCCTGATGCTAGCTCCTATGTTAAAATACATGTAACTTCTATTCCAACAAATGGATTTCATCCAAAATGGCACAAAAAGATATCATAATATTTCAGATTATTTCAGACCAGCACTCGCATGACATTGTTGCCAACATGCTTTTACGTGTACTAATAGATCCAATGTCTAACTCCATTTAACGTCCTTTGGACTTCAACCACATTTAGTATTCTGTACCTTAAGAGATGGAATTAAGAATATATTCAGTCACCAAAACTGCCAACTGTGTTGCTCTATTAGGCTACATTATGCCTAGTATACAGTATTTCGAACTAATTAAGACATTTCGATATTACCAACTTAATTTCGTCATTATTCTAGATAGGTTCATATACTGTAGATTAACCATTGGCATGAATCTTAATTTTAAGAAAATTGGGCTCTTCAGTTCGTCACGGAACTTCTTGTTCCATCTGACTATGAGGGAAGCGGCTAACTGTTTTCATGCTGAACTTCTATGCCCAAGGTCGCTGGTTCAAGGCCGGCCAAAATCGCCGGATTTTCTAAGAGCGCTAAAAATCCCTCAGCATGCTTTCCTTCGGAGGGGAAGTTACAACGTTCGTTGCAAGTTGCTGGTTGCGGTGGCATCTAGCAGCCGAGTTCACAGCTAGGTGACGTTGACGGTAGTATTTGGTACAAAATTAGGAACTACTACTTAAAATTGACTGTCTGCAGTCCTTACCTGAATTACAGACTAATACAGTCATCACAATTAACACCGTTTATCAGACAGATTCTACACACACCCAATGTACACGGGGTTACATGACCACGTTGTCGCAGCCCCTAAACTGAGGAACCATCCAACATCTCTGCGGGAGATAAAATTTTGCGTGAAGAAGTAACAGACTGTTAGATAGTTACACATCACTTCCAAACCTCGCATAAGGACAGTGTGATCACAAGTATAACAAGTAGTTCCGTGAAGAACTATACAGCCTATTTTCATATATCCTGCTCATGTTAATTGCCTCTATCAACATACAGAATTTCAGTTTAATTGCTGTAACAGATTCGTAGATATTGAGAACCGTCTAAATATTTCAGATGGTCGCCAGGTTGGATTTTTATTTTTGTACTATTACATTAAGATTATTGTGTACGTGTGGTATTCAAACTGCAATCGCATGATTAGAACACAAGAAGTGAAAACGAGATTCTAAAATTACGCACAGCAGCCATCTTGTGATTATGCAAACAATTGAAATAAATTAGATGCCAGTGGATCAACATTTGTATAAGCATTTAACGTGCAACGTTTCATGGCACTCGGATAGTTAATTCGCGAGAAACGTTCATTTAAATATTTATACTTCGCGTCGCCGCCATGTTGGATTTGTGCTCACCAGGTTACTGAAAGTCCTATAGGTGAACATATGTTCATAGTCTCTATGAACATAAAAAAATTCAGTTTGGTTGCTGTAAAAGATTCATAGA
Organism: Meconema thalassinum; assembly: GCA_946902985.2. Lineage (NCBI taxonomy): Eukaryota > Metazoa > Arthropoda > Insecta > Orthoptera > Tettigoniidae > Meconema > Meconema thalassinum. Next base: position 389,613,824 of record OX336393.1, on the reverse strand, counting down.
TATTGAGAACCGTTTAAATATTTCGGAAGCTCGCCATTTAGGATTATTATATGTATAGGCCATTGAATTATGTACCATTCAAGGACAATTATTGCCTAGGTTCATTATTCAAACTTTCACTTCGATCGCATGATTACGACACAAGAAGTAAAAACTTAATTTTAAAATTTCGCACAGCCGCCATCTTGAGGTAATGTAAACAGTTGAATTAAATTAGATGGCAGTGCATTACAATCTACAAAATCATTTACTGTACCACATTTCACAGGGCTTAGAGAGTTAAATCACGAGAAAAGTCTATTAAAATATTTCAAATTCGCTTGGTCGCCATGTTAGTTTTGTACTTTACAGGTTTATGAAATATACATAGGTAAACTTGTATCAGTACCCTTTATCACCGTACAAAATTGCAGGGTGATATCTGTAATAGTTTCGGAGATATAGAATGTCAGTGAAATATTTCGCATAGCCGCCATTTTGAGGTTATGTAAACAATTGAACTAAATTAGACTTCAGTACATTACAATGTATATAAACATTTGCTGTACCAAGTTTCATTACATTTGGATAGTTAAATCACGAGAAAAGTCTATTTAAAAGTCTCAACTTCGCTTGGCCGCCATGTTGGTTTTGTAGTCACCAGGTTTTTGAAAGTCTCATACGTGAACTTCTAGTAGTGCCTTGTATCACCGTACACAATTTCAGGGCGATATCGGTAATAGTTTTTGAGATATTGAATGCTAGTGAAATATTTCGCACAGCCGCCATATTGGATTGGTGAGACGTAACAAAATTTGAAGGGCACGGTCGAGGTCGCCTGGGAATAGTGCTATGAACTTACCGAGTTTCATTGAAATCGCTCCAGCCGTTTAGATTTTATTAGACACACACACACACACACACACACACGGATAAAAGGTGATCTCATAAGCCTATTTTTTCATAATTGAAAATAGGCTAAAAATGAACCCCAAATTTCAAGAAGTTTACCATACCCATAAGACAATAAAATGTTAAATAATGCATGGAAAAACGGAAAAAAAAGTTAATTAACCTCCAATTGTAAAATACTTTCTCGCAATTGATGAGGTCTGATCCTCCTACGAAAACCTGCATATTTTGCCTATTATAGCCCATCCCCTAGTTTGCCCGGTGAAATCTACCTCCGCCTTCCGGCGTGCCGAGAGGAATTTTTTTAACATTTTGGATAGCGGATCCGGTGGCGTAGTTGGTAGCATGCTGAACTGCTGTGCCCAAGATCGCGGGTTCAATCCCGGCCGAAGTCATCGGATTTTTTAAGAGCGTTAAAATCCTTCAGTCTGTCTTCCTTCGGAGGGGAAGTAAAGCCGGCGGTCCCATGTAATAGATTTATGGCATATAAAAGAACATACCACTACATATTGTAGCGTGTAGCTAAATGTGTAGGTTATCTGTTTTTTTTACAGGCAACGCATTTAATTTGATTTTATATGATACTAGTGACCCGCCCCGGCTTCGCCCGGGAACAGTTATGAATGCGTTACGTGATAAGTGCCTTTATTTTCGATGTCAATGAACTACGACCTATATCCGTTTTACGTCTCAGCATGATGGGTTAAAATCACTGACTGGATTATTAATTATATTATCATGGAGATGCATGTGCAACGAATTCTTGTCAGAGGTAATTTAAGAATGGCGAGGTGCATGAAACTCAAATCCCCCTTCCGTCCAATCTAAGAACACTTATAGTAGGCGATGTATTGAAGATAGATATATGCCCTCACGGCATTTTTTTTTTGTAGAAATTTTCATGATGAACAATTCTTACACTCATAGTACCGGTATATTGATATTTTTAACGGTTTGCCCAGCTTTAGCTTAAAAAGCGCACAGACGCCAGGTTTTTCTTTCGACTTTTCACTGAAATCGTAACTGATTGGCTTTCTTCGATCATAAATAAATTATTTTCTACAAAACCTTCCTGGAGATATCCTTTACAGAATGGTGAAAACCACATCAAAATCCATCCAGTAGACTAGTTCTCGAGATTACCCGTGACATCCAAGAATCGGGGACTTTGTTTTATACTAAGTAGAGATTATACAGTACACGAATCAGTATAATTTAATATAAAGTAATCCCCCTTCCGTCCAATCTTAAATTGACTGTGAATTTTGAGGAACGAAAAGTTCACAGGCGAAATGAGAGTTGCACTTCCAGGGAATGGCGAGGTGAATGAAACTCAAATCCCTCTTCTGTCCAATCTCAACTTGACTGTGTTTCACAAGCGAAATGAAGAAAACCCGAGTTGCACTTCCAGGGAAACTCAAAACACCACCACCCTTCTCAGAAGTCTTAACTCAACACGACTCGACGGTTTGCAGCTGGCGGTATCTGGGGCAATAGGTTCTCCCGCTAGCTAGGCTGTAACAGCGATGATAGACTCACCCTTAGCTAGCTCGTAAACTGTCACCTCAGTAGTTGAATGGCTTGGTTGTAAGAAATTAAAACGGTAAAACACTTTTAGTGGGCGTTGTATTGAAGATAGACTTATGCTCTCGCGGCCTTTTTTGTAGAACTTTTCATGCTGAACAATTCTTACACTCATAGTATTTAGATATTGTTAACGGTTTGCCCAGCGTAAACATACAAAGCGCTCGGACGCCAGGTTTTTTTTCGACTGTTGCACTGAAATCGTTACTGCTCGGCTTCCTTTGATCATAAATAAATTATTTTCTACAAAAATCATCCTCGAGAAATACTTTACAGAATGGTGAAACCCGTATCAATATCCATCCAGTGGTTCTTGAGTTTACCCGTAACATCCAAGAATCGGGGACTTGGTTTTATACTAAGTAGAGATTGGTTAGGTTGCCTTCCGGTAGTTCACCCTCTTAGTTAAGGGGTAGTTATGGAGGGGAATGCTCAAGGCAGGGGACTTCCTCGAACGGGGTTGTGGTTGCGAGTGCATCTGTGTGAGGGGAATGGAGAGGGAGGGAAAGGAGGATTTCCAGGACGGACGCCAGGAGCTAGTGTGTAGGGGGATGCACTGAGTCAAGCAATACGGAACTGGCGATGATATGACTCAAGCGACAGCACTGGCTGCCTCACAGCTTCAGGATGGGCGCAGACTTAGAAACGGGGTTCTAGCTGCACTTGGAACAATGCCGTCGAGTGTGGGTTAGGAATTGAACCATGTTGCGGGAAGAGTTAGGGGCTCGTAACAATGAAGAAGAGATTCTTTATGTAAAATGTGACAGTTTTAATGTACGGTAAGCTTAGAGTTAGGGAAGCAGAGTGTGTGTAGAATATAAAGAAGCTTTGGTAACACTCACCTTTCTGGGTTTCTGTAGACTACATCTCGCATCGGCGGGCATCGTCTCCTCCGAAGAACTGGTCCCTGGAATTCTTCTTCTCTGGTCTTTTGTACCTCTTCTTTGCTGTGTTACATCATCAGCGCTATTCCATCCATTTGTTATTGTGTGAGTGGCGCGTGCTGGCATCCGAATGTCAGTATTTTTTGTTTGTACTAGCGCTGCCTCATTCCCTTGTAGAGTTTGCTGCGTTCTTCCTGTTTAATGTGGCTTTAAGGTAAATTCATCATTCTATGGTGCGTTATGGCGGAATTCATAACAATATTGTAGGGAACAGGGAAATACTTATCCAGAAATGTGGGAGAACAAAATCCTAAAACTTCACCAATTGATTTGCTTCCTTATAGCTATAAGTCTATAATTTGGTGTAGATAAACATCACGGGTTGGGAATGGTGAGTGAAAAAAAAAACAAACCAACAACAACAACAAATATCTCCAAAAATTGTATTAGTACAGTAATGCTGTAGTTATGTATTATTTTAATTAACTGGCACAAACGAATATAGTACTTTACGATTGTGCGAGTGTTATGGTTCTTAATCGTTAAAAGCCAAAGGCCTTTGGAAGAACGGGTGTTTCTGCCAGAATGTGGTTTATTCTGTTGGGGACAGATGATTGATCTAAGTGGGATCTGAGAGTTCCAGACGAGCTACATATAGTTCAATTTCCTGATTCCCCGATACCAGGCTGACGAAGTTTGTTTCTCGCGCTTTCATATTCACACCGGTAGATCTTGGTGTGTTTCAATTGGACTCGGAAACTCGAGACTTCCTGTGAAGGAAGACCTGATTCTCTCACCCTGTCGATTACATTTCTGAACTCCCTCGACTATACAGCTCCTGTTTGCACGTATGCACAGTCGCTGAAATGACCAATGAGGACACTATTGGTAATTGTAGAGATTTTCTTTCTTTCTCTCTGTGTTTCTTTCTTTCTTTCTTTCCATTTCTTCTTCCTTGTCTAGTTGTCGAGCACAGAGCCAAAACTCAAAGGAAGTAATATACTTTATTTATTTAATCGTGTAGAAGCCTCCGTGGCTTAGGCGGCAGCACGCCGGCCTCTCACCGCTGGGTCCGTGGTTCAAGTCCCGGTCACTCCATGTGAGATCGGTGCTGGACAAAACGGAGGCAGACAGGTTTTTCTCCGGGTACTCCAGTTTTCCCTGTCAACATTTCATTCCAGCAACACTCTCCACTATCATTTCATTTCATCTGTCATTCATTTAATCATTGCCCCAGAGGAGTGCGTCAGACCTCGGCAACCGGCACAGTTCATATCCTCGCCGCTAGATGGGGGCTTCGTTCATTCCATTCCTGACCCGGTCGGAGACTGGAAGCAGGCTGTGGATTTTCATTTAATCGTGTCAGAAACATTTATTACAAACAACAAAAGATAACAGTAAAGGAGAAACAAGACAACTGCTGCTGTTAGGTAGTCAGCCCGAAGGCTGGTTGGATCCTCAAAAAGCACCGCCATTAGGCTATGTGGGTAGATACCCACAAAAAAACCGAGGCAGCGCTATATTGAGGCGTATTAGGCAAGAAGAGGAGTGAGGTAGTTTGCCATTGCGTTCCTCACTGAGTCAGTACAGCAGTACTAACCCTATGAGTGGAACCTTTCACAGCAAAACCGAGGCAGCGCTATATTGAGGCGTATTAGGCAAGACGAGGAGTGAGGTAGTTTGCCATTGCTTTCCTCACTGAGTCAGTACAGCAGTACTAACCCTATGAGTTGAACCTTTCACAGCATCCACAGGCACTGACTGTGCCCTGAATGTCATTACTAAGCACCACCCATACCTCAGTAGCTTCCATATAATCACAGCCATGAGTGAGACTGAGACATCGGTGAAAAGCCACCTTTTACTCTAGCCTGTGCCAACAGACAAGTGCAAATGTACAACTAAAAGACAACTAAAATTACAACAAAAAAGGATAAAATCACGAACTGGTACTATAAACATTGTCATCTTGTCTTATATATAAAAGTGAAAGTCTGTATGTATGTGGGTATGTATGTGGGTCTGTTCCGTATACAAATCTACACCGTTCCGCCAATCTCAACCAAATTTTGCATACATATAGTTTAGGATCCAGAAGGAACCGCTGGCTACATGAATTTTCGATGGTCTTTCTCATTCTTCTGATTTAGGCCCTTTTGCACTCAAGCACAGGCTAATCAAATCATAAAATATGTTCACGAAGGAATGGCAAGCCAGATAGTTTCCATGGCAACATAGCTAAAGTCGAGACACGGCCGACTGGATGCCATTCGAGCTCTGCACTACCGGTATAGAAAATGAGGATCTTTACTTGAAATCCCGTTAGTTACTCAACTATTCACACAGCACTGTCAACCGAGTTTAGCATAACAAAGACTTGACACTATCATCTGCTATATATATTTGTCAAATACCACTCACTCTCTCATTCATTCATCACGAAATCTCAGAAACCACCGACGGATTGGAATGAAATTTGGTATGCAGCTTCCCAAAGGGCCGCAAATGCCCACTAAGAGAGGATTTTTGGATATTCAGGTTCTAAAGGGGTGTTAAGGGGCTAGTCCTGCATTTCATTGAATTGCAATATCTCCCGATTGGTTTCATTGGGGGATGTGATACTCGGCACGTAAACTCATCCTTAAAAATAAGAAGACACGAGTCTGAGGGTTTTTGGATGTGGTGTATATCATGAGGTGAAAGGGGTGAAAAGTGGGGATTGAAAGATTCCTAACGGAGCGTGTATCTCTTAAACGACATAGGTGAGGAGTTTGAAACTCAGCGGAAAACAATCAGCATACAAAATACGTAAATATGTGTTTGACCGTTTATTCATAAATCCAATTTAAGGGGCCCATGGGGAGGGGTGAAATTCTGGGGGGGGGGGGGGACGGGACAGGAAGAAAGAGTCCTAACTGATTGACTGACTCACTCACTCATCAAACTCAGGGGGAAAAAACTGCTTTAAAGTAAGTAAATAGCTGTTCGACAGTTTTTTTTATTAAATCAAATTTAAGGGGTTCATGGGGAGAGGTGAAATTCTGAAAAAAAGAAAATTGAAAGATAATGTCCTGACTCACTCACTCACTCACACACTCATCATCGCCCAGCCAAAATTATTGAAGTTAGAAACATGACAGTTTGGGGATATGTTCATTGTATGTCAAAACCGTCTACTAAGGGAGTATTTTCGGATATTCAGGTTCTGAAGGGGTCTTAAGGGGGTTGAACCTGCATTCCATTGAATAACAATATCTCCCGATTGGTTTCATTGGGGGATATGATACACGACATATACACTCATCATTAAAAAGGAAGAAGACACGTCTCTGAGGGGTTTTCGATGTAGTGTATATTATAAGGTGAAAGGGGTGAAAAGTAAGAATTGAAAGATTCCTAACGGAGCGTGTATCTCTTAAACGACATAGGCGAGGAGTTTGAAACTCAGCGGAAAAAATCAGCATAAAAAATAAGTAAATATGTGTTTGACCGTTTTTTCATAAATCCAATTTAAGGGGCCCATGGGGAGGGGTGAAATTCTGGGGGGTGGGGTGGGGGAAACAGGAAATAAAGTGTCCTAACTGATTGACTGACTGACTCACTCATCAAACTCGGGGGGGGGGGGGGGGGAACTGCTTTAAAGTAAGTTAGTAGCTGTTCGACAGTTTTTTTGATCAATCATATTGAAGGGGTTCATCGGGAGGGATGAAATTCTGAAGGAAAAAAATGAAAGAAAATGTCCTGACTCATTCACTCATGATCGCCCAGTCAAAAATATTGAAGTTGGAACCATGGCATTCTGGGGATATGTTCGTTGTATCTCAAAACCATACACTAAGGGAGGATTTTTTGATATTCAGGCTCTAAAGGGGTCTTAAGGGGGTTAAACCTTCATTTCATTGAATAACAATATCTCACGAGTGGTTTCATTTGTGGATGGGATACTCGGCATATAAACTAATCATTAAAAATAAGCAGACATGTGTCTAAGGGTTTTTCGCTGTGGTGTATTATTATGAGGTGAAAGGGGTGAAAATTGGGGGTTGAAGGATTCCTAACGGAGCGTGTAGGCCTATCTCTTAAACGACATAGGCAAGAAATTTGAAACTCAGCGAAAAAAAAATCAGCTAAAAAATTAAGTAAATCGGTGTTCGACCGTTTCTTCATAAATTAATTTAAGGGGCCAATGGGGTGGGGTGAAATTCTGGGGGGAAAAAGGAGAGAAAGTGTCCTAACTGACTGACTAACTCACTCACTCATCAAACTCAGGGGGAAAAGACAGCTAAAAAAATAAGTTAATAGGTGTTCAAGCGTTTTTTTCATCAATCCAATTTAAGGGGCCCATGGGGAGGGGTGATATACTGGTAAAATAATTGAAAGAAAATGTCCTGTCTGACTCACTCACTCATCACGCCCAGCGAAAACTATTAATGTTGGAAAAATGAAATTTTGGGAATATGTTCGCTGTATGTCAAAACGTCAACTAAGGAATGACTTTTTTTTATTCGGGTTTTAAAGAGATGTTAAGGGAGTAAACGTGCATTTCATTGAATAACGATATCTCATGAGTTGTTTCTTTGGGGATGTGATATTCGGTATATAAACTAATCATTAAAAATAATCAGACATATATCGAAAGGTTTATCGATGTGGTGTATATTATGAGGTGAAAGGGGGTGAAAATTGGGGGTTGAGGGATTCTTAACGGAGCGTGTATCTCTTAAACGACATAGGCGGGAAGTTTGAAATTCGGCGGGATAAAACAGCTTAAAATACAAGTAAATATGTGTTCGACCGTTTTTTTTTTCATAAATCCAATTTAAGGGGCCCTTGGAGAGGGGTGAAATTCTGGGGGGGGGGGGGGGGGGAACATGAAAAAAAGTGTCCTAACTGATTGACTCACTTACTCACTCATCAAACTCAGGGGGAAAACAGCTTTAAATAAGTAAATAGGTGTTCGACCGTTTGTTTCATAAATCCAATTTAAGGGGTTCATGGGGAGGGGTGAAATTATCAAATATAAATGAAAGAAAATATCCTGACTCACTCACTCACTCATCATCGCCCAGCCAAAATTATTGAAGTTGGAAACATGAGATTTTGGGGATATGTTCGTTTTATGTCGATAACGTCCACTAAGGAAAAAGTTTTGAATATTCAGGTTCTAAATAGGTGCTAAGGGGGTAAACGTGCGTTTAATTGAATAACAATATCTTACGAGTGGTTTCATTTGGGGATGTGATACTTGGCATATATACTAATCATTAAAAATAAGCTGACATATGTCTAATGGTTTTTTGATGTGGTGTATATTATGAGGTGAACGGGATGAAAAGTTGGGGTTAAAAGATTCTTAACGGAGCGTGTATCTCTTAAACGACATAGGCGAGGAGTTTGAAACTCGGAGGAAATCAATCAGCTTAAAATAAATAAATAAATAAATAAAATAAATAGGTGTTCGACCGTTTTTTCATAAATCCAATTTAAGGGGCCTATGGGGAGGGGTGAAATTCTGGAAGAAAAACATCCACTAAGGAAGGATTTTTGGATGTTCACCCGACCAACCAAAACTATTAATGTTAGAAGAATGATATTTTGGGGATATCTTTGTTTTGTGTCGAAAACATCTACTAAGGAGGGATTTTTGGATATTCAGGTTCTAAAGGGGTGTTAACGGGGTTAAACCTGCATTTCATTGAATAACAATATGACACGACTATGATGCGAGCGAAGCGAGACTAAAAATGAGATGGTGTGTGTCTGTGTATTACTCAATCACGCAAGTACCACTGGTCAGATTTACATGAATTTTACATGGAAGTAGCAGATTTACCTGGTTAACATACAGGTTACTTTTGATTTCAATACTTTGCACTATTCAAAGATGGTGACCATTTTAGTGACGTCACTCTACCCTTTGGTTTTAAACTTTCATATTTCCATTTCAAATAAAAAGAGAACGCTAAGAAATAGCAAACTTTTGATGGCATATACGAGGTTAAAAATTGCATTTTCCATCCGAAATGTATCTCCAACCGTTAGCGAGTAAAACCTAAATGTGTGCTATAAAACACGGTCAAGGCAGAGCGGTGTAGATGGACAAAATGTTCCATCCTTAATCTCCCTCTGCGCAGCACCTCGCCTATCCCCTGTTTTAACTGTCGCCTTCACATTTTAATTTATTTACGACCCATAGCGAAGCACGGGTACTTCAGCTAGTTTCTGATAAACATTAAGTTGTGCTATACACAAATATGAATTTAATTAAATTAGATTTGGCCTGACCAGTATGCGGCAAGTTCACATGCTTCTGTGGTAGCATCAATTACATTCTGGGGAGAGCATGTAGTTGGACACAACCTGCAGACAAGAAGATGGCTCATTGTCCGTTCTTCACCGCAATTACAGAGTGTGGAGTTACAGGCAAATACCCACTTTTGCATGTTGTTCTTTGTTCTTCCGACTCCTGAGCGCAACCTGTTCAGTGTCTTCCATGTAGGCCAACTTTCTTGGTGACCCGGAGGGAGGCTCTCAGAGGATATCATCCATCCTGCGAAGTAATATACTAATACAGTAAAACGTCATAATAATGCGCCAATAGGGGCTGAAGGTAGCCTGTTTTAATGAAAGTCTGGTTTATAAGAAATAATTCTTATTTAGGTTGACTACTTACATTCATTCGTTTGAAAACATTATTTATTTTATTGTGGCTTTGTTTGCTGTCATTAAGAAAACAAGTAGTACCGTGAAGAACTAAATAACCGATTTTCATAATCCCACTTGTTTATTCCATTAAAACTCTCTTGAAATAAGATAATTTTAATTATGATATACAGGTACTAAATTGATTTCGGTTCATGACCTATGTCTTCACCAATACCATTAGGCTACAATGAGAAGATATGTGCTAGAATACATTGCTTTCATTATCAGTGATCAAGACTCCTCACAAGAGATGACATCTGTCTGTAAAGAACCACGGGAATTAATTTTTAGAAAAGTCAAGTGCACGGCTTCTATGATTCACGAAAAATAATCTACAGAATTTAGTGCCAACAGATAATGATTGTTATCATAGACCATCATATGAATCATCTTTTCAATCGCCTGAATAAGATACGAGAAATAATGAAAAATCAGGTTTTAAAATTTCCAACTAATGCATCTTGATTTTTGAAAACAATTGAACATCATTAGATGTCTCTACACTAAGCTGTAAATAAAAATTCGCAGTGCCAAGTTTCATTGGAATCAAGTAATTAGATCGCCAGAAAAGTTGCTAAAAATATAAGAAAGCCAATTGACCGCCATGATGTTTTTGTGTTTCTCAGGATTTGGAAAGTCGCACATTTGTCCTTACTTAAGAGTCCTCTAACACCATACGAAATTTCAGTTTGATTGCTTAAATAGTTTCGTAGATATTGCGAACCGGTGAAATATATCGTATGGACGCCATGTTGGATTATTATATGCTATAGAATCATATGCCAGCAGATATATATTATGTCACCGGTTCTCAATAAATCCAAAACTATTTAAGCAATCAAACTGATTTATTTTAGAGGACTGTTCAGTAAGGACATTTAGGCTCTATGTTACTTTCATAATCCAGAGTAACACAAAATGAACATGGCGGGCAAGTGATATACAAACAAATATTTAAAATAACTTTACTGGCGATCTAATCACTCGAGTGCAATGAAACTTGGCGCAGCGAATCATTATTCTGAGCTAAGTATAAAGGCATCAAATGATGTTCAGTTGTTTTCAAAAATTCAAGATGGCATCAACTCGAAAATTTAAATCCTTATTTTTAGCCTACTTTTCACATTTTCAAAAAATGAGGAAAAATAGACTTATAAGATCGATCCGGGCAAATGTGTGTCTGTCTGTCCTTCTGTCTGTCTGACTGTCTGGCTAGCTGGCTGTGTGTGTGTGTGTGTGTGTGTGTGTGTCCCTATCAACTCTTAAACGGCTGCAGCAATCGAAACAAAATTTGCTAGAAGTAAAGATCTATACCTGAATAACTCAATGCCGTATTTGAAAATGATGTCAGTGCTACCAACTGCTGAAAAATCACAATTGAAATTTGAGCTCCATGTTGGATATCTTGGAAAATATGAATGGGAACTATTTCAAAATTGGCACACGTGTAGATAATAATATTTCAGTTTAATTTTCAGGAGGCCATACATGGCAATGTTGCCAACATGATTCTAAGCCTGCTGATAGGTCCAATTTTTAAATGCTTATAACTTCTACACTATCAATTGGAATTCAACCAAATTTCGTATGTGCTATGTATACATAAACAGATATAACTGAGCATATTCTTAAGAGCCACTAGGGCTGCCAACTTTTAATAAATGCTTTCAATTTATTTTATCAGAGAGTATGCAAGCCGACAGCTTTGAACTATGCACACGTACAGTACCTGACATTCTACATTAATTTGGAGTAACTTATATACGTCAGTGCTACCAACATGATTCTAAGTGTGCTGAGATGTCCAACTTTAAATACATGTAACTTTTATACTATCATTTGGATTTCAACCCCATTTCGTATGTGCTATGTGTACCATAACAGATATGACTATGCGTATTCTTAGGAGCAACTAGGGCTGCCAACTGTTAATAAATGCTGTGTCTATTTTTGTTACCCTAATACCAATATATCAGAAAGTATGCAAGCCAATAGCTCTAAACTTTGCACACGTAAGTTATAGTACCTGGCATTCTAGATTAATTTGGAGTAACTAATATACGTCAGTGCTGCCAATATGATTCTAAGCCTGCTGATAGGTCCAATTTTAAAATGCATGTAACTTCTATACTAACTATTGGATTTCATTCAAAATTGGCACAACAATAGTTCATATTATTTCAGATCATTTCTGAGCAATACATGTATGACATTGTTGCCAACATGATTTTACGCGCGCTCTTAGAACCAATGTTTAACTGCATGTAACGTCCATGCTATCCATTGGACGTCAACCAAATTTTGTATTCTGTACCTAAGAGATGGAACTTAGAATATATTTAGTCACCAGGGCTGCCAACTGTAGTGCTCTATTAGGCTACATTATGCCAGGTAAACAGTAATCGAACTAATTAGAAATTTCAATATTGCCAACTTAATTTCGTCATTATTCTAGATAGATCCATAGATTAATCATTGGCATTAATCTTACATTTTAAGAAAAGGAGGCTCTTTAGTTTTATTTATTAAATCCTTTTAACAAGACGGAAAGTTTTAATGGAAAAGATCAGTAGAATATATTCAGTTCTTCACGGAACTACTTGTTTTTCTGGTGTTATTTATTAAACTAAAGAGATTGGATCAACTTCTATTTGTTCAAATTCCCCAGGGGCTCACATCTAGTGGGACGTGATTTGGCGACCACGGGACCCCAGCTGAGTCCGGCATTGCTTCCAGTTACTTGTGACGGGCTCCTCTCCGTCTTCTTTCCTGTCGACCTCCCTTGGTCAACTCTTGTTATTTTCCGACCCCGACGGTATTAGGGTATCCGAGGCCTAGGGAGTCTTTCACTTTCCCACCTTAATTGGCCCATGTCTCATCTTTCCTGATCTCTCCTTCTCTTTTCATTGTATTTCCTTTCCTCCTTAAGATTACCGAATTGATTTTGTTAATTGACTCCCCGTGTATCTAAATTCCCTTTAGCGAATTTTTGCATCTACACTCCATTTTGTAGGTATTTTCAATCTACATTGCATTTTTTAAGTATTTTCTATCTAAATTGCATTTGGCGAGTGTTTTCAATCTCCATTGCATTTCGTAAGGATTGACAATCTAAATTGCTTTCAATATAGGGGCCGGGACTTTTGTGAGTATTTTGAATTTCAATTGCATTTTGTAAGTACTTTAAACCTAAACCGCTTTTTTCAAGTATTTTCAATCTAAATTGCATTTTGTATGGTGGGCATTTTGAAAGTATTTTGAATCTCAATTGCATTTTGTGGCTGTTTTGAATCGAAACTACATTTTGTGCGTATTTTTTCCATCTATTCCTTAAGTGAGTATTTTCCTCCTAAATTCCCTTTTGTAAACATTACCACTCTCTATTTTGCGAGTCGTTTCAATCTGAGTTACATTTTGTAAAATTTTTAGTCTCACTTAATTTTCGTTCTGGTTTCAATTTCATTGGCATTTTCGCTATCACCCAGACCATTAGGGGCAGATAACCTAGATGTTAGGCCCCTTAAAACAACAATTATCATCATCATATTTGCTCAAAATCATGGCTCAATGTAGAGAGAATGCAATAGCTGAAGCTGGCTAAGAGCTGTCAAAGGATAACAATACATTTGATGTTCTGCTGTGGAATGTTACACATGAGCTAACTGGCTATTAGAAACACGTCAGAACAATATCAAATTACATGATTGTGATGTACCCTGGCGCCTCTAGTCTGTGAATTCCAGTTAGAGACAATATAGGCTACCGTTTTGAAGCTGGCACCACTAGAGATAGACTCAGAGTCTTTCAGATAAAATGTTGAAACTCCTAATGCCCTCCGTGAACATTACTTTATAATCTTCAAAGTTAATATTTTTAGTTTTATGAGTCAATAGTTAAAGCATATACGTAAGATGCTAAAATATTCAACAAATCCTTAGAAAACATCTAACTGAAAATCAATATTAAGAAAACAGAATGAATGATAGTTGACAAAAAAAAGAGCCTACAACTAGAACAAACATAACAGTGAATAACACTGCAATTGAACAGATCATAGAATTCCCATACTTGGGTAGTGTGATAACCTCTAGTAAAAGTGAAAGTCAGTCTGAAAGACTAGACTTTGTATCATTTTAAATGCTACAAATGCTGAAAAATGCTAGAAAGGCTGGAGGCTTCTCCCTTCGCTCGAAGCCAAAGATTCTTGACATGTTAGAAATTTATCTGCATATTATTTATCTTGCTTACATTGTTTCAAATTACTCGCGAACGGCAAGTGCAAACCAAGGGCAAAGCAAGGACAAGCGCGCGGGATGCCGTCACGCTCACCAGAGAGCGCGGGGACGTGCCCCTTCCATGCAGTCTAAAAACACTTATAGTGGGTGATGTATTGAAGATAGAGATATGCTCTCCCGGACTTTTTTGTAGAACTTTTCATGGTGACCAATTCTTACGCTCATAGTATATTGATATTTTTAACGGTTTGCCCAGCGTAAGCTTAAGAAGCGCACGGACGCCAAGTTTGTTTTCGACTTTTTCACTGAAATCGTTACTGCTTGGCTTCCTTTGATCATACATACATTGTTTTCTACAGAATCTTTCCTCGAGATATCCTTTACAGAATGGTGAAAACCGCATCAAAATCCATCCAGTGGTTCTTGAGATTACCCGTGACATCCAAGAATCGGGGATTTTTGTCTTATACTAACGAAGTAGAGATTGTCGGGGGGGACACATGCACCAAGCGGTACTATGACGTCACACACCTCAGTGCATGTGGGTACATTTCGTCCCGTCACCGTAACGTAACGCCAGACCCCAGCGTAACGACGAAGTCGACAAGATCATTTAAAATGATAACAAGTGCCTGTCAGAAATCGAGAAAATGTTAGTGGTAGCAAAACAAGCCTTCCGAAATAAAAATAACTTATTTCTAAATAATCACCTCAGTTTGAGGACTAGAAAGTCATTTCTCAAGACCTTTGTTTGGAGTGTCTTCTTGTATGGATGCGAAACCTGGACGTTAGGGAAACTGGAGGAAACAACACTTAAGGCTGCAGAAACGTGGTTTTGGAGAAGAATGACAAGAGCAAGTTGGATG
Source organism: Meconema thalassinum (assembly GCA_946902985.2). Classification (NCBI taxonomy): domain Eukaryota; kingdom Metazoa; phylum Arthropoda; class Insecta; order Orthoptera; family Tettigoniidae; genus Meconema; species Meconema thalassinum. The sequence continues at coordinate 389,598,659 of OX336393.1, read as the reverse complement.
GACAGCAAAATAAAATAAATGATCTTGTTCTGCAGGAAGTGAACGAGGATTGATGTTCATAAAAACAATGCAGACGAGGAAACCAAAGTCCCTAGGACATGTATTAAGAAACCTAGGGGACGTCCAAAGATGTCATACATCGAAAACTCCTTTGGAGAACTGGCAAGTGGTTCTTATGGCAGCATGAAGAGACTAGCAGAAAACCGTCAAATGTGACTGCAGCGACAAGGCCTTGCCTTTAGTAGCTGATGATGATGATGATGATGAGTTTATTTATTTATTTATCCGAGTCCAAAACACATACAAATATACATATAAATTGCACTAAATTTCTTTTCTCCAGTGTTCGACTGTTAGAATGGCACAGTCAGCTTCTTCTATCAAATCCTGCCTATCACATGGTCTTGGTAACATGCTGCAATTCAGAAGGTGTTCAGGGTCTTGTTTTTCACCACATTCACAAAGTTCTTCAGTACTGTATCCCCACTTCTTCAAATTGCTTTTGCACCGATTCACACCGGTTCTCAGTCTGTTTAGCGTCTTCCAAGATCCGTATTGTAAATGGTAGCCTGCTGCCGGCTTCTCCTTAATTTTCCACGATCCTCCCGGTGATTTTGTTTTCCAAGGTTCAATTCGGCGAGCTTCAGCTGAGGAAGGAATGGACATCGTTGTTTGGAGGAAACTCTTTCTTGACTTTAGCCTAGGTGGACGAACATCATGTCCATGCATTGGGTGACTTGGATCTGTTTCTTGCTTTTTCTTCTCAACTTCTGCCGCTACTTGTCTTCTAACTTCTGGAGGTGCTACTCCCATGAGCGGAAAGATCTTATCGACAGAAGTTGGGCGTAGATGACGAGTTAAAGCACCGAATGCGGTAGCTACGCTCGCTAAGGCTCAGCGCAAGACCAAGGGATCAGGCTTCCTACGAACTCGGTAGGCGAGTGGGTTTGAACTAGAGCTGTTAATAAGCGATGTACGGTTAATCGATAATAATCGATTATTGGAATAATTTGAAATTAATCCGAAACAATTAATCAATTAATCGACTGGAACTGTTACGAGTATAAGCGATTTAACCAACCAAACGCAATGAAACTTGGTACAGTATATGTGCATACACATTGTAATGCACCGACATCTAACTTCGTTCATTGTTTACATAACCTCAAGATGGCGGCTGTGCGAAATATTTCACCGGCATTCTATATCTCTGAAACTATTACCGGTATCACCCTGAAGTTTTGTACGGAGATAAAGGGTACTACTGGAAGTTCATCTATAAGACTTGCAAAAATCGGTTAACTACAAAACGAATTTGGAGGCCAAGCGAATTTGAAAGTTTTAAATAGAATTTTCTCGCGATTTAATGATGAAAACGCAATGAAACTTGGTACAGAAAATGTTTATACACATTGTATTGCACTGGTATCTAATTTAGTTCAATTGTTTACATAACTTCAAGATGGCGGCTGTGCGAATTTTAAAATTAAGTTTTGATTTCTTGTGTCGTAATCATGCGATCGAAGTAAAAGTTTGAATAATGAACATATGCAATAATTTTCCTTTAATGGTACATGAATATATGGCCTGTTCATATAACAATCCAACATGGCGACCATCCAAGCTATTTAGTTGGTTTTCAATATCTACGAATCTATTACAGCAATCAAACAGTTTTTTTAAATGTTCATAGAGGGTATGCACATAAGTTCACCTAAGTTATAGGACTTTCAATAACCTGGTGATCACAAATCTAACATGGCGGCGACGCGAAGTATAAATATGCACAAGGACGTTTCTCGCAACTTAACCATCCGAGTGCAGTGAAACTTGGTACAGTAAATCCTTATACGAATGTTAATCCACTGACATCTAATTTATTTCAATTGTTTCCATAACCACAAGATGGCAGCTGTGCGAAATTTTAACATTTCGTTTTTACTTCTTGTGTCCTAATCTTGCGATTGAAGTTTGAATACAACATGTACTCAATAATCTTCATGTAACAGTACATAACCCTAAGACCTACATATATTTAAATCCAACATGACGACCATCCGCAATATTTAGTCGGTTCTCAATATCTACTAATCTATTACAGCAATCAAACTGAAATGTTGTATTTTGATAGTGGCAATTAATATAAGTAGGATATATGAAAATAGGCTTTAGTTCTTCACGGAACTACTTGTTAAATTTATGTTCAATGTTTACAAAAGAAAAGAAAATTGTCAGAAAGCTTAGTGAGTGTGGTCATTAATTATTCATTATTTAATAAATATTAAGGCATTAAGTAGCGGAAAAACCTATTTATTTTAATGTTACAAAAGCTTATAAATGACGATCCCATTAACAAAATATACTTCCTCCACGAACTAATATGTGAAGGTGTAGCTAACTATTTCTGTGATACACTAAAGCACTGTCTCGTTCTCCTTCACCTGATGGTTGGTGGGTAGCATGACTGTCTTCATCCAATGACCTCCTATATTGAGCCAACTGTTTGATTAGTTGATATGGACGTCGCCCTTTAATGCCATCGAGGAACCCTGCTCTTGGTTGTCCTCTTCTCGTCTTCCCTTCCAGTTTCCCTTCAAACAGTGTGGTGCACCATGATGAATGTCGGAGTACAGGGTCTTTCATATAAAATAAGAGCGCCAAGCGGCGGCTTTGTTAACCGCAGCTGTGGTCACCTTGGCCGAGCTTGTGGCGCGCCACGGCCCCCTGCTGTAGTATTGAAAGCGCGCGCATAGTACATACAAGGGCTGTTTTTTTCAGGTTCCGATGGACTGTATAAAAATAACAGATTGGCATTACCAAACTTGGCCTTGCAATAAGCGTGCAGGTGTTCAGTCGCCAGTCTAAACCTCAAGTGCCAACATGGTGAGACAGTTATCATTGCAACATCGTATTTTTTATGTAAAACTTATTTTAAGTACGGGTCGGCTCGGCGGGTACGTGATGCATTTGTTCAGCAATTTTCTGATGAAGTGCCTCCTTCCCTAGCACAGATTCACGTAATTGCAAATAAGTTTGACAATACTGGCTCGGTGCTCAATAAAAACATGTCCGCACACGAACAGTTTTAACAGAGGATGAGCTAGATGACATTGGCGAGAATCTTGAACGGTCTCCGAATAAATCACTCACAAAATTAGCACAAGCAGGGGTTTTGGTTTCATCAACAATAACTAACTAACTAACTAACTAAAGTAAGATCTGAGCATTGTACACACGCTAGCAAAGCCGCTTAAAGCAGGGGGCCTTGGCGCACCACAAGCTCGGCCAAGGTGACCGCAGCTGCGGTTAACAAAGCCGCCGCTTGGCGCTCCTATTTTATATGAAAGACCCTGTATGTGATCAATCCAACTATCTTCTTTTCGTAATCATTTTCCCTAGACTGATAGTTTGTTCAGTTCTCTTGAGGACTTCTTCATTTGTTAGCCTGTCAGTTCAGGGTATTCGTAACATTCGGCGCAAGCAACACATTTCAAATGCATTTATTATTTTCTTATCAGCCTTTAATAGAGTCCAGGTTACAGAGTCATAGGTCGCAATGCTCCAAATGTAGCTCTTAATGAAATGCTGTCTCACTGGTAGCGATACAGCCTTGGGGATCAATAGGGTTCTTTTCTTATTAAAAACTTCTTTAGCCTTGGCTATTCGAGAACGGACGTCCCTGTCACATCTCCTATTAGATGCGATGATGCTTCCAAATTAACTGAACTGATTTACTTGAGCCAATCCTTTTCCTTCCAACCAAATATTAACATTCTCTTTACCACCCGGAGTACATTTCATTATCTTGGTTTTTGTTTTGTTTACCTTCATGTTACATTTTAACAATAAGTCCTAAACTACTATGGAATTGTAAACTAACATGCGGAAGTGACCTACAATTACTCCATTGTGACGATAGTAATTACAACCAGTGGCGGATCCAGGCCGTGCGGGGCCCTGGGCGATATGATAAGGTGGAGCCCACAACAATAGGAAATTTAAACAAGTAGTTCCGTGAATAACAAAAGCCTATTTTCATATATGCTGTCTCTGTCTGTTAGGTAGTCAGCCCGAAGGCTGGTTGGATCCTCAAATAGCACCGCCGTTACGTTATGTGAGTAGATACCCACAAAAACCCAAGGCAGCGCCATTTTGAGGCGTTCTAGGCAAGAAGAGGAGTGAGGTAGTTTGCCATTGCTTTCCTCACTGAGTCAGAACAGTAGTCCTAACCCTATGAGTAGAACCTTTCACAGCATTCACAGGCACTGACTGTGCCCCGAATGCCATTACTAAGCACCACCCATACCTCAGTAGCTTCCATATAATCACAGCCATGAGTGAGACTGAGACATCGGTGAAAAGCCACCGTTTACTCTAGCCTGTGCCAACTGACAAATGCAAATGTACTGTATTCATCAAGAGATGGCAAACAGGTAATTGCCACTATCAACATACAAAATTTCAGTTTGATTGCTGTAATAGATTCGTAGATATTTAGAACCGACTAAATATTGCGGATGATCACTATATTGGATTGTTACATGTAAAGGCCATATAGTCATGTACCATTAAATGAAAATTATTGCGTAAGTTTATTATTCAAACTTTCACTTCGATCGCATGATTACGACACAAGAAATTAAAAAAATGCACAACTGCCATCTTGAGGTTATGTAAACAATTGAACTAAATGAGACAATGTATATAAACATTAACTGTACCAAGTTTCATTGCTTTTGGATCATTAAATTGCGAGAACGGTCTATTTACATCTTTCAACCTCGCTTGGCCGCCATGTTCGTTTTGTAGTTAACCGCTTTTTCAAAGTCTCAGAGATGAACTTCCAGTAGTGCCCTTTATCTCCGTACAAAATTTCAGGGTGATACCGGTAATAGTTTCAGCGATATAGAATGCCGGTGAAATATTTCACACAGCCGCCATCTAGAGGTTATGTAAACAATTGAAGGAAGTTAGATGTCGGTACATCACAATGTATATAGGCATATACTGTACCAAGTTTCATTGCGTTTGGTTGGTTAAATCGCGAGGAACGTCTATTTAAATGTCGCAACTTTGCTTGGCCGCTTGTTGGTTTTATAGTTACCAGATTTTCAAAACTCACATAGGTGAACTTCTAGTAGTTCCCTTTATCACCGTACAAAATTCCAGGGTGATATCGGTAATAGTTTCGGAGATATTGAATGCTGGAGAAATATTTCGCACAGCCGCTATGTTGGATTGGTGAGACGTAACAAAATTTGAAGGGCACGGTCGGGGTCGTCCGGAATAGTGCTATGAACTTACCGAGTTTCATTGAAATCGCTCCAGCGGTTTAGATTTTATTAGGGCGACACACACACACACACACACACACGGACAAAAGGTGATCTCATAAGCCTATTTTTTTTCATAAATGAAAATAGGCTAAAATATATTAAATCAAATGGAAAATAGTTTGGTAATAATAATAATAAAATAAAGAATAGTTACAATATTTTTAATACACTACAGTACATTTTTAGCCTATTTTCATTTATGAAAAAGAATAGGCTTATGCGATCACCTTTTGTCCGTGTGTCTGTCTGTGTGTGTGAGGGTGTGAGTCCCCCCCCCCCCCTCTAATAACATCTAAACGGCTGGAGTAATTTTAATGAAACCCGGTAAGGTCATAGCACTATTCCGGAACACCCCGACCGTGCCCCTCAAATTTTGTTACGTCTCACCAATCCAACATGGCGGCTGTGCGAAATATTTCGCCAGCATTCAGTATCTCCGAAACTATTACCGATCTCACCCTGGATTTTTTACGGTGATAAAAACAACTACTAGAAGTTCACCCATGTGACTTTTGAAAACCTGGTAACTACAAAACCAACATGGCGTCCAAGCGAATTTCCGACTTTTAAATTGACGTTTCTCGCGATTTAACCAACCAAACTCAATGAAACTTGGTACAGTATATGCTTATACACATTGTAATACACCGACATCAATCTTCGTTCAATTATTTACATAATCTCAAGATGGCGGCTGTTCGAAATATTTCACCGGCATTCTATATCTCAGAAAATGTTACCGGTATCACCCTGAAATTTTGTACGGAGATAAAGGGCACTACTGGAAGTTCATCTATGAGACTTAAAAACCGTTTAACTACAAAACTAACATGGTGGCCAAGCGAAGTTGAAAATTTTAAATAGAACTCTCTCGCGATTTAATGATCCAAACGCAATGAAACATGGTACAGCAAATGCTTATACACATTGAAATGCACTGGTATCTAATTTAGTTCAATTGTTTACATAACTTCAAGATGGCGGCTGTGCGAATTTTAAAATTAAGTTTTTGTTTCTCGTGTCGTAATCATGCGATCGAAGTGAACGTTTGAATAATGAACCTACGCAATAAATTTCCTTTAATGGTACATGAATCTATGGCCTATACATATAACAATCCATCATGCCGACCATCCAACATATTTAGATGGCTCTGAATATCTACGAATCCATTATAGCAATCAAACTGATTTTTTTTATGTTCATAGGGGCTATGAACATAAGTTCACCTATAGGACTTTCAATAGCCTGGTGATTACAAATCCAACATGACGGCGACGCGAAATATATTTTTTTTCATTGACGTTTTTCGCAATTTAACCATCCGAGTGCAGTGAAACTTGGTATAGTAAATCCTTATACAAATGTTAATCCACTGGCATCAAATTTATTTCAATTGTTTCCATAGACACAAGATGGCAGCTGCGCGAAATTTTAATATCTTGTTTTTACTTCTCATGTCGGTAATCATGCAATTGAAGTTTGAATACTACACGTACACAGTAATCTTCAAGTAACAGTACATAACTATAGGACCTACATATATAAAAATCCAGCATGGCGACCATCCGAAATATTTAGTCGGTTCTCAATATCTATGAATTTAATACAACAATCAAACTGAAATTTTGTATGTTGACAGTGGCAATTAACATAAGTAGGTTATATGAAAATAGGCTATATAGTTCTTCACGGAACTACTTGTTTTAATAATATGAAAGAAACCTTTAAGTCCCCTTGAAGAGGATTATGTAAACTATGAAATAATAAAATATTACTTTGCGACTTTTTTCTATCATTTCACTGAAATCTAAACTTGCTAAACGGTCACGGGAGGTCATAGCTGCACTGAAAAAAGGAATATGCATTATAAATTAGTTTGAAAAGTATAATTAATTCATTAATTAAATTAAAACAATCCATGGCGCGGGGCGTCCCGGACCGCGGGGCCCTGGGCTGTTGCCTTCCTCGCCCTCCCCTAGATCCGCCCCTGATTACAACATGCGAAGTAGTGTTTTATTAATGTGTTGAAAGATCTGATGTGGATACTTAACTGAATTGTGGAAGGTCTATAGGCCGCTCAGACAACCACTTCTTAATGTAATAAGTAGGGCCCGGATTCTTAGGTTTTTACCTATTTTTTCCCTGGGTATGTAATTCACAAATTTCAACATATATATTCGTTTCACACTTTCTGGAGCAGAATATGTGAATTTCATTTCACCCCCCCCCCCCCAAAAAAAATGAGAGGTTGACACCTAAAATAACCTCAATACCTGTTTTGCCATTTTCAAATAAAGAATGTTAATTTCCCATTGAAATGCATCGTAAAATTATTTCCACCGCGATTACAAGCAGTAGGACGGAGATAGTTCAGGTTACTACCGTTAAATGCAATACGATGATGATGATGATAATTGTGGTTTTAAGGGGCCTAACATCTAGGTTATCGGCCCCTAATGGTTTGGGTGATAGTGAAAGATGAGATGAGAATGAAAACTATAACTAATACTAACTACAGACTTACATACTAGAAGAAGAAATGGTAAACAAATAAAGTGTAAGGCAAATAAAGGACAGGAAGAAAACAAATGCCCGCAACCCTCGAAGAATGCGGATTGAGGGACTTGGAAGGAAGGAGAGCCATGAAAGGCAGATGGGAAAGGGAATGAGGAGAGGGCCCGCCCCAAAGTCAGTGGAAAAAGGGGAAAAAACGGACCCAGCTCAGGGATCCCCCGGGATCGCCAACTCCCGAACTCACCAGCCGTGAGCCCATGAGAGTGTAGAAATATCCAGGGCGCACCAGAAGTGGTGGGGCTACATACACCCTGCCTCCTTGAAGGCCTTGGGCAGAAGGCGGGATATAACATGAAAAGAAAGAGAAGGCTGACCCCTCGCAGAAGGAGGGAATCAGGAAAGATGAGACAAGGGCCAATTAAGGCGGGAAAGGAAGAGACTCCCCAGGACTCGGATACCCTAATACCGCTGGGGTCAGGATAGAACATGAGTTGAACAATAAGAGGCCGACAGGAAAGAAGACGGAGAGGAGCCCGGCACAAGTGACAATGTAAACTTTTGTGAATTAAGTTCATAAATAAATTTCACAGAAATAAGAAAAACAGAAAATTATTGCTGCCTGCATTGATCCTCGAAGAAAAACCTATTTTTAGAATACAATCAAAATAAGTGAAGGTTTAAACCAACTAAATATCCGGGCCCTAGTAATAAGCTATTATTATGTAATGAACTATTGGGTTGGTACATAAGTCCGTAGCGTTTTCCATAAGTTTATCCACATCAAGTTCATACGTTCATTATACACATCAGATACACATAAGAGAGAAGTTAATCGTCAGTAACATATTCTCCTTCACTATCTACATCAGTCTGCCAACGCTGTGGAAATTTTTCGATTCCGCGCCTGTAGAAATCACGTGGTTTTGAGTTGAAGAATTCGTCAAGCCATGTTCGGAGCGCACCTCTTCCGGAAAGGTTGTTCGACAGAGAGCGGGAAAGGTGAAAATCTGAGGGGGCAAGATCGGGCGAATAAGGTGAGTGTGGAATGATTTCCCAGCTCAACTCCTGTATAGTGTTTTTGTCAGGTTAGCAGAGTGTGGGCGGACGTTATCATGGAGAAGCAAAACTTCACGCAATCTTGCTGGATGTTTTTCTAGGATTCCATCTGCAAAACGTCTCAGTTTTTGGCAATAAAACGAGAAAACCACTTTCTTGCCGTGCTCTCTCCAATAGCATTATCCCTACACACGGCGCAAATGTTCACGGCCGTCTCTGCTGCTTTCGTCCCTCTATTGAATTCAAAGGGAAGAATATGTCGGAAATGATCCAATTTCTCCACTTGACACTCCATTTTCTAGCGTCCACGGCTCCACACACTATCAGCAAATGACAAAACTTCGATAGGCCTACGTAAACTCAAGAACAAACACTGAACTACAAAGCAACAATGACAAGTCGATAAATAAAACCATAGCAACCGGAATACCATCAAGGAAAACAAAAACGCTACGGACTTATGAACCAACCTAATATTATTTTAAATGCTTTCAATTTGAGTAGCTTTTATGAAAGCAATTATCTCTTGGTAATTTTCCAGACACATTCAAGAAATTGGCCGGACCACAATGGACAAGAAGAGCAAGAGACAGACAAGATTGGAAGACCCTAGAAAAGCTCCTTTTCAAAACATAGTATATGCGAGGATAAGAAAGGAGCGACTCAGTGCAACATAGTGGACCCTTAAATACAAAAGCGATAGTGCATTGAGGACAGTTAAAACTCTACTAAAATAAAGTGAACATGTGCTAGAAACTTTAACAATTTTGCAAATACTAGATATAAGAACAAGAATGCATAAGAGAGAGAATACTGTTACAAGGTTAGGTAAAGATATATCAATAGCTATAAGAACAATATTCAAGAACAGAGATTAAAAGTGCTCCACTAGGTGCCTCACTACTATTTACCTAATGAGTGTAATGGAGCAAAATCCCTGCCTCGGCAGGAGGCCATTGCCCTTAGCTGATTTAAGGGCTGTATTTATTTATTATTATTATTATTATTATTATTATTATTATTATTATTATTAAGTTTCCAGATTATTTGAATTACCGGTATCAAAGATGAATATAAATGAAAAGAAAGAAATTTGTGGAAACTGACAACATGAAATGGGAACCATTTTTTGTTGTGACAGGATAACATACGACCAGTGGCGTACCGACGGGGAGGGTTAGGGTTTAACCCCCCAGAGATATTTCTTCACTTGAATCTTTATATTGTCCCATCTATCACCTGTTTTACGCTACCGCTAGTGAAGCGTCTTAACTCCTATGTGTATTTTAAAAGTGATCACGTTCCTCACTTGGTAAATGTTCTGCATTCTACTCGCAGCGAGACTCCTCCTTCAGTGTTGGAGCTACCCATGGATCAGTTTTGCTGTTGAAGTGTGCGATCGGTAACCTTCTTCACATCACTTCAGGTTGCTTTAATTGTGTGTGTCCGTTTCATTAAAGATAATTCAGTACATGAGGAGTTTCTGCAATTTATTCCAATTAATGATACAGATAAAGTCATCAAGTTTGGCAGATTTTGACTGTCAATAGTAATGGCAGTGGGAACACGGAGAGCAAAACATTATTTTTCTCTCACATAATATCAATATTATAAGCAACCACGTATCTATGGTCATGATGTTACTACTGCATAATTTCAGTTTTAATATTCAGTTAATGTTTTCCATTTTTTTTACTGTGCCCAATAAATGAGGCCTAAGATAGTTTTCATGCAAAGAGAACGGTTACTGTATTAAACTATTGTTTTTTATGAATATTAATCAAAATATCATTTTAATTATGATGATGACTGTCGTTTTAAAGGGCGGAACAGCAAGGTAATCTCCCCTTTAATAATGTACACCACTCTATTATATTAATGAACACCCCCCCCTCAGAAGGAAATCGTGCGTACGTCACTGCATTTGACCCCAAGGGTGCATACGACAGTAGCTGCGAAGGGCAATAATACCTGACTGCCTCCCCAGCCTACGGCGTCCTCTCTAATGAAATTACCTCGAAGCGGACATCGTATAATGCTGCATTCTAGCGAGTAAATGAACTGTTTGCAACTGGCGGGGTCAGATGCTCGGGGTTGATTGACCGTTAATCTCGGATTCCAAACCACCCTATATGACATCTCACCTCGAAAATCCCCACATGTATTATACGCGAATCGAACCCAATTCGACTGCACTGGAATTGAACACTTCAGCCAGTTGATGATGATGATAATTGTTGTTTTAAGGGGACTAACATCTAGGTTATCGGCCCCTAATGGTTTGGGTGATCGTGAAGATGAAAATGAAATATAAACTATATCTAAAATTAACTACTAACTTATATACTAGAAGAAGAAATGGAAAACAAAAGGAGAATAAGGCAAATAAAGGACAGGAGGAAAAGAAATGCCTTCAACCTTTCGAAGAAGCAGGATTGACAGACTTGGAAGGAAGGAGAGCCATGAAAGGCAGATATGAAATGGAAAGAGGAGAGGATCCGTCCCAGAGGTAGTGGAAAATGGGGGGAAAACCGGACCCAGCTCAGGAATCCCTCGGGGTCGCCAACTCCCGAACTCACCAGCCGTGAGCCCCTGAGGGTGTAGCAATTTCCAATATCCACCAGAAGTGGTGGAGCTACATACACCCTGCCTCCTTGAGGGCCTTGACCAGAAGGCAGGAGATAATATGAAAAAAGAAAATAAAACAAAAAGAAGGCTGACCCCTCGCAGAACGAGGGTATCAGAAAAGATGAGACAAGGGCCAATTAAGGTGGGAAAGGAAGAGACTCCCTAGGCCTCGGATACCCTAATACCGTCGGGGTCGGAAGAGAACAAGAGTTGATCAAGTGAGGTCGACAGGAGAGAAGACGGAGGGGAGCCTGGCACAAGTAAGTGGAAGCAATGCCGGACTCAGCTGGGGCCCCGTGGTCGCCAACCCACGTCCCACTAGATGTGAGCCTCTGGGGGGTCAGCCAGTTGAGCCACACCTACCAAACTATGATCAAACCGCAATGAAGTACGCAGGATTTCCTTCTGGGTAATTGTGTACATTATTAAAGGGGCAGATGACCTTGCTGTTCCATCCCTTAAAACGGCAGTCATCACCATAATTAAAATGGTATTTCGATTAATATTCATAAAAAGCAATAATTAAATAACCGTTCTCTTGGCATGAAAACTATTTTAGGCATCTTTATTTTTTCGACACAATGCAAAAATTCTAAAAAATGGAAAACAGTAACTAAATATTAAAACTGAAACGATGCAGTGGTATCATCATGACCATAGTTACGTGGTTGCTTATAATATTGATATTATGTGAGAGAAATATAATGGTTTGCTCTCTGTGTTCCTACTGCCATTACTATTGTCTCTCAAAATCTGCCTATCTTGATGTCTTTATATACACACATCAAAAAAAGTTTTGCATCACCTCGGTTCCAAGAGTTCCGGAACCGTTAAATACAAAGGGAATAGAGATCAACACAAACAACATTTCAGCTCGTTTTATTGCTCATGAGACCCACACATTGCATGTTGTACCATCATACAGCTAGACTTTCAGCATTTGTGGTCCAGATTGCAGTACACACCACTACCTCTAATACCCAGTAGCACGTCCTCTTGCATTGATGCATGCCTGTATTCGCCGTGGCATACTATCCACAAGTTCATCAAGACACTGTTGGTCCAAATTGTCCCACTCCTCAACGACAATTCGGCGTAAATCTCTCAGAGTGGTTGGTGGGTCAAGACGTCCATAAACAGCCCTTTTCAACATATCCCAGGCATGTTCGATAGGGTTCATGTCTGGCGAACATGCTGGCCACTGTAGTCGAGCGATGTCGTTATCTTGAAGGAACGCATTCACAAGATGTGCACGATGAGGTCGAGAATTGTCGTCCATGAAGACAAATGCCTCTCCAATATTCTGCCGATATGGTTGCACTATGGGTCGGAGGATGTCATTCAGGTATCGTAAAGCCGTTTCGGAGCCTTCCATGACCACCAGTGGCGTACGTCGGCCCCACATAATGCCACCCCAAAACATCAGGGAACCACCACCTTGCTGCACTCGCTGGACAGTGTGTCTAAGACGTTCAGCCTGACCAGGGTGCCTCCAAACACGTCTCCGACGATTGTCTGGTTGAAGGCATATGCGACACTCATCGGTGAAGAGAACGTGATGCCAATTCCGTGGGGTCCATTCAGCATGTTGTTGGGCCCATCTGTACCGCGCTGCATGGTGTCGGGGTTGCAAAGCTGGACCTCGCCATGGACGTCGGGAGTGAAGTTGCGCATCATGCAGCCTATTGCGCACAGTTTGAGTTGAAACACGACGTCCTGTGGCTGAACGAAACGCATTATTCAACATGGTGGCATTGCTGTCAGGGTTCCTCCGAGCGGCAATCCGTAAGTAGCGGTCATCCACTACAGTAGTAGCCCTTGGGCGGCCTGAGCGAGGCCTGTCATCGACAGTTCCTGTATCTCTGTACCTCCTCCATGTCCGAACAACATCGCTTTGGTTCACTCTGAGACGCCTGGAAACTTCCCTTGTTGAGAGCCCTTCTTGACACAAAGTAACAATGCGGACGCGATCGAACTGCGGTATTGACCTTCTAGGCATGGTAGAACTACAGACAACATGAGCAGCGTACCTTCTTCCTGGTGGAATGACTGGAACTGATCGGCTGTCGTACCCCCTCCGTCTAATAGGCCCTGCTCATGCATGGTTGTTTACATCTTTGAACAGTTTTAGTGACATCTATGAACAGTCAAAGGGACTGTATCTTGGATACAATATACACAGTCAACGTCTATATGCCGGAGATCTGGGAACCGAGGTGATGCAAAACTTTTTTTGATGTGTGTATATCATTAATTGCAATAAATTGAAGAAAATCCTCTACGGCATTATCGTTAACGAAACGGCCACTCAATTATAGCAACCCAAAGCGACGTAAAATAGGTTACCGATCGCACACCACACTTTAACAGCAAAACTGATCCATGGCTAGCTCCAACACTGAAGGAGGAGTCTCGCTGCGAGTCGAGTACAGGACATTTACCCCCCACCACCGTCTGTATGCCGCCACTGGATAACCGTCAGCTACAGGTCCCGCCTCCAGCCTTGCAGTACCTCAAGCAGTATTTGTTGAGCTCCATTGAAGCGAATAAATCATCGCGTTGAATGGTAAGGACGTTACGGATTGTGCTATAATTAACACATGCTAGTAGCTGGCGCCGCACTCAGGCGGTTCTAGGAACCTCTGGCAATGTGCCCACAACAGGACACAACTACCGCCCACGTGCTTCACTGATAACTTGTGCTTCCGAGAAGAGAGCCTCATTACCGGGGATTAGCGGACAAAAACACATCTACACCACCGACCGCTATTATGTTTGGAGCGCCGGAAATTTGATTTGCGATGGAAGCCGATGGAACGAACTATTATGTGCGGTGTTGTCCAAAAGGTGTAATTTCACGAAAAGCGTGAAAGTTTAAAATAGCAAGTAAGCGAGGATTTTCGTGTACTCTGAACTTAAATATCTGAACATATATAACGCTAAGTCTTTTACATGTAAACAATTATTAAGACTATTTCTTCTTCTTCTTCCTCTTTCGAATAACCCATTTGGAGGGTGCGGTGAATCAACTTTGGCTATTGTCCATTGTATTCAATTTCCTTTGTTTCCAAATTTCCTTCATCTTTCTAGAATGTCGACCTCTCCTCTTGAGTCCACTTTCTGCGAGTTGTTTGTTTGTTAGTTTCTTTCTTTCTTTCTTTCTTTCTTTCTTTCTTTCTTTCTTGAAATTCTACCTTTTGAATAGCTTCTCTGAAGAGTGATTTGATTGCTATTGTGTCTGTCTGAATTCTGGTGTTTGTCAAATCTTTGTCAATTTCAATGAACCATGTGGGTTTGATCTCTTTAGTTACCGGTAGTCTACTATTTTCCATTCTATAAATGTGCCCGGAAAACTGTAGGGCCTAATCTTCTCTCTTTCATTACATCAGTTAATTTTTCACATTTCATTATATAACTCTCTATTTGGTCGTAACCTATATTCTGCTTATGACTATTTCTCAATAACTCGGACAAATTGTGTCCTCCAGGGAGACCCCCACCCCCTCTCTGTCCTCTGCCTTTTAATCTGCTCACTCACGTTACCATTGAAGAAGTGGTCAAGGACGATATGACAATGCTCCTTTATGCGGATGACATAGTAATGTTGACAAAGAATTACCAGATGCTCCCAATAGGACTGGACAGGCTATACAAATGGTCACAGGAGAATGGTCTAGATATCAGTAGAGCCCTGCATGATTAAACAATACGATATCCGCCCCGCATCCGCACGATTGTTATCCGTATCCGCCCCACATCCGCACGACTGTTATCCGCATCCGCCCCACATACGCACGATTATTATTCGTATCCGCCCCACATACGCACGACTGTTATTCGCATCCGACCCTCATCCGCACGATTGTTATCCGTATCCGCCCCACATCCGCACGACTGTTATCCACATCCGCCCCGCATCCGCACGATTGTTATCCGTATCCGCCCTACATCCGCACGACTGTTATCCGTATCCGCCCCACATCCGCACGATTGTTATTCGTATCCGCCCCACATCCGCACGACTGTTATCCACATCCGCCCCGCATCCGCACGATTGTTATCCGTATCCGCCCCACATCCGCACGACTGTTATCCGTATCCGCCCCACATCCGCACGATTGTTATCCGTATCCGCCCCACATACGCACGACTGTTATTCGCATCCGACCCTCATCCGCCCGACTGTTATCAGCATCCACACGATTGTTTTTTGCATTCGCCCCTCATCCGCACGACTGTTATCCGCATCCACCCTGCATCCTCACGATTGTTATCCGCATCCACCCTGCATCCTCACGATTGTTATCCGCATCCACCCTGCATCCTCACGATTGTTATCCGCATCCTCCCTGCATCCTCACGATTGTTATCCGCATCCACCCCGCATCCGCACGATTGTTATCTGAATCTGCTGACATTACAATAATTAATTTATTAGATAAAGCAACAAATTTAGACATTTGAGGAGAAAGTCGTTCCCCTAGGCTTTGTATGTCATGTGCTAGGCTATGTTTAAACAGAATTTAATGAGCCAGTATTGCAACCCTTTTCAGTTCGGAGTGTTACGTATGCTTAATGACATAATTTGAATGAGATTAGCGTAAATAATCATCGTATATTTGTTATGGAAAACAACATAACGAAATAAATAATATGATATGTCATAAACATACGGGTCCTAGTAATGATATTCAACAAGATTGGATTGAATTCTAAAACCTATCCGCAAATTTTCTCCGAACATTATCCGCAGCTTATCCGCTATCCGCACAGCCATGCAAACTCTGTCCGCATCCGCGCAGTGCTTTAGATATATGGACAGGATGTTTCTTCTTAAAAAAATTGATTGAGAGGGGTCATGTGCCACACTTTTGTGCAATTGCCGTCTGTCACTAGGTCTGGCTGCGTGGCTCAGGGGTAACGTTCTCGCTTGCTGAGCCCAAGGTTGCAGGTTCGAAACCTGGCGCAGTCAGCTGGCATTTGAGGGTGCGAAAATGCGAGGGAGCCGTGTCAGTACATTTACTGGCACGTTAAAGATCCCCTTCGGGGCAAAATTCCGGCACCCCGGCGTCTCTAAAAGCCAGTGTAGTTAAAAGGGACGTAAAACCAATAACATTATTATTATTATTATTATTATTATTATTATTATTATTATTATTATTCTTTCACTAGGCCTTCCATACTTCTACTGTAGTATGATTTATGGTAAATAAATAATAATAATAATTATAATTCCTCTTACAACTCCAGTGACCCAGGTTGCGGGAATGTTCAGTACCCCTTTCCAATAGCACTGAATCTTTAAGTACACCCAAAACGATAAATGTGGTAGCAGTTCAAAATATTTAAAATGTTTCTTATAATAAATAAATAAATAAATAAATATATATATATATATATAAATTCAATAAATAAATGGAATAAGTAAATTCAATAAATATGTTTCATACAATTACTGCACGAACAGAAATGTTCATTTGACATAATTTTTCCTGTGCTTCATCTAATATTCACAAAGCACTGGAGTGCTTGACTGCGAATGATTTAATAAATATAATATCTAAATTGATTTATATACTGTAAAAATAACATTAAAAATCAAATTTAAATTATTTTAACAAGAATACGATACAGAAATATTAAATACTGTGTTATAACATTCAAGATTTTAAGAATACTGTATAATGGATTGTAAAAATTCGTAAGCGACCATATACATCGATCTTTGCATTTCGATACTGATACATTTCAAAAATATACCATGAGAAACACTGATTTAAAATATTACAATTCAAATATTAGTGCTGTACATTGATGATAACATTTCTTAACATGTAATTTAGATACCAATATCTAATGAGTTTTCAATTCGAACAAATACGAACATGGCGTAATACAAAAATATCATAGTTTACACTGATTTTAAATATTGCAAGTTGTTCAGCAAATAACATATAGCTTACGTTCTCCTAAATGTGTGGGTATAGTTATAACTCTTTGTCCTTATCAATATGCACAAGTAAAGTACAGAGTCACTTTCACAGAATAGGAATATCCTGAACTGTAATAATATAATAATATCGTATGGCCTCGGGTGCCGGGTGCAAGCTTTCTTAATTGCCCCCCAGAGGTTAGTTTGCATGTCGAATTTCGTCGTTCCTTTGAACGCTGTGAAAGTCAAGGAGGTTAGATATCTAAGCTCTTTGACGCTACAGCGCTTTCTAGAAGAGAATGGAGGAACTTTGTGTTGGCGGAAAATCCCGAGATTAATTTTGCCATTGAACACGGCCTACTAAATTCAAATGGGTTCTTTAACATGCCAACAACGTATGACATCCATGTCGTGATTTTTGTCGCCTTTCAAAAATCACTTACCACGGCCAGGGGCGCACCTGCAAGCTTGGGGTTGGTAGTCCTACACGTTAGCCACTCACCCACCGTGGCAAGCATCCTGAACTAGCACCAACAGATAGCGTACAGGTACTATGTGAGATCGTTTTGCTCTTTAGTTCAAATAACATTTGCAAATAACAAACAATAGGCTGTTACAAACGCTTTAAAATATTTAAAATATTTAAATTATGAGCTTCATTATGTCATTCTTCAAGTTCGATGCGTATAGAATGCCAACGGAAGAAAAACCAATGGAGTGCCACATAGAACAGTCATGACATCTGGTGGAGAAGTTTCGCATGAGATCACCCTATTGCGTCAGAGATATGCCCTGACATGGTATCGCATGGGTCACCACAAAGTTAGCACCACGGCCTGGATGTGAGCTGCGCTCTCCTCTACCGGCCTAGACAATGAGCCTTTCTATTTGAAACCTACTAGACTGCTGATTCTTTCTCGCGGCTATCCTTGAATGCGAGTGCACTCTAGCGGCCACAAGAGAAAACTTTTGGATTATACCTTCGTACTTTGGCATGGGCTCTAACAGACCGGTGTAGAGCGCAGCCGCGCAGCCGTGTTTGGCAACGCATAGTTCATCTGGTTGCTGGTAGATTTCTCTCGTGCAGATCCGGTGAAGAACGTTGTTTTAATGAATTAAATAAATATGTATAAATAGCAGAAGTACCCATTCTTCGAACGGTGTTTGGTGTTAACACCAGACATTATCAATTGAGCTACTGTTGCAAAGGTAAGCGGTTTGTCATTCATTCATAAGTTTATCAGAACGAAGTTAGTTTTTCTGGGAATATCACACACACTGTTAATTTAAGGGCCTTAAAATGTGGTTTTCGGAGACCCTTTATAGGCGCCCGAAATTTGTATCTCACCTTGAGAAGCGCAACATATGCTTTGGTCGTCCTTCAAGGATAATTTTTATATTTCTCCTATTTTAGCATGTATTTTGAGACGTTTTCCCTATATCCACCTTTCTACTGTATGAAAAGTACGGTGAAGAATTTTATAAATGATCGGTGTATTGACTCTCATATATGCCATACCTAATTTTACGATGCACCAAGCATCCGAACACAAGTTATAGGCGTACATAAAGATACACAGAAAGACAGACAGAAAATTCTATTGTCTACCCAGATATCCAAATATGGGAATATCTATCACACAGTATCAAACCAAATCATCCTTACGATGAACCCGTATGTCGACAAAAAATAAAATAAAAAACAAGATGTTCAGTAAAGAACATACAGCCTACTTTCTCCTAAATGCATGGGTATTGTTATAACTCTTTGTCCTTTTCAAGGAGTATAATTGAATGTTGGTTGTAGTAGCTTGTTGAAATACAACGTGCTATACGGATATTAAACATGAATATGAGGTGCCCTTTGCTAGTGCTACCCCCGTACCAAATTTCTTCCAATTCAGTTTTACCGTGTCTGAATTGATAGGGGGAATCGATTTGCACACATACATGGCCGCCATATACAAACTAATGGACTGATGGCCTTGTAGCATGGTCAAAGAACGCTTCTCACATCATGGTATATTGTTGCAAAATGTGGTAGAGATCAGATGATTAGGTTGGTCGTAATTTGATTTAAGCGTTTTACATTTGGGTGGCCACCATTACGTTTCCGTCAAGATGGCGGCGACATAAAGCATGACACTGAGGCGCCCTTTGCTAGTGCTACCTCTGTATCTAATTGTGTTCAATTCGGTTTCACCGTGTTTGAATAGATAGGAGGAATCGTTTCGCACACATACATGGCCGCCGTCTGCAAACTATAGGGCTGATGACCTTGTAGTTTAGTCAAAAGAAGCCCAACATATGAATATATGTCGTTGCAAAATTTGGTAGAGATCGGATGATTAGGTTAGTCGTAATTTGATTTAAGCATTGAACATTTTGGTGGCAACCATTACGTTTCCGTCAAGATGGCGGCGGTGTAGGGAAAAACATGACACTGAGGTGCTCTTTGCTAGTGCTACCGCTTTACCAAATTTCGTTCAATTCGGTTTTACCGTGTTTGAATTGATAGGGGTTATCTATTTGCACACATACATGGCCGCCATCTGCAAACTATTGGGCTGATGATCTTGTAGTTTGGTGAAAATATGCCTCCCACATGAAGGTATGTTGTTGCAAAATTTGGTAGAGATCAGATTATTAGGTTGGTCGTAATTTGATTTAAGCTTTTAACATTTGGGTGGCCGCCATAACGTTTTCGTCAAGATGGTGGCAATATAAAACATGACACTGAAGTGCCCTTTGCTATTGTTACCTCTGTACCAAATTTTGTTCAATTCGGTTTAACCGTGTTTGAATACATAGGGGGAATCGATTTGTACACATTCATGACCGTGATCCGCAAAGTATTAGGCTGATGACCTTGTAGTTTGGAAAAAAGGTTCTTCATACATAGAGGTATAAAGTTGCAAAATTTCCTAGAGATCAGATGATTAGGTTGGTCATAATTTGATTTAAGCTTTTAACATTTGGGTGGCCGCCATTACGTTTTCGTAAAGATGGCGGCGATATAAATCATGACACTGAGGTGTCCTTTGCTACTGCTACCTCTGTACCAAATTTCGTTCAATTCGGTTTCACCGTGTGTGAATTGGTAGGGAAAATCGAATTGCATATATAGAAGGTCACCATATGCAAACTATTGGGCTGATGACCTTGTAGTTTAGTCAAAAAACGCTCGCCATATAAATATATGTTGTTGCAAAATTTGGTAGAGATCGGATGATTAGGTTAGTCGTAATTTGATTTAAGCTTTGAACATTTGGGTGGCCGCCATTACGTTACCGTCAAGATGGCGGCGATATACAACATGGCACTGAGGTTCCCTTTGCTAGTTCTACCTCTGTACCAAATTTCGTTCAATTCGGTTTCACCGTGTTCGAATTGATAGGGGGAGGGGGTGGGGGGCAGATATTCAGAGTACACACACTCACATACACACTCACACACAGACACACAGACACACAGACAGACACACAATTTTTCGCCCTGTGTAGATCTCATAAGTCTACTTTCATTTTTTGCAAAAATCGAAAGTAGGCTAATAAATGACGTGTTAAAATGTGCTCTCAAACTGAATTCACCTAACGTGTACTTTCTGACGTGAAATAGAATTGAAAGCCTTGTAGACGAAACGCAATACACGTCACATAAAAACTGACCCTCTACGTTGTGTTAGGTCCCCATACACAGGAAGACCCCTTTCATAAATTATAAAGGCTTGTGGTACATGAAAATTCAAGTTCTTTAGTCTCAATTGGCCCAAATTCCTAAAAGCCGCAAAATATGCTGATCTAATTCTGGAATTTTTGAAAATAATGTTGCTGTTTAGAGATATATTCTGTACTATATGTCGCACGTGAAAATTGCGTGAAAAAAATTCTAGGTTACCCCTTCACCCCCTTAATTGTATTGATGGATTATACATTCTAAGTTGGTTCCGTGATAACCTAATAGCCATTTGCAAACTTTCACAGAAATGAACCTAAATGGAGTGACATTGCTTCTTACAGAAATAGATGTAAAGTTGGATGCCACCCCTTGAGATAATGTTGTCATGGTTACCGATTTGCATTCCTTCATTAGTTTGTTAAATTAAGTTCAAATTAGTTTTCAGGGAATATTTCAGAAACTGTTGGTTTTAGAGCCTAATAATGTAGGATTCGAGGACCCTTTAGGGCCCCCGAGTTTTGTTTCAGGCACCGAGGGCCTTTGTCTCGTCGTTGTACGCCATAATATAATACTAATATAATAATACAATATAGGGATAGGAATATAATAGACCTGCCGTACCACACCCGCAGGTGTAAATCGCGTGAAACAATTCTAGAGTACCCCTTGACCCCCTTAAGCGTATTATACGTTAAAATAAATATACTGTTACGGTCCATGGGTCAAATCATAAACAAATTAGGCACTCTCTTCCTAGTTGTGATATTTATCGAAAGATAAATTCTAATACCATAGCTAAACTTAATATTTTCAGAAACGTTAGTGAGTGGATCAAGTGTCGGTCTACCAACCCCAAACTTGCAGGTTCGCTCCTGGCCGTGGTAAGTGATTTTTTTAAAGGCGGCAAAAATCACGATACCCATGTCATACGATGATGGCATGTCAAAGAACCCATTTGAATTCAGTAGGCCGTGTTCATAATGGCAAAATTAATATCGGGAGTTTCCACCAACACAACGTTCCTCATTTCTCTACAAGAAAGCGCTCTAGTGTTCAAGGAGATTAGATATCTAACCTCCTCGACTTTCATAGTTCTTCAAGGAACAACGAAATTCGACATGCAAGCTACCCTTTGGGTGTCAAATAACAAAGCTTGCACTCGGCACCCGTGGCCATACGATATTATTATTATTATTACTTATATTAACGACACAATAATTCGATCCGTCGCTATTAACACTACGCTGGCTAATAAGCTTATTCCTTCACAATACACCGCCACGCTCGTATTTTCGCAATGCGCACAAGCAGACAGATCACACCTCCATTCCAGAAGATCCCGTTACTTCCCTGGGCCCAGCCACGCAGCAGACGGCTCGCCAAGCAAAATAATTAAGTTTTAATACACACAAGAAGCCAGGCCACTTCTTAAGTTTCTTGACAATCTTTCGAGATCCTGTTTTTACTAGCTCCATTGTTCATCCTTCAAGGAATCTCAAAACTACAGCCGACTCGATGCGTCACTTCCCTTCATCTTGCACAGCCTTGACAATCTCGTCTTCGGTGTGAAATAAACATTTTCCTCACTTTAATGCAAAGCGTTGCTTGATGCTTGTCTAAGCATGTAACAATATCAACGGACACAAAAAGGCAACACGAAGGAACGCGGCACTGTACTCTGCTGAGACCATGCCACTAGGAAGGCATGGGGCAGAACGACTGGAGAAAGAAGAGAGAAGATACAGGGATCTAAAAAGGGAGCTGAAAGATGATTACGAAGATCATTTTTAGCCTATTTTCATTTTATGAAAAATTAGGCTTATGAGATCACCTTTTGTCCGTGTGTCTGTGTGTGCGTGTGTGTGTGATGGTGTGTGTGTGTGTTCCCCCTAATAAATTCTAAACGGCTGGAGCGATTTCAATGAAACTCGGTAAGGTCATAGCACCATTCTGGCCGATCCCGACCGTGCCCTTCAAATTTTGTCGTGTCTCACCAATCCAACATGGCGGCTGTGCAAAATATTTCACCAGCATTCAGTATCTCCGAAACTATTACCGATATCAGCCTGAAATTTTGTACGGTGTTAAAGAGAACTACTAGAAGTTCATTTATGAGACTTTCAGAAACCTGGTAACTACAAAAACCAACATGGTGGCCAAGCGAAGTTGAAACTTATAAATAGACTTTTCTCGCGGTTTAACCATCCAAACCTAATGAAGCGTGGTACAGCAAATGTTTATACACATTGTAATGCACTGGCTTCTAATTTAGTTCAATTGTTTACATAAGCTCAAAATGGTGGCTGTGCGAAATATTTCACTGGTATGCAATATCTCCGAAACTATTTATGATAACGCCCTTCAAATCCTGTGTAGTACAAAACGAACGTGGCAGCCAAGCGAAGTTAACATTTTAATAGACTTTTCTCGTGACTTAACCATCTAAGTGCAGTGAAATGTGGTAAAGTAAATGATTATACTGAACCCTTGCAAAGAAGCATATGAGACTCAAATTCGGGGCGTAACAGGTCATATTCGTAAGTTGCTGTCAGGGCGCTTCATTAACTTGCAGGGTAACATATAACAAAATTAACATGCAGGAAAGAGTGAAGCCAGGGTTAAAAACAACTGAATTTAATAACAAATCACCATATTTACACATAAACAAATAACAACAAATCTCCCAACTGACTCCCATTTAATAAAAATGCCAAAAACTAGGCGATATCTCTGGAGAGATTAATTACTTGGACCAAGTGTCCTTAAATGAAAGATACAAAAGTGACCATATAAGTGACCATATAAATGCGTATGCCGTTCTACATGCATCACGATGTGTACTTTGAATGCGTGATTCGTTATCATCCGGAATGACCCTTCAAACACCGAATCCACATTTCCTAGAGCTAGACCGACACGGGGGAACACAACTACACTACTTAAATTAAACCGACACTTCCTAAATCTACTATAAACAAACACAAAATTTCCGAGTGAAATTGGACATAGATTGCCGTAGCAACATTTACTGCCTAAAAACTTAGGTCTTCTCACACAAATCAACACAAGTACATTAACACGTGACCAATAGAAAAAATACTCAAATGACCGCTGTCAAAATTTACAAATACTCTACCACTACACCACACGGGTGTGACACACAAAATTACATGAAATCGAGTCATCAACAAAGCAATAGGCAAACAGCCAACATTTACGTTAATCACAATATTCTTATCCATACAAGGTACAACAATCCGTTACACACATGGCGAACTCCCCAATTAATTATGGCTTAAAATTAGCCATCACAATGAACAGGTTTGCTGCATGAAAGCTTACAGGGTTCAGTCGGACAAAGAGGACTGCCTATCAAAATAAGTCACAGGCAAAACGGGCGGTTTGTGGAACTCTGCATGTCTGTCAACCCACGTGTCAATAACCTCGACCTCCCAGAGCATGGGGTCGAACCTCGAAGAAATGTGCCCCAAAGCACAATAATACGTGTGTGTCAGAAAAACATATGGACAAGAATCAGCAGTCTCCCAAGAGCACTCTGTCTTTCCATCTAAAAATACAACAGCAGCAAAAATATATAAGGGCGGTAGGACAACTACCCCCTCCTCACGTAGAATCAACACACACTAGACACATCAACACACACTTAATCACACGTATGGGTTTTGACAGACCCTGAAATAAAAGACACAAATAATATCCACATGCTGGCGCCATCGTTCTATGCCGTGACTAGTCACCTGAAAAGGACTCAAGAAAATCTATCAAAATTAGAACGAAGGTGTTCTACAATTACTTTTAAGTTGGTGCACTCGGCTACCCTAACATGAATAATAACCTGTTCAGACAAATGTTTTACACTAATTTCCTCCCATTCCTATTTCAAATATTAACGTTAACAAAGCACCATTTATCGAATGTAACGGGTTCCGCAAATTGCAAGGGTAAAATCACGCACGCACGCCGCGTACATTACACTTGACTCAAGAAAGAAAACAAAATATCAACAAACACTTTGGCCACGCGCCAACGGACATTTAAACATACAGTATCGGTACAAGAAAAACTCTAAAACAACAAGAAAGAAAAACATGACTATTTACAAAGTTCCCCGGCCAAATCTAACTACATAATTGAAATAAATCCAATTTTAGTACATCACCGCTTCTGCATGTAGACCAAGGACATTCTCCTCAACCCATTGCCCTATGGACAATTTAGCTCTCCATAGTAGTCGTCTGTGCTGATTTCTTGAAGCTCATCCCAACTTCAAACCACGTGCTGTTCATCTTGGTCTCGACTCCTCGGCAGAAAAGTTCAATATTAAATGTTTGCCTATCTATAATCGCTTGCAGGCTACTCAGTTCACCCACAATTGTCCTATTGCGATTAATAGCGAAGACTGGCCCTACTTATATCAGACACACGCACTATAAAAACATACATAAAATACACACACTTTATACATAAAATATACAATCTCGAGTCCGCGCCACTGGCTCGTTAACAAGTTCACAACCCTGGCTGCACTAGCAGTCGCTATCTCGTCCGGTATTTCCGTCTGTACTATGGACTTCGGCTCTGGTAAGCGCTAATTAGGTGATACGATACATCCCTCTTAAAGTTGAACTCGTCGTCTTGAAATGAATGTTACTGTTTATCACGCGCTAGCGTAAAATATTTAGATCACACAACTAAGTTGATTTTATAATAAAATGTATTATTGCTTTTAAAGTTTGATACTGCGATCGCTGCGACTTCAGTTCCTCAAAGCTCACAAAATAAATTAGCTTTACTGATTTAGAGCGTAAAAATCACGTTTTACACCAAATAATGACTTAGATAAATTCGAGCGTCAAAATCACAGTCCAAACTGACGTGGAGTATGCCTCTCAAGGCTCCAAACATTAAGACTTTAATTGGCGTCAGGCCAAGCTATTTATGAGAAACTGACAAGGGCGGTGGAGTGGGGCAAAGTCGGATAAAAACTTCCAGAGTTTTTGTCTCACAAAGATGTAGCTAGTGTCATTCTTCTCCAAATAAATCCAACGTCTCAAATAACTCGAGCGGAAATTAATCCGTTCGGCGGTTCCTTAGATACACACTTCCGCGGGCTTTTTACTACTGACGCCGTCCACCTCGTGGTCACGGCTTGGTCTCTTGCGATTGGCTGATTCAATCGTATGTTCGTTGAGAAGACCTCGTGATTCTTCCTTTATGTCTCCAATTTTGGTACAGTAGTTGCACAATTTAGCCTTGAACTCGACTAATTCTGGCCGTCCCCCAGGAATAGCTACTGGCTCAACTTCTGTTGCAATCGTTACGAAATGCTGGCCTCCCTAATATCCAAGTCGACTTCCTTACGTGCTGCCTGGGCCGTAGTAATAATAATAATAAATATGAATACTTATTTATCGAAGATCAATAAGGGTTCATTTGTCCTCAGCAAGGTTTTGAAATTCGAAACAATTTATTGGTTTGGATTTCAAAAACAAAATCCACTGTAGTAACAACACATCTCTTTAAATCTCACTCAGCTGCTCGAGTGTATGCCCCTCTGACTCAATTAGTGTGCTCCCTTCTCGCTGGAATGTCATTCATATTTTCACTAGGTTTCCCCTTCTCCTCAAGTAGTTGCCACTCCCGTCGTCTCAGCTGCTCGTTGTTTACAAACAAAGTGCGTACTCAGGTGCTCCCCGTGGATTTGAGTGTTTGTTTTCAAAACATGAATTTTGCAATACAGATTCTGCACATATCATCTTCCTTAATCATCAAATGGTTCCCTTCTGTAGTACGGTTTCAAATTGGCGCTATTAAAAACAGATTTTGCACCAGTGCTCACTTCTTCTAATCTGTAGGCATTGTTACCCAGATTCTTAATTACCCGGAACGGACCAATGAACCTTGGACAGAACTTGGCGAAGACTTTGTTCTTAGGGTCGGAGATCGGTGGTCTACGAACCAGCACTAATTCATGTTCTTGTAACTCTCGATGAAACTTCTTTCCTCGGTACCGTCTCAACCTTCGGTCCGCTTGGTTCCTCATGTGCTCTCTGCCCCCTCTCCTTGATGATTGTCTGGGCTCTGTCTGTTCGCCATGGCACGCCCCCACTTTTCCTTCTCCGCTTCTTCATTACTTAATTGATCCAGGTATTTACGGGATTCAATATATCGCTCGTCCCAGTTATTCCTATAATCTCCTCTGTTTTCTTGGCGATAGTCCCTGCCGTTACTCCATCTACCATCTCCATTTCTTTGGTAAGGTCTACCTTGTCTCTGGTTTCCCCTCCAATTCGTGTACTCCCGCTGGTACGTCCACTGATTATTTTGATGTTGGTTATTCTGATGATATCTCCCGCGGTTATTCTGATAGTTATGATTGTTGTGATGGAACTGGTTTCGGCCGTCAAAATCTTGTCTTCTTGGCGTGAACTGTGTTCCCGTGGACTGTGTCTTACTTTGGTTTCCCTGGCCGTGGTTATTTTGGAGTCCCTGAACTACCTCTGCCGTGTTTACACATTCCAAATTCCTTCTTCCTGTCTGTGGGCTCACCATACTCGTCTCATCTAAGTGTCTAAGTAATTCTTCTGCTTGGACTGCGGTCTGAATGTTTCCTGCGACTAACAATTGTTGGATATGCATTGGGAGTTGTTTTCCGATGGTTAGAACCATATTCGGCTCGCTAGGCGGGTCATCAAAATCCCTGAATTTTACTAATTGCTGACTAAAGAATTCTGAAAAACGGGTTGGATGGGTACTATGGTATTTGCGTGTGTACAGGTCCATTCTTAACCCCTGTTGTAACGAAGGACTCCAAAACTTCTTCAAAAACGCCTCGCGGAATTGATCCATGTCTGTAAATGTGTACTTGAAACTTAAGAACCAGGTCAGGCTAGGTCCTTCCAAAAATTTCTCCACCAGTCTTAATTGTTTCTCTGGGCCGATGTGTTGGTCATTAAAGTAATCCGTTAATTGCCGTAAGAATGCTTTGGGAGTGGTTCCTGAATTTTCTTTGAACTTATCGGGCTTAAAATCATTACCCCGAATGACTTGGATGACTTGGGCTGGTGCCAAGTTCGGTTGCGGAGTTGAAGTCTCCCCCCTGTACTGCTGGAATGCATTAGTCGTTAGTCTGGGACTTTGACCTCGACTCGTGTCCTCAGCCAACTTCGAACCTGCCGGACTTCCAATACTTGTTTGCTTTTCCTGTATGTTTTCATTTGAAAATAATGTCGCATTCTCTAATGATCTAATCTCGTTCTTTATGATTAATTCTGAGTGTTCCTGTAACTTCGACTTCATACTTTCCTCCAGTGCCTGCATTCTTGAACTGTGTTCCCCCAAGCGTTTTAAAATTGTCAAGCGGTCTTCCTTATTCGCCTGAGCCTGCTGGTCCCAATCTCGCCGGATCCTACTTTTTAAGCTGTTTATTTTCTCCTCGTTCCTCTCCTGATTTTTCTCTAGCTCTTCACGTATCCGTTCCTGCGTTTTCACTAGTTGTTCTTCCAAATTATCCTGAGTTTTGACGAGCTGCTCCCCTACTTCTTGTCTTATGACCTCTTGTGTGTTTATTAGCTGGCCTTCCATCTCTTTTCTTATGATCTCTTGTGTTCTGCCTAATTGCTCCTCTAAATTCTCCCGCAAGTGTATCCGCTCAGTTTCAGCCTTAACTTCGACTTTATCTATTTCCTTTATTAATTCCAGCACGTTGTTATCTACCGAATTAATTTGCTGTTGTAGTTTCTCTTGGGTCTTCTTTACTCCCGCGGTGTTACTGACACATGCTGCCTCTATTTGCTTAAGTTTATCCGCCACCATCTCGTCAAATTGTATTAATTTGTTATCAAATTTTGCCTCCAATTTCTTCATTTCTCCTAACTGTCTGATGTTGTTTTCCGCAACCTCGCCTGCCAGTTTCTCTACTTTTTGAACGCTCTGGTTGATATCATTTGTGATTTTCCCTAACTGTTCGGTTTGTGTTACCGCCTGTTGTGACAATTTGTGGTTAAGTTCATTGAGTTGTTTGTCAGTGTCTAATTTCTGGACTTCTAACTGGACCGAAATGTTACCGCTCATATCAAGTAATTGTTTTTCACAGTCTATTAATTGTTTTTCCGTTTTCGCGGACATCTGCTCTAATTGTTTTTCACTGTGCTCACGCTGAGCTTCTAATTGTTCTTTTAATTGTTCTTCCGTCTTTACGGACATTTGGATCGACATCTGTTCTAATTGTTCTTCCGTTTTCGCGGACATTTGGATCGACATCTGTTCTAATTGTTCTTCCGTTTTCGCGGACATTTGGATCGACATCTGTTCTAACAATGCCTTTATCTCATCAACAAGCGCCATATCACACACAAAAATATATTCAGAGAAAAACAGGGTTATGGGCTAAGGTTTCAGCCCTACACGCACATATATGTCACACATTTAAATATTACTGGCTCTACTTTAATGAAAATTTCAGTAACAAAATTTACTGAATACAATGACACTTATTCCCAAACAATAAAATAACCCCTAGTGATCTGCTTTTAAATTCCTAACCAACAGAATTTACGAAACACCAATTAACCGAAGTCAATTAAATGTCAAATATAAGGCAACATCTTCCTGCTTTAACTGAGTTCAATAATAATGCAAATTTCTAATTTTAATGTGGGCGCCAGAACAAGTTTATAACAAATACAAAATCAAATTCTAACCTTGTTCAATATTTCTAACTTTAGGAACTCAGTGATTTTACTAATGCACATGGCGGTACAACATCGCCTCTATTTACTGAATTTACATGTCCGCTTGACCTGGCATCATTTCTCAACGAAATAAATATGAGATCAGCGAAGCAACAACAACAACAATCCCCACTTGGGCAGCCATTTTTGTTTTATGAACCCTTGCAAAGAAGCATATGAGACTCAAATTCGGGGCGTAACAGGTCATATTCGTAAGTTGCTGTCAGGGCGCTTCATTAACTTGCAGGGTAACATATAACAAAATTAACATGCAGGAAAGAGTGAAGCCAGGGTTAAAAACAACTGAATTTAATAACAAATCACCATATTTACACATAAACAAATAACAACAAATCTCCCAACTGACTCCCATTTAATAAAAATGCCAAAAACTAGGCGATATCTCTGGAGAGATTAATTACTTGGACCAAGTGTCCTTAAATGAAAGATACAAAAGTGACCATATAAGTGACCATATAAATGCGTATGCCGTTCTACATGCATCACGATGTGTACTTTGAATGCGTGATTCGTTATCATCCGGAATGACCCTTCAAACACCGAATCCGCATTTCCTAGAGCTAGACCGACACGGGGGAACACAACTACACTACTTAAATTAAACCGACACTTCCTAAATCTACTATAAACAAACACAAAATTTCCGAGTGAAATTGGACATAGATTGCCGTAGCAACATTTACTGCCTAAAAACTTAGGTCTTCTCACACAAATCAACACAAGTACATTAACACGTGACCAATAGAAAAAATACTCAAATGACCGCTGTCAAAATTTACAAATACTCTACCACTACACCACACGGGTGTGACACACAAAATTACATGAAATCGAGTCATCAACAAAGCAATAGGCAAACAGCCAACATTTACGTTAATCACAATATTCTTATCCATACAAGGTACAACAATCCGTTACACACATGGCGAACTCCCCAATTAATTATGGCTTAAAATTAGCCATCACAATGAACAGGTTTGCTGCATGAAAGCTTACAGGGTTCAGTCGGACAAAGAGGACTGCCTATCAAAATAAGTCACAGGCAAAACGGGCGGTTTGTGGAACTCTGCATGTCTGTCAACCCACGTGTCAATAACCTCGACCTCCCAGAGCATGGGGTCGAACCTCGAAGAAATGTGCCCCAAAGCACAATAATACGTGTGTGTCAGAAAAACATATGGACAAGAATCAGCAGTCTCCCAAGAGCACTCTGTCTTTCCATCTAAAAATACAACAGCAGCAAAAATATATAAGGGCGGTAGGACAACTACCCCCTCCTCACGTAGAATCAACACACACTAGACACATCAACACACACTTAATCACACGTATGGGTTTTGACAGACCCTGAAATAAAAGACACAAATAATATCCACATGCTGGCGCCATCGTTCTATGCCGTGACTAGTCACCTGAAAAGGACTCAAGAAAATCTATCAAAATTAGAACGAAGGTGTTCTACAATTACTTTTAAGTTGGTGCACTCGGCTACCCTAACATGAATAATAACCTGTTCAGACAAATGTTTTACACTAATTTCCTCCCATTCCTATTTCAAATATTAACGTTAACAAAGCACCATTTATCGAATGTAACGGGTTCCGCAAATTGCAAGGGTAAAATCACGCACGCACGCCGCGTACATTACACTTGACTCAAGAAAGAAAACAAAATATCAACAAACACTTTGGCCACGCGCCAACGGACATTTAAACATACAGTATCGGTACAAGAAAAACTCTAAAACAACAAGAAAGAAAAACATGACTATTTACAAAGTTCCCCGGCCAAATCTAACTACATAATTGAAATAAATCCAATTTTAGTACATCACCGCTTCTGCATGTAGACCAAGGACATTCTCCTCAACCCATTGCCCTATGGACAATTTAGCTCTCCATAGTAGTCGTCTGTGCTGATTTCTTGAAGCTCATCCCAACTTCAAACCACGTGCTGTTCATCTTGGTCTCGACTCCTCGGCAGAAAAGTTCAATATTAAATGTTTGCCTATCTATAATCGCTTGCAGGCTACTCAGTTCACCCACAATTGTCCTATTGCGATTAATAGCGAAGACTGGCCCTACTTATATCAGACACACGCACTATAAAAACATACATAAAATACACACACTTTATACATAAAATATACAATCTCGAGTCCGCGCCACTGGCTCGTTAACAAGTTCACAACCCTGGCTGCACTAGCAGTCGCTATCTCGTCCGGTATTTCCGTCTGTACTATGGACTTCGGCTCTGGTAAGCGCTAATTAGGTGATACGATACATCCCTCTTAAAGTTGAACTCGTCGTCTTGAAATGAATGTTACTGTTTATCACGCGCTAGCGTAAAATATTTAGATCACACAACTAAGTTGATTTTATAATAAAATGTATTATTGCTTTTAAAGTTTGATACTGCGATCGCTGCGACTTCAGTTCCTCAAAGCTCACAAAATAAATTAGCTTTACTGATTTAGAGCGTAAAAATCACGTTTTACACCAAATAATGACTTAGATAAATTCGAGCGTCAAAATCACAGTCCAAACTGACGTGGAGTATGCCTCTCAAGGCTCCAAACATTAAGACTTTAATTGGCGTCAGGCCAAGCTATTTATGAGAAACTGACAAGGGCGGTGGAGTGGGGCAAAGTCGGATAAAAACTTCCAGAGTTTTTGTCTCACAAAGATGTAGCTAGTGTCATTCTTCTCCAAATAAATCCAACGTCTCAAATAACTCGAGCGGAAATTAATCCGTTCGGCGGTTCCTTAGATACACACTTCCGCGGGCTTTTTACTACTGACGCCGTCCACCTCGTGGTCACGGCTTGGTCTCTTGCGATTGGCTGATTCAATCGTATGTTCGTTGAGAAGACCTCGTGATTCTTCCTTTATGTCTCCAATTTTGGTACAGTAGTTGCACAATTTAGCCTTGAACTCGACTAATTCTGGCCGTCCCCCAGGAATAGCTACTGGCTCAACTTCTGTTGCAATCGTTACGAAATGCTGGCCTCCCTAATATCCAAGTCGACTTCCTTACGTGCTGCCTGGGCCGTAGTAATAATAATAATAAATATGAATACTTATTTATCGAAGATCAATAAGGGTTCAATACATATTGTATTACACTGGCATCTAATTTAGTTCAATTGTTTACATAAACTCAAGATGGCGGCTGTGCGAAATTTAAAAATTAAGTTCTTATTTCTTGTGTCGTAATCATGCGATTGAAGTGAAAGTTTGAATAATGAAGCTACGCAATAATTTGCCTTTAATGGTTCGTAACTCTATGGCCTATACATTTTTTTTTTTAGTCGTTTACCCTCCAGGTTGGTGGAACCCACGGACTCAGCGAGGGAACTCACCACTACCGCCTCTACGGGCAGTGTCCTAGAGCTGGGAACATCGAATCGGAAGGGATACAACTGGTGAGGTGGGATTGGCACCTCGCCCAGACGGCCTCACCTGCAAAGCGAACAGGGGCCTCATGAGGGAAGGTAAGGGATGGATAGGATGGATAGGCAAGTAAGAGGGAAGGAGGCGGTCGTGGCCTTGAAGAAGGTACCATCCCGGCATTTGCCCGAAGACGAAGTGGGAAACCACGGAAAACCACTTCGAGGATGGCTGAGGGGGAATCGAACCCCCTCGACTCATTTGGGCCACCCGAGGCTGAGTAGACCCCGTTCCAGTCCTCGTACCACTTTTCAAATTTCGTGGCAGAGCCGGGAATCGAACCCAGGACTTCCGGGGCGGCAGCTAACCATGCTGACCGCTACGCTACAGAAGCGACTCGCCTATACATATACCAAACAAAAATGGCGATCATCCGAAATATTTAGACTGTTCTCATTATCTACGAATCTTTTACAGCTATCAAACTGATTTTTTAATGTTCATAGAGGCTATGAACATAAGTTCACTTATATGACTTTCAGTAACCTGGTGAGCACAAATCCAACATGGCGGCGACGCGAATTATAAATATTTAAATGGACGTTTCTCGCGATTTAACCGTCCGAGTGCAGTGAAACTTTGCACGTTAAATGCTTACACAAATGTTAATCCACTGGCATCTAATTTATTTCAATTGTTTTCATAACCACAAGGTGGCAGCTGTGTGAAATTTTAAAATCTCGTTTTTTACTTCTTGTGCCCTAATCATGCGATTGAAGTATGAATACCACAAGTACACAATAATCTTCATGTAATAGTACATACATAAAAATCCTACCTGGTGTTATTTTGTGATTAATCACTCATGTAATAAAGGTGGGTACACACGTAACTGCGGGGCCGATAACCTCGATGTTAGGTCCCTTAAAACAACAATTATCATCATCATCACACGTAACTGCAAGCTTGACAAGCATCCATGATCAATATTTTTGTACAGGAACGCAAAATTTCCCTACGACACTTTTGGCGCCACTTGACGAGCTTGGACGACGATGCTCTGGCTTTGGCTGCCGTTTGCCTCGTCCACAAAAGGAAAACGCGAAAGAAGAAGCAGATGTGTGGTGCAAAGAGTGGTTCTTGAAGAGAAATACATATTCCCACGTTAATTTTGCTGAGTGAATTGAAGATATATCCGAGTGATTGACATAATTATATAAAAATGAATGAAGGAACTTATCTGAACCTTTTGTCAATCGTAACACCTTTAATCAAAAAGAAAAATACGATCACGGGCAAATACATGTATCTTTACATTCCATGTCTGCAGGAAGCCAAGGCTTTCCTAGCTAGAGGCACAGTGTTGCCAACTTTACACCGTAGCTGCTGAGAGCAAGCAGAGAGACTGGACAGAACTGTGTGCAACTGTGCATCTCTCGACACCTGACACCCGCGTTACACGCGAGCAGACAGCCAGGGCGAGACATTGGAGTTCAAGTGGAGTTATAGAGGAAGTATGGTATTGGTTATGAACCGTCAGCTATTGGTCAGTAGAGGACAATGGTTATTGACGGTTGACCTTCTTCAGATCACTAGACAGGGTCCAAATGATGTCACCACTTGTAGAGCTCACTCACGACTAAAGTTTGCTTGCACAAGCTGGCACATCCGTGGTACGCACACTCCGTTTCGCTTGGGCAAACGCGGCTCGTACAAGCTTGCATGATTTCAATTCAATTAATCTTCAAGCTGCTTGTACAAAAAATGCTTGCGCAGAATTATCCTGTTGCTGTTTGTTGTTCGAGTCTTCAGTCTTTTGACTGGTTTGATGTAGCTCTCCATGCCTCCCTGTCCTGAGCTAATCGTTTCATCTCTACATAGCTACCACACCCTACATGCGAGGCAATCTGTTTAACATAGCCTATTCTAACCTTGGTCTACCCCTACAATTCTTGTCTTCGACCCTGCCTTCCATAAGTAAGCTTGCTATTCCTGGGTGTCTTAGTATGTATCCTACCAACCTATCTCTTCTCTTCATTAGCAGTCGCCAGAAACATCTTTCCTCTCCCACTAGTCTTAATACCTCTTCGTTTTTATCCCTATCTACCCTTCTGATCTTCATCATTCTCCTACCGGGTGAGTTAGCCGTGGTCGTTACGGCATGGTTGCTGGCAGTCTCTCACATCCGGGAGGCGAGGAGGTTCGAATCCCCCCGCCGGCAACCTTGAAGATGGTCTTCTGTGGTTTCCCATCTTCCTTCCAGGCAAATGCCGGGGTTGGTCCCTAACTATAGGCCACAGCCGCTACCTTTCAACTCCTTGTCCTTACATTCCCACTTTCCTCTCCAACGACACGTGTAGCTCCCCCATTGGGTGTCCGTCTCGAAGCAGCTACAAAAACTGGCGAGCTGAACATGTCCTTGGACACTCCCGGCATTAAAACCATACGCTAAAAATAAAAATAAAAATCATTCTCCTGTAACACGACATTTTAAACGCTTCAATTCTCCTCGTTTCTGCTACACCAATAGTCCATGTTTCACTTCCATAGAGCGCCACAAAGGATTTCAAAAATAACTTCCTAATACCTAAATCTATATTCAATGCCAACATATTTCTTTTATTTTCTGATGCTGATAATTGTTGTTTTAAGGGGCCTAACATCTAGGTTATCGGCCCTTCTGTAGAAATGCTTTCCTTGCCTGAGCTAACCTACTTTTAGGTAGATTTCATTAGAAAGCTAACTATTGCAATGGGTCCCATGTTTCGACTTCCCGAAAATTTCGACATATCTTCGCGTTTCACATCCCCCAGACCCCAAACCCACCGTCAGTTCAAAAGTGTATATATAATTTATGTATGTATATATATATATATATATATATATATATATCAGTTTCTTGTGGACACGATAACTGCCGTAATTTTGCACCAATCACTTTGATTTTTTTAAATCGAATATGTATACCTATAAAATCTCGGTCGAGTTCGTTACTGGGCTAAATCGGTCGAAGGGGGTGAAAATGGGGGTCGTTTTTCGAAAAAGTGAAATATTGCTATAACTCTCTTAATATGTGAAATATTGAATCCGTTCAACGTTCATACTATGTGTCGGATAAAGCCCAAAAATGTATGTTTGGAGAGTTTTTTTATAGCACCAACCATTGACCAAAGGGGTGGGAAAAAGTGATTTTTTCGGGAAACATTAATCATATCTCTCTTAATAGGCACAATATCAAAACCGTACAAAATGGACAATATTCCCCTCATAATTACCTAAAACTTTTGTCTGAAGGAATTTTTGATATGACCTACCATTACGCCAAGAGATGAGAAAAATGATTTCGGAATTATAAGCAAATGCCAAGAGCTATCAGAGGTTGCCTTGGCAACACTACTAAATTGATGAGGGATGAGCCATCAGACGTTGCCATGACAACGCACTTGCACGAGATCAGATTCAGTATTTCCATCTGACTAAGTGTGAAGCGGCTTCGGTGACGTAACTGGTAGCAGGCTGAATGTCTATGCCCAAGGTCGCGGTTTCAAAGCCGGCAGAAGTCGTCGGATTTTCTAAGAGCGCTAAAATCCCTCAGTATGCGTTCCTTTGGAGGGGAAGTTCCAACGTTCGTTGCGAGTTGCTGGTTGGGGAGGCATCTAGTAGCCAAGTTCACAGCTAGGTGTCGTTGACGGTAGTACCTGGTAGCAACATTAGGAACTACTGCTTGAAATTGACCGTCTGCAGTCCTTACCT
This sequence comes from Meconema thalassinum, assembly GCA_946902985.2. NCBI lineage: Eukaryota > Metazoa > Arthropoda > Insecta > Orthoptera > Tettigoniidae > Meconema > Meconema thalassinum. The sequence continues at coordinate 389,561,596 of OX336393.1, read as the reverse complement.
GAATTACAGACCAATACAGCCATCCCTAAGTACACGGGGTTACATGACCGCGTTGTCGCAGCCCCTAAGCTGAGGAACCAACCAAAATCTCTGCGGGAGATATAATTTTGCGTGAAGAAGTAACAGACCGTTACATAGTTACACATCAGTGTCGAAACCTTGCATGAGAACAGTGTGACCACAAGTATAACAAGTAGTTCCGTGAAGAACTATACAGCCTATTTTCATATATCCTACTTATGTTAATTGCCACTATCAACATACACAATTTCAGTTTGATTGCTGTAATGGATTCGTAGATATTGAGAACCGACTAAATATTTCGTATGGTCGCCATGTAGGACTTTATATATGTAGGTCCTAGAGTTATGTACTGTTACATGAAGATTATTGTGTACGTGTAGTATTCAAACTTCAATCGCATAATTAGGACACAAGAAGTAACAAGGAGATTTTAAAATTTCGCACAGCTGCCATCTTGAGGTTTTGGAAACAATTGAAATAAATTAGATGCCAGTGGATTACCATTCGTATAAGGATTTACTGTACCAAGTTTCAAAGCACTCGGATGGTTAAATTGCGAGAAACGTCCATGTGAATATTTATAATTCGCGTCGCCGCCATGTTGGATTTGTGATCACCAGGTTATTTAAAGTCCTATAGGTGAACTTAAGTTCATAGCCCCTATGAACATTAAAAATTTCAGTTTGATTGCTATAATAGATTCGTAGATATTCAGAGCCGTCTAAATATTTCGGATGATCGCCATGTTGGATTGTTATATGAATAGGCCATAGAGTCATGTACCATTAAAGGAAAATTATTGCGTAGGTTCATTATTCAAACTTTCACTTCGATCGCATGACTACATCACAAGAATAAAATCTTAATTTTAAAATTCGCACAGCCGCCATCTTGAGGTTATGTAAACAATTGAACTAAATTGGATACCAGTCCATTACAATGTGTATAAATATTTCCTGTACCAGATTTCAGTGCGTTTGAACATTAAATCGCGAGAAAGGTCTATTTAAAATTTTCAAATTCGCTTCGCCGCCATGTTCGTTTTGTAGTTAACCGGCTTTTGAAAGACTTATAGATGGACTTCCGGTAGTGCCCTTTATCTCCGTACAAAATTTCAGGGAGATACCGCCAACAGTTTCAGAGATATAGAATGCCAGTGAAAAATTTCGCACATCCGCCATCTTGTGGTTATGTAAACAATTGAACGAAGTTAAATCTCGGTGCATTACAATGTATATAAACATATACTGTACCAAGTTTCATTGCGTTTGGTTGGTTAAATCGCGAGAAACGTCTATTTAAAAGTCGCAAGTTCGCTTGGCCGCCATGTTGGTTTTGTAGTTACCAGGTTTTCAAAGGTCACATAAGTGAACTTATAGTAGTTCCCTTTATCACCATACAAAATGTCAGGGTAATATCGGTAATAGTTTCGGAGATATTGAATGCAGGTGAAATATTTCGCACAGCCGCCATGTTGGATTGGTAAGTCGTAACAAAATTTGAAGGGCACGGTCGAGGTCACCCTGAATAGTGCTATGAACTTACCGATATTCATTGAAATCGCTCCAGCCGTTTAGATTTTATTAGGGGGGACACACACACACACACACACACACGCACACACACACACGGACAAAAGGTGATCTCATAAGCCTATTTTTTTTCAAAATTGAAAATAGGCTAAAAATGGACCCCAAATGACAAGAAGGTTACCGTTCCCATAAGACAATAAAATGTTTATAATAAGCATAAACTGACGAAAAACAAAGTTAATTAAGCTCCAATTATAAAACACCTTCTCGCAATAAATGAGGTCTGATCCTTCTACGAAAACCTGCATATTCTGCCTATTTTCGCCTATCCCCAAGTTTGTCCGGTGAAATCTACCTCCGCCTTCCGGCGTGCCGAGAGGACTTTTTTATATCCTCTTTGCTTCGTCCTACAAACGCTAAAAGCCTGCTTGCACAATACGATTGATCATGCTTGCTTGTCAAGCTTTTAATTACGTGTGTAGCCACCTTAATATTTCTTTCAGGTTAGCGTGCATAAATACCTTTTTCTGCCTAATGTAATTGGGCACGATTTGTGTTGACCGACTGAAAATAGTTTTTAATAGAACTAGGCAAAACAGGAAAATGGCTTCTAATACTTCAAGGAACAAACAGTGCCGAAATATGAGGACGATCTCAGAAGCAGGGCCGTATTTCTAAATAGGCTAAGTAGGCTGCAGTCTAGAGCGGCAAATTTTCAGGGGCGGCAGTGTGGCAATTCGTTCAAAAGCTAAAATGAAGTATTTCAGACGTTAATGATATTTTATCATTTTAAATGATCTTGTCGACTTCGTCGTTACGCTGGGGTCTGGCGTTATACCTTACGGTGACGAGACGAAATGTACCCAGATGCACTGAGGTGTGTGACGTGACGTCATAGTACCGCTTGGTGCATGTGTTCCCCGACAACCTCTACTTCGTTAGTATAAGACAAAAATCCTCGAATCATGGATGTCACGGGTAATCTCGAGAACCACTGGATGGATTTTGATGCGGTTTTCACCATTCTGTAAAGGATATCTCGAGGAAAGATACTGTAGAAAATAATTTATATATGATCAAAGGAAGCCAAGCAGTAACGATTTCAGTGAAAAAGTCGAAATCAAACTTGGCGTCCGTGCGCTTCTTAAGCTTACGCTGGGCAAACCATTAAAATATCAATATACTATGAGCGTAAGAATTGGTCAGCATGAAAAGTTCTACAAAAAAGTCCGTGAGAGCATATCTCTATCTTCAATACATCGCCCACTATAAGTGTTTTTAGATTGGATGGAAGGGACACGTCCACGCGCGCTCTGGTGATCGTGCGGCATCCCGTGCACTTGACCTTGCTTTGCCCTTGGTTTGCACTTGCCGTTCGCGAGTAATTTGAAACAAGATAAGCAAGATAAGTATTATGCGGATAATTTTCTAACATGTCAAGACTCTTTGGCTTCGAGCGAAGCGAGAAGCCACCAGCTTTTCTAGAATTTTTCAGCATTTGTAGCATTTAAAATGATACAAAGTCTAGTCTTTCGGACTGACTGTCACTTTTTTCCGTATTAATTTAAGAATACATGTTACTTAAATCTATGTTTTAGTCCTTTTACAGCTTTTCCTGCCTCAGAAGAGTTAAGAACTATCTGCGAACTAGTAGTCTATTTCTGAAATACGGTTAAACTCACTTTCATTACTTTGTAATGAGGCGAATACAACAAAAACACTTTCATATGAGAACATTACTAACGAGTTTGCCATTAAGAAATCTCGCAAGAAAGCTATGTAAATTTGAACATCAAGATTACGAGGGGTGAATTGTTTTGGAGAAGTTTGTATATTTTTCAACAAATAAACCAGTAATTAACTACATTTTGTGTAATTTCATTTCAACATGCAGGACAACTTAATTCGAATTGAACAAAGTTCTTCAATTACGCAAAAGATAGTCATTAGCATTAAAATATAAAAATATGTGTAAAATAGTGATCGCTGATCTCCAAGAACAAATTAATTAATTAATTAATTTCGAAGCCCATTTTATTTTTTAACGAATCTTAAAAGAAGTAAGTAAAAAAAGACGAGTGGATAACTAATTGCAGTATACCATTTCTTATGTAAGCCATTAAAATTGTAGTTCTATCTAAACTAAATGAACTTTATGTTTAAAAAAGATGAAAACGCCAATGAAATCTATCCTTTTGTTTTATAAAATAATAATGTATTAAGCAAATATTAACTATTGAGGGGGCGGCAAATGGACTTCAGCCTATAGACGGCATCCTCTTAAATCCGGCCCTGTTCAGAAGCAATACGATCGGAAAGAACACGACTTGGTGAGCATTTGATCATGATGGACATGGAGAGAATGATTAGAAGGGCATGGGAGACGACACGTAGGACAAGGAGAAGAACGGGAAGTAAATGGGTGTTGAACTACGGAAGGACTAGACTGAGATGGGGACGAAGTTGGAAGTGACGGAGAACTGGAGAAGTTATTTATTTATTTATTTATTTATTTATTTATTTATTTATTTATTTTTCGTATGGCTTTTATGCCGGGAGTGTCCGAAGACAAGTTCGGCTCGCCTGTGTCTGTAGCTACTTCCAGCGGACACCATTAGGGTGAGCTACCGTACAAGTTCCGTTCAATTTCTAGTAGTTCCAACTTTCGCTACCAGATATCAATGATACCTAGTGGTGAACTTGGAACTTTGATAGAGCGTTCCGATGAAATCTAACCTAACAATTTAGCTTCACACAAGTTTAGTCTGTGGAAGGATCTTTTACATACCATAAATCTATGACATGGGACCGACGGATTTACTTCCCCTCCGAAGGAAGGCATACTGAAGGATTTTTAGCTCTCTTAAAAGATCCGTCGGCTTCGGCCGGGCTTGAACCCGCTATCTTGGGAACAGCAGTTCAGCATGCTACCGACTACGCCACCGAAGCCGAGAAGATAATATGCAAGCACTGACCGACATTAGGGCCCGGATGTTGATGCCGTCTAAAAGTTTAAAAAATGCACTTAAAATTTTCACAAATGACAGTAATAAATGTCCTAAAAATTCAAAAAATGCACTATGAAAATGAGAAAATGATCTTATAATAATAAACTCACCAAAATTTCAAAAATGACATCTCGCTCAAACTGAAAAGTGAATCAAAATCGATTTCTATCACTTAACAAAAGGTTTATGTTCACTTTAGTCTGAGTTACACTGCACTACGAATGTCATTCTGATGTTGTCAAATGTAAATGATCTGCGGTTATCAGCCAACAAGTTGTTATATCTCGAAAATCTGCGTTCAACATCAACTGATGTGATCGGAGCGTACTTGAAGTGAGGAAGGTTGTTTGCTGCTAAATCCTCCTCAATCCCATCCATGCAGTAGTTTTCACCAGAAAGAATGTCTGAGATTTTGCATAATGTTTTATACCCGGTGTTTTTGTCCGGCAACTTTTTCAGTTTTTATGCAATACCCGCAGCAATTTCCCCACGATTGTTGCTAAGACCAGTTTCCACCCGGTTGATTAAGGAAATGGAATCAATATTTCATTTTTTAGCCTATTTTCAATTTTGAAAAAATAGGCTTATGAGATCACCTTTTGTCCGTGTGTGTGTGCGTGTGTGTGTGATTCATGTGTGTGTCCCCCCATAATAAAATCTAAACGGCTGGAGCGATTTCAATGAAACTCGGTAAGTTCATAGCACTATTCCGGGCGACCTCGACCGTGCCCTTCAAATTTTGTTACGACTCACCAATCCAACATGGCGGCTGTGCGAAATATTTCACCAGCATTCAATATCTCCGAAACTATTACCGATATTACCCTGACATCATGTATGGTGATAAAGGGAACTACTATAAGTTCACTTATGTGATCTTTGAAAACCCGGTAACTACAAAACCAACATGGCGGCCAAGCGAAGTTGTGACTTTTAAATAGACGTTTCTCGCGATTTATCCAACCAAACGCAATGAAACTTGGTACAGTATATGCTTATATACATTGTAATGCACCGACAACTAACTTCGTTCATTTGTTTTCATAACCACAAGATGGCGGATGTGCGAAATATTTCACCGGCATTCTGTATCTCTGAAACTATTAGCGGTACCTCCCTGAAGTTTTGTTCGGAGATAAAGGGCACTACTGGAAGTCCATTTATACGACTTAAAAAAACGGTTATATACAAAACAAACATGGCGACCAAGCGAATTAGAAAATTTGAAATAGACCTTTCTCGCGATTTAATGCTCCAAACGCACTGAAATCTGGTACAGGAAATATTTATACACATTGTAATGCACTGGTATCTAATTTAGTTCAATTGTTTACATAACCTCAAGATGGCGGCTGTGCGAATTTTAAAATTAAGTTTTTATTTCTTGTGATGTAGTCATGCGATCGAAGTGAAAGTTTGAATAATGAACCTACCCAATAATTTTCCCATAATTGTACATGACTGTATGGCCTATACATTTAACAATCCAACATGGCGTCCATCCGAAATATTTAGACGGCTCTCAATATCTACGAATCTATTGTAGCAATCAAACTGAATTTTTTATTGTTCATAGGGGCTATGAACTCAAGTTCACTTATAGGACTTTAAATAACCTGGTGTTCACAAATCCAACATGGCGGCGACGCGAATTATAAATATTCACATGGACGTTTATCGCAATTTAACCATCCGAGAGCAGTGAAACTTGGTACAGTAAATCCTTATACGATTGGTAATCCACTAGCATCTAATTTATTTCAATTGTTTCCATAACCTAAAGATGGCAGCTGTGCGAAATTTTAAAATCTCCTTGTAACTTCTAGTGTCGTAATTATGCGATTGAAGTTTGAATACTACACGTACACAATAATCTGCATGTAACAGTACATAACTCTAGGACCTACATATATAAAATCCAACATGGCGACCATCTGAATTATTTAGTCGGTTCTCAATATCTTCGAATCTATTACAGCAATCAAACTGAAATTGCGTATGTTGATAGTTGCAATAAGTGGGCTATATGAAAATAGGCTGTATAGTTCTTCACGGAACTACTTGTTTTTAACTATCTTGTATCAGCTACTAACTTCTTCTTAATTCTGAGAGACGTTACTCCCTCATATAAAGCTGTGACATGACTAAATTGAAAAAAGAAATGACATCAAAAGGCCGATTTCTCTAAAATAAGACCAAAAAATCTACCAAAGTCAAAAAAATGCTCTTAGATTGGAAAAATAGAAAAGAATGCAAAAGGATGCAAAATAAAAATGACATATTTGAAGACGGGGTGGCCCGTCTGGAGTTTCTATGTACTTCAGCATTGTTTCAGACAGATCAGTAAAAAGATGAAATGTCATCAACATCCGGGCCCTAATAATCACCAATAAGGAAGACAAGAAAAGAGGATGCTGATAATCTCAGATGAAGAACGGGAGAGAAGAAGGGAGAGGATGAAGAGGTTCTGGGAGGACAAGCGGAAGAAGACCCTAACCATGTCGAACCTATCTGTGGTCCTACAGTGGTCGTAATGGAAGATGACGACGATGATGTTGATGATGGTATGCTGATGTATCATTATTCATAATCCACCAGCAGTGGTTACGCTGGCTAAAGCGCAGCGTTAGGTCATAGGGCCAAGCTCTCTGCTGACTCGGTAGAAGCGTGGGTTCGAGCCCCACCGTCGGCCATCCTTGAAATGGTTTTCCGTGGTTTCCCCATTGTCAACACCAGGCACACCTTCTGACAGGCCACGCGCAGGTCACCCACGCGCGTCTTCTTGAAAGACTCGGCTTCTCAGGAGGCCACACGACAAGAAATAAATAAATTCATAAAACCTTCAAACAGCTCTTCCATAAAACCAGGAAAATATGACATACCAGTTTGTCCCATAGGCCTATCTTTCTATAAATACCTAGGCAGAGTAAGGCACCGGTAATAAAAGCAAACGTTTGGTGTTTGTGTGCGAATTTAATTTTGAGAAAAGCTATTTGGTGATCATCAATGTTGATGATAATGTTGTTACCGCCAAAGCAAATTATTACTTTTGTTTGTGTACACGGGAACAAACAAGGGTGCGCCATGGAGTCATTATTGATTCGCTGAGCACCATACGTGACAAGTGTTGAACACAGCTTCAGGGGACCTGTCTAAGGGGAATGCCAGGATCTAGTCAGCAATTCCTGAGTTTCATTTGAAGAGACATAAAAGAAAAAGAAAACCTTCTAGATAATTATTTCAATAACGAAAGTTTGCACAAATGATCAACAATAATAATACTAAATTAATGAATTTAGATGTACTGCGTGTTTCACTTGAATACGCAACAGGCATGTGAGTTACCTACCACCTGCAATAGAGCCGCGAGAAGTTTTTGCTCGCTATTCGTCTATATCTGGTCCCTGTGCCTTGGTCTTCTCTGTCCTTTTCTTATAAAAAAAACTGTCACAGTGGCTCAGACGCTAGCGCGATAGACTGCGGAGCCTATGGTTCGGGCTTCGAATATCGACTGTGGCACCATAGTTTTTAGCCTACTTTTCAAATTTTGCAAAAATGTGGGAAAAGTAGACATATGAGATCAATAATTTTCCAAATTCAATAATGATTAAATCTCTAATTTTTCGCATTCTTCCACCCCAAAACAACAGCCAACACATCATAAACATCATAAACATCGACACATCATAAACATCAACATTTATTTTTTCTTAGTTTTATATTCCTGTCCTCTATTTCCTTTCCCCTTCTCCCCTAGTATGCCTTTGGACAATCAAAGGAGTGATATTTGCGAGACAAGTTTTGATCTGCTGTTGTTTACGCCCAAACACACTACATACGGCGGGGCATGGCACTGCTGCAGGGATTCTATGGTTTCTTTACCATGATGTTCTCCAAGGGCAGCATAGAGACTAGTTCGGAAAACGATGACGCAACCAAATAGCGACTCACAACACCGGCCTGATTCAGCGGCTTTTTAAAGCACCCAGGCCAGAAAATCCAATTAGATCTGCTATGGAGAATCGGAAACAGTTGAACTTCACATTATTTATTTCACAAATCATTATTTCATGTAACGTATGTTCTTATAAAGGTAATTTATCTTTGATATTTATGTACAGGCTGAGGAAGGAGTTAACCTTCGAATCATGTACCTGCGAGTAGGTTCAATATAAGTATTGAAAAGGCAGAATCCCTTTATTTTCTTTCTAATATTATGAGATCAATCCGGTAAAATGTGTGTCTGTCTGTCTGGCTGTGTGTGTGTGTGTGTTTCCCCCCCCCCCTATCAACCCCTAAACGGCAGTAACAATCGGAACCAAATTTAGTATGAGTAAAGATGTATACCGAAATATCTCAAGCCCATATTTGAAAATGATGTCAGTGCTACCAACTGCTGAAAAATGCACTAGAAATTTGAGTTCCATGTTGGATATCCTGGAAGGTATGCATGGGAGCTATTCCAAAATTGGTACAAATGTAGATAATACTGTTTCAGTTTAATTTCCAGGAGGCCATATATGCCAGTGTTGCCAAAATAATTTTAAGCCTTCTGATAGGTCCAATTTTTAAATGCATATAACTTCTACACTATCAATTGGATTTCAACCATATTTTGTATGTAATATGTGTACATAAACACATATGACTGAGCGTATTCTTAAGATCCACCAGGTCTGACAACTGTTAGCAGTTGCTCTCTCTATTTTTTTAATCCAAATACCAATATATCAGAAAGTATGCAAGCCGACAGCTTTAAACTATGTTCACGTATAGTACCTGACATTTTAGATTAATTTGGAGTAATTCATAAAAGTCAGTGCTGCCAACATGATTCTATGCCTGTTGATAGGTCCAATTTTAAAATACATGTGACTTCTATACTAACAAATGGATTTTCCAAAATTGGCACAAGAAATATCATAATATTTCAGATTATTTCTGACCAGCACACGCATGATATTGTTGCAATCATGCTTTTACGCGTGCTGATAGATCCAATGTCTAACTGCATGTAACGTCCATTGGACTTCAACCAAATTCTGTATTCTGTACCTTATGAGATGGAACTAAGAATATGTTCAGTCACCAGGGCTGCCAACTGTAGTGCTCCATTAGGCTACATTATACCAGGTATATTTCCAACTAATTAAACATTTCGATATTACCAACTTAATTCTGTCATTATTCTAGATAGGTTCATATTATACTGTAGATTAATCATTGTCATGAATCTTAATTTTAAGAAAAGTAGGCTCAAAACAGTAAATGGAAGAACAGTGCCTTCCTCTCTTCACTCCCCTGATCTGCTGACCCGAAGACTAGGTTCGGGTGTCAGTTCGGGCCACCTTCGGGATGACAGGGGTCGGGGGAAGGCGGGAAATTTGCTAAGTTGTTTGCTATCGGACGCGTGCTCAGCTTCAACACATTGCTTTAACCTAGTATTCTGTTCCGACGTGGGTGGCCGTTAATTACCGAATTTAGTATTACAAGAAATGGCGGAGGGAGATGGAGGCAGGCGGCAACTATATTAGAATAGAGAACAAGTAGTTCCGTGAAGAACTATACAGCCTATTTTCATATGTCCTACTTATGGTTTTTTTTAGCGTATGGCTTTTAGTGCCGGGAGTGTCCGAGGACATGTTCGGCTCGCCAGTTTTGTAGCTGCTTCGAGACGGACACCCAATGGGTGAGCTACAGGTACCGTTGGGGGAGGAAAGTTGGAAGGGAAAGGCGAGGAGTTGGAAGGTAGCGGCTGTGGCCTATAGTGAGGGATCAACCCCGGCATTTGCCTGGAAGGAAGATGGGAAACCACAGAAGACCATCTTCAAGGTTGCCGGCGAGGGGATTCGAACCTCCTCGCCTCCCGGATGTGAGCGACTGCTATTAGTCATGCCGTAACCACCACGGCTAACTCACCCGGTCATACTTATGTTAATTGCCACTATCAACATAAAACATTTCAGTTTGATTGCTGTAATAGATTCGTAGATATTGAGATCCATCTAAATATTTCGGATGGTCGCCACGTTGGATTGTTATATGTATTGTCCATAGAGTCATGTACCATTAAAGGAAAATTATTGCGTAGGTTCATTATTCAAACTTTCACTTCGTTCGCATAATTACGACACAAAAAATAAAATAAAAAAAAATTAAATTCGCACAGTTGCCATCTTGAGGTTATGTAAACTATTGAACTAAATTAGATACCAGTGCATTACAATGTGTATAAACATTTCCTGTAGCAAGTTTCATTGCGTTTGGATCATTAAATCGCGAGAAATGTCTATTTAAAATTTTCAACTTCGCTTGGCCGCCATATTCGTTTAACACCATGCTCTCTTAATCTATTGGTCACGATCCGAACATAGGTTACTATGGCTTTTGGGATGGATCACCATAGCTTCTCTAAATGAAAGAGCTGATTTACGTTTTATGCGACGAAGCTTTCCGTCACAGTTTCGAAATAAAAACGTTGGAACTGACCAATTTTGTCGCTAATAATAATGATAATGATAATAATAATAATAATAATAATAATAATAATAATAATAATAATAATAATAATAATAATAATAATAATAATAATAATATTTTTTTTTACGAGGGAAGTGGAAAAATCTTGCATAAGACCTTGAGGAGGGTCCGCACTCCTCTAGAGTGTGGGATTCTTACCCACTAAAAAACCACACCCCGTCCTCTTGACAAAACCCATCCCGGGACCACTTTCGTATTACTTTAGGATAGAGCCATTTTCTTTGCTTCACAAGCACCATCTTACTTCTCAATTCATAGTCCGCGGATCGCAGACTTAATCAACTAAATCGAGCAAGTCCCCATCCACATTCTTCTGACGAAGGACCACCTCAACAAAGAAAGCGACCGTATACCAGCTGAGCTCGTTCCTCAGCACAATTCCAACTATATTGTCCGGCGTTATTGGACCAACCTCAGCTTCAAGTCGTTTTTTTTCCGCTGCCCAACGAGCGCAGACGAATAACGTATGATATACGTCATCTCGTTCGTTCTCGCAGTAAATATATACTGGACTCCTTACTTTGGCCATACGATGAAGGTAACACCGAAAGTGGCCATGACCTGTCATCATCTGAGTCAGAAAGTAATACGTTTCTCCATGTTTTCTACTTGTCCACTTGACCAGACTTGGTATCAGCCGAGCTGTCCATCTTCCTCTGAGATCGTCATTCCACCTCTGCTGCCGAAGCTCCATCTTGCGTGCTACGGCTTCCTTCCAGGCTTGAGCCTTGCCCAGTTCTACTCGTCGGAAGTATACGTCTTTACGTTCTTGCGCGAGTAAGTCTATTGGCCCAACATCTGAGACAAACAGAACTGCAGGTTCCGAAACTGTACGGTAAGCACACGCCACCCTCAGAGCTCCTCTCCTCTGAATTGCAGCTAGGCGGTTCCTATACTTCTCTATCCTCAGCGAATCAGACCAAATCTCAGCTCCATACAGGAGAATAGACTGCGCTGTGGACAATAGTAGTCGACGCTTGCTTTGTCTAGGACCATGCACATTAGCCATGAGTCTACTAATGGCAGCTGTCACTACTTCCGCCTTGTCTGCTGCCTTCAGTATATGAGACCAGTATGTCAGTTTCGTGTCAAGAGTAAATCCTAAGTACTTCGCAGTGGCTCCAGTTTGAACGACCACCTCTCCAACCTTCATGGGAATTATAGTGTCCATTCTCCTCCTAGTTAACATGACTATTTCAGTTTTCGCCATAGCTAAATTCAGACCATCAGCGTTCATCCAACCACTCACCCGTCGCATTACCTGATTGAGTTTCCACTGAGCCAGAACCGCATCTCGGGCTACAATCACCGCTGCAATATAATCGGCGTACCCAACAAGGAATGTATCTTCGGGCATCTCCATGCGCAGTAAGCCGTCGTACAACATGTTCCACAAATCCGGGCCCAGGATCGATCCTTGCGCTGCTCCTGCCGTGACTTTTTTCCTCCTCTGACCGTCTGCGTTGTCATATAACAGGGTACGGTCCTTCAAATAATCTTTCATTATACGCAGGAGATATGCAGGTAACTGGAATGTGAATTGAAGAGCTTCAACCATATCCATCCACCTAGCTGAGTTGAAGGCGTTCTTCACATCCAAGGTTACCAGAAATGTTATTTTCCGAGAATAATAATAATATAGCATTCGTACTGGCAAGAGGGGAAACTTGATACAGCAGAGGGCTTCGATGTTGGTCTAGATGAGCTAATCGAGTGTTTGGATGAGGGTGAGACCTACAAATATTTAGGCTTTCTTCTGCTTCGAGGGATCCGACACACACAAATTAAAGCCAATTTGCTGAAGAAATTCTTTAATCGACTGTATATGATTTGGAATCATGCTTGGATGCAGACAAGAAGGTCAAAGCCCTGAACATCTGTACTTACGTATTCTTTCGGCCGTGTGCATTATGCAAACTTTATAATCCATATAATGGGACCCACCAGTTCCGATTATCGAACCGAGAATCATTTTAACTGTTCTAAAGGAAGAGGCACGTTCGAAATTAAAAGTTTATTTTGTGGTACTATAATGCAGAAGTGATTTTAAAAAGCTGAGCCGTCTCAATTACAAGGCAAGAAGGCAGCTGATATCTTGTCTTGTGCCTGACTTATATTTCACTAGTTTGAGTATTGCATGCAATATAGCGCACTGATACAAAATAAATAAGCTTTGTATGAAATGCTTTATATATAAATAACTAGCAGAAGTACCCATTCTTCGAACGGTCTTCGGTATTAATAACCAGACGTAATCAATTGAGCTACTGTTGCAATGGTTAGGGGCTTGGAACCTGTTTGTCGACAAAGATAAATGATTAGTTGAAATATGCTCTGAAACGAATGTACCTAACGTGTACTTCCTGACGTGAAAATAAAATTGAAAACCTCGTAGACGAAACGCAATACATGTCACATAAGAACTGACCCTCACTGTTGTGTCAAGTCCGCATCCAGAGGAACACCCCTTTAATAAATTATAAAGGCTTGTGGTGCATGCAAATTCAGGTTTTTTAGCCTCCAATGGCCCAAATTCCTAATAGAAAAAAAAAAGAAAAAAGAAAAAAAAAACTATTTCAATTCAGGAATTTTTGAAAATAATGTTGCTGTTTGAAGATATAATAGACCTTCTGTACGACATGTCACACGTTTAAGTCTTGTGAAAAATGTAGGGTACCCCTTCACCCCCTTAAGCGCATTAATGAATTTTACAGTTTTTGTTGGGTCCGTGATAACTTTATAGCCATTTGCAAACTTTCACAGAAATTTAATAAATGGAGTGGCATTACTTCTTGCAGCAATAGATGGAATGTTGGATGTAACTTTTTGAGACACTGTTGTCATGGTTACTGGCTTGCATTCCTACATTTGTTTATTAAATGAAATTAGTTTTCTGGGAATATCTCAGAAACTTTTGGTTTTAGAGCATTAAAATGTAGTTTTCGGGGACCCTTTACGGCTGTTTAGGGGCCCCGAGTTTTGTTTCTGACACCAAGAGGCTGAAAATAAGCTTTGTCTCGTCGTTGTAGGCCGTAGTATAATAATAATAATAATTATAATAACATAACAATATGGGGATAGGGATATAATAGACCTTCCGTACCACACCAGCACGTGTAAATCGCGTGAAAAATTTCTAGAGTACCCCTTGACCCCCTTAAGCGCATTATATGTATTGATGAATTTTACAGCTTAATTTAGTTCCGTTATAACCTTATAGCCGTTTGCAAACTATCTCAGTCATGTAATAAATGGAATTGTATTGCGTCTTACAGCAATAGATGGACCTGTGAGCTTCTGTTGCCATGGTTACCGGCTTGCTTTCTTTCATTATTTTATTAAATGAAAATAATTTTCTGGGAATATCTCAAACACTGTTAGTTTTAGGGTCTTTTCGTTTCTCACATTGAGGGGCTGAAAATTAGCCCTGTCTCGCCCTTCTACGCCTATTTCAGCAAGTATTTTAAGGGGGGTACAGAGAAGAGTTACATCAATGATTAGTGTCGTGCCTCTGAAGAATATATGTCTCAAATTTGACGTTGATCCACCCAGCTGTTCTCGAGTTATAAGGGAACAAAGTTGTCCACAGACAAACAGACAGACAAACAGACAGACATACAGACAGACAGACAGACATACAGACAGACATACTGACAGACAAAAAATTATTTTCGTGCGCATCCGTTATAAAACAGTCTAAAACGCGTAAATAACGCAAATTTCTGTAGAAATTCAGAAAAAACAGACAAACTTTCATTCTTATATATAGAGAGAGATAGAGATATACTCCACTGATGAAATCGTTTAGTCTAAATCATTATTTGCGAACACGTTGTATGTAACTCATTTGATTTCGGACAAAATTCGTTGGCACGATTGGCTGCATTGTAAAGCGTTGGCGTATCACTCGAATGGCTAAGGTTCAAACCCTATCAGAGTTAGGTTCTTTTGCATGATTTTTTTTATATTTAGTGTTTTGTAATGACTCGGACGTTTTAAAATTGTGCATATTACAATGGAGAATATATATTTTATTAAAACGAAATTCGCCAGCGGATTTGCTCGAGACATCTATAGCCAAAAAGTGAATTATCATGGCCAACTGGCTGAGAACTGCACGCCGGCATACAGATTAACCTTCAGATTTTATTGAAAAGTCTCTTTTTATGGCCGCTAGAATGCACTCGCCCTGTTAGGATTATCTTGTTCGATACTTCTCCACTAGATGTCACGACTGGTCTACGTGGGACTCCAATGATTAGCATACAATTGGCATTCTATGCGCATCGAATTTGAAGAATGACAAGTTGATAATACGATACATTTTTACTTTTTAATTTAAAGGGTTTGTAACAGCCTATTGTGTGTTATTTGAAAATATTATTTGAAGTAAAGAACAAAACGATTTCACATAGTATCTGAACTCTAGCCGTTGGTGCTAGTTCAGGATATTAATTAATACTTTTATTGCAGCCAAATAGCAATCGAAAATATCCACATAGTTGGTATACACACGTCACTGTAGGGTCATGTAAAGATTAGTTAATACAATTAGGGTGGTGAAAGCCATGCACAGCCAGACGTGTAAGCACATGCCTCAACTCAAAGTTGGATGTTGCCCACGTCCGGTCGATTATGTAATAATAATAATAATAATAATATAATAATAATAATAATAATAATAATAATTTTGGTTTTACGTCCCTTTTAACTATTGTTGCTTTTAGAGACGCCGGGGTGCCAGAATTTCGCCCCGAAGGGGATCTTTAACGTGCCAGTAAATCTTCTGAAACGGCTCCCTCGCATTTGTGCACCCTCAAATACGAGCCGACAGCGCCAGGATACGAACCTGTAACCTAGGGCCCAGCAAGCGAGAACGTTACCGCTGAGCCACGCAGCCAGTCCAGTCGATTATGTCTCCAGACCCATCACATTCTTGAGATACTTCTCATCTTTCTTTCTTTCTTTCTTTCTTTCTTTCTTTCTTTCTTTCTTCAATGATGGAAGCAGGTTTTTTCGAGATTGTGGTGTTTGGCAGAGGTAAATAGTTTCTAAGGTCTTAACCAAGAAATGATTCTATTATACTCTTTGATAAAAACAAAGAGTTATAACTATACTCATACATTTAGGAGAAAGTATGCTATATGTTCTTTACTGAAGATCATGTTTGAAATTATGATTTTCTTGTCCGTAATTCTTGTCTGTTATTAGACTATAATTATTATTATTTATTAATTTTTTTGTTCTATTACTTTTTAGACATTTTATTTAATCATATTTTGGCATCCACCTCTAATTTTGTAAATTTTTCTAAATTTGAATAATTTTATCTTTGTTTATTATTTATTATTTTGCGTATGGCTTTTAGTGCCGGGAGTGTCCGAGGACAGGTTCGGTTCGCCAGAGTTTGTAACTGCTTCAATGTGGACACCCATGGGGTGTGCTACAAGTTCCGATCAATTTCAAGTAATTCCAAATTTCTTTGTTGCAAGGGTCAGATGACCCCGATGTTTCACCCCGTAAAACAACAAATACTAACTAACTACAGCATTCCCGTAACAGAAAGAAAAGTTGAGGGTGTGTGTCTGCATAACTAGATCTAAATTTGACAGTGACCTACACAGTTATTATGGGGAAGAATATAGGCACAAATATATGGACAAGTAATTTGCTAGGAGACATTGTACGGACATATAGAACTCACAAGAATGGAATTGTTTCACTGCACAAATCACAGAGACTGTTTAGATAACTCATTCTTTCTTTCTTTCTTTCTATCTTTCTTTCTTTCTCTCTTTCTTTATTGATGTGTAACATCTTTCCGCTCGGTTGCTGGATAGTTTTGTGGGAGTGATTTTGAAAATTGGGGACGGAAGTGAATCGGGCGGAAGTGGATCGAACGGAAGTGGATCGGACGGAAGTGAAGACGCACTGCCAGAAAAATGGGACGGAAGTGAATCGGGCGGAAGTGGATCGGACGGAAGTGAAGACGCACTGCCAGCTGGATGTACAATTGAAAATGTGTGTATTGGAAATAAGGCAGTGTGTGCTCTGTAGTGCGAGAATGTTATGGAAATACAGTAGGCAGTGAATTTAGCAGGCACTGGTTTGACGAGCACAGTGGCAAATGTTTCACCGACTTTCATTTGTCATTGAGCAGTTTATGAAGCTTCACGTTCAAGGTTGACAAAGACGACAAATGACATTTAAGTAAGCGGCATTATTGTCAAGCTGTGGGTGAGTAGTCAAATATTAAATGCATAACAGAATGTTGTTATATGAGTGGAATAAAAGCTGTATTTTCATCATATGTGAGACTAGGTCATTTCATGATTGTAGGAAGCCATGTTTTGATTGTTTACGACGAACTGTATGAGAGCCTTGAGAATAATGAATGTTATAGTTACTGAGGAATGTGCTCACAGGATTTGAGGGTACTGTCGACGTTGTGTGTCACTTTGTTATTATGAATTATTAATGTAAAAGGAAGGAAGAAAGCTTGTAGTTTTGCGTGTCCGTTAATCTCACGATCATGATCCACGGTACCTCCCTTTAACGTGGAATGCGAACCACAGGACATGGCATTTCAATTCGAAATTCTCACATGTATTGACCGGGAATCAAACCCGGTCTACCTTGGTGAGAGACTAACAGCTTGACCGCTGCGCCACAAATGTGACAGTAGCATATTATCACCAATTCAATCTATACATTCATCATAGTACCAGCATGAAAATGGAGTGTGAATTAACATCTTAAGAATGTCCAAGCTGTGTAGTATACGAGTAGGATAGATAACATGTCAGATGTTACACATCATATGCGACTACTGTAAAGCTCGTAACTTTCTTTCTTTCTTTCTTTCTTTCTTTCTTTCTTTTCCAAGAATTGTATCTGCAATTTATGGATCGTAGAGGGAGAAAGGGGCAAGTCCCGCATGTACAGCAGTGTCTCCATCTTCGTGTGTGTGTTAAATATAGCCTTTTCTAAAGAAATTTGCATGTGATGCGTGCGTTAGTGAAAGCAGGGTGATTGTTCGTCATATTACTTTGTTTCTCCCCCCCCCCCATATCGTGGCAGCATAAGAACCCAAAGAAATTATGTTCTGGATGGATCTGCATACGGCGAGTAGTTCCCCGAAAAATCCATATTACTGTCTCCACTTTGAGGGAGACTGTAATAAGTCTAGCAACAGCGCTATGGGTGGCATGATCTTCACTGAATAACAGCTGGCAAGTGATACCCACTTTAACAATACACACTCCATATTATTAATCCAGGATACCGGCTACTTTTACACACACCAAGATCATGGAGTTGATGATCAAGTCGTCTCTAGTTGCGAAGTGAACAACACTTATAATACACTCAACCATCTTTGTAAGAAACTGATAGCCCATGTGAAGTGAGAGCGTATTATAACAATATTTATTTGAAAATGTTATTTAATAGTAATAACTCATTTTACGGTAAATTAAAAATTAAAGCAAATAATCGTAACTAGGAGCAAGTAGTTCCGTGAAGAACTATACAGCCTATTTTCATACATTTTACTTATGTTAATTGCCTCTATCTACATACAAAATTTCAGTTTGATTGCTGTAATAGATTCGTAGATATTGAGAACCGACTAAATATTTCGGATGGTCGTCATGTTAGATTTTATATATGTAGGTCCTAGGGTTATGCACTGTTACATGAAGATTATTGTGTACGTGTAGCATTCAAACTTCAATCGCATGATTAGGACACAAAAAGTAACAAGGAGATTTTAAAATTTCGCACAGCAGCCATCTTGTGGTTATGTAAACAATTGAACTAAATTAGATGCCAGTGTATTACAATGTGTATAAACATTTCCTGTACCAGATTTCATTGCGCTTGGAACATTAAATCGCGAGAAAGGTCTATTTAAAATTTTCAAATTCGCTTGGCCGCCATGTTCGTTTTGTAGTTAACCGGTTTTTGAAAATCTTATGGATGAACTTCCAGTAGTGCCCTTTATCTCCGTACAAAATTTCAGGGTAATACTGCTAATAGTTTCACGGATATAGAATGCCGGTGAAATATTTCGCACATCCGCCATCTTGTGGTTATGTAAACAATTGAACCAAGTAAAATGTCGGTGCATTACAATGTGTATAAACATATACTTTACTACGTTTTATAGCGTTTGGTTGGTTAAATCGCGAGAAACGTCTATTTAAAAGTCGCGAATTCGCGTGGCCGCCATGTTGGTTTGGTAGTTAACAGTTTTTCATAAGTCACATAGGTGAACTCTTAGTAGTTCCCTTTATCACCGTAAAAATATCCAGGGTGATATCGGGAATAGTTTCGTAAACATTGAATGCTGGTGAAATATTTCACACAGCCGCCATGTTGGACTGGTTAGACGTAACAAAATTTGAAGGGCACGATCGGGGTAGCCCGGAATATTGCTATGAACTTACTGAGTTTCATTGAAATCGCTCCAGCCATTTAGAATTTATTAGGGACACACACACACACACACACACACACACACACCTCACACACACACACACACACACACACGCACGGGCAAAAGGTGATCTCATAAGCCTATTTTTTCAAAATTGAAAATAGGCTAAAAAATATTTTGTACATGTGTTATGTGATTTAGTTTGTTAAATAAATACTGAAGTTCATGCAAATAATATGTATTTGTACTTAAGTTACCATCTTCCTCCAACAATCTTCCAATTTCTTCCCAGAGTTTATCCTTCTTCCGTATATTCTTATACTCAGGGTGACTTAAATCGTACAACACTCCATACAACTTCACGGTTTCAATTAATTTCTCTGTAATGTTGGCCATTTCTGAATGAAACACTCGGAACAAAAAAAAAAGAAGCGGGCTGCGGCCGAGCCTGACAAACCGTATATGGCCGTGAAAGGCACGGACGATCGCTGCAAAAGGTCGAGGGGGCTGCGTTCAGGCCGGTGTGGTATGTTCATCCCCATTGAAAAGCACGTGCTACATCTGGTCGCCAGACGCAAGCAACATTGGCCGCAGCGGTGCCCGTCCTGGTATGTTCGGACCTTTTAATAATTCCCGGCGTTACGTACAGTAGCAGACTTGCAAGCGGCGTTGCCAACGTCACCGTACTTTTCCTGTTTTTTTCTAAAACCATGTACGTTTAACTATCCATTTTTCTCGTATTTCGGTGCCTTCTGACATGTACAGGAGAATCGTTCGTTCATGGCTACCTAGTTACCCTGTGTAGGCCTACTGAAAATTCAAACCTTCAAGTCGATAAACTCCTGGTTTTCTGCTGATTGAGATGTGATTATATTGTTACGTCCTCTAGTTCTCTAGTAGAAAAGTTTTACGCCAGTCCACCAGACCACATTTAATGGTCAGGAATGTTAAATGGAGAAGAATTAAATAGTGTTATTGGCATTCATGGCTTGATAAGTGGGGCTATACCAGCATAACATCTGGAGATGGTACTTGCTAAGGAAGACACTAACCAGATGTCCGACACCAAAAACAAACATTCTTGTCAAGACGAAGGAACTGTTCTCAACGTGTTATAGTCCTGCCATAACATCTTGGCTACTCAGAAGCAGTGCTGCCAGCCCTATTACCCAAAAAGTCAGTATGAAAATCCACAGCCTGCTTCGAGTCTCGCACCGGGTCAGGAATGGAATGAATGAAGCCCCCATCTAGCGGCGAGGATATGAACTGTGCCGGCTGCCGAGGCCTGACGCACTCCTCTGGGGCAATGATTAAATGAATGACAGATGAAATGAAATGATAGTGGAGAGTGTTGCTGGAATGAAATTTTGACGGGAAAAACCGGAGCTTTGGAGAAAAACCTGTCTGTCTCCGTTTTGTCCAGCACAGATCTCACATGGAGTGACCGGGATTTGAACCACGGACCCAGCGGTGAGGGGCCGGCGTGCTGCCGCCTAAGCCACGGAGGCTTTACCCAAAAAGTCAGTATAATCAACTAATTTGGAAGAGATACATTTGATAATAAGGAAGTTACATGCAAATAAACATTTAATCAATCAGGACGCGTAGAAACAATTTGGTAGCACTGTTGTGTGCGGGTTCCTGAAAATTAATTTAATGAAATGTACGTGTGCCAATTTTTGAACCGTTCCCATAAATGCCTTCTGAGATATCCAACTTAGAGTTCAAATTTCAATTATGTGTTTCAGCAATTGGTAGCACTGACGTAATTTTCAAATATGATCTTGTTCATCGCTGACATATGACCATGCAACAGGAGTCTTCAACATGCACGCTGCCCATGAGGCAAACAACAACGACCGACTAGTGCCGTGTAGTATGTTCCAACAAGTCGTGGTTTTGCCTGTCTCCAAATAATACCAGACGCCAAGTGCTCGTTAACCAGGAACGTGAGGGATCTATACACACATTAGTATCATTATTACAAATAAAACCTGTATTCAAGGGACCCTTTATTAAACGGAAACATTTGACGGTCCCATGAACTTAAGGGGGGAACGTGTTAAATTCCCTACATTAAATGGAATCTATGTTACGCGGACAACGGGAATAAAAAATAATTTCTTAGCGGAAAATTTCCATGTTTCCGGAATGCAGTGTTCCAAAAATTATTAGGCACTCTGTGAAAGTCTACCTTGTCTACTGTCACAGTTGATTCTATAGCTAAAAAGGAATGTGCAAATAGGTCTCCCTCCTTTTGTTCTCCAACTTACACGTCAATCAAAGTGTACAAATATTTTCCTGTTTCCTGTTGGCCAAACCTTGCACAATGCTCGCTTTAATGAGTTGTCAACCAACAAATGGCTGACTTTGTATTCATTGCAAGTTTCGCTTGTACAGTACTGTATTAATTCGCAGCAGAAATCTATACTAATACAAGCTGACCCGGCAGACGTTGTCCTGCCAATCAAAGAAAGTGTTGTAACTTTGTTTCTTGAAGTGCTTTTGGATACACAATATTTTTGTCAATTTCTGTTAACTGCATCTAAACTATCGTGAATTGAATTAACTAATTTAGAAACATTCGTTGGAGCGTGCACAACAACTCTCCAAAGTTTCATCGCAAACGGATAAATGGCATTTAACGCATACGGGATTTGGTTTAAATGATTCGTGCGCTGTCACTCATTTGTTGAATCTACTCGTGCTCTACCAACTGTGAAATGGATTTACTAAGTTAGAAAGCTTCACGTAAGTGTAGCCTACACAACAACTCATCAAAGTTTCATCTCAATCGATGAATAGTATATGAACGCATACAGGATTTTGTTGGAACGCTTCGCGCGTCGTCACTCATTTGTTACATCTACTCGTGTGCTACCAATATTGCAAAATTGATTTACCAAGTCGAACACCTTCCCTGGCGTGTACACAACAACTCATCAAAGTTTCATCGGAATCGGATGAATGACATATGAACGCATAAGTGATTTTCTTTAAACGATTCGCGTGCCGTCACTCATTTGTTGAATCTACTCATGCACTACCTATTGTAAAATAGATTTACTAAGCCTGAAACCTTCTCTGGCGTGTACTCAATGATTCACAAAGGTTTGATCGCAATCGGATGAATGATATGACAGCATACGGGACATTGTGGAAACGATTCGCGCGCCGTCACTCATTTGTTGAATCTACTCGTGCGCTACTTATTAAAAACTGGATTTACTAAGACAGAAACATTTCCTGGAGTGTACACAACAATTCACCAAAGTTTCATCGCAATCGGATAAATGGTATATGGACGCATACGGTTCTTTGTTGAAATGATTCGCGTGCCGTTACACATTTTTTGAATCTACTCGTGCGCTACCTATTGTAAAATGGATTTATTAAGCCAGAAACCTTCCGTAGGGTGTACACAACATCTCACCCAAGTTTCATCGTAATCGGACGAATGGTATTTGAACGCATACGGGACCTTATTGAAACGCTTCGCGCGTCGTCGCTCATTTGTTGAATCTACTCGTGCGAAACCTCCTGTGAAATGGATTTACTAAGTTAGAAACCCTCACGCAAGTGTACACAACATCTTACCCAAGTTTCATTGCAATCGGATGAATGGTATATGAACGCATACGGGACTTTGATTAAAAGTTCGCGCGTCGTTGCTCATTTGTTGAATCTACTCGTGAGGTACCTATTTTAAAATGGATTTACTAAGTTAGAAACCCTCACGTAAGTGTACACAACATCTCACCCAAGTTTCATCGCTATCGGACGAATGGTATTTGAACGCATACGGGACTTTGTTGAAACGCTTCGCACGTCGCCGCTCATTTGTTGAATCTACTCGTTCGCAACCTCCAGTGAAATGGATTACTAAGTTAGAAGCCTTCACTTAAGTGTACACAACAACTCATCAAAGTTTCATCTCAATCTATGAATGGAATATATACTTATACGGGATTTTGTTGAAACGCTTCGCGTGTCGTCACTCATTTGTTGAATCTAGTCGTGCGCTACCTAATGCGAAATTGATTTACTGAGCCAGAAGCCTTCCCTGGAGTGTACACAACATCTCACCCAAGTTTCATCGCTATCGGACGAATGGTATATGAACGCATACGGGACCTTTTTGAAACGCTTCGCGCGTCGTCGCTCATTTGTTTAATCTATTCGTGCACTATCTATTGTAAAATGGATTTACTAAGCCAAACACCTTCCCTGGAGCTCACTCAACATATCACCCAAGTTTCGGCGGCTTCGGTGGCGTAATCGGTAGCATGCTGAGCTTCTATGCCCAAGATAGCGGGTTCAAACCCGGCCGAAGCCGTCGGTTTTTTAAGAGCGTTAAAATCCCTCAGTATGCCTTCCTTTGGAGGGGAAGTAAAGCCGGCGGTCCCATGTAATAGATTTATGGCATGTTAAAGAACCTTCCACTAATTGCACCTGTGTGAAGCTAAATTGGATAGGTTAAGAATGTAAACAACGCTCTTAGGTTTCTATGTTCGTTGCCAAGAGCCGACTGCGGTGGTGTCTATTAGCTAAGGTCTGACCTTGGCCTAGTAATCGTTGACGATGGCGCTTGGCGGCAAAAGTAGGAACTATTTGAAAAATTCTAAGTTGCAGTACTTAAATTAAAAAACAGATAACACACACTAATACAGTCATCACAATTAACACCGGTTATCAGACGGATTCTACACATACCCAAAGTACACGGGGCTACATGACCGCGTTGTCGCAGCCCCTAAACTTAATAACCAACCAACCAACCAACCAACCCAAGTTTCATGGCAATCGGATGAATGGTATATGAATGCATACGGGACTTCGAAACGCTCTAACGAGCAGAGACAAACAGTAGAATTCGACATCACTGCCACCTTTGGTATAAAACACAACTTTTCGCCACGGGCGGAGTGTATGTAATGGCGGTAGTTGCTAAGGTTGCGACCAGGTGGCTCTAACGTGCAGAGACAAACCGTCCAAAGACATCAGCTTTCACGAAGGCCCAAGGCTAGTGGTTTCCATGACGACTGTTTTTGACTGTATATTGTGGTTCTAAAATTGGGTGTAAATTGTAGTTCTAAAATTGTGTTCATTCCACCTACCGGGTCAGATTGTGAATCTAAACCATACATGGACCCACCCTAATATACACACCAAATTCCATCAAAATCGGTTCAGTCGTTTAGGAGGAGCTCAGTCACATACACACGTGTCGAAGAATTATATATATAAAGATAATAAAGCTGAAGAGTTTTTGTGTTTGTGTGTTTAAACGCGCTAATCTCCGGAACTATCAGTCCGATTCGAAAAATTCTTTTTTATTTGATAGCCTGATTCAAGAGGAATAGTTTAGGCTATGTAGCATTAGGCTACACCTCTCAGGTGACCTTCAAGATTGATTTTTGTTCAGTAAGTCGGTAGAACAAGTGCTCCCGAACAGATCTATCCGCATGCGCTGGCGTAATGGTTAGTGATACGTACACCGTTTCACCTATCTGAACCAAAATGTGTATACTTACCCTTTGGAACCCTGATGGTAACACTGTCTACGTGAAATTTATGGCAGACCAGTCCATTCCCTGCATTTAGGCCCTTTGGTTCAAATCTACACCTTTTCCCCGATCTGAACCAAAATTTGTATTCTTACCCTTTGGAACCCTGCGAGTAACACTGTTTATATGAAATTTCGGACAGACCACTCCATTCCTTGCATTTAGGCCCTTTGGCGCAAATCTACACCGTTTCACCGATCAGAACCAAAATTTGTATACTTATCCTTTGGTACGCTGCGAGTAACACAGCCTGCATGACATTTCGGACAGAACACTCCATTCCCTGCATTTAGGCCCTTTGACAAAAATTTACACCATTTCACCGATCTGAACCAAAATTTGTATACCTACCCTTTGGAACCCTGCGAGTAACACTGCCTACATGAAATTTATGACATACCAGTCCATTCCCTGCATTTAGGACCTTTGGCACAAATCTACACCCTTTCACCAATCTGAACCAAAACTTGTATACTTACCCTTTGGAACCCTACGAGTAACACTGTTTACATGAAAGTACGGACAGACCACTCCATTCCCTGCATTTAGGCCCTTTGGCACACATCTATACCGTTCCACCGATCTGAACGGCAATTTGTATACTTACCCTTTGGAACCCTGCGAGTAACATTGACTGCGTGAAATTTTGGACAGACCCCTCCATTCCCTGCATTTAGGCCCTTCATCACAAAATCTACACCGTTTCTCTTAATTGCACCAAATGTTACATACACTTTGAAACCCTGCTGGTAACACTGTTCACTTGATATTTTGGACAACGCTCCTCATTCCCTACATTTAGAATAACAGACAAAATGAACTTGAAAACCACGTATTAAGGCCCTAGATCCATTCATGTCCGTAGTAGTGTAACTGTAAGAGTATTTTAATAAATCTGTTGTTGACGGGCAGTTCAGGCTGCATCACGTCACCCCTACCAGTGTTCTGGTGCAGAATTGCGAAAATAGTTGCATCTTGCGCTGTTTATAAATTGCAGTCACGGGGGGTAATTAGCGCAAAAAGATTTCTTAGGTCCCTTTAAACAGTTATCATCATGAACACATTATGCCTCTGTATAAGTGCAATGGTGTTGGTGCAGTACATTGAGGTTATCAGCTGCAATAAGCGTTGGTGCTTTCAAATTTACCTTCATTTATTCTGAAACTTATCGTTAAGCGCTTTGTGGCGATAAATGATACTATTGCTACCTCAGTAGCTCGGGACAGCCGAAGTTTGCCAAAGAGTTCTGATTATTTTCCTACGGCGCTATGCGACAAAAGACGACACTATAGGTCTCTGCATTTCTAACAGCCAATGAGATATAGGCCCTAGGCAGTGTCTTTTGTTTCACTTACTGTTCTATTTTTTTTTTTGTAAATTTGTTTGTAAATTACATGTGTCAGTGCTGTAGTCAGTAAATAGCTGTTTCCCTATTCATAATTATCATTACGGGAAATTGACCTGAATGTTACGTCCATTATACTGTACTACTTATCACCCCCACAACCACCACCACCATCACCTCCAATACCACCACCACCACCACCACCACCACCACCACCACCACCACCACCACCACCACCACCACCAGCACAAAAATATATATTTTTAAAATATTGGTTTCTGTTAGTTACGTATCATGTGCCAGTTCTGTTGTAGTATTCATTATCATCCATAAAACAAATAAATCCACCGGGCGAAGCCAGGCACTACTGCTAGTATGTAAATATCGCAATTGCGATAACTGCGATTTTTTTCTATTTTCTCGTTTTTTCAACTATTTGGTAACTATTCTGACTATGCATACCCAGAATTTGCGAACCTGGATGTGCGACAAAGTGCGATAACTAAGGGTTCTTGCGAATTATTCCCCTGAAAAAAGAAAATCCACAGCCTGCTTCCAGTCTCCGACCGGGTCAGGAATGGAATGAATGAAGCCCCCATCTAGCGGCGAGGATATGAACTGTGCCGGCTGCCGAGGCCTGACGCACTCCTCTGGGGCAATGATTAAATGAACGACAGATTAAATGAAATGATAGTAGAGAGTGTTGTTGGAATGAAATTGTGGCAGGGAAAACCGGAGTACCCGGAGAAAAACCTGTCTGCCTCCGCTTTGTCCAGCACAAATCTCACATGGAGTGACCGGGATTTGAACCACGGACCCAGCGGTGAGAGGCTGGCGTCATGCCGCCTAAGCCACGGAGGTTCTGAATTATTCCCATAAATGCGATAAATACAAAGAAATTGCAAGTGGCTTCGGTGGCGTAGTTGGTAGCATGCTGAGCTTCTATGCTCAAGATAGCGGGTTCAAACCCGGCCGAAGCCGTCGGATATTTAAGAGCGTTAAAAATCCCTCAGTATGCATTCCTTCGGAGGGGAAGTAAAGACGGCGGTCCCATGTCATAGATTTATGGCATGTTAAAGAACCTTCCACTAATTGCACCTGTGTGAAGCTAAATTGGGTAGGTTAAGAATGTAAACAACTCTCTTAGGTTTCTACGTTCGTTGCCAAGAGCCGACTGCGGTGGCGTCTAGTAGCTAAGTTCTGAACTTGGCCTAGTAGTCATTGACTGTGGCGCTTGGCGGCAAAAGTAGGAACTATTTGAAAAATTCTAAGTTGCAGTTTGTACTTAAATTATAAAACAGATAACACACACTAATACAGTCATCACAATTAAAACCGGTTATCAGATAGATTCTACACACACCCAAAGTACACGGGGCTACATGACCGCGTTGTCGCAGCCCCTAAACTTAAGAACCAACCAACCAACCAACCAACCAACCAACCAACCAACCAACCAACCAACCAACCAACCAACCAACCAAGCAACCAACCAACCAACCAAAGAAATCTCAATGTATCGAAAAATATTAAATATATTATATTACATTTTCACGCCGCACTTTGAATTTGGTCATTACCTTGCAATGGAAATATCGGCTGATTAATCGATATTTACGAGTAATAATCTATACGTACGAACTTCGATTATTGTCGTGAAGACAATCGATTACGGTAGAAATACATTTCAAAATGGCTGCTGTTATTGCCGCATGATCACTGTTTATCGCCAATCCAACGATGTTTTTGGAGAAATGATTTCGTAGTTTCATTTGGTTGTGCTAATAAATGGAATATTCCAATCGTTAGTATCGATTCTTTTTTAAAAATTAGAGTATTAAGGTTCTGCTTATATTGGTTTATATCGCGCCGGCCCTCGTCTCGAGTATTTGACCATTATAAATAAAACTCTGAAGTACGTATCTTGATATGAATAGACAATGTTTATTAGGCGTCCTCCTTTCTTTGGGGAATGTTGTATAATATGATGAAAATATTCTCTACAATGTGTGAGTTATAGGTTATGTTACATGACGTCCGGCGATTTCTCCTTGAATTCGGATACTGTACTGTTTTACAGATTGTCAGTCAAGAGTCGCAAAAAGGTATATCAGTAATTGCATGTTTGTGTATTCTGTTTAACTTAACTTAAGAAAACCTTTGAGACTGATAAAATGTATTATTTAAGTCTTTGGAATAGACATGAAAGATGCACAACAAAGTTCACAGGATTGTCAACATTCGTCTATAAGAGTTGCATTGGCAGCAGTGTTAAGTCTCTTGTTGTCTTCTTTTTTACTAAGGGAGTGATAGAAGTACTAAAATCACAATATCAGTATTAAAGTAATGTAGAAACTTGATACCAAATATTTTTTAGAAATGTGAGATCCTTGAAAATAAAGGCATTTGCAAGATTGAGTTCAAATGCTGTCGGTTGGTTTTATGACATGAGACGAGGGCACCTGAGCTATGCTGATGAGATCCAAAGGTCATGTTCTCATTATGCAATCAACTATATCAGGTGTTGTGCAGCAACTCAAATTACCCTGAGCTGCTGGTGATATCGGTACGGTGCTAACTCCACAATAGGGTAGGCCGAAAAAACTATTTTTTTGTTTCGAAGTTGTAATAGCGCGGAAAAGTTGCGAATTATATAGATAAAAGAAATTTAAAAGAAATTATCGAAATCGGTTAATATCTTCCGGTCGCGCATAGGCCCTGAAGTTTGACAAAATATGAAGAAAACTTCATTTTTCCAATTATTTTTTAAATTTTTGAATTAGATGTTATCGTAATGTAATAGTTTGTAGAGTCTTCAAATAGAGCCTAAAACATTGTGTTTTAATTTGGTTTAGATCAGTTGATATCTTCCGGTCGCGCATAGGCCCTAAAGTTTGACAAAATATGAATAAAAACTTAATTTTTGCGATTATTTTTTAATCTTTGAATTATATGTTTTCGTAATGTAATAGTATGTAGCGTTTTCTAATTGAGCCTAAAAACATTGTGTTTAAATTTGGTTTAGATCAGTTGGTATCTTCCGGTCGCGCATAAGCATCAAAATCTGCCGAAATAACGAAAAAGTTACATATTTACGCATTTTTGGTATTTGATAAATAATTTGTATTTAATTAAATATAATAGTCGTAGTATTATTAGTGAGGTAAAGAAAACTGTCAAATTCAGTCAATGTTTTCTGGATCGCGTAACTGCACGTTGGTGATAAGAGGACGCTCATTCAAAAAGGATTCGTAGAATTATTAAGGAAGAGCATTACTCGCTGATTCAAGAACCCGGCTCACTCTACGTTGGCCAGGTTACTCCAAATTCTGGAAGCTCTGTAATATTGTCAAGTCTGTAATTTCTTACCTGTCAGAGCATGTGATGGTACTGCTGTCAATACAGGTTGGAAAACTGGTCTTCGCCGAGTTGAACTTGATTTAACTAAACCTGTACAATGGGCAATTTGCCTCCTCCATTTCAATGAGTTACCATTCCACCACATGTTGGAGCACCTGGATGGCAAGACAACAGGGCGTGATTCTTCTAAATGTCCAATCGGTGAAAAGTTACGGTATTTGGCTGCCAAAAACTGCCGGTGGTTAACTTCCAGAGTATTGATTGTCAGAACCCAGAGTTAGACAGAAACGTGCTTAGCAAAGATCAGCAATACCTACTTGATATTTCAAAGGCAATTAAATCAGGAACCTGTAAAGAAGATTTGGCTGTACGAGATCCTGGGCACTTATCACATTTGAGGTGGTTGACGAAAGCAAATAGAACTCTCAGATTGTACGTAAGTGAAGATAGCCCCTCGACTCAAATTCAAGAACTAGTTTTCTTTATATTGAAATCATACATCCCAATGTGGTTTTACTATCAACACAAGTAAATACTTTACAGACGGCCCGAAACTTGTTTACCAAGCAATACAATCTACCACGTATTTGCCAAAACCTTTGCTTGATGTTGTCGACCCTGTGATCGAACGGAATGGTTTCTTCGCCCACCCAGAACACTTACTGTTAGCCATGACTCAAGATGACAATAAACACATAAGAGAGCTTGGACTTCGAAGAATTATGAAGGCAAGGCAGATCGATGCAAGAAGGAAAATAGTAAGAACATTCAGGTCACCGAAAATCATCTTCAATGCGCAAGATTACTCAGAAATGATCAACTGAATGGACTGTGAATGACCTTCACCTCCATTGTTGGCAGAAATCAGTGACGACGAGATCAAATAATCGCACATCAACACTAGCAACAGTGACTCAATCCCTCACTGGAACATTACTTTCAAGCAATTCCCAGTTCACTCGCAGGCTGTTGAACGTTGTATAAAACTCGTCATGGAAGCCTAAGGAAACGTTTGTGGAGCTGAATCTCGAAATGGATTTATAAAAACTTCACCCGCAAATCAGTCCTCAAAGAACCTTCGGCTACAAAATAGAGAACAGTACAAATGAACTGGTTCAACTAACATGGACTTTTTTATAAAAGTAAGTTTGTTGTTAAAAACTATACTGTCACTTAAATATTTAAACTTTTTAAATATAGAGCAAGTTGAAAAGTATCATGCCCGTTGTTACTGTTGGACTGTGAATGATCTTCACCTCCATTGTTGGCAGAAACCAGTGACGACGAGATAAAAAAAAATCGCACATCTACACTATAAACAGTGACTCAATCCGTGACTGGAACATTACTTTCAAGCAATCATGTCATACGAATAACTATCTTTTTAGGTACTGTTTACTATAGCATGGTTCTTTTGTTCAAAAATGAACAAGTAGTTCCGTGAAGAACTATACAGCCTATTTTCATATATCCTGCTCATGTTAATTGCCTCTATCAACATGCAAAATTTCAGTTTAATTGCTGTAACAGATTTGTAGATATTGAGAACCGTCTAAATATTTCATATGGTCGCCAGGTTGGACTTTTATTTTTGTACTATTACATTAAGATTATTGTGTACATGTGGTATTCAAACTTCAATCGCATGATTAGAACACAAGAAGTAAAAACGAGATTTTAAAATTACGCACAGCAGCCATCTTGTGATTATGCAAACAATTGAAATCAATTAGATGCCAGTGGATCAACATTTGTATAAGCAATTAACGTGCAACGTTTCAAGGCACTCGGATAGTTAATTCGCGAGAAACGTCCATTTAAATATTTATACATCGCGTCACCGCCATGTTGGATTTGTGCTCACCAGGTTACTGAAAGTCCTATAGGTGAACATATGTTCATAGTCTCTATGAACATAAAAAAACAGTTTGGTTGCTGTAAAAGATTCATAGATAATGAGAACCGTCTAAATATTTCGGAAGCTCGCCATTTAGGATTGTTATATGTATAGGCCATAGAGGTATGAACCATTCAATGACAATTATTGCCAAGGTTCATTATTCAAACTTTCACTTAGATCGCATGATTACGACACAAGAAATAAAATCGTAATTTTAAAATTTCGCACAGCCGCCATCTTGAGGTTATGTAAACAATTGAATTAAATTAGATGGCAGTGCATTACAATCTGCAAAATCATTTACTGCACCACATTCCACAGCGCTCAGAGAGTTAAATCACGAGAAAAGTCTATTAAAATATTTCAAATTCGCTTGGTCGCCATGTTCGTTTTCTACTTTACAGGTTTATGAAATATACATATGTAAACTTGTATCAGTACCCTTTATCACCGTACGAAATTGCAGGGTGATATATGTAATAATTTCGGAGATATAGAATGTCAGTGAAATATTTCGCACAGCCGCCATTTTGAGGTTATGTAAACAATTGAACTAAATTAGACTCCAGTGCATTACAATGTGTATAAACATTTGCTGTACCAAGTTTTATTACGTTTGGATAGTTAAATCGCGAGAAAAGTCTATTTAAAAGTCTCAAATTCGATTGACCGCCATGTTGGTTTTGTAGTCACCAGGTTTTTGAAAGTCTCATAGGTGAAATTCTAGTAGTGCCCTTTATCACCGTGCACAATTTCAGGGCGATATCGGTAATAGTTTCGGAGATATTGCATGCTAGTGAAATATTTCGCACAGACGCCATGTTGGATTGGTGAGACGTAACAAAATTTGAAGGGCACGGTCGAGGTCGCCGGGAAAAGTGCTATGAACTTACCGAGTTTCATTGAAATCGCTCCAGCCGTTTAGATTTTATTAGGGGGGGGGGGGGGGGCACACACACCTCACACACACACACACACACACACACACGCACACACACACGGACAAAAGGAGATAATGAGGGAGTAAACGTACATTCCATTATTTAGTTAATTATCCATTGGATGGTATTTACCTGAAGTTAAGGACCGTAAATGTACGATTCACATTATCTTATTATGTTAAATGCTTATGCCGTTTATCAGAAACACCCATATATCCAATCCTGCGCATGTTTGAATAAGTTTCCGTACATATTAATTTTTGAACCTGTTTTATTTTTATCGTACCTGGTGACAAACTTTGAAATGCTACAAAATGCTATTTTCCAAAATGAAAGCTCTACAAAATCAACTTGAAAATGCTATTTTATCGTGTCTTTAGTAATAACCAAATAACCCATACCAAGCGACCGCTGCCCAGCCATTTGGCCTGCAGATATTGGGATGACGCGTGGTCAGTGAATCGGGTCCTCCCGGGCGATAATCATGGCTTTCGTGACCGGGGCGCTGCCTCACTGTCAGACAGCTACTCAATTGTCCTCACGAGGCTTAGTGCACCCCGTTCCAGCCCTCACGTCAGTTTCTAAAATCCCTGACGGAGCCGGGAATCGAACCCTAAATGCAAAGGTGTATGTTTCACAAAACTCAACCGAGGGAGTCGGAAGGTGCTGTTTGCGCCAAAATCTTCCAAATCGTCTCAATAGTATAGGAAAACTCTTGCATTCTCTAAATATTGGCAACCCACTGATTCAGCCTCCTACTGACCCGTCCATCGTTGGCTGGATCCTCAACTAGCCATTGGAGAGAAACTGAAGCTAAATACAGTTCACATCAGACAAATGGAGGTTATAGGAAACAGCTTCTACTTGAAGAAAGAAGAGCTGATGGATTGGCTATTGGCAATAACATGACGGATTACAGGAAGTAGATGTATCACCTGTCAATCATGAGTATTGCACATACAGAACAAATAGTCAAGTAGCTGTCATCAACGTGAATCCTCATGATGAGCTAACAAAATATCTTCGGAGTTTAATGCTGCTGTTGGATTTGTTGTTGTTCTTAAATCATTGTTCTGAACTTCGGATATCATGGTCATCACTAGGGAGTATTGTTAAAATGTTTGATAACACAGGTCTACGGTGATTTTGCTGTTTTGAATTTTTGAGTCATTTTGAAGTAATATGCATGTCCTGATGCCAAATATGATACCGTACCCATTTACTTGTATCACACACTTTTCTTTTAGTCTTATTTTTTGTCTTAGTAACGTTATTGCATACTACACACTATCTTTTAGTTTTAAAATAATCTTTTGTTTCAGGAATGCTATTTGTTGGACCTAAAAACCTGTGGTGGTAGCACTGCAAAATGTTGTTGAACTCCTTGCCAGATGGCAGCACTTAAATCCTTGGTGATGTGAATTCAGTTGAAAGCTCTAAGTGACCAGCTAGAATTCCAAACGAAGAAGTTTACTTTGAATACGTTTGCATTTATTGTCAGTGTATTTTTAGCCTACTTTTCACATTTTGCAAAAATGAGGAAAAAGTAGACTTATGAGATTGGGCAAATGTGTGTCTGTCTGTCCTTATGTCTGTCTATCTGTCCTTCTGTCTGTCTGTCTGTCTGTCTGGCTGTGTGTGTCCCCCCCCTATCAACTCCTAAACGGCTGCAGCAATCGAAACAAAATTTGGTAGGAGTAAAGATCTATACCTGAATATCTCACGGCCATATTTGAAAATGATGACAGTGTTACCAACTGATGAAGAATCGCAATTGAAATTTGAGCTCCATGTTGGATATCTTGGAAGGTATGAATGGGAGCTATTTCAAAATTGGCACACGTATGGATAAAAATATTGCAGTTTAATTTCCAGGAGGCCATACATGGCAGTGTTGCCAGAATTTAAATGCATATAACTTCTACACTATCAATTGGAATGCAACCAAATTTCGTATGTGCTCTGTGTACTTAAACAGATATGACTGAGCGTATTCTTAAAAGCCACCAGGGCTGCCAACTGTTAATAAATGCTCTCAATTTTTTAAAATCCAAATACCCATTTATCAGAAAGTATGCAAGCCGACAGCTTTAAACTATGCACACGTATAGTACCTGACATTCTATATTAATTTGGAGTAACTTATATACGTCAGTGCTACCAACATGATTCTAAGCCTGCTGAGAGGTCCAACTTTAAATACATGTAACTTCTATACTATCATTTGAATTTCAACCAAATTTCGTGTGTGTTATGTGTACCATAACATATATAAGAGTAACCTGGGCTGCCAACTGTTAATAAATCCTGTCTCTTTTTTTTGTTACCCTAATATCAATATATCAGAAGGTATGCAAGCCAATAGCTCTATACTTTGCACACGTATAGTACCTGGCCTTCTAGAATACTTTTGGAGTAACTAATATAGGCCTACGTCAGTGCTGCCAACATGATTCTAAGCCTGCTGATAGGTCCAATTTTAAAATGCATGTAACTTCTATAGACTACTAACTAATAGATTTCATTCAAAATTGACACAACAATAGATCATACTATTTCAGATTATTTCTGACCAATACATGTATGTCATTGTTGCCAACATCGCGCGCTGTTAGATCCAATGTTGAACTGCATGTAACGTCCATGATATCCATTGGACTTCAACCAAATTTTGTATTCTGTACCTTAAGAGATGGAACTAAGAGTATATTCAGTCACCAGGGCTGCCAACTGTAGTTCTCTATTAGGCTACATTATGCCAGGTATACAGTATTTCGAACTAATTCGAAATTTCGATATTAGCAACTTAATTTCGTCATTATTCTAGGTAGATCCATATAGATTAATCATTGGCATGAATCTTAAATTTAAAGAAAAGTAGGCTCTTTAGTTCGTCACGGAACTTCTTGTTTGCAATTAACATTGAATATTTCATTCTCGAATTGTAAAAGAAGCCTGATGTGATAGGAGAAAAGGGGCGTTTTTTTTTTTGAAAAAGGCTTTACTCAATTGTATATAATCACTTTTCAGAAGTAAAACAGCGTTTAAAAAGTTCCATTTTGTAGACCTGTGAAATCTGTGTTATTGTCATAACTATAACAGTGTGTAACTGTGATTCCAATAACGGACTACTCCAACTCCAACAGTTTTGAGAGGGGGGGACCTGGGGAAGATTTGAACTCAGGAAGGCCACACTGAGCGCCGCTATTCAAACCTTCGATCTTCGGGTTTCCAACTTTCCCTTGCAGTCGTGACGTTTGAATTAACGTGCACGGTTACGCTGCGTGGTAGCTGAATATGAGCTACTAAGGCTCTATGAAGTATAAGCGAAACCGATTAGTGTCGC
The DNA here is from genome assembly GCA_946902985.2 of Meconema thalassinum. Taxonomy (NCBI): domain Eukaryota; kingdom Metazoa; phylum Arthropoda; class Insecta; order Orthoptera; family Tettigoniidae; genus Meconema; species Meconema thalassinum. The sequence continues at coordinate 389,525,593 of OX336393.1, read as the reverse complement.
TCAGCCCGTTAAAGCAGACCATTCCAAGTGATGCCTCGTGGCAGACCTGGGCTTGTAGGAGGCGCGCAGAAAAGAGAGAGAATTTTAATTTTAATGTGCTTAAGGCAGGGTGAACACTGAAGAAATGGGTTTCATGAAACTAGTAACTTTGGTTTTGTGAAATCATTTGATTTAAACGCACAGGAAGGTGCACACTAGGTTTCTTGAAACTTTAGTTTCATTTGGTTTCATGAAATACGGTATGCTTCACGCAACCAAAACGATAGGTTTCGTCAGTTAAGTTACTGTCTTATCATTGCCCGAAAGTTCAGTTTTGATTATTTGGGTTTGTTTGTGTTTATAGTTGTGCGTCAAAGAACCAATCTCCAGTTTGTGTCATTGTTTCCTTATTGTTGAGCCAACTAATTCTAACAACTAAACAAAGAGAGGCTAGGACATCCTATGATAACTTTGAAATTTCTCATCATCCGCACTGATTTTGGACGAGCTACAACATATCAAGTGTTCTTTCCTTCCAGATTTACTGGGTGAACCCAATACTTCCTTCTCTTTTGTTTTTCTTTTTCATCCACCGCCATAAAATAAACAGATCTTCGTCAGAAGACATGATGAAATGGTTTCGTATTTCTGCCCTGAACAATGAAACCAGTTTCTTCAGTGTGCACAGTGCCTTAGCCACTGAGGGTAATGAGCCCCTGTATACAATGTTGTGGTCTACAAATAATAAGAAAGAAACTAAAACCTAGTTTACCAACTAATAATGCAAAAAAAAGCATGTCACTCATAACTATGCATAACAATTATTAAACATATAAAGTAACATAGCATACAGAAGAAGAATATTAAAAAATACATATTTTTTATTTATTTTGTCATAAAAATCACTGCACGAACAGAAATAAACATTTACATACTTTTTTCTGTGCTACATGTGGTCTAACATTAATACTCAGAAATAAAATACAAAAATCTAATTCAAAAGATGTTCAAATTTAAATATTTTTTACATAGATAAGGTACAAAAACAATATTGGATTATAAAACTAAAGATTTAAAAAGTACTGTGTAATGGATTGTAAAAATTCTTAAGCTACCAATATACAGTACATGGATATTTCCATTTCGATATGTATAAATGTCAAAAAGATACTATAGTAATCACTGATTTAAAATATGAAAATTCCATTAATAGTACATTGGCTGATGAACAATTCTCGGATTAACAGAAGTCTTAGCAATTAACCATTTGTTATAATTTTGCTTGAATCTTCTTAACCTATATAGATAGATATATAAACTTCTTCCGAATGGATGGTTAAATCTATTGTTAAAAGAAATTACGTCACATTAAAAAGACTATACGATAATTCTAATATGAATCATGATGTACTGTAGCATTAATACAACAAGATTTTCAGTAAAGAACATATAGCCTACTTTCTCCTAAATCTATGGGTATTGTTATAACTCTTTGTCCTTTTCAAGGAGTATAATTGAATGTTTGATGTAGTAGCTTGTAGAAATACGTGTTATACGGATATTAAAAATGAATATGAGGTGCCCTTTGCTAGTGCTACATCTGTACAAAATTTCATTCACTTCGGTTTCACCGTGTTTAAATTGATATGGTGAATCGATTTGCACACACACATGGCCGCTATCTGCAAACTATTGGGCTAATGATCTTGTAGTTTAGTCAAAAGATGCTTCCCCCAAAAAGGTATGTTGTTGCAAAATTTGGTAGAGATCAAATAATTAGGTTGGTCGTGATTTGATTTGATTTGGGTGGCCGCCATTCCGTTTCCGTCAAGATGGCGGCAATATAAAACATGACCCTGAGGTGCCCTTTGCCAGTGCTACCTACGTACCAAATTTCGTTCAATTCGGTTTTACCGTGTTTGAATTGATAGGGGAATCGATTTGCATACATATATGACCGCCATATGTAAACTGTTGGACTGACGACAATGTAGCTTTGTCAAAGAATGCTTTTCACATGAAGGTATGTTGTTGAAAAATTTGGTAGAGATCAGATGATAAGGTTGGTATTAATTTGATTTAAGCCATTAACATTTGGGTGGCCACCATTACGTTTCCGTCAAGATGGCGGCGATATAAAACATGACAATGAAGTGCCCTTTGCTAGTGTTACATCTGTACCAAATTTCGTTCAATTCGGTTTCACCGTGTATGAATAGATAGGGGGAATAAATTTGCACGCATACATGGCTGGCATCCGCAATTTATTGGGCTGATGACCTATTAGTTTGGTCAAACGATTCTACATACATAAAGGTATAATGTTGCAATAACCGGTTGAGATCAGATGATTAGGTTGGTCGTAATTTGATTTAAGCTTTTAACATTCGGGTGGCTGCCATTACGTTTTCGTCAAGATGGCGGCAATATAAAACATGACACTGAGGTGCCCTTTGCTAGTGCTACCTCTGTACCAAATTTCGTTTCATTCGGTTTCACCGTGTTTGAATTAATAGGGGGAATCGATTTGCGCACAAACATAGCCGCCATCCGCAAACTTTTGGGCTGATGACATTGTAATTTGGTCAAAGGATGTTCCCCACACAAATGTATATATGTTGCAAAATTTGGCAGAGATCGAATGATTAGGTTAGTCGTAATTTATTTAAGCTTTGAACATTTGGGTGGCCGCCATTATGTTTCCGTCAAGATGGCTGCGATATAAAACAAGACACTGAGGTGCCCTTTGCTAGTGCTACCTTTGTACCAAATTTCGTTCAATTCGGTTTCACCGTGTTTGACTTGATTGAGGGAATCGATTTGCACCCATACATGGCCGCCATCTGAAAACTATTGGGTTGATGACCTTGTAGTTTAATCAAAAGACGCTCGCCATATAAGCATATGTTGTTGCAAAATTTGGCAGATATCGGATGATTAGGTTAGTCGTAATTTGATTTAAGCTCTGAACATTTGGGTGGCCGCCATTACGTTTCCGTAAAGATGGCGGCGATATAAAACATGACACTGAGGTGTCCTTTGCTAGTGCAACCTCTGTACTAAATATCATTCAATTCGGTTTCACAGTGTTCGAATTGATAGGGGGGGAACAGACATTCAGAGTACACACACTCACAGACACACAGTCTCACAGACACACACACACCCACACACAGACACACACTTTTTCGCCCTGTGTTGATCTCATAAGTCTACTTTCATGTTTAGCAAAAATCGAAAGTAGGCTAAAAATAGAGTAAGATACGTAGACTACACATAGTGCAAGAATTACCTGATTTCCAGAACTACTGCCAACTCTACGGAAGTTATAACCTGGAAAATAAAAATAAATGTATTAAAAACCACGCTGTATGATACGGGTATATATTCAAGAAACGTACTAAATATTTCTACTTTAGATTGAGAAGCACATTTGTGGTTTGCGAATTCAACACCAGAGATGTTATGTTCTTCTTCAGGCATCTAGACGTTAGGTATTTCCTGAGTTCCGTAATGTTAACGGGGTTCGAAAATGAGTAAGGATGGAATGCATTAGAGAGCTGTGATGCTGTGTAAAGGAATGATTTATTGAAATTATTTGTACGGGGATCTGTCGAGTCGATTTAATAAATCTATTTTCCCTACAATGGATAGCGTTCATTGGTTAAAACACATTATAGAGGTAACCAGGTTTGATGATATTGATAAATGTTGTTTTAAGGGGCCTAACATCTAGGTTATCGTCCCCTAATGTAATGAATGAAACCAAATTGATAATAATATTAATAATAATAATAATAATAATAATATAATATAATATAATAATAATAATGAAAATGAAAATCCACAGCCTGCTTCCAGTCACCGACCGGGTCAGGAATGGAATGAATGAAGCCCCCATCTAGCGGCGAGGATATGAACTGTGCCGGCTGCCGAGGCCTGACGCACTTCTCTGGGGCAATGATTAAATGAATGACAGATGAAATGAAATGATAGTGGAGAGTGTTGCTGGAATGAAATGTTGACAGGGAAAACCGGAGTACCCGGAGAAAAACCTGTCTGCCTCCGTTTTGTCCAGCACAGATCTCACATGGAGTGACCGGGATTTGAACCACGGACCCAGTGGTGAGAGGTCGGCGTGCTGCCGGCTAAGCCACGGAGGCTTCAATAATAATAATAATAATAATAATAATAATAATAATAATAATAATAATATCGTATCGCCTCGAGTACCAGTTGCAAGCTTTGTTATTTGATGCCCAAACGGCAGCTTGCATGTCGAATTTTGTTGTTCCTTGGAACGCTATCTAAGTCAAGGAGGTTAGATATCTAAGCTCCTTGGCACTATAGCGCTCTCTATTAGAGAAAGGAGGAACTCTTTTGTGTTGGCAGAAATTCCCGAGATTAATTTTGCCATTATGAACACGGCCTACTGAATTCTAATGGGTTCTTTAACATGCCAACATCGTATGACATGCTTGCCGTGATTTTTGTTCCCTTTCAAAAATCACTTACCGCGGCCAGGAGCGAACCTGCAAGCTTGGGATTGGCAGTCCGACACGATAACCACTCACCCACCGTGGCAAGCTATTGAAATTGAAATCTAACTACTTACATAATAGAAGAAGAAATGGACAAAAGAAGTATAAGGGAAATTATAAAACAAGGAATGAGGAATGAGGGACGTGGAAGGAAATAGAGCCATGAAAGGCTGAGAGGGAAGGGGGAAAGGAGAAGGTCCGCCCCAGAGGCACATGAAAAATTGAAAATACCGAACCCAGCTCAAGAATTGGCCAACTCTCGAACTCACCAGGCGTGAGCACAATCCAGGGTGCACTATAATTGGTGGGTCTACATACAGTACTCCTACAGGGCCTCGAGCAATATTTTATGCAATATTTTCTACAGTATGTTAGAATCGCAATTGAGAGATGCATAGATTCAGGAAGTTCCAACTACTGCATACTAAGGTGTAATGTGTATAATTATGTCTAAAATGCAGTGAACTCAGGTATTTTGAAATCTGTAATTTTAGGTTGTTTCTCATGTCGGTATACACTACTAAACCATATTCGGTGATTGGGAATTTTTGACGGCGTGTACTGTAAGGTATATTCCGCTTCAAGATATGCATTAATGATATCGCCTTCTTTATTAGGCTACAACTGTGGTATACCCTGTTCAATGTTGTCCAAGGAATTGCTGTAGGGCAGGCTGTTCCAGTCGAGCAACTCGCTCGTGAGCAGCGGAGTACTCGCCGCCATCCGTGAGTAAACCTGCAACATGCAATACAGCTCTGCTGTGGGGGGCTGCCGTCACTTCGCGGTGGATACATCAAGACTGGCAGGAAGTGCATGAACTTGTGTTATGACCTTCGCCCAGTGACGTATTGGCTCTCACCCCCAATCCCTCCCCAACCTACTCCTAGCATCACTGCTGAGTACTCGCGTGTACGCTTACTCAAACTTATGGATTTGGAACAGCCTGCTGTAGGGGATATCACTGTCTAGTAATTTCATCAATAGAAGTGAGTTAAAATCGACATATTTTAGGAGTTTAGTATAGCCAATGCATATAAGTTGAGTCTTAAATATTTAGCTGGAGGTGGGCGATGTCTTCGTTGAAAATGTAAATGAACCGGTACTGCAATGACACGCATTTAAGGGACTAAAATAGAAGTAGGCCTGAAAATCATCAGTGTATATATATATATAGCATAGACTTCTTTTAAATACACTAGACATATCATTTAGACCAGAGTTTCCAAAACGTTTTTGTGTGTGTGCCTCTTTAAGAGATGAGAATCTCTCGCGTACCACCTAATGTTTGGGAGATATAGAAACTATAACCCCCGTCACCACTACGTAGGAGACCAAAAGATGGATTGTAAATTGTGTTTGTTCGAGTTCAAGTTCAAATAATAACAAAACGTTCCGTGACGAACTAAAGAGCCTACTTTTCTTAGAATTAAGTTTCATGCCAATAATTAATCTACAGTATATGAACCTATCTAGAATAATGAAATTAAGTTGGTAATATTGAAATGTCTAATTAGTTCCAAATATACCTGGTATAATGTAGCCTAATAGAGCATTACAGTTGGCAGCCCTGGTGACTGAATATATTCTTAGTTCCATCTCTTAAGGTACAGATTAAAAAAATTGGTTGAAGTCCAATGGACGTTACATGCAGTTAGACATTGGATCTATCAGCACGCGTAAAAGCATGTTGGCAACAATGTCATGCGTGTGGTGGTCAGAAATAGCCTAATCAGAAATATTATGATATCTTGTTGTGCCAATTTTGGACGAAATCCATTTGTTAGTATAGAAGTTACATGTATTTTAAAATTGGACCTATCAGCAGGCATAGAATCATGTTGGCAGCACTGACTTATATTAATTACTCCAAATTAATCTAGAATGTCAGGTGCTATACGTGTGCAAAGTATAGGGCTGTTGGCTTGCATACTTCCTGATATATTGATATTAGGATAAAATAATAGAGAGAGCAATTATTAACAGATGGCAGCCCTGGTGGCTCTTAAGAATACGTTCAGTCATATCTGTTTATGTACACATATTACATACAAAATTTGGTTGAAATCCAATTGATAGTGTAGAAGTTATAGGCATTTAAAAATTGGACTTATCAGGAGGCTTAAAATTATTTTGGCAACGCTATCATGTATGGCCTCCTGGAAATTAAACTGAAATAGTGGTATCTACATGTGTGCCAATTTTGGAATAGCTCCCATGCATACCCTCCAAGATATCCAACATGGAGCTCAAATTTCTAGTGCGTTTTTTCAGCAGTTGGTAGCACTGACATCATTTTCAAATATGGACGTGAGATATTCCGGTATACATCTTTACTCATACTAAATTTGGTTTCGATTTCTGCAGCCGTTTAGGAGTTGATAGACACACACACACACACACACACACACACAGCCACACAGACAGACAGACAGACAGACAGAAGGACAGACAGACAGACAGACACACATTTTCCCGGATCGATCTCATAGGTCTACTTTTTCCTCATTTTTGCAAAATGTGAAAAGTAGGCTAAAAAGTGTGTCCAGTTGTTTTATTATTTACTAGCAGAAGTACCCGTTCTTCGAACGGTGTTGTATATTAACACCAGACATTATAAATTGATCTACTGTTGCAATGGTTAGCGGTTTGTCATTCCTTCATAAGTTTATCAGAACGAAGTTAGTTTTCTGGGAATATCACAAACACTGTTAATTTAAGGGCCTTAAGATGTGGTTTTCGGAGACCCCTTATAGACTCGCGAATTTTGTGTCTCACAATGAGAAGCGCAACAAATGCTTTGATCGTCTTTCTAGGATAATTTTTATATTTCGCCAAGTTTAGCATGTATTTTGAGAAGTTTCTCCCTATATCCACTCTTCTACTGTATGAAAAGTACGGTGAGGAGTTTTATAAATGATTGGTGTATTGACTCATGTTTACCATACCTAATTTTACGATGCTCCAAGCATCCGAACACGATGTATAGGCGTACATAAAGATACACAGAAATACAGACAGACAATTCTATTGTCTACAACATATCACCCAGATATTCAAATATGGATATATCTACCATACATATCAAACAAAATCATCCCTACAATGTCGACAAAAAAAAAAAAAAAAAGATTAGTTAAAATGTGCTCTCAAACTGAATTCACCGAACGTGTACTTCCTGACGTGAAATAGATTTGAAAGCCTTGTAGACGAAACGCAATACACCTCACATAAAAGATGACCTTCTACGTTGTGTTAGGTCCCCATACACAGGAAGACCTCTTTCATAAATTATAAAGGATTGTGGTGCATGAACATTCAGGTTCTTTAGCCTCAAATGGCCCAAATTCCTAAAAGCCGCAAAAAATGCTGATTCAATTCAGGAATTTTTGAAAATAATGTTGCTGTTTGTAGATATAATAGACTTTCTGTACTATATGTAGCACGTGAAATTGCATGAAAAAATTCTAATTCTTAATTGCATTGACGAATTATACAGTCTACTGTACGTTGGTTCCGTGATAACCTTATAGCCATTTGCAAACTTACACAGAAATGTAATAAATAGAGTAGCCTAATAATAATATCGTATGGCCTCGGTGCCGGGTGAAAGCTTCGTAATTTGACACCCATAGGGTAGCTTGCATGTCGAAATTTCGTTGTTCCTTGAATCACTATGAAAGTCAAGGAGGGTAGATATCTAAGCCCCTTGAACACTATAGCGCTTTCTAGTAGAGAAATGAGGAACTTTGCGTTGGCGGAAACTCCTGAGGTTAATTTTGCCATTATGAACACGGCCTACTGAATTCAAATGGGTTATTTGACAGGCCAACATCGTATGACATGCGAGTCGTATTTTTGCCGCCTTTCAAAAATCACGTACAGGCCGGACGTTTGTTTTAGACGATTGCCCTTGACCTTGAAGCCTGCGGGTGAGCCTGTACACAGTCACTCTCTCACCCTATCACCTCACATTTGTCACCACCGATCTGATGTAATGGAATTCCAGACTTGAGCAGACAGTACAGTCCACGTCGAAGTATTGTGTGAAACGGAAGTACACGTTACGTAGTTACGAACAGAACGTCATTATATTTGCCAGTGACTATACTTCAGCAATAGTGTGAAACAGTTTTATCAATCATCGGAGCGCTTGGGGCAGCTGATAATAACACAGGTACTGTAGTAACTCGCCTCCAGGCTTCCATTAAGATTTTTCACTCTTCTAAAACAAACGTCCGGCCTGTACCACGGCCAGGAGTGAACCTGCAATCTTGGGGTTAGTAGACCGACACGCTATCCACTCATCCACCGTGGCAAGGTATAAATGGAGTGACCTTGCTTCTTACAGAAATAGATGGAAAGTTGGATGCCACCCCTTGAGATAATGTTGTCATGGTTACCGATTTCCATTCCTTCATTAGTTTGTTAAAGTAAATTAAATTATTCATAATGTTGAATTTTGGGCTTATGCCGTGTTTTATTATATTGCAATTCGACGCGTTTCGAAAGAAACCATGTCTTTCATCGTCAGGAATAATCTGGAATACGACAATGTTGCTAAGAGAAAGCAACGAAGAACATATAGAAGGTGCCCAAAGATGGACGCCATTATAGCCCCATGTTAGGGACAACGGAAAGCAGCAGTGAATTACTTTCTCAGGGTTCTGATAATAGGTAGCCAGGATTCACTGAGATTGTAGCCGGTGTCGCGGTTGAAATTATCTGGGTGTTTACGTATTTCAACCGCCTCCCTGATGATTCTGGGACGATATTGCTTTATACGGGCAAGAACATCCACCCCTTGGAACATGACATCATGGCCAGGTGTTAAAGCATGATCGGCAACAGCTGATTTATCAGGTTGAATGAGCCTGATACATCTATTATGTTCCTTAATGCGAGTGCATATTGTTCTCGAAGTCTGCCCGATGTAAACCTTGCCACAAGTACAGGGAACTCTGTAGATACCCGGTTGTTGCAATTTAGGCAAACTGTCCTTAGTTGGTCGCAGGAGTTGCCTAATCTTAACAGAAGTTCCAAATACAGTCCGTATGTTGTATCGACGTAGGATTTTAGCAATACGATCCGTTGTGTTATGTATGTACGGAAGGTAAGCAGTTCCTCTTACATCTCTTTTCTCAACTGACGTCCTATTATTATTTTTTTTTGGTTTCAGAACCGTAGAAATCAAAGCCTTGCTATAACCGTTGCTCTCAAAGGTGGTTCGCAGGGTGTTAATTTCTTCTTGTAAAGAAGACACTTCACAAATCCTCCTAGCCCTGGTAGTTAGAGTTGTAAGGATACCATGTTTCTGGGCAGGGTGATGGTGAGAACTTGCGTGGAGATATCTATTGGTGTGTGTAGGCTTACGAAAAACTCTGTGTCCTAAAGATCCATCCTCTTTCTTGGTGACGAGAACATCTAAAAAAGGTATTTTGCCGTCAGATTCCTTTTCCATGGTGAAACAAATAGAAGGGTGCTGGAGATTAAGGTGATCCAGGAAATGGCTAAGATTTTCCTCACCTTCCGTCCAAACAACGAACGTGTCATCCACATAACGCCACCAGATCTTCGGTTTGAAAGGAGCCGACGACAAAGCTTTCTCTTCAAAGTTCTCCATGAAGAAATTAGCCACAACAGGAGAGAGAGGACTACCCATGGCCACACCATCAGTCTGCTCATAAAAATTCCCATTCCATAGAAAGTAGGAGGAGGTCATGCAGTGATAAAAAAGTCTTGTGATGTCTTCAGGAAAAAGGCCATTAATGAGAGACATAACACCATCAATAGGTACTCTCGTAAACAGAGACACCACGTCGAGACTCACTAGAATATCACCCGGCTGAAGTGTTATAGCTTTTAACTTTTCCACGAAGTGTGTGGAATCCTTAATGTACGAAGGCGTGTTACCCAGAAGCGGCTGAAGTAGTCTACCTAAGTATTTGGAAAGGGCATATGTAGGAGAACCAATCGTACTAACAATGGGTCTAAGAGGAACATCGTCCTTATGTATTTTAGGAAGACCATAGAGTCTCGGAGGAATAGCATCCCCTGGAAGGAGAGTCTTCGCTGCATCCGCTGGAATAGATGATTGCTTGATCAATTTGACGGTGACATTTGAGTAGCGAGTAGTAGGATCACGACTATTAATCCTATATACAGGATCTGATAACAAAGACGAGATCTTGGAATCATAATCAACCTTATCCAATACCACTGTCGCATTACCCTTGTCAGCGGGGAGAACGATAATATCAGAATTGTCCCTTAGATCTTTAAGTGCCCGGCTTTCACCTTGTTTTAAGTTGGTGTTAGGTGGCTTAGCTGTCTTGAGAACTCGGGAACATTCTTGCCTGGCTTCCTCGGCCTCTTCAGGTGTGAGGTGATGTACTGAGGATTCTACGGATGTAATAAGTTCTTCAATAGGAATTCTTCTAGGCGCTACAGCAAAATTGAGACCTTTAGCGAGAACTGCCTGTTGGGTATCACTTAGGGGGTTGCTGGACAAATTTACGACAACCTTGTTAGCATCAAGTCTAATGGCTTGAGATTTCTGCAACTGACATAACCTATCATATTTGGAAATATGTCTGTCCCTCACCTGATCTAGAACGCTGTTAGCTTGCACTGAAGAAATACGATCGAAGATATTCCATAATTCCTCACTTACGAAGTTTGAGAGGCGTAGATGTAGCTGTAGTAACTCCCTCGAAATAAAATCCAACTGCTTACGAGTATGCTGTAACCTCTCTATCAATAACGCCTTGCTTGCACGACGATAGATTCTCGTTGCCTTAGGTGTTCTGAAGGAATGCTTCAACATAACAAAATTCGGTAGAATATCATGATCCCGGCATCTTAGGAGAAAAGCGAGTGAAGAGATTAGACACACCTTCTTGCGTCGTAACCTACTGAATCTAGACATCAGTCGGAAAATATCCTCCCCATAGAGGTTTCTAATATTGTCATTTAGACTTTCACGGCCCGTGTTATTATTCATAATGTTGAATTTTGGGCTTATGCCGTGTTTTATTATATTGCAATTCGACGCGTTTCGAAAGAAACCATGTCTTTCATCGTCAGGAATAATCTGGAATACGACAATGTTGCTAAGAGAAAGCAACGAAGAACATATAGAAGGTGCCCAAAGATGGACGCCATTATAGCCCCATGTTAGGGACAACGGAAAGCAGCAGTGAATTACTTTCTCAGGGTTCTGATAATAGGTAGCCAGGATTCACTGAGATTGTAGCCGGTGTCGCGGTTGAAATTATCTGGGTGTTTACGTATTTCAACCGCCTCCCTGATGATTCTGGGACGATATTGCTTTATACGGGCAAGAACATCCACCCCTTGGAACATGACATCATGGCCAGGTGTTAAAGCATGATCGGCAACAGCTGATTTATCAGGTTGAATGAGCCTGATACATCTATTATGTTCCTTAATGCGAGTGCATATTGTTCTCGAAGTCTGCCCGATGTAAACCTTGCCACAAGTACAGGGAACTCTGTAGATACCCGGTTGTTGCAATTTAGGCAAACTGTCCTTAGTTGGTCGCAGGAGTTGCCTAATCTTAACAGAAGTTCCAAATACAGTCCGTATGTTGTATCGACGTAGGATTTTAGCAATACGATCCGTTGTGTTATGTATGTACGGAAGGTAAGCAGTTCCTCTTACATCTCTTTTCTCAACTGACGTCCTATTATTATTTGTTGGTTTCAGAACCGTAGAAATCAAAGCCTTGCTATAACCGTTGCTCTCAAAGGTGGTTCGCAGGGTGTTAATTTCTTCTTGTAAAGAAGACACTTCACAAATCCTCCTAGCCCTGGTAGTTAGAGTTGTAAGGATACCATGTTTCTGGGCAGGGTGATGGTGAGAACTTGCGTGGAGATATCTATTGGTGTGTGTAGGCTTACGAAAAACTCTGTGTCCTAAAGATCCATCCTCTTTCTTGGTGACGAGAACATCTAAAAAAGGTATTTTGCCGTCAGATTCCTTTTCCATGGTGAAACAAATAGAAGGGTGCTGGAGATTAAGGTGATCCAGGAAATGGCTAAGATTTTCCTCACCTTCCGTCCAAACAACGAACGTGTCATCCACATAACGCCACCAGATCTTCGGTTTGAAAGGAGCCGACGACAAAGCTTTCTCTTCAAAGTTCTCCATGAAGAAATTAGCCACAACAGGAGAGAGAGGACTACCCATGGCCACACCATCAGTCTGCTCATAAAAATTCCCATTCCATAGAAAGTAGGAGGAGGTCATGCAGTGATAAAAAAGTCTTGTGATGTCTTCAGGAAAAAGGCCATTAATGAGAGACATAACACCATCAATAGGTACTCTCGTAAACAGAGACACCACGTCGAGACTCACTAGAATATCACCCGGCTGAAGTGTTATAGCTTTTAACTTTTCCACGAAGTGTGTGGAATCCTTAATGTACGAAGGCGTGTTACCCAGAAGCGGCTGAAGTAGTCTACCTAAGTATTTGGAAAGGGCATATGTAGGAGAACCAATCGTACTAACAATGGGTCTAAGAGGAACATCGTCCTTATGTATTTTAGGAAGACCATAGAGTCTCGGAGGAATAGCATCCCCTGGAAGGAGAGTCTTCGCTGCATCCGCTGGAATAGATGATTGCTTGATCAATTTGACGGTGACATTTGAGTAGCGAGTAGTAGGATCACGACTATTAATCCTATATACAGGATCTGATAACAAAGACGAGATCTTGGAATCATAATCAACCTTATCCAATACCACTGTCGCATTACCCTTGTCAGCGGGGAGAACGATAATATCAGAATTGTCCCTTAGATCTTTAAGTGCCCGGCTTTCACCTTGTTTTAAGTTGGTGTTAGGTGGCTTAGCTGTCTTGAGAACTCGGGAACATTCTTGCCTGGCTTCCTCGGCCTCTTCAGGTGTGAGGTGATGTACTGAGGATTCTACGGATGTAATAAGTTCTTCAATAGGAATTCTTCTAGGCGCTACAGCAAAATTGAGACCTTTAGCGAGAACTGCCTGTTGGGTATCACTTAGGGGGTTGCTGGACAAATTTACGACAACCTTGTTAGCATCAAGTCTAATGGCTTGAGATTTCTGCAACTGACATAACCTATCATATTTGGAAATATGTCTGTCCCTCACCTGATCTAGAACGCTGTTAGCTTGCACTGAAGAAATACGATCGAAGATATTCCATAATTCCTCACTTACGAAGTTTGAGAGGCGTAGATGTAGCTGTAGTAACTCCCTCGAAATAAAATCCAACTGCTTACGAGTATGCTGTAACCTCTCTATCAATAACGCCTTGCTTGCACGACGATAGATTCTCGTTGCCTTAGGTGTTCTGAAGGAATGCTTCAACATAACAAAATTCGGTAGAATATCATGATCCCGGCATCTTAGGAGAAAAGCGAGTGAAGAGATTAGACACACCTTCTTGCGTCGTAACCTACTGAATCTAGACATCAGTCGGAAAATATCCTCCCCATAGAGGTTTCTAATATTGTCATTTAGACTTTCACGGCCCGTGTTATTATTCATAATGTTGAATTTTGGGCTTATGCCGTGTTTTATTATATTGCAATTCGACGCGTTTCGAAAGAAACCATGTCTTTCATCGTCAGGAATAATCTGGAATACGACAATGTTGCTAAGAGAAAGCAACGAAGAACATATAGAAGGTGCCCAAAGATGGACGCCATTATAGCCCCATGTTAGGGACAACGGAAAGCAGCAGTGAATTACTTTCTCAGGGTTCTGATAATAGGTAGCCAGGATTCACTGAGATTGTAGCCGGTGTCGCGGTTGAAATTATCTGGGTGTTTACGTATTTCAACCGCCTCCCTGATGATTCTGGGACGATATTGCTTTATACGGGCAAGAACATCCACCCCTTGGAACATGACATCATGGCCAGGTGTTAAAGCATGATCGGCAACAGCTGATTTATCAGGTTGAATGAGCCTGATACATCTATTATGTTCCTTAATGCGAGTGCATATTGTTCTCGAAGTCTGCCCGATGTAAACCTTGCCACAAGTACAGGGAACTCTGTAGATACCCGGTTGTTGCAATTTAGGCAAACTGTCCTTAGTTGGTCGCAGGAGTTGCCTAATCTTAACAGAAGTTCCAAATACAGTCCGTATGTTGTATCGACGTAGGATTTTAGCAATACGATCCGTTGTGTTATGTATGTACGGAAGGTAAGCAGTTCCTCTTACATCTCTTTTCTCAACTGACGTCCTATTATTATTTGTTGGTTTCAGAACCGTAGAAATCAAAGCCTTGCTATAACCGTTGCTCTCAAAGGTGGTTCGCAGGGTGTTAATTTCTTCTTGTAAAGAAGACACTTCACAAATCCTCCTAGCCCTGGTAGTTAGAGTTGTAAGGATACCATGTTTCTGGGCAGGGTGATGGTGAGAACTTGCGTGGAGATATCTATTGGTGTGTGTAGGCTTACGAAAAACTCTGTGTCCTAAAGATCCATCCTCTTTCTTGGTGACGAGAACATCTAAAAAAGGTATTTTGCCGTCAGATTCCTTTTCCATGGTGAAACAAATAGAAGGGTGCTGGAGATTAAGGTGATCCAGGAAATGGCTAAGATTTTCCTCACCTTCCGTCCAAACAACGAACGTGTCATCCACATAACGCCACCAGATCTTCGGTTTGAAAGGAGCCGACGACAAAGCTTTCTCTTCAAAGTTCTCCATGAAGAAATTAGCCACAACAGGAGAGAGAGGACTACCCATGGCCACACCATCAGTCTGCTCATAAAAATTCCCATTCCATAGAAAGTAGGAGGAGGTCATGCAGTGATAAAAAAGTCTTGTGATGTCTTCAGGAAAAAGGCCATTAATGAGAGACATAACACCATCAATAGGTACTCTCGTAAACAGAGACACCACGTCGAGACTCACTAGAATATCACCCGGCTGAAGTGTTATAGCTTTTAACTTTTCCACGAAGTGTGTGGAATCCTTAATGTACGAAGGCGTGTTACCCAGAAGCGGCTGAAGTAGTCTACCTAAGTATTTGGAAAGGGCATATGTAGGAGAACCAATCGTACTAACAATGGGTCTAAGAGGAACATCGTCCTTATGTATTTTAGGAAGACCATAGAGTCTCGGAGGAATAGCATCCCCTGGAAGGAGAGTCTTCGCTGCATCCGCTGGAATAGATGATTGCTTGATCAATTTGACGGTGACATTTGAGTAGCGAGTAGTAGGATCACGACTATTAATCCTATATACAGGATCTGATAACAAAGACGAGATCTTGGAATCATAATCAACCTTATCCAATACCACTGTCGCATTACCCTTGTCAGCGGGGAGAACGATAATATCAGAATTGTCCCTTAGATCTTTAAGTGCCCGGCTTTCACCTTGTTTTAAGTTGGTGTTAGGTGGCTTAGCTGTCTTGAGAACTCGGGAACATTCTTGCCTGGCTTCCTCGGCCTCTTCAGGTGTGAGGTGATGTACTGAGGATTCTACGGATGTAATAAGTTCTTCAATAGGAATTCTTCTAGGCGCTACAGCAAAATTGAGACCTTTAGCGAGAACTGCCTGTTGGGTATCACTTAGGGGGTTGCTGGACAAATTTACGACAACCTTGTTAGCATCAAGTCTAATGGCTTGAGATTTCTGCAACTGACATAACCTATCATATTTGGAAATATGTCTGTCCCTCACCTGATCTAGAACGCTGTTAGCTTGCACTGAAGAAATACGATCGAAGATATTCCATAATTCCTCACTTACGAAGTTTGAGAGGCGTAGATGTAGCTGTAGTAACTCCCTCGAAATAAAATCCAACTGCTTACGAGTATGCTGTAACCTCTCTATCAATAACGCCTTGCTTGCACGACGATAGATTCTCGTTGCCTTAGGTGTTCTGAAGGAATGCTTCAACATAACAAAATTCGGTAGAATATCATGATCCCGGCATCTTAGGAGAAAAGCGAGTGAAGAGATTAGACACACCTTCTTGCGTCGTAACCTACTGAATCTAGACATCAGTCGGAAAATATCCTCCCCATAGAGGTTTCTAATATTGTCATTTAGACTTTCACGGCCCGTGTTATTATTCATAATGTTGAATTTTGGGCTTATGCCGTGTTTTATTATATTGCAATTCGACGCGTTTCGAAAGAAACCATGTCTTTCATCGTCAGGAATAATCTGGAATACGACAATGTTGCTAAGAGAAAGCAACGAAGAACATATAGAAGGTGCCCAAAGATGGACGCCATTATAGCCCCATGTTAGGGACAACGGAAAGCAGCAGTGAATTACTTTCTCAGGGTTCTGATAATAGGTAGCCAGGATTCACTGAGATTGTAGCCGGTGTCGCGGTTGAAATTATCTGGGTGTTTACGTATTTCAACCGCCTCCCTGATGATTCTGGGACGATATTGCTTTATACGGGCAAGAACATCCACCCCTTGGAACATGACATCATGGCCAGGTGTTAAAGCATGATCGGCAACAGCTGATTTATCAGGTTGAATGAGCCTGATACATCTATTATGTTCCTTAATGCGAGTGCATATTGTTCTCGAAGTCTGCCCGATGTAAACCTTGCCACAAGTACAGGGAACTCTGTAGATACCCGGTTGTTGCAATTTAGGCAAACTGTCCTTAGTTGGTCGCAGGAGTTGCCTAATCTTAACAGAAGTTCCAAATACAGTCCGTATGTTGTATCGACGTAGGATTTTAGCAATACGATCCGTTGTGTTATGTATGTACGGAAGGTAAGCAGTTCCTCTTACATCTCTTTTCTCAACTGACGTCCTATTATTATTTGTTGGTTTCAGAACCGTAGAAATCAAAGCCTTGCTATAACCGTTGCTCTCAAAGGTGGTTCGCAGGGTGTTAATTTCTTCTTGTAAAGAAGACACTTCACAAATCCTCCTAGCCCTGGTAGTTAGAGTTGTAAGGATACCATGTTTCTGGGCAGGGTGATGGTGAGAACTTGCGTGGAGATATCTATTGGTGTGTGTAGGCTTACGAAAAACTCTGTGTCCTAAAGATCCATCCTCTTTCTTGGTGACGAGAACATCTAAAAAAGGTATTTTGCCGTCAGATTCCTTTTCCATGGTGAAACAAATAGAAGGGTGCTGGAGATTAAGGTGATCCAGGAAATGGCTAAGATTTTCCTCACCTTCCGTCCAAACAACGAACGTGTCATCCACATAACGCCACCAGATCTTCGGTTTGAAAGGAGCCGACGACAAAGCTTTCTCTTCAAAGTTCTCCATGAAGAAATTAGCCACAACAGGAGAGAGAGGACTACCCATGGCCACACCATCAGTCTGCTCATAAAAATTCCCATTCCATAGAAAGTAGGAGGAGGTCATGCAGTGATAAAAAAGTCTTGTGATGTCTTCAGGAAAAAGGCCATTAATGAGAGACATAACACCATCAATAGGTACTCTCGTAAACAGAGACACCACGTCGAGACTCACTAGAATATCACCCGGCTGAAGTGTTATAGCTTTTAACTTTTCCACGAAGTGTGTGGAATCCTTAATGTACGAAGGCGTGTTACCCAGAAGCGGCTGAAGTAGTCTACCTAAGTATTTGGAAAGGGCATATGTAGGAGAACCAATCGTACTAACAATGGGTCTAAGAGGAACATCGTCCTTATGTATTTTAGGAAGACCATAGAGTCTCGGAGGAATAGCATCCCCTGGAAGGAGAGTCTTCGCTGCATCCGCTGGAATAGATGATTGCTTGATCAATTTGACGGTGACATTTGAGTAGCGAGTAGTAGGATCACGACTATTAATCCTATATACAGGATCTGATAACAAAGACGAGATCTTGGAATCATAATCAACCTTATCCAATACCACTGTCGCATTACCCTTGTCAGCGGGGAGAACGATAATATCAGAATTGTCCCTTAGATCTTTAAGTGCCCGGCTTTCACCTTGTTTTAAGTTGGTGTTAGGTGGCTTAGCTGTCTTGAGAACTCGGGAACATTCTTGCCTGGCTTCCTCGGCCTCTTCAGGTGTGAGGTGATGTACTGAGGATTCTACGGATGTAATAAGTTCTTCAATAGGAATTCTTCTAGGCGCTACAGCAAAATTGAGACCTTTAGCGAGAACTGCCTGTTGGGTATCACTTAGGGGGTTGCTGGACAAATTTACGACAACCTTGTTAGCATCAAGTCTAATGGCTTGAGATTTCTGCAACTGACATAACCTATCATATTTGGAAATATGTCTGTCCCTCACCTGATCTAGAACGCTGTTAGCTTGCACTGAAGAAATACGATCGAAGATATTCCATAATTCCTCACTTACGAAGTTTGAGAGGCGTAGATGTAGCTGTAGTAACTCCCTCGAAATAAAATCCAGATTATTCCTGACGATGAAAGACATGGTTTCTTTCGAAACGCGTCGAATTGCAATATAATAAAACACGGCATAAGCCCAAAATTCAACATTATGAATAATAACACGGGCCGTGAAAGTCTAAATGACAATATTAGAAACCTCTATGGGGAGGATATTTTCCGACTGATGTCTAGATTCAGTAGGTTACGACGCAAGAAGGTGTGTCTAATCTCTTCACTCGCTTTTCTCCTAAGATGCCGGGATCATGATATTCTACCGAATTTTGTTATGTTGAAGCATTCCTTCAGAACACCTAAGGCAACGAGAATCTATCGTCGTGCAAGCAAGGCGTTATTGATAGAGAGGTTACAGCATACTCGTAAGCAGTTGGATTTTATTTCGAGGGAGTTACTACAGCTACATCTACGCCTCTCAAACTTCGTAAGTGAGGAATTATGGAATATCTTCGATCGTATTTCTTCAGTGCAAGCTAACAGCGTTCTAGATCAGGTGAGGGACAGACATATTTCCAAATATGATAGGTTATGTCAGTTGCAGAAATCTCAAGCCATTAGACTTGATGCTAACAAGGTTGTCGTAAATTTGTCCAGCAACCCCCTAAGTGATACCCAACAGGCAGTTCTCGCTAAAGGTCTCAATTTTGCTGTAGCGCCTAGAAGAATTCCTATTGAAGAACTTATTACATCCGTAGAATCCTCAGTACATCACCTCACACCTGAAGAGGCCGAGGAAGCCAGGCAAGAATGTTCCCGAGTTCTCAAGACAGCTAAGCCACCTAACACCAACTTAAAACAAGGTGAAAGCCGGGCACTTAAAGATCTAAGGGACAATTCTGATATTATCGTTCTCCCCGCTGACAAGGGTAATGCGACAGTGGTATTGGATAAGGTTGATTATGATTCCAAGATCTCGTCTTTGTTATCAGATCCTGTATATAGGATTAATAGTCGTGATCCTACTACTCGCTACTCAAATGTCACCGTCAAATTGATCAAGCAATCATCTATTCCAGCGGATGCAGCGAAGACTCTCCTTCCAGGGGATGCTATTCCTCCGAGACTCTATGGTCTTCCTAAAATACATAAGGACGATGTTCCTCTTAGACCCATTGTTAGTACGATTGGTTCTCCTACATATGCCCTTTCCAAATACTTAGGTAGACTACTTCAGCCGCTTCTGGGTAACACGCCTTCGTACATTAAGGATTCCACACACTTCGTGGAAAAGTTAAAAGCTATAACACTTCAGCCGGGTGATATTCTAGTGAGTCTCGACGTGGTGTCTCTGTTTACGAGAGTACCTATTGATGGTGTTATGTCTCTCATTAATGGCCTTTTTCCTGAAGACATCACAAGACTTTTTTATCACTGCATGACCTCCTCCTACTTTCTATGGAATGGGAATTTTTATGAGCAGACTGATGGTGTGGCCATGGGTAGTCCTCTCTCTCCTGTTGTGGCTAATTTCTTCATGGAGAACTTTGAAGAGAAAGCTTTGTCGTCGGCTCCTTTCAAACCGAAGATCTGGTGGCGTTATGTGGATGACACGTTCGTTGTTTGGACGGAAGGTGAGGAAAATCTTAGCCATTTCCTGGATCACCTTAATCTCCAGCACCCTTCTATTTGTTTCACCATGGAAAAGGAATCTGACGGCAAAATACCTTTTTTAGATGTTCTCGTCACCAAGAAAGAGGATGGATCTTTAGGACACAGAGTTTTTCGTAAGCCTACACACACCAATAGATATCTCCACGCAAGTTCTCACCATCACCCTGCCCAGAAACATGGTATCCTTACAACTCTAACTACCAGGGCTAGGAGGATTTGTGAAGTGTCTTCTTTACAAGAAGAAATTAACACCCTGCGAACCACCTTTGAGAGCAACGGTTATAGCAAGGCTTTGATTTCTACGGTTCTGAAACCAACAAATAATAATAGGACGTCAGTTGAGAAAAGAGATGTAAGAGGAACTGCTTACCTTCCGTACATACATAACACAACGGATCGTATTGCTAAAATCCTACGTCGATACAACATACGGACTGTATTTGGAACTTCTGTTAAGATTAGGCAACTCCTGCGACCAACTAAGGACAGTTTGCCTAAATTGCAACAACCGGGTATCTACAGAGTTCCCTGTACTTGTGGCAAGGTTTACATCGGGCAGACTTCGAGAACAATATGCACTCGCATTAAGGAACATAATAGATGTATCAGGCTCATTCAACCTGATAAATCAGCTGTTGCCGATCATGCTTTAACACCTGGCCATGATGTCATGTTCCAAGGGGTGGATGTTCTTGCCCGTATAAAGCAATATCGTCCCAGAATCATCAGGGAGGCGGTTGAAATACGTAAACACCCAGATAATTTCAACCGCGACACCGGCTACAATCTCAGTGAATCCTGGCTACCTATTATCAGAACCCTGAGAAAGTAATTCACTGCTGCTTTCCGTTGTCCCTAACATGGGGCTATAATGGCGTCCATCTTTGGGCACCTTCTATATGTTCTTCGTTGCTTTCTCTTAGCAACATTGTCGTATTCCAGATTATTCCTGACGATGAAAGACATGGTTTCTTTCGAAACGCGTCGAATTGCAATATAATAAAACACGGCATAAGCCCAAAATTCAACATTATGAATAATAACACGGGCCGTGAAAGTCTAAATGACAATATTAGAAACCTCTATGGGGAGGATATTTTCCGACTGATGTCTAGATTCAGTAGGTTACGACGCAAGAAGGTGTGTCTAATCTCTTCACTCGCTTTTCTCCTAAGATGCCGGGATCATGATATTCTACCGAATTTTGTTATGTTGAAGCATTCCTTCAGAACACCTAAGGCAACGAGAATCTATCGTCGTGCAAGCAAGGCGTTATTGATAGAGAGGTTACAGCATACTCGTAAGCAGTTGGATTTTATTTCGAGGGAGTTACTACAGCTACATCTACGCCTCTCAAACTTCGTAAGTGAGGAATTATGGAATATCTTCGATCGTATTTCTTCAGTGCAAGCTAACAGCGTTCTAGATCAGGTGAGGGACAGACATATTTCCAAATATGATAGGTTATGTCAGTTGCAGAAATCTCAAGCCATTAGACTTGATGCTAACAAGGTTGTCGTAAATTTGTCCAGCAACCCCCTAAGTGATACCCAACAGGCAGTTCTCGCTAAAGGTCTCAATTTTGCTGTAGCGCCTAGAAGAATTCCTATTGAAGAACTTATTACATCCGTAGAATCCTCAGTACATCACCTCACACCTGAAGAGGCCGAGGAAGCCAGGCAAGAATGTTCCCGAGTTCTCAAGACAGCTAAGCCACCTAACACCAACTTAAAACAAGGTGAAAGCCGGGCACTTAAAGATCTAAGGGACAATTCTGATATTATCGTTCTCCCCGCTGACAAGGGTAATGCGACAGTGGTATTGGATAAGGTTGATTATGATTCCAAGATCTCGTCTTTGTTATCAGATCCTGTATATAGGATTAATAGTCGTGATCCTACTACTCGCTACTCAAATGTCACCGTCAAATTGATCAAGCAATCATCTATTCCAGCGGATGCAGCGAAGACTCTCCTTCCAGGGGATGCTATTCCTCCGAGACTCTATGGTCTTCCTAAAATACATAAGGACGATGTTCCTCTTAGACCCATTGTTAGTACGATTGGTTCTCCTACATATGCCCTTTCCAAATACTTAGGTAGACTACTTCAGCCGCTTCTGGGTAACACGCCTTCGTACATTAAGGATTCCACACACTTCGTGGAAAAGTTAAAAGCTATAACACTTCAGCCGGGTGATATTCTAGTGAGTCTCGACGTGGTGTCTCTGTTTACGAGAGTACCTATTGATGGTGTTATGTCTCTCATTAATGGCCTTTTTCCTGAAGACATCACAAGACTTTTTTATCACTGCATGACCTCCTCCTACTTTCTATGGAATGGGAATTTTTATGAGCAGACTGATGGTGTGGCCATGGGTAGTCCTCTCTCTCCTGTTGTGGCTAATTTCTTCATGGAGAACTTTGAAGAGAAAGCTTTGTCGTCGGCTCCTTTCAAACCGAAGATCTGGTGGCGTTATGTGGATGACACGTTCGTTGTTTGGACGGAAGGTGAGGAAAATCTTAGCCATTTCCTGGATCACCTTAATCTCCAGCACCCTTCTATTTGTTTCACCATGGAAAAGGAATCTGACGGCAAAATACCTTTTTTAGATGTTCTCGTCACCAAGAAAGAGGATGGATCTTTAGGACACAGAGTTTTTCGTAAGCCTACACACACCAATAGATATCTCCACGCAAGTTCTCACCATCACCCTGCCCAGAAACATGGTATCCTTACAACTCTAACTACCAGGGCTAGGAGGATTTGTGAAGTGTCTTCTTTACAAGAAGAAATTAACACCCTGCGAACCACCTTTGAGAGCAACGGTTATAGCAAGGCTTTGATTTCTACGGTTCTGAAACCAACAAATAATAATAGGACGTCAGTTGAGAAAAGAGATGTAAGAGGAACTGCTTACCTTCCGTACATACATAACACAACGGATCGTATTGCTAAAATCCTACGTCGATACAACATACGGACTGTATTTGGAACTTCTGTTAAGATTAGGCAACTCCTGCGACCAACTAAGGACAGTTTGCCTAAATTGCAACAACCGGGTATCTACAGAGTTCCCTGTACTTGTGGCAAGGTTTACATCGGGCAGACTTCGAGAACAATATGCACTCGCATTAAGGAACATAATAGATGTATCAGGCTCATTCAACCTGATAAATCAGCTGTTGCCGATCATGCTTTAACACCTGGCCATGATGTCATGTTCCAAGGGGTGGATGTTCTTGCCCGTATAAAGCAATATCGTCCCAGAATCATCAGGGAGGCGGTTGAAATACGTAAACACCCAGATAATTTCAACCGCGACACCGGCTACAATCTCAGTGAATCCTGGCTACCTATTATCAGAACCCTGAGAAAGTAATTCACTGCTGCTTTCCGTTGTCCCTAACATGGGGCTATAATGGCGTCCATCTTTGGGCACCTTCTATATGTTCTTCGTTGCTTTCTCTTAGCAACATTGTCGTATTCCAGATTATTCCTGACGATGAAAGACATGGTTTCTTTCGAAACGCGTCGAATTGCAATATAATAAAACACGGCATAAGCCCAAAATTCAACATTATGAATAATAACACGGGCCGTGAAAGTCTAAATGACAATATTAGAAACCTCTATGGGGAGGATATTTTCCGACTGATGTCTAGATTCAGTAGGTTACGACGCAAGAAGGTGTGTCTAATCTCTTCACTCGCTTTTCTCCTAAGATGCCGGGATCATGATATTCTACCGAATTTTGTTATGTTGAAGCATTCCTTCAGAACACCTAAGGCAACGAGAATCTATCGTCGTGCAAGCAAGGCGTTATTGATAGAGAGGTTACAGCATACTCGTAAGCAGTTGGATTTTATTTCGAGGGAGTTACTACAGCTACATCTACGCCTCTCAAACTTCGTAAGTGAGGAATTATGGAATATCTTCGATCGTATTTCTTCAGTGCAAGCTAACAGCGTTCTAGATCAGGTGAGGGACAGACATATTTCCAAATATGATAGGTTATGTCAGTTGCAGAAATCTCAAGCCATTAGACTTGATGCTAACAAGGTTGTCGTAAATTTGTCCAGCAACCCCCTAAGTGATACCCAACAGGCAGTTCTCGCTAAAGGTCTCAATTTTGCTGTAGCGCCTAGAAGAATTCCTATTGAAGAACTTATTACATCCGTAGAATCCTCAGTACATCACCTCACACCTGAAGAGGCCGAGGAAGCCAGGCAAGAATGTTCCCGAGTTCTCAAGACAGCTAAGCCACCTAACACCAACTTAAAACAAGGTGAAAGCCGGGCACTTAAAGATCTAAGGGACAATTCTGATATTATCGTTCTCCCCGCTGACAAGGGTAATGCGACAGTGGTATTGGATAAGGTTGATTATGATTCCAAGATCTCGTCTTTGTTATCAGATCCTGTATATAGGATTAATAGTCGTGATCCTACTACTCGCTACTCAAATGTCACCGTCAAATTGATCAAGCAATCATCTATTCCAGCGGATGCAGCGAAGACTCTCCTTCCAGGGGATGCTATTCCTCCGAGACTCTATGGTCTTCCTAAAATACATAAGGACGATGTTCCTCTTAGACCCATTGTTAGTACGATTGGTTCTCCTACATATGCCCTTTCCAAATACTTAGGTAGACTACTTCAGCCGCTTCTGGGTAACACGCCTTCGTACATTAAGGATTCCACACACTTCGTGGAAAAGTTAAAAGCTATAACACTTCAGCCGGGTGATATTCTAGTGAGTCTCGACGTGGTGTCTCTGTTTACGAGAGTACCTATTGATGGTGTTATGTCTCTCATTAATGGCCTTTTTCCTGAAGACATCACAAGACTTTTTTTATCACTGCATGACCTCCTCCTACTTTCTATGGAATGGGAATTTTTATGAGCAGACTGATGGTGTGGCCATGGGTAGTCCTCTCTCTCCTGTTGTGGCTAATTTCTTCATGGAGAACTTTGAAGAGAAAGCTTTGTCGTCGGCTCCTTTCAAACCGAAGATCTGGTGGCGTTATGTGGATGACACGTTCGTTGTTTGGACGGAAGGTGAGGAAAATCTTAGCCATTTCCTGGATCACCTTAATCTCCAGCACCCTTCTATTTGTTTCACCATGGAAAAGGAATCTGACGGCAAAATACCTTTTTTAGATGTTCTCGTCACCAAGAAAGAGGATGGATCTTTAGGACACAGAGTTTTTCGTAAGCCTACACACACCAATAGATATCTCCACGCAAGTTCTCACCATCACCCTGCCCAGAAACATGGTATCCTTACAACTCTAACTACCAGGGCTAGGAGGATTTGTGAAGTGTCTTCTTTACAAGAAGAAATTAACACCCTGCGAACCACCTTTGAGAGCAACGGTTATAGCAAGGCTTTGATTTCTACGGTTCTGAAACCAACAAATAATAATAGGACGTCAGTTGAGAAAAGAGATGTAAGAGGAACTGCTTACCTTCCGTACATACATAACACAACGGATCGTATTGCTAAAATCCTACGTCGATACAACATACGGACTGTATTTGGAACTTCTGTTAAGATTAGGCAACTCCTGCGACCAACTAAGGACAGTTTGCCTAAATTGCAACAACCGGGTATCTACAGAGTTCCCTGTACTTGTGGCAAGGTTTACATCGGGCAGACTTCGAGAACAATATGCACTCGCATTAAGGAACATAATAGATGTATCAGGCTCATTCAACCTGATAAATCAGCTGTTGCCGATCATGCTTTAACACCTGGCCATGATGTCATGTTCCAAGGGGTGGATGTTCTTGCCCGTATAAAGCAATATCGTCCCAGAATCATCAGGGAGGCGGTTGAAATACGTAAACACCCAGATAATTTCAACCGCGACACCGGCTACAATCTCAGTGAATCCTGGCTACCTATTATCAGAACCCTGAGAAAGTAATTCACTGCTGCTTTCCGTTGTCCCTAACATGGGGCTATAATGGCGTCCATCTTTGGGCACCTTCTATATGTTCTTCGTTGCTTTCTCTTAGCAACATTGTCGTATTCCAGATTATTCCTGACGATGAAAGACATGGTTTCTTTCGAAACGCGTCGAATTGCAATATAATAAAACACGGCATAAGCCCAAAATTCAACATTATGAATAATAACACGGGCCGTGAAAGTCTAAATGACAATATTAGAAACCTCTATGGGGAGGATATTTTCCGACTGATGTCTAGATTCAGTAGGTTACGACGCAAGAAGGTGTGTCTAATCTCTTCACTCGCTTTTCTCCTAAGATGCCGGGATCATGATATTCTACCGAATTTTGTTATGTTGAAGCATTCCTTCAGAACACCTAAGGCAACGAGAATCTATCGTCGTGCAAGCAAGGCGTTATTGATAGAGAGGTTACAGCATACTCGTAAGCAGTTGGATTTTATTTCGAGGGAGTTACTACAGCTACATCTACGCCTCTCAAACTTCGTAAGTGAGGAATTATGGAATATCTTCGATCGTATTTCTTCAGTGCAAGCTAACAGCGTTCTAGATCAGGTGAGGGACAGACATATTTCCAAATATGATAGGTTATGTCAGTTGCAGAAATCTCAAGCCATTAGACTTGATGCTAACAAGGTTGTCGTAAATTTGTCCAGCAACCCCCTAAGTGATACCCAACAGGCAGTTCTCGCTAAAGGTCTCAATTTTGCTGTAGCGCCTAGAAGAATTCCTATTGAAGAACTTATTACATCCGTAGAATCCTCAGTACATCACCTCACACCTGAAGAGGCCGAGGAAGCCAGGCAAGAATGTTCCCGAGTTCTCAAGACAGCTAAGCCACCTAACACCAACTTAAAACAAGGTGAAAGCCGGGCACTTAAAGATCTAAGGGACAATTCTGATATTATCGTTCTCCCCGCTGACAAGGGTAATGCGACAGTGGTATTGGATAAGGTTGATTATGATTCCAAGATCTCGTCTTTGTTATCAGATCCTGTATATAGGATTAATAGTCGTGATCCTACTACTCGCTACTCAAATGTCACCGTCAAATTGATCAAGCAATCATCTATTCCAGCGGATGCAGCGAAGACTCTCCTTCCAGGGGATGCTATTCCTCCGAGACTCTATGGTCTTCCTAAAATACATAAGGACGATGTTCCTCTTAGACCCATTGTTAGTACGATTGGTTCTCCTACATATGCCCTTTCCAAATACTTAGGTAGACTACTTCAGCCGCTTCTGGGTAACACGCCTTCGTACATTAAGGATTCCACACACTTCGTGGAAAAGTTAAAAGCTATAACACTTCAGCCGGGTGATATTCTAGTGAGTCTCGACGTGGTGTCTCTGTTTACGAGAGTACCTATTGATGGTGTTATGTCTCTCATTAATGGCCTTTTTCCTGAAGACATCACAAGACTTTTTTATCACTGCATGACCTCCTCCTACTTTCTATGGAATGGGAATTTTTATGAGCAGACTGATGGTGTGGCCATGGGTAGTCCTCTCTCTCCTGTTGTGGCTAATTTCTTCATGGAGAACTTTGAAGAGAAAGCTTTGTCGTCGGCTCCTTTCAAACCGAAGATCTGGTGGCGTTATGTGGATGACACGTTCGTTGTTTGGACGGAAGGTGAGGAAAATCTTAGCCATTTCCTGGATCACCTTAATCTCCAGCACCCTTCTATTTGTTTCACCATGGAAAAGGAATCTGACGGCAAAATACCTTTTTTAGATGTTCTCGTCACCAAGAAAGAGGATGGATCTTTAGGACACAGAGTTTTTCGTAAGCCTACACACACCAATAGATATCTCCACGCAAGTTCTCACCATCACCCTGCCCAGAAACATGGTATCCTTACAACTCTAACTACCAGGGCTAGGAGGATTTGTGAAGTGTCTTCTTTACAAGAAGAAATTAACACCCTGCGAACCACCTTTGAGAGCAACGGTTATAGCAAGGCTTTGATTTCTACGGTTCTGAAACCAACAAATAATAATAGGACGTCAGTTGAGAAAAGAGATGTAAGAGGAACTGCTTACCTTCCGTACATACATAACACAACGGATCGTATTGCTAAAATCCTACGTCGATACAACATACGGACTGTATTTGGAACTTCTGTTAAGATTAGGCAACTCCTGCGACCAACTAAGGACAGTTTGCCTAAATTGCAACAACCGGGTATCTACAGAGTTCCCTGTACTTGTGGCAAGGTTTACATCGGGCAGACTTCGAGAACAATATGCACTCGCATTAAGGAACATAATAGATGTATCAGGCTCATTCAACCTGATAAATCAGCTGTTGCCGATCATGCTTTAACACCTGGCCATGATGTCATGTTCCAAGGGGTGGATGTTCTTGCCCGTATAAAGCAATATCGTCCCAGAATCATCAGGGAGGCGGTTGAAATACGTAAACACCCAGATAATTTCAACCGCGACACCGGCTACAATCTCAGTGAATCCTGGCTACCTATTATCAGAACCCTGAGAAAGTAATTCACTGCTGCTTTCCGTTGTCCCTAACATGGGGCTATAATGGCGTCCATCTTTGGGCACCTTCTATATGTTCTTCGTTGCTTTCTCTTAGCAACATTGTCGTATTCCAGATTATTCCTGACGATGAAAGACATGGTTTCTTTCGAAACGCGTCGAATTGCAATATAATAAAACACGGCATAAGCCCAAAATTCAACATTATGAATAATAACACGGGCCGTGAAAGTCTAAATGACAATAAATTAAATTAGTTTTCTGGGAATATTTCAGATACTGTTGGGTATAATGTAGTTTTTGAGGCCCCCAAGTTTTGTTTCTGGCTCCGAGGGGCTTTGTCTCCTCGTTGTACGCCATAATATAATACTACTACTAATAATATAATATAGGGATAGGAATATAATAGACCTGCCGTACCACACCCGCAGGTGTAAATCGCGTGAAAAAATTCTAGTATACCCCTTGACCCCCTTCAGCGCATTATACGTATTGATGAATTTTACAGCTTAATTTGGTTCCGTGATAACCTTCTAGCCGTTTGAAAACTTTCACACCAATGTAATTAATGGAATTGCATTGCGTCTTACAGCAATAGACGGACCTCCGAGAATCTGTTGCCATGGTTACCGGCTTGTATTCGTTCATTAGTTTATTAAATGAAATTAGTTTTCTGGGAATATCTCAAAAATAGTTGGTTTTAGGGCCTTAAAATGTGGATTTCGGGGACCCTTTAGGGCCCCCGAGTTTCGTCTCTCACATTGAGGGGCTGAAAATGTTCTTTGTCTCGTCCTTCTACTCCTATTTCAGCATGTATTTTAAGGGGGTAGGCCCTCTTTTATGAGAGGTACGGAGAAGGGTTACATCAATGATTAGTGTCGTGCCTCTGATGGATATCTGTACCAAATTTTACGTTGATACACCCAGCCGTTCTCGAGTTATAAGGGAACAAAGTTGTCCACAGACAAACAAACTGACAGACAGACCAAAAAATTATTTTCGCGCGCATCCATAATAAAACAGTCTGAAACGCGTAAATAACTCAAATTTCCGTAGAAATTGTGAAAAAAACCATACAAACTTTAATTTTTATGTATGTAGAGATATACTGCACCGCTCGGTGTTGACCGTGTTTTATTGCACAAATTTAGGTTTAACTCGCTAACCGTTGGAGATGCACGAAAAGTGATAAGGACCTTTTGAATAGAAAATTAAATGCTAAATCTCGTGTATGCATCAAAAGTTCGCTATTTCTTAGCGTTCCCTTTTTATTTGAAATGGAAATATAACATTTTGAAACCAAAGGGTGTAGTGACGTCACATATGTGGGTTTTACTCGCTAACCGTTGGAGATACACTAAAAGTGATAAAGACCTTTCGGATAGGCAATTAAATTTTGAAGCTCGTATTTGCCATCAAAAGTTTGCTATTTCTTAGCGTTCTCTTTTTATTTGATATGGAAATATGAAATTTTGAAACCAAAGGGTGTAGTGACCTCACTAAAATGGTCGCTATTTTTAATAGTGCAAAATATCGAAATTAAAAGTATCCTATATGTAAACATGGTAAATCAGCTACATCCATGCAAAATTTCATTTAAATCGGACCAGTGGTTCTTGCGTTATTGAGTAACACACAGACAGACAGATAGAAAGACAGACGCACACCACCTCATTTTTATATATTAGTATGATTACAATAAGTATTCAATACAAACATTCAGAAATGACACTGTACAAATAATATTAATAACATAAATCGTAATAATTAAACACAAAAACCGAAGTTCAACTAACAACTTCATTGTGGAGGGTGAGCGTGAAGATTAGAAGCCAACTTAGGAATGTCTGGTTTAAGATTGCTGAGTCTCAAATGAAGATTTTTAGCCTACTTTTCACATTTTGCAAAAATGAGGAAAAAGTAGACTTATGGACCGGGCAAATGTGTGTCTGTCCTTCTGTCTGTTTGTCTGCCTGTTTGTGTGTGTGTGTCTCCCCCCCCCCTAACTTCTAAACGGCTGCAGCAATCGAAACAAAATTTGGTAGGAGTAAAGATCTATACCTGAATATCTCACGGCCACATATGGAAATGATGTCAGTACTACCAACTGCTGAAAAATCGCAATTGAAATTTGAGCTCCATGTTGGATATCTTGGAAGGTATGAATGGGAGCTATTTCAAAATTGGCACGCGTATAGATAATAATATTTCAGTTAAATTTCCAGGAGGCCATACATGGCAGTGTTGCCAAAATGATTATAAGGCTGATGATAGGTCCAATTTTTAAATGCTTATAACTTCTACACTATCAATTGGAATGTAACCAAATTTCATATGTGTTATGTGTAGATAATCAAATATGACTGAGCGTATCCCTAAGAGCCAACTGGGATGCCAACTGTTAATAAATGCTCTCAATTTCTTTTATCCAAATACCAATATGTCAGAAAGTATGCAAGCCGACGGCTTCAAACTATGCACACGTATAGTACCTCGCATTCTAGATTAATTTGGAGTAACTAATATACGTCAGTGCTGCCAACATGATTGTAAGCCTGCTGATAAAATGCATGCAACTTGTACACTAACTAATGGGTTTCATTCAAAATTGGCACAATAACAGATCATATTTTTCAGATTATTTCTGACCAATATATGCATGACATTGTTGCCAACATGTTTTTACGCACGCTGTTAGATCCAATGTTTAACTGCATGTAACGTCCATGCTATCCATTGGATATCAACCAAATGTTGTGTTCTGTACCATAAGAGATGGAACTAAGAATATATTCAGTCACCAGGGCTGCCAACTGTAGTGATCTATTAGGCTACATGATGCAAGGTATACGGTATTTCGAGCTAATTAGAAATTTCGATATTGCCAACTTAATTTCGTCATTATTCTAGACAGATCCATATACATTAATCATTGGCATGAATCGTAAATTTTAAGAAAAGTAGGCTCTTAAATCGTCACGGAACTTCTGGTAAGATACAGTAACGAAATTTAGCAGTAATGTTGAACCTTGTAAGTGGTTTCCTTAGACCAAGTCAAAAGAGCAGCCACTTCCTACATCACGATGTTGGCTGGGCGTATTCTTAACACACGACATACGGTAATTGCACAATTAACGCAAAATTTAGAGAGAGAGGAATACAATAAAAATGACCACGCTACCATTAATCATAGTAATATCCCACTGAATGTAGCGCGCAGCCGCCATCTTGCAATTATAAAATATAGGCTACATACAAATATCTCTAGTCTATATATTTCAGAGATACAATATATTAAATTAGCGTTGATGTAGAACCGTATATGGGTTTGTATGGCAAAGGCAAAAGAACACCGCCGATATATATTCAAGATGGTGGCTGAGCATTCTATTGAACCTTCAAAATCCATAACTCGGGATCCAATTGTGCAATTAACACGAAACTTTGTAAGAGGGAAGAAACTGATACGATACCTCGCCTGTATTAGTCACACTGCATATAGCGTGCAGCCGCCATCTTGAATATATCAGACATTGCAATTGACAATGCACTATTTATTACAGTTACAACAACAAACCGCAGCAATAGAGTCGCATAGAGGGTTTTCTTTGCAGAAGACGCAAGATAAAATATTTTATACAATCAAGATGGTGGATGTACGTACTTTTCTAATGTTCCAATCCATTCCCCTGGGTGTAACAGATGAATGGCAATGAAAGTTAGTACACGGGGAGTCTAACATAGGATGCAACTCTTAACGTTCATCACAAGAATATTCAAACCATTTCATTGGCATTAACCTAATCAGGATTGATCACTATTCTCAACATAGGAATACCGTATCTAGTTACATTTCTGAATCGCACACAAGTAAAGCTTACGATTTAAAGCCAATCGAAGGTGTAAATTATAGAGATTCGACAAAAAGTCATAAGACCAAAACTGTAGAACTTTACAACTTGGAGGGGTATAGTTTTAAATATTCGTTAAGCTAATCACCTATTTTAGGGCATGTTATATCGATTGAAGATAACGCAAACCTGAAATCCTTCCAGAATATATCATTACAGCTATCAAACAAATGATGGATGGGAAAGCATTAGGCCTGGATGAAATTCCAACAGGCTAGAAATATTGAAGATATTAGATGAAGAAATCATACAATTATTAACAGAAATCTTCAACTCTCTATACCAAAGAGGGGAAATACAACAGAATGGCTAAAATCAGAGTTTATAACAATACCAAAAATAGCCAGGAGAAAGAATCTGCGGAGATTATCGAACAATTAGTTTAATCAGTCACCTTTTAAAACTATTTCTAAAAGTCATCCACAAACGAATATATCGCATGTATGAAGGAAAAATCGCACCCGGCGTAAGAGAAGTTGTATAGTGTGCAAATTTTGTTTCAAAATCTCAGAGACATGAGTCGTATTGTTTGGCTATGCAAATGTTCTTGACCGCGTTAGACATGAACAAATGATGAATATACTGAAAAGAACTAGAAAGGACGGAAAAGACTTGAGAATAATAGCTAATCATTTTTGGAATCAATCAGCGGTCCTCATGGTAGGTAAATAACATGCATAGCAAGTAAAGATCCTGCGAGTTGTGCGACAAGGGTGCATAATCTCTCCTCTGATATTCAGAGCACATTTTTAGCGAAGCTCTAAATAACATAAACCAGGGTATCTTGATAAACGGGATTAAGCTCAATAACCTACTTTATACAGATGATACAATAGTATTTGCAGATACAATACAAGGCCTGCAAACCTTGATAAACGAAATTACAGATACGAGTAAAATTTATGGACTTGATATTACTAGTCTACTAGTAAAACTAAACTCACGATCATTAGCAATGAAAACATCAGGGGAGCAAACTTGTACGTAAATTAGGCAAGTATAGAACGAGTCTCACATTACAATTACCTACAGTAGGAACCATCCTCAATGAACAATGGGGTAACTCTCAAGAGATCCGTTGTAGAATTGGCAAGGCTAAAAGTGCCTTTTTAACAATGGGCTCGATTTTCAAGAGTCATAACTTCACCCTCATCACAAATATAAGACTCCTCAAATGCTATATATATACAGTGCTTCTGTATGGCGTAGTTACATGGACCTTGAAGGAAGAAACCGTTTCAAAGCTCCGCGCGTTTGAACTATGCTTATACAGAAGGATTCTAAAGATACCACGGACTCATACGATTACAAACCAAGAAGTATTATGAAGGATAAATACAACTCGGGAAATAGTCAACGTTGTTATTGAATTACTCTATTCGACCTTAATCAATAATTATAATTATTATAAAAATAATTAATAAATCAGTACCAGTTTCGGCCACAATGTGACCATCTTCAGCTGGGTAGATTATTAGCTTGGGAATAACCTAACCCCCAAGGGAAGATGATGAAGAAAAAGAAGTGGGTTTCGGACTGGAGAAAAAGGACGGAGAAATAGGACGAGAGTCCAAAAAGAGTTATAATTTTAACTTTAAGTATACTCAAAAGCAGCTGCCACTGCAAATCCGCTTTCCGATACCTAAAGTGGCTAGGGATCTGGGCGAAGCTAACTGGAAACGCAGCTGGAACTTGGGCTATTCGCAAGAAAGTTGATATAGCGTATTCCCTCTCAAGCATAAATATGCCTACTATGGGGAAGGGTGGTGGTCTGTCATGACAAAGAGTAACAGATTTATTGTGTATCTGTTGAAAGGAGTTTGTCTCTAAACAAGTATTTTGAAGAGTACAAATAATTTGAATTAGCCTTGATATTTTAGTTCTTGAAATTGTAGAATTTCTAAAGAGCGACCGAATGCTTCCAAGAAGGATAGGAATAAAGCAATTATACCCTTGAGAATAATTTTGGTAAGTGTACCAATAGTTGCATTTAGAAATGACTAAGCTTTTACCCAGCAAGGCGCTGACTAAAAGTTTAGACAATGAGAAACACTTAAATTTTGAAAAACCAACCATAAGTGGTAGAGAGAATCTCCACAAGCAGGAAGCTGGCGTAGCGAGCTATGCTTGCCTTACTGGCCAGTTAGAATTAGCTATTAAAGCTAAGAGAGACTTTACTAAGTTGATAAATAAGAGTTCTTGCTCAAATGCAACAAGTGGTGAAAACCCTATCAATGGATTTATTTTTATTAAAGAGGGCACAAACCTAGGAAGAGTCAAGGAAGACAGGATCTTGCCTAACCGTTATGTTTTTGAAATGATAAATCAAAAGAACAAATCTTAATTTATTTAACAATGTAAAAGGAAGTAGTTTATGTAACAAATATATAATTTTGATTTTTATAAACAATTGGGGTCGCAGACCTCCGAAAACATCTAAAGCTTGCGCCAGGCAATTGACAATTCTTTTGGTTTCAAACCTTTTATATTATTTAAAATCTTCGTAAGATTTTGAAATGTTGTTAAGATTAGCAAATGGGAAATTTAAAGATAATTGATGTAATTAAAAAACAATAAATCAAGTACAAGATGTGTACTTTAAGGATTTCTATATAGGTATCTTAGAAATATGAACAAATAACAACTTCGAAAGTAACAACAACAAAAAAACAGGAAGAATGAAATAGAAGTTTCTATAACTTCTTGTATTAATACAGAGCTACGTGGGTAGATTATACATAGGAGATTATACAAATAGGGCAGGTCACTTATTGTGAAACCTGAAGAGAAAAATTGAAAGGAAGTAGAACTCCTATGTTTAAGTGGGGATCACGAGAAAAATGGGGCAAATTTCCCTTTCGTGAAACCTAGGGATAACTCACTTTTGAGTAGAAAGAATTGTATTCCCTAATTAGAAGGGAGAAACAATATACTTCAAGGCGTGTACTAGACACGAAGTTTTGCAGACATTAATTCGTTGTACGTGGAGCAAATAAGGGAGGGCACTTATTGAGAGTGACACCTCATTGAAAAAAGACCTGAAGTAACAATTTTATTATTTTAGTTTGTTAGTAAAGGGTTTGGGAAAGATCAAATGGGATTGTGGAAGAGTGTTCATGGCCGTATTTATTGTACTCGGACGAACGCGACGCGGATGAAAAGTTGAACAGGCACTGTTTTTACTATAGTCTGTTGATATAGTTGAAAAGTTCACTGTAGTAGCACAAAAAGTTGATGGCAAAGAAAGTTATTGCAATGGTGGAAAATAACTAGTTACACTAGATTTGCGAGAGTCTATTGCTTGAAAAACTTGTAGGTTATAGTTGAATGCACCAGAAAAATCCCAACGGAGGAAGACAAATTAGATATTGATTAGCAGTTCATAAGGAAGATTCCTTAGTTTGAAAAAGTATTCCCATATGAAGTGGAAAATACATTACAGTATAACTGGTAGATAGAGTGTAGGTTCTGGAAGGTTCCAGAGCAATGATGAGTTGTTTGAATTGGGTAGAGAATCCCTCGGCGGAAAACTAGATTATATAGACAGTGGGTATTTTAGGAATATCCCTCGATGTGAGATAGCATCTCAGAAAATCTTTCATTTTGAAAATTAAACTTGATAGTTTGAGTTTGATCAAGAAGATCTCTTTAATGCAGTTATTTTATCACATAGCAACTTTCACTGTCCATACAATCCAAATAAAAGCATTGAGCCTTTTAAAAGCGATGAGACTGTGGTTAAAACATGAAGTCGGTACTTATCTTTGCTTCATGAAGAAGGCGATGTTGCTGTTGACGGTTGATTCTAAAACTCGAACATGGCGTCGAATTTAAAAGTTTACCTCTTGAGTAGAGGAGGCGAGCTCTTGATCAAGGAGATGATAGCTGGCGATAGCGACGAGATCTGGTGGCTAGATTGGTAAGGAAGTCCTCTTGTACAGGGAAGAATTGAGGAACTTCAGAGATTCGCTGCTAGATGACGCTAGGTGGGTCATGGAAGATATATATCTAGAACTGACTGGTTTGACTTCCGACGTACAAGTGAGACCCGCTCAACGGAGCGCGAAGAGACCAGGGAAGGGAAAAAAGTGGGGGTAGGAGACAAAAGGAATACATATAAGAATAGCCAACATTGAAATATTAATTTCTCTTGATGAAATGGTCTTCAAAGAGTTGATAGCAGGCATCACTAGCGCAGCCTGGAGGGTGAAAAAGTAGACGAAGTTCTCTTGATCAAGGAGATGATAGCTGGCGATAGCGACGAGATCTGGTGGCTAGATTGGTAAGGAAGTCCTCTTGTACAGGGAAGAATTGAGGAACTTCAGAGATTCGCTGCTAGATGACGCTAGGTGGGTCATGGAAGATATATATCTAGAACAGACTTACAGGTAGTGTGAGAGACATATACCAACAAAGAGAAATCAGGAGATCACTGTTGGTGTTCGCGAAAAAAGGAAGGTATGAACTAAAGCAAAGAGAAGCAAAAGCTTACTCTGTCTTACCGTGTATTCCAAAGAATACACCATCAGCTAAGTGAGGATCTCAACAAATTACACCAAATGCGAGCAATAATACAATTCAATGGAATTGTTCTCAAACAAATTTGAAATAAATCTTAACAGTATTTTAAAAATAAATATGGAGTCCATAAGTTGTGATGTTGTCTAATGAAAAGCAAATTGGTACTGATAATAATATCAAACTTAAAATGCTTACAGTATATTTTCATAAAATTTTACTTCCCAGCTCTAGGACACTGCCCGTAGAGGCGGTAGTGGTGAGTTCTCTCGCTGAGTCCGTGGGTTCCACCAACCTGGAGGGTAAACGATTAAGAAAGAAAGAAAGAAAGAAAGAAAACTGTTAATGATGTCAAAATTCTGATAGTAACCTAGGAAAATATATATATTTTCAGGGCATTAACTTTTCTTGATGAGGTGTCCATTTTGCTTCGAGTATCAATCAAAATCCAAGCTAGCTAGATCTGTAAATTCTTTGTACAAGTCGACAATCAAGCAAGCACGTTCGTTCACTGTTGTTCACTCAAGACTTTATTGCTACGTGCTAAGAAGCTTTGGGTCATGACTTGGACATCATATCCGGAATTGATTATCTAGTACCGGTAGTGACTGGTAACTCAGCGGTATCGTTCTCGCCTGCTGAGCTGAAGATAGCGGGATCGAATCCCGGCGCAGTCAGTCGGTATTTGAGGGTGCGAAAATGTGTGAGAGCCGTGTCAGTAGATTTACTGGCACGTTAATGATCCCTTTGGGGGCAAAATTCCGGCACCCCGGCGTCTGTAAAAGCCTCAGTAGTTAACAGGGACGTAAAACCAATAACATTATTATTATTATGATTATACAGTCCACTACTGCAGAAAATGTAGCTTTGGGACACAGCCTAAGTATACTTCAATTAATACCGATGACGCAAAACCTCAGCTGCGCACACAGTGAATCTCGTATGACTTGACGTTACAGACAGTTAGGAACAGGGCTCCGAGTGAAAGCCGAAGTTAAACGATTGACTTCGCGTCACCACATTTTAGCTTTACGATTGGTTACGAAGTGAGAAGCTTATTATCCTCTCTGTTTCAAAATAAATAATGTGATTGTGCCAGAGCTTATCTATATTTACGACACTTTACTAAATGTAAAATACTGTAGTGTAATATTCAACATTATCATATTCTCAGAATACATTACATTGAAGTACCTCCATTTTCTGGTCAATGCACGTCGACTGGTTGGTCTAGGGTATAATTTCTGCTTCGGGCGACAGGTCCCGGATACAAACCCCGGAAGTGCCCAGCTTTTTACTTTTGATTTATCTCTTGAAAAGATTTAAAAAGTGTATATAAGAACCTTAGGAACGTTCTGTTTTTCGGGCGAGACTTGTACTTATACCGGTAATATGAATACATAGTTTGAGGTAAACACTTCTTTTTTTCCGTCGGTTTACCCTCCAGGTTGCCTTTTTCCTCGGACTTAGGTTGGTTGGTTGCTTGC
Source organism: Meconema thalassinum (assembly GCA_946902985.2). Classification (NCBI taxonomy): domain Eukaryota; kingdom Metazoa; phylum Arthropoda; class Insecta; order Orthoptera; family Tettigoniidae; genus Meconema; species Meconema thalassinum. Next base: position 389,486,705 of record OX336393.1, on the reverse strand, counting down.
TTCCCCAGTTTAGGGCCTGTAACAACGCGGTCATGAAGCCCCGTGTACTTTGGGTGGGTGTAGAATCTGTCTGATAACCGGTGTTAATTGTGATGGCTGTATTAGTGTGTGTTATCTGTTTTTAATTCAAGTAAGGACTGCAGACATTGATTTTTTTCAAGTAGTTCCTACTTTTGCCGCCAAACGCCACCATCAACAAGTTCAGAACTTGGTTACTAGACGCCACCGTAGTCGGCTCCTGGCAACGAACGTTGGAACCTAAGGGCGTTATCCAAATTTTTAACATATAATTTAGCTTCACACAGGTTAAATTAATGGAAGGTTCTTTAACATGCCATAAATCTATGACATGGGACCGCCGGCTTTACTTCCCATCCGAAGAAAGGCATACTGAGGGATTTTTAACGCCGGCTTCGGCCGGGTTTGAACCCGCGATCTTGGGCATAGAAGAACCAACTACGCCACCAAAGCCGCTACCCTTCCTTGGACTCAGCGAGGGATCCCAACATAACCGCCGCCAGGGCAGTGTCCTGGAGCTTGAAACACCTGGTTGGGGGATACCACTGGGGAGGTGGGGCCACCCTCCTTGCCTATCCCTCCCAATCTTCCCCTCACTTTCTATCCCTCAAGAGGCCCATGTTCGCTTTGCAGGTGAGGTCGCCTGGGCGAGGTGCTGGTGCCACCTCCCCAGTTTTATTCCTCGTCCAGGTGTTTCAAGCTCCAGGACACTGCCCTGGCGGCGGTAATGGTGGGATCCCCCGCAGAATCCGAGGGAAAAGCCAACCTGTAGGGTAAAGCGACTAAAAAATTGCGTTTGACCTCAAACTATGTATTTATATTACTGGCACACAGTAAGTACAAGTCTCGCACGAAAAAAAAAAACCTTCCTAAGGTTCTTTTATACACTTTTTGAATCTTTTCAAGAGATAAAACAAAGGTAAAAATGCTGGGCATTTCCCGGGTTTGAACCCAGGGCCTCTCGCACTCAAAGCTGGAATCATACCCTTGGACCAACAGGGCGACGTCCATTGACCAGAAAATGGAGGTACTTCAATGTAATGTATTCTGAGAATATGATATGTTGAATATTACACTACAGTATTTTACATTTAGTAAAGTGTCGTAAATATAGATAAGCTCTGGCACTATCACATGATTTATTTTGAAACAGAGAGGATAATAAGCTTCTCACTTCGTAACCAATCGTAAAGCTACCATGTGGTGACGCGAAGTCAATCGTTTAACTTCGGCTTTCACTCGGAGCCCTGTTCCTAACTGTCTGTAACGTCAAGTTCTCGTATGTGGGCGAGTCCAAGTGCTTCAGTATGATTGTTAGGGGGGTTACGTACACTTCGCTCCTTGGTACGCAGGATCACTCTCTAAACTTGGTGTGGCGACAGATGATGACAAGAGGTTTTGTTTCCCTCCCAGTAGCACAACAGCAGTGACCCCTCCACTACCCTCCTCTCCAAGCCCGCAGGTCTACCCCATCAGGTGTTAATTGCTGGCAATTGATATAAAGCAGATGTGGAATCTAGAGTCGGTGACTACAAACTCAATAGTTGTATCTTGTGCTGGTGTTATACCAAAAACCCTCACTGTAGACCATGTACAGGGTCTTTCACTCAATGTGGGGCCGTGCGCTCGGCGCGTGGAGGTTCGGACGAGCACATGGCAACTCACTGAGCTTGGGGTCGAGAAAGCGCCCGTACGAATCGCTTGTGAATAACAAGCACACATAATAACACATTAGCAAAGTAAAATCATTTCTCACTTGTCACTGAAGGTGAAAATGTCCTCCACCTGCATCTTCACATTTCTGGCGTCTTCTAAGGAAATTTTCATTCACACGCAATAGTTCATCTACCGAGATAGCCTCAGTTTCTCCCGTGATATTTCAAATTTCCCCACAAATGAAAATTTAAGCAATAACATTTTGAAACACAATAACATTTAAACAATAACAACGTACACACGTCCTACTGTAAACTTACAACACTTATAGCCTAACTTAAAATAGGCTATAAACGAAATAACAAAGTCAACTTTACTCGTCAAATCCTGCGTCACAACTGTCTCAGCTCCGTGTTGCCATGTGTTCGTCTGACCTTCGGCTCGATCTTCTACCTGCAGCACTGTGCCGGCCGTGCGGTTGGCCCCACTTTAAGTGAAAGACCCTGTAGTATTGAAGTGCAGATGGCAGTTCTGTTAAGTACAAGCCATATCGTGAGAAAGTTTCTTGCACAGCGGTCCACCACTCAGCACGACTCGAAGGTGATTCAGATGCCAACTCAACAAATGAAGGAGACTCGTCAAGAACGCGGGCAAGAAATGAGTGTAATGTCAGGTTTCCGTAAAGTGTAATTTACATACAGTGCACTTCAGTTCAGATGGTTCCTTGCTAAGGCCAAAATAAATCAGGCTGTGACTTAAATTGTAACCGGGCTATGCTGTGATAATTACGGGGAAAGAAAATAATCATATTACTAATAATATAATTTTTCCAATGAATTAACCTCAGTAATAATGGGACAGTCAGACCAGTCAAGGCCAGTAGTGGCTGGTGCAGTGTATCAGAAGTGTGCTGTAACCCATCCACTCTCTAAAAAGTAAACAAGTAGTTCCATGACGAACTAAAGAACCTACTTTTCATATAATTTAAAATTCATGCCGATCTATATAGACCTATCTAGAATAATCAAGTTGGTAATATTAACATTTCTAAGTACTGGAATTTGAAATATACCTGAAATAGTGTAGCCTAATAGAGTAACTTACTACAGTTGGCAGTCCTGGTGACCCTGAATATATTCTTAGTTCCATCTCTAAAGGTATAGAATGCACATACAAGATTTGGTTGAAGTGTAATGGATAGCATGGACGTCACATGCTGTTTGATATTGGATTAATCAGTGCGTGTCAAAGCATGTTGGGAACAATGTCATGTACAGTATGTGATGCTCTCAATTAATCTCAAATTTTACGATCTATTATAGTGTCAATTTTGGATAAAATCCATTTGTTAGTATAGAAGTTACATGTAATTAAAAAATGAAACTCAGATAGCTTAGAATCATGTTGGCAGCACTAAGGTATATTAGTTACACCAAATTAATCTAGAATCTCAGATGGCTTTCATACAATCTGATATATTGGGGGGGGGGGGGTGAAGGGGCAGGGGGGAGGGGGGGAGGAGAAGTTGGTAAATCAGTAGTTTTTAACTGTTTTTCTTAAATATTTCGAAAACTGTGTGGTTTATCACAAAATGTGCCATATACAAAAAGGGTTAGACACGTAAAAATACTGGGAACGCCGGTTGACCACCTGCACCCTGCACCTCCCGCCCACCCCTTCCCCTCACACACTCTCTCATCTACTCTCTTTCCCTCAGTTGTATTGGGAGATCCGTTGTTTGCTTTTGTGAGTGTTATCTCTGGCAGGGCAAATAAAGTAAAAAGTAATAAGTGGTGGAACTTCCATATGAGTCAATGGTAAAGATGAAGTAGTTCTAAATTTTAACACCACGCACCGCGCCGATCATATGGTCTGAAGCACATGACGGGACGGTAGACAAGCAGTGATACATTACCGCGTGCAAATTGTACGCACGTTTTAGGTAGATTTCTTTAGAAAGCTAACTATTGCAATGGGTCCCATGTTTCGACTTCCGGAAAATTTCGACATATCTTCGCGTTTCACATCCCCCAGACCCCAAAACCACCGTCAGTTCAAAAGTTTATATATAATTTATGTATATATGTGTATATATATATATATATATATATATATATATATATATATATATATCAGTTTCTTGTGGACACGATAACTGCCGTAATTTTGCACCAATCACTTTGAATTTTTTACATAATATGTATCCCTATAAAATCTCGGTCGAGTTCGTTAATGGGCAAAATCGGTCAAAGGGGGTAAAAATGGGGGGCTTTTTTCGAAAAAGTGAAATATCGCTATAACTCTCTTAATACATGAAATATCGAATCCCTTCAAAGTTCATAATATGTGTCGGATAAGTGCCAAAACTTTATGTCAAATAAGTTTTTTGATAGCACCAACCATTGACCAAAGGGGTGGGAAAAAGTGGGTTTTTCGGGAAACATTAATCATATCTCTGTTAATAGGCACAATATCAAAACCGCACAAAATGGACAATATTCCTCCAATAATTACCTAATACTTTTGTCTGAAAGAATTTTTGATATGACCCACCATTACGCCACGGGGTGAACAAAATGATTTAAATTATAAGAAAATGCCAAGTGCCAAGAGAGGTTGCCATGACAACTTTACTTTTAATTGATAAGGGATGACCATCAGCAGTTGCTATGACAACGCCACTGCACGAGATCACATTCAGTTTTCATATGTCAGTGGGAAGCGACTTCGGTATCGGCACTGGTAGCATGCTGAACTTCTATGCCCAAGGTCGCGGGTTCAAACCCGGCTGAAGTCGTCGGATTTACTAAGAGCGCTAAAAATCCTGAGTTTGCTTTCCTTCGGAGGGGAAGTTCCAACGTTCGTTGCGAGTTGCTGATTGAGGTGGCATCTAGTAGCCAAGTTCACAGCTAGGTGTCGTTGACGGCAGTATTTTAGGTAGATTTCATTAGAAAGCTAACTATTGCAATGGGTACCATGTTTCTATTTCCGGAAAATTTCGACATATCTTCGCGTTTCACATCCCCCAGACCCCAAAACCACCGTCAGTTCAAAAGTTTATATATAATTTATGTAATATATGTATATATATGTATATCAGTTTCTTGTGGACACGATAACTGCCGTAATTTTGCACCAATCACTTTGAATTTTTTACCGAATATGTATACCCATAAAATCTCGGACGAGTTCGTTACTGGGCTAAATCGGTCGAAGGGGATGAAAATGGGGGACTTTTTTTTCGAAAAAATGAAATATTGGTATAACTCTCTTAATATGTGAAATATCGAATCCGTTCAAAGTTCATACTATGTGTCGGATAAAGCTCAGAAATTTATGTTTGAAACGTTTTTTTGATAGCACAAACCATTGACCAAAGGGGTGGGAAAAAGTGGTTTTTTCGGGAAACATTAATCATATCTCTGTTAATAGGCACAATATCAAAACCGTACAAAATGGACAATATTCCCCTAATAATTACCTAAAACGTTTGTCTGAAAGAATTTTTGATATGAGCCACCATTGCGCCGAGGGATGAGAAAAATGATTTCGGAATTATAAGAAAATGCCAAGAGCTATCAGTGGTTGACATGGCAACACTACTAAATTGATGAGGGATGAGCCATCAGACGTTGCCATGACAACGCACTTGCGCGAGATCAGATTCAGATTTCCATCTGACTAAGTGTGAAGCGGCTTCGGTGACGTAACTGGTAGCATGCTGAACTTCTATGCCCAAGGTCGCGGGTTCAAAGCCGGCCAAAGTCGTCGGATTTTCTAAGAGCGCTAAAAATCCCTCAGTAAGCTTTCCTTTGGAGGGGAAGTTCCAACGTTCGTTGCGAGTTGCTGATTGAGGTGGCATCTAGTAGACAAGTTCACAGCTGGGTGGCGTTGACGTTAGTATCTGGTAGCAACATTAGGAACTTCTGCTTGAAATTTAGCGTCTGCATTCCTTACCTGAATTACAGACTAATACAGCCATCACAATTCACACCGTTTATCAGACAGATTCTACACTCACCCAAAGTACACGGGGTTATATGACCGCGTTGTCGCAGCCCCTAAACTGAGGAACCAACCAACATCTCTGCGGGAGATATAATTTTGCGTGAAGAAGTAACAGACCGTTACATGGTTACACATCAGTGTCGAAACCTTGCATAAGGACAGTGTGACCACAAGTATAACAAGTAGTTCCGTGAAGAACTGTACAGCCTATTTTCATATATCCTGCTCATGTTAATTGCCTCTATCAACATACAAAATTTCAGTTTAATTGCTGTATCAGATTCGTAGATATTGAGAACCGTCTAAATATTTCAGATGGTCGCCAGGTTGGATTTTTATTTTTGTACTATTATATTAAGATTATTGTGTAAGTGTGGTATTCAAACTTCAATCGCATGATTAGAACACAAGAAGTAAGAACGAGATTTTAAAATTACGCACAGCAGCCATCTTGTGATTATGCAAACAGTTGAAATAAATTAGATGCCAGTGGATCAACATTTGTGTAAGCATTTAAAACGTGCAACGTTTCACGGCACTCGGATAGTTAATTCGCGAGAAACGTCCATTTAAATATTTATACTTCGCGTCGCCGCCATGTTGGATTCGTGCTCACCAGGTTACTGAAAGTCCTATAGGTGAACATATGTTCATAGTCTCTATGAACATAAAAATTTCAGTTTGGTTGCTGTAAAAGATTCATATATATTGAGAACCGTCTAAATATTACGGAAGCTTGCCATTTAGGATTGTTATATGTATAGGCCATAGAGTTATGTACCATTCAAGGTCACTTATTGCCTAGGTTCATTATTCAAACTTTCACTTCGATCGCATGATTACGACACAAGAAATAAAAACTTAATTTTAAAATTTCGCACAGCCGCCATCTTGAGGTTATGTAAACAATTGAATTAAATTAGATGGCAGTACATTACAATCTGCAAAATCATTTACTGTACCACATTTCACTGCGCTCAGAGAGTTAACTCACGAGAAAAGTCTATTAAAATATTTCAAATTCGCTTGGTCGCCATGTTCGTTTTTTACTTTACAGGTTTATGAATTATACATGGGTAAACTTGTATCAGTACCCTTTATCACCGTACAAAATTGCAGGGTGATATCTGTAATAGTTTCGGGGATATAGAATGTCAGTGAAATATTTCGCACAGCCGCCATTTTGAGGTTATGTAAACAATTGAACTAAATTAGACTCCAGTGCATTGCAATGTGTATAAATATTTGCTGTACCAAGTTTCATTACGTTTGGATAGTTAAATCGCGAGAAAAGTCTATTTAAAAGTCTCCACTTCGCTTGGCCGCCATGTTGGTTATGTAGTAACCAGGTTTTTGAAAGTTTCATAGGTGAACTTCTAGTAGTACCCTTTATCACCGTACACAATTTCAGGGCGATATCCGTTATAGTTTCGGAGATACTGAATGCTAGTGAAATATTTCGCACAGCCGCCATGTTGGATTGGTGAGACGTAACAAAATACGATGGGCACGGTCGACGTCGCCGGGAATAGTGCTATGAATTTACCGAGTTTCACTGAAATCGCTCCAGCCGTTTAGATTTTATTAGGGACACACACACACACACCTCTCTCTCACACACACACACACGGACAAAAGGTGATCTCATAAGCCTATTTTTTCAAAATTGAAAATAGGCTAAAAATGGACTCCAAATGACAAGAAGATTACCGTCCCCGTAAGACAATAAAATGTTTAAAATATGTTTAAAATGAAGAAAAACAAAGTTAATTAATCTCCAATTATAAAATACTTTCACGCGATAAATGAGGTCTGATCCTTCTACGAAAACCTGCATATTCTGCCTATTTTCGCCTATCTCCAAGTTTGTCCGGTGAAATCTACCTCCGCCTTCCGGCGTGCCGAGAGGACTTTTTTTTTATTTCTATGCTTGTTTTAATCTTCTGTTATCATTATGCCAGGCTGCTTTGTGCCTGCTTGTAAGTCTGGGTATAAGAAAGGAGATGGTTGATACTTGTTTAGACCACGTCAAAACTGTTTGGAAGAATGGAACAGAAAAATATCACGATCTGAACGACCAATTAACTTTGAGTGACCGTGTGTGTGACTCACATTTTAGTGATGACATGATTATTAACGTGGATTCTTTCATAATAGGTAGAAAGACGGTGGAATTAGTTCGTGATAGGTGGAAGATAGCCGAGAATGCTGTGCCGCATATTCCGGGGATTCCTAGTTATTTAAGTTTCGAACCTCGTAAAAGGAAAGGTCCGATAAAACGCCCACCTCTTCCAGAAAAGAAACAGAGAGGAGTCGTAGTTGCTCAGGATGTTTTAAATGAAGCGGTCAGTGTTAGCATTGTGACTGAGTGCGATGGAAAACGTGATTCTCAGCCATGTAATAATTTCGAGAGTGAAGTAAAGCGATTGCCTAAGGAGGTAAAACGTCTGAAGCGTATTGTCGTTCTTAACCGAAGGAAACGATGTGAGCAAGCGAAACAAATAGCAAAATTAAAGTCTTTTATTCCGAAATAAAATGTGAATGGTATATCGGAGAAGCAAAAACTTATAGTTCGCCCCATGATTAAAAAGAATGAAGCAAATTCGCATGGAATGCGTTACAAACCTGAATTTATACTAGAAAGCTTACTCCTACTGATTAAGTCTAGGAAAGGGTATGAACATTGCGAGGAGGTATTGCTCCCATTACCGTCAGTTTCATTGCTAAGAAAGTTGTCTCGTGGACTGAAGTGTTCCTATGGTGTAAATCCACATGCTATTGCTAAATAATTTGAGGGGGATGACGAGAATCACCGTAACTGCGTTCTTATATTTGACGAAGTGAAGTTAAGAAAGGATATCAGATATAACTCTTCAACGTGCAGTTTTGATGGATTTGTAAACATGGTTGAATTTACAAAACAGGAAGATAAAAATGTTCACGGTGAACATACACTAGTGTTTTTCATTGTTCTTAGAAATTAATGTTAGTGTGTTCTGGATAGTATTTTAATATGTCCGTATTCCCTTGATAATTTGTTTCTGTTACTCACAATTTGCTTATAGTCCAGTGAAATTAGTTTTAACCTGGACAAAATTAATAACAAGCTGAAAATTGGTGGAAACGTTAAGAACCATGTCCTAAACGAAATCCCAAAAGTCCCAGCTGGGGAAAAGCTGCCATCTTGGTAAAACTGCCGCCATCTTGGATTTTTCCGTTTTGGGCCATATATTTCAAACAAGTAGTCCTAGCGAGGTCAGACTGGTGTCAAATTGACCGGATTTTACTGCCAAAGTCTCAGGAACGTTAATAACATATGTTAGACGCGTTATTACAGCTGTTTTATTCAATTAAGTACTATTAACATAAATAGAGTGTTTCAAGTTCGATTTTGACCGTTCCTGTCACAATAGCTAAAACTGCCAATGCAAATAATGTATTTAAACCTAAAATTATAAATCATATTCTTGAAATTGTGAGTATCACATATAAAATGCTTAAATTATTGTCAGTATTAAATACAGAGACACTATGAGAGATGTAAACTTTGACTTGTAATGCTTAGCGGCTTTCGTCGTTTGGTGGTTCCATGAGAACTGTAAAAAAAAAAAAAGGAACAGTGAGAATCTTATCTTTTGTGCAGATAATGTCTATATATATTTCGAAATAACTTGCCCTCGTATGAAAGCACAAGATCGTCAGGGTCGTCAACGTCGTCAACGTCGATGCTCTCCTCTGGGCGGTTCGCACATCCGTGACCAGCGCAGTATCCGCACATTGTTGTGCAGCGTAGGCCACACAGTAGGCAAGCGCATTTGCGCTCACATCCGGATCTGCAGTTGTGGTGTCCAATCGGCTAGTTATGGGGCATCCATATAAGGAAAGAAAGACAGCCTCTCCTGCTGCAGCGATTTCTTTGTGCGATGCATCTGGCTTGTTGAAAATATGGACCTTACTGCGCAATTTAGCATTTTCTTTAAGCTGCTTGAAGGACCTGAGTTTTTCCTTTCTAAAGGGGGCGGATGTGGTATCACAACCAATAGCAGCGTGGAAGAAAGGGAGAATTGGAAGCAAGCTTCCAAGGCCAGACTTGAGTTTTCCGCTTTTGAAAATCTTGCCTTTTCCAATCTTCTTTCCGGCATAAACATGGAAATGTCTTCGTGAACATCAGGAACAGAAACCATCAAGACGAGCAGATCAGTATCTTCTCCCACAATCACAGAACTGACTTCTGTTTTCCTTGAAGTTTCAGCTGCCGTTGAAACAATCAGGGTACCAGCGTTGTCTTCAGCTTGAATAACCTCAATGCCTGCTGTTGAAAGGTGTTTTGATTGGAGAGCAATGAAACGCGTCTTGTTATTCTCGTTTGATAAAAGCGCTCCTTGGTGGCGTGAAATCTTCCATAACTGCATCCGGTGCCTCCTTGCCAGTTTTCCTGGCATGTTCTGCATCTTTGGTTGTCGGGGCACCATAGGCATCAAACACAACGGTTGTCTTTTTGCCAAAATGGATTTCAATATAATTGACGTTTTGCTAGCAAATTTGGGAGTAGGTTGCAGGACAGGTCCTAACAACTCGATGCAGAAGGAAACCTCCGTCGACCGTGAACACAGGGTTTGATGGCAAAGCTTCTTCGCAGCTTGAAAAATCATCTTGGACGTTGTGCCTTTCCTCAGAAGTGTGCAATCAAATAGAGCTGGTGGTCTTGCGGGTAACTCGTAAGTCAAGTACGTTGAATGCTCTTATTTACTTCGTATATTGCAAAGGAGGCGATGAAACAGTAGGTTCGGGTCTATTTCCACTGTGGTGTCCTTAATTTTAATGATCTTGGCCATACTTCCAAGGGAAAGAAATTTGTCCTTCCTCTTCAAGTGGACGTCGCTGAGGCATTTAGCTACGATTGACTTCATGGCTTGCAAACCAAGGACGTGGGCTTCGTCGCAGTTCACGATGTCGTCGGAAACCACACGTGTACGCAGAGACAAAAGAAGAGGAAGTTCCACGAAAGGGTTGTGAGAACGCAGCCACTCTGTCATCTTGTCAACATCCCCCTTGTCGCTGCCTTGTCGTGTCTCTCGAAGTTCGACGTGTTGATCGCAAAATTCAGAGATAACACCACTTAAGCGTCCCATTGCATCGACAATACCAGACGTTACAGGCATGGCGGTCACCTATCGAGCTATCACCTCTTCAGACATTCCGCGGCCGTGTGTCAGTCCTCCCGCTGACTTCATAGTACGCATCAGCACCTGTTCGATTGCCATATCCGTCCAAACTCCACACCAGAATTTGTCAGATCTTCGGACGGTGAAGAAGCCTTTCGTCACAAATTGTTCGATTTTGGACGCAGTCATGGTTTCATTTATCCTCAACATTTGCTGGAGGTAAATGTGAGCGTATTTGGCATAATTAAAATGCCCTGCAGCATGTAAGTATGGAATCATGCTCTGCACACAATGCAGGTAAAGATTCAATTCCCCGGAACGTTCGGCTCTCACGAAAATACGCATGATGGTTACCATTTTGAAATACTCAGTCCACAATTTCGCTGTGCGACCTGATTTGGCGACTTCGTCGAACTTGGTATAAAACCGACTAGAGGCGTCAGAAAGACATGCAGTGTTGCGGATGCTTGCAACTGTTTCTTTCCCTATAAGTACCTTTCGGTGAACTACTTTAAGTTCTTCGGTTAAAATCGTATCTCCTTTTATGTCGTCGATGAGGACACTGGCGAGAGCAACTTGAGTCAGGAAGTGGGCACGAATGCTCGAGCATACGCGTGTCCAGTCATCATGTGAATTACCGAATTCTTTGCAAAAATTGCCAGCCACAAGTCCTCAAAGCCACTTCGAGCCATTAAAGATCCTACAGCCCCCATAAAGGACATCAAGAGGTGGAAACCTCCAAGCCGCAAAGTAATATTTGATAAGGGGCTATTTTTCTTCGGCCGAGAGCTTATATTCAAAGCTTTTGCATAGAGCGGTTAGTCAAACGTTACCACACAGGACTGGTTTCTCGCTTCGCTCTGCTCTGCTGCACAAAGGAGGCAAGTGTGAATCGTCGACGGATTTGAAGGCGATAAGTTTGTACATTCATTTTATCTGTAGAATTACTCTTATTCCACCAATTCAGGTAACTTTACTAAGTTAGTGCGTAAAAACAGGTCAACATCGAACTTTGAACACACTATTTATATTATTAACAGTACTAAAATAATTTAAAAAACTGTAAGAATGCGTCTAGCATATCTTATTAATGTTTCCGAGACTTCGACAGTAAAATCTGGTCAATTTGACACCAGTCTGACCTCGCTAGGACGACTAGTTCGAAATATATGGCCAAGAACCGAAACATCCAAGATGGCGGCTTTTCCCCAGCTCGGATTATTTTTGATTTCGTTAAGGACATTGTTCTTAACGTTTCCACCAATTTTCAGCTTGTTATTAATTTTGTCCGAGTCAGAGGTCAATTTTGTCTAATTGCACTGGACTATTAGTATTTAGTGTAATACTACTTTTATGTTCGACCCTCACTATTAAGTGTCAGAAAACTGTATCATAATGATGGTCATTGTAACACTGATTTTCATTATGATACAGTTTCTCCAGCCAATCAGAGCTCGTTCATTGACCAATTAGGTAACGATACCTTCGCGCATGCGCTCAAAATCCAACATGTCGGACATAAACACAACATCGAACTAGGCTATAATAAATTACCGACATGGAATACGCACCGTCCATATGTTCGCGTAAATAAACTGGCGAATATGAAACAAGAAATAGCACTGTACCTTAAAATCACCAACACTAATTTCTACACAGCGCATTGTCTTCAAATGACTCCGGTGACAATATTACTGAGGGACGGCAGATGTAAACATATGGCATTGCAAGCACAAAGAGCGCATGCGTCGATCGATCAAAGATCTTGAAAGACAGAGATATAATACCCAACGCTCGCTCTGCGATCACAAAATTCAAGTAGCTGACTCTCAACAGATATTTATGTTAAAATATATAATAAAGTTATAATTATCGTGGAACATAAACAGTCGTATGCAACTCGCCTATAATGGTAATTAAGACACTCGTATGGAAATGGCCATTATAAGCTCGTTGCATAATGTACTATTAATAAACAACGAGCTAGACAGGTCGTCCTCCTGCATGCGCAGTCCAAGTTACGCTGGTACCACCTAGCGGCAGAAACGATCAAGGTCACCTTATTTTTAGCCTATTTTCAATTTTGAAAAAATAGGCTTATGAGATCACCTTTTGTCCGTGTGTGTGCGTGTGTGTGTGTGTGTGTGTGTGTGTGTGAGGTGTGTGTGTGTGTGTCCCTAATACAATCTAAACGGCTGGAGCGATTTCAATGAAACTCGGTAAGTTCATAGCACTATTCCCGGCGACCTCGACCGTGCCCTTCAAATTTTGTTACTTCTCACCAATCCAACATGGCGGCTGTGAGAAATATGTCACTAGCATTCAATATCTCCCAAACTATTACCGATATCGCCCTGAAATTGTGTACGGTGATAAAGGGCACTACTAGAATTTCACCTATGAGCCTTTCAAAAACCTGGTGACTACAAAACCAACATGGCGGTCAAGCGAAGTTGAGACTTTTAAATAGACTTTTCTCGCGATTTAACTATCCAAACGTAATGAAACTTGGTATAGCAAATTTTTATACACATTGTAATGCACTGGAGTCTAATTTAGTTCAATAGTTTACAGAACCTCAAAATGGCGGCTGTGCGAAATATTTCACTGACATTCTATATCTCCGAAACTATTACAGATATCACCCTGCAATTTTGTACGGTGATGAAGGGTACTGATACAAGTTTACCTATGTATATTTCATAAACCTGTAAAGTACAAAACGAACATGGCGACTAAGCGAATTTGAAATATTTTAATAGACTTTTCTCGTGATTTAACTCTCTGAGCGCAGTGAAATGTGGTACAGTAAATGATTTTGCAGATTGTAATGTACTGCCATCTAATTTAATTCAATTGTTTATATAACCTCAAGATGGCGGCTGTGCGAAATTTTAAAATTAAGTTTTTATTTCTTGTGTCGTTATCATGCGATCGAAGTGAAAGTTTGAATAATGAACCTAGGCAATAATTGTCCTTGAATGGTACATAACTCTATGGCCTATACATATAATAATCCTAAATGGCGAGCTTCCGAAATATTTAGACGGTTCTCAATATCTATGAATCTTTTACAGCAACCAAACTGATTTTTTTAAATGTTCATAGAGACTATGAACATATGTTCACCTATAGGACTTTCAGTAACCTGGTGAGCACAAATCCAACATGGCGGCGACGCAAAGTATAAATATTTAAATGGACGTTTCTCGCGAATTAACTATCCGAGTGCCGTGAAACGTTGCACATTAAATGCTTATACAAATGTTGATCCACTGACATCTAATTTATTTCAATTGTTTGCATAATCACAAGATGGCTGCTGTGCGTAATTTTAAAATCTCGTTTTTACTTCTTGTGTTCTAATCATGCGATTGAAGTTTGAATACCACCCGTACACAATAATCTTAATCTAATAGTAGTCTACAAAAATAATAATCCAACCTGGCGACCATCTGAAATATTTAGACGGTTCTCAATATCTACGAATCTGTTACAGCAATTACGCTGAAATTTTGTATGTTGATAGAGGCAATTAACATGAGCAGAATATATATGAAAATAGGCTGTATAGTTCTTCACGGAACTACTTGTTTGGATCTTAGATTATATTATATTATTATTGTTCGTCTTTAATCCGTTCAAATGAATTCATATATAACTATTCAGAATTGGATTACCAGTGACCCCACAATATGATTTATGTCCTGAATGTATCACAGTGTGGTTCTAGAGTTAAGAGACTGTCCACTAAGGTTTCCATATTAAACAAACTCAACACAATCGTCATGCGAAGGTAACAAAACACATAATAACACCTGCAATGACAAAATATTCATGCTCGCATTTTGTGTGACTAGTGCTGCTGCTCTGTGATCGAATGAAGAATTTATACTATATTTAATGCAGCCAAATAGCCATAACTTAAAATATAGGTTACATTGATGGGTTACATATTTGCATAATCACTTATAGACATTGTTCTTCTTGTACAGAATTCTATGTGGTACCGTTCACACATTTTTCTACATAGCGTGCACTATACTTGTGTGTCATGGAAGTGTTTTGATTTGCTGAGTAGGTGGTGAAAACCGTGAACTGCCAACCTCTTAATGACATGTCTTAGTTCGAAATTAGCTTTTGTTCACGAGCGGTCTATCATGGTCCCTGTGCCATAGAAGTCTGGTTGTACTTCTTCTCTCTTCTCCGTCAACGTTGCCAGAAGTTTCTCTGATGCACTGGTGCTCGGTAGGGGTATGCTTGTCCTGAGGTCTTCTACGAGGAAAGATTCCTTTGCCAGGAGATAAACAAGTCTAGATCGTGTCGCTTTTAATACCCCTATCACCTTCTTTATGTAGTTCGCTTTCACCCTTTCCAAGGTGAATAGGTTCCTCGTTGTTAAATGTTCCCAGATGATTTCAATGCCATAGGTCATTATTGGAAGAATTTTTACTCTGAATAGCAACATTGCTGTCTCCAGACTGAGTGATCTGATGTCTTTTAATTCGTGCATTGCCATCATTGCTTGGGTTACCTTATCTGTGACATGTTTTGTGAATCAATATGCACTCGGTTGCAGTGTGATGCCTAAATATTTAAAGTCTGGAACTATCTTTAATTTTATATCCCGAATGAAAATCTCTACTGAGGCGGGTATTCTTCCTCCTTTCCGGAAGATCATGGTGTCTGCTTTTTGAGATGTTGATGTCCAGCTTGTGTTCGGAGCACTACTTTTGCATGTCATTTACAGTTTCCTGGAGTTTTGTTAAATCTCTGGGTCCAATTACAATGTCATCAGCATATGCGCAAGAGAATACTTTCTCCTTTTGGGCAATTTTTAGAATATCTGTTGTTGATATTATAAACAGCAAGGGGCTCAGCGGGTCTCCCTGTAGGACTCCGTTGACAGGGCAATCGGTTCTGATAGAGTGAGGTTGTCCGAAATTCGTACTTCGTTCCATTGCAGTATTGATGTGATGAGATTGGCCCATATGTTGTTCATGCCTAGCATCTCCTTTAGCTTTTCTGTCACTAGCTTCCTATTTATCAGGTCGAAAGCCTTTGTGAAATCTATAAAAATGGTGTAATATTTTCCGTTGTCCTCTAAAGCATCCCATACTTGGTTTAGTAGGAGTTCAATAGCGTTTAGGGTAGATCGTCCCTTTCTAAACCCAAACTGGATCTCTGGCAGAAGCTCGTTTATTTCCTCATCTATTTTTCCTGCTATAATTTTGGTGTTGATTTTGAAGGGGCAGTTTTCCAGTGCTATGCCTCTGTACTTATTGGGATCTTTTGGATCTCCTTTCCCTTTATATAAAACTTTTACAATTGACTTTCTCCACTGGTCAGATATGGAAGCTGTTTTTTACATCTCTGTATATATATAAAATTAAAGTTTGTCTGTTTTTTTCTGAATTTCTACGGAAGTTTGAGATATTAACGCGATTCAGACTGGTTTATGACGGTTGTGCGCAAAACAAAATTTTTGTTTGTCTGTCTGTTTGTCTGTTTGTTTGTCTGTGTAAAACTTTGCACGCGCATCACTCGAGAACGGCTGAGTGGATCAACATAAAATTTAGTACAGGAGTCCATCAGAGGCACGAAAGTAATCATTGATGTAACTCTTCTCCATACCTCTCATAAAAGAGGAAGGAAGGAAGGAAGCTTTTAGTTTTAAGTGACCGTTAATCGTGCGATCATGAGCCACGGGACCTCCGTTTTACGTGGAATCCGAACCACAGGACATGGCATTTCACTTCGAAAATGTCACATGCATTGACCGGGAATCATAAAAGAGGGCCTACCCCCTTAAAATGCATGCTGAAATGGGCGTAGAAAAACGAGACAAAGCTCATTTTTAGCGTCTCAATCTGAGAAACAAAACTCGGGAGCCCTGCGGGCCCCGAAAACCACATTTTAAGGTCCTAAAACCAACAGTTTTTGAGATATACCCAGAAAACTAATTTCATTTATTAAGCTATTGAAGGAATGCAAGCCGGTAACCATGGCAACACAATCTCAGAAGTCCATCTATTTCTGTAAGAGACAATTATATTACTGTGTACGTTCGCAAACGGCTATAAGGACTTTGCTTGGTGCGCAGTATGCTGATAGACTTAAAGGCACTGCAAGACGCAGGGATTGACTGGTTTTATTTTCACGGCTACATGTAGAAATCAAGAGCTCTTTTACAGTTGAACCTTACAAGAATTAGGATCAGCGGTTATGTACACAGTAACAAATATTGGTAAAAGAAATTTAAAACATGGCTCGACAACCTAAGCCAGTGGTTTGAGGTGACAAGAATCGAACTGTTCAGAAGAGCTATGGACAAAAATCAGTTCATGCTAATAATCGGCGACGTCCTGAGAGGGCACAGCACTTGAAGAATAAAAATAAAATATTTGTATATATTTTATTCTAGGAGTAAAAATATATAGAATTGTCCTTTTCAGTGACTAAGAAGTAGTTCCGTGAAGAACTAAAGCCTATCTTCATATATCCTACTTATGTTAATTGCCACTATCAACATACAAAATTTCAGTTTGATTGCTGTAATAGATTCGTAGATATTGAAAACAGACTAAATATTGCGGTTGGTCGCCATGTTGGATATTTATATATGTAGGTCTTAGAGTTATGTACTGTTACATGAAGATTATTGTGTACGTGTAGTATTCGAACTTCAATCGCATGATTAGGACACAAGAAGTAAAAAAAAGTCCTCTCGGCACGCCGGAAGGCGGAGGTAGATTTCACCGGACAAACTTGGGGATAGGCGAAAATAGGCAGAATATGCAGATTTTCGTAGAAGGATCAGACCTCATTTATTGCGAGAAGGTATTTTATAATTGGAGCTTAATTAACTTTGTTTTTCGTCATTTTATGCTTATTTTAAACATTTTATTGTCTTATGGGAACGGTAACCTTCTTGTCATTTGGGGTCCAGTTTTATACTTGTGGTCACACTGTCCTTATGCAAGGTTTCGACACTGATGTGTAACTATGTAACGGTCTGTTACTTCTTCACGCAAAATTATATCTCCGGCAGAGATTTTGGTTGGTTCCTCAGTTTAGGGGCTGCGACAACGAGGTCATGTAACCCCGTGTACTTAGGGATGGCTGTATTAGTCTGTAATTCAGGTAAGGACTGCAGACGGTCTATTTCAAGCAGTAGTTCCTAATGTTGCTACCAGGTACTACCGTCAACGACACCTACCTGTGAACTTGGCTACTAGATGCCACCGCAGCCAGCAACTCGCAACGAACGTTGGAACTTCCCCTCCAAAGGAACGCATACTGAGGGATTTTTAGCGCTCTTAGAAAATCCGACGACTTCGGCCGGCTTTGAACTCGCGACCTTGGGCATAGACATTCAGCATGGCAACATCTGATGGCTCATCCCTCATCAATTTAGTAGTGTTGCCATGGCAACCACTGATAGCTCTTGGCATTTTCTTATAATTCCGAAATCATTTTTCTCATCCCTTGGCATAATGGTGGGTCATATCAAAAATTCTTTCAGACAAAATTTTAGGTAATTATTAGGGGAATATTGTCCATTTTGTACGGTTTTGATATTGTGCCTATTATGAGAGATATGATTAATGTTTCCCGAAAAATCCACTTTTTCCCACCCTTTTGGTCAATGGTTGGTGCTATAAAAAAACTCTTCAAACATAAATTTTTGGGCTTTATCCGACACATAGTATGAACGTTGAACGGATTCGATATTTCACATATTAAGAGAGTTATAGCAATATTTCACTTTTTCGAAAAAAGCCCCCCATTATCACCCCCTTCGACCGATTTAGCCCAGTAACGAACTCGACCGAGATTTTATAGGTATACATATTCGGTACAAAACTCAAAGTGATTGGTGCAAAATTACGGCAGTTATCGTGTCCACAAGAAACTGATATACATATATATACATAAATTATATATAAACTTTTGAACTGACGGTGGTTTTGGGGTCTGGGGGATGTGAAACGCGAAGATATGTCGAAATTTTCCGGAAGTCGAAACATGGGACCCATTGCAATAGTTAGCTTTCTAATGAAATCTACCTAAAACGAGATTTTAAAATTTCGCACAGCTGCCATCTTGTGGTTATGGGAACAATTCAAATAAATTAGATGCCAGTGGATTAACATTTGTATAAGGATTTACTGTACCAAGTTTCACTGCACTCGTATGGTTAAATTGCGAAAAACGTCCATGTGAATATTTATACTTCGCGTCGCCACCATGTTGGATTTGTGATTACAAGGTTATTGAAAGTCCTATTGGTGAACATAAAAAAATCAGTTTGATTGCTGTAATTGATTCGTAGATATTGAGAACCGTCTAAATATTTCGGATCGTCGCCATGTTGGATTGTTATATGTATAGGCCATAGAGTTCATTATTCAAACTTCACTTCGATCGCATGATTACGACACAAGAAATAAAAACCTAATTTTTAAATTCGTACAGCCGCCATCTGGAGGTTATGTAAACAACTGAACTAAATTAGATACCAGTGCATTACAATGTGTATAAACATTTGCTGTGCCAGGTTTCTTTGCGTTTGGATCATTAAATCGCGAGAAAAGTCTATTTAAAACTTTCAAATTCGCTTGGCCGCCATGTTCGTTTTGTAGTAACCGGTTTTTGAAAGTCTCATAGATGAACTTCCAGTAGTGCCGTTTATCTCCGTACAAAATTTCAGGATGATACCGGTAATAGTTGCAGAGATATGGAATGCCGGTGAAATATTTCGCACATCGGCCATCTTGTGGTTATGTAAACAATTGAACGAAGTTAGATGTCGGTGCATTACAATGTGTACAAACACATACTGTACCAAGTTTCATTGCGTTTGGTTGGTTAAATCGCGAGAAACGTCTATTTAAAAGTCGCAAAGGTCTCATAGGTGAACTTCTAGTACAGTAGTTCCCTTTATCACCGTACAAAATTCCAGGGTGATATCGGTGATAGTTTCGGAGATATTGAATAATGGTGAAATATTTCGCACAGCCGCCATTTGGATTGGTGAGACGTAACAAAATTTGAAGGGCAGGGTCGAGGTCGTCCGGAATAGTGCTATGAACTTACCGAGTTTCATTGAAATTGCTCAAGCCGTTTGGATTTTATAAGGGTGGGGGAGTAGGGGGGGGGGGGGGGTAGTGGGGAGGACACACACACACGAATCACACACATACGCACACACAGACACACGGACAAAAGGTGATCTCAAAAGCCTATTATTTCATAGGCTGATGTTCTTGCAGTTTGGTCAGAATATGTTTCCCACATAAAGATATGGTGTTGCAAAATTTGGTAGAGACTAGATTATTAGGTTGGTCGTAATTACATTTTAGCTTTTAACATTTGGGTGGCCGCGATTACGTTTCCGTCAAGATAGCGGTGATATAAAACATGACACTGAGGTGCCCTTTGCTAGTGCTACCTCTGTACCAAATTTCGTTCATTCGGTTCCACCGTGTTCGAATTAATAGGGGGAATCAATTTTGACATAAAGATGGCCGCCATCCGCAAACTATTAGGCTAATTACCTATTAGATTGGTCAAAGGATGCTCCCTCCATAAAGGTATGTTGTTGCAAAGCTTGGTAGAGATCGGATGGTTATGTTAGTCGTAATTTGATTTAAGCTTTAAACATTTGTGTGGCCACCATTACGTTTCTGTCAATATGGCGGCGATATTAATCATGACACTGAGATGCCCTTTGCTAGTGCTATCTCTGTACCAAATTTCGTTCCATTCGGTTTCACCGTGTTTGAATTAATAGGGGGAATCGATTCTGACACAAAGATGGCCGCCATCCGCAAACTATTAGGCGAATGACCTATTAGATTGGTCAAAGGATGCTCCCTCCATAAAGGTATGTAGTTGCAAAATTTGGTAGAGATCGGATGATTAGGTTAATCGTAATTTGATTTAAGCTTTGAACATTCGTGTGGCCGCCATTACGTTTCAGTCAAGATGGCGGCGATATAAAATATGACACTGAGGTGCCCTTTTCTAGTGCTACCTCTGTACCAAATTTCGTTCCATTCGGTTCCACCGTGTTCGAATTAATAGAGGGAATCAATTTTGACATAAAGATGGCCGCCATCCGCAAACTATTAGGCGAGTGACCTATTAGATTGGTCAAAGGATGCTCCCTCCATAAAGGTATGTAGTTGCAAAATTTGGTAGAGATCGGATGATTAGGTTAATCGTAATTTGATTTAAGCTTTGAACATTTGTGTGGCCGCCATTACGTTTCCGTCAAAATGGCGGCGATATAAAACATGACACTGAGGTGTCCTTTGCTAGTGCTACCTTTGTACCAAATTTCGTTCAATTCGCATTCACCGTGTTCGAATTGATAGGGGGGGACAGACATTCAGAGTACACACACTCGCACACACACGGACTCACACACACACAGACTCACACACACACATACACACACAGACTCACACACACACACACACACACACACACACACACACACACACACAGACAGACACACTTTTTTCGCCCTGTGTTGATCTCATAAGTCTACTTTCATTTTTTGCAAAAATCGAAAGTAGGCTAATATGTCACCACAGGACAAGTTTACAGTTGTGTACATCAATTCTTTTCGAGTAAAGAAAGACTTCTAAAGTATATAGCTTTAACAATATCATGCATCCTTTTGATACGGGTACCAGTGCTTATAAAGGGGGCTGCGTGGCGCAGTCGGTAGAGGCGCTGAGCTTCTAACTGAAAGGTGGTGTGTTCGATCCCCACCCAGGTAGTGGATTTTAGAAACAAAACTACAACTTTCAGAAACGCAAATGGCCCTGGGGTTCACTCAGCCTACAGCAGAAATGAGTACCAGGGTAATTCCTGGGAGCAAAGACGGCCGGGCATGGAGCTGACAACTCCATCCCATCTAGTGCCGATGTCACAAAAAGTGGAAGCCTCTACCTTCCACTACTCCCAAGGAGTTGGAGTTGGCTTTGCTTTACCAGTGATTATAAAAAATAGACCTGGATCTTGAGATGCGCAAGTTTTCAAGAAATCCAAGTTTTGAGGACATGTGTATTGTAAAACTTGAATCAGATATAATTATCTCCTGTTGATACAGTGAATTTTAAATATGCACCATTCACCTCATGTACGGTAGAGCGAATCTTCAGCCAATGCAAATCACTATTGCGAGAAAACAGCAGTAGCTTCAAGTTTGAAAATTTAATACACAATTTCGTGGCATATTTTTATGGTATAAGAAATAATCAATGAACGAATAACAAATAAGATGTAAGTGAACTGAAATACGAGTACAAATGAATACAGTATTTTTAATATATTTTTGTAGGATCTAAAAGTAACAAAATGTAGTATTTAGTGATTAAATAATTTTACTGTCCATATTTTGCAAAATATATTCACATATATATGTTGGTCGCTTCCGTGGTTTAGTGGTCAGCGTGCTTAGTTGCCACACCGGAGGTCCGAGGTTCGTATCCGGCTCTGCCAGGAAATTTGAAAAGTGGTATGAGGACTGGAACGGGGTCTACTCTGCCTCGGGTGGTCCAAATGAGTAGACGGGGTTCGAGTCCCACCTCAGCCATCCTCGATATGGTTTTCCGTGGTCTCCCACTTCGTCGTCGGGCAAATGCCGGGATGCTACCTACCGTCAGGCCACGGCCGCCTTTTTCCCTCTTCCTCGTCAATCCCTCCCATTCTTCCTATCCCGTCCCATCCCCCATGTGACCCCTTGTTCGCTTTGCACGTGAGGCCGCCTGGGTGAGGCACTAGCCATACCTTCCCAGTTGAATCCCTCGATCCGATGTCAAGCTCCAGGATAAGTTACTGCCCGTAGAGGCGGTAAAGGTGGGATCCCTCGCCGTGTCCGTGAGGAAAAAGCCTACCTGGAGGGCAAACTGACTACGAAAAAAAATATATGTACATATTGTGACACTTTTTAGTAAATGTAAATCCTAGCCTTGATAATGACACCAACGTCGTATGTCCCGAGATTAACTGGATTGACGTCATGGCCTTGCGTGTTGACGTCTGAATTAACCAGTCATTTCCAAAAAGGCTCTCGTTGATGACATTATATTCCTCCCACGTGGAATTGTCAAAATCCAGTAGCCTGTATTGGTATCACAATATTATTGACACATACGAGGCGGCAGTGCCACCCTTGAATCAGCACGCTCCTTATCGTCAACAGTCAGTCCTGTTACGCCAAATACTGCAATCCGCTTCGCTCACTGAGCCTTTCACAAAGGATTTTAAGTTTCAATGCGCACATACGAGCGCAGTGCTATTTCATTGTTTGTTCAGTGCAAGCTTTTGTCGTTGTTGTTAATTCATTTTAGGACATCATGATCATCAACCCCGGCAATTGTGCGAGGTAGAGATTGCGATGTCTATTTCTATCCCTCATTCTCTTTCTCTTTCTCTCGTTTTCTCTTTTTCTCTCCTTCTCTCTCTTTCTCTCATTTCTCATCCTCTTTGAACGGAAAATCATTTAAAAACAAAGTTGTACACCACTACTTTAGCCCCTATACACTATACACTATATCATCATCATCTTCATTTCCCGGTTCCGGTCTCTTCCTGGGTCGGGTTGTGAATTAAGGACCTCCATCTTTGCTCGTCCCTCCACCACTCCTTTCCTACTTGCAGCACACCTGCTGGTTTTCCTTCCCTTTTCTCTACACACTCCTTCATTGAATCCATCCATCTTTTTGGGGTCTTCCTCGTGGTCTCTTTCCTGTTAACTTTCCCAAATATATTTTTGTGGTACTCTCTCCTCACTCATTCTCATCATGTGTCCATACCACTTCAGTTTAGTTGTTTCTATCCTATCCTGGAGTTTCCAGATTTCTGTCCTTTTACTAATTTCCTCATTCCTTGCTCTATCTTTCCTTGTCTTTCCTTCGATGCTTCTTAGACACCTTATCTCTGCTGCCTGTATCCTGCTGTGTTCCCTACATATTGAAGATTATTATCTGTTGACATCAAATATAGATTTAGGTATTAAGCAGTAATTTTTGAAAGCCTTTGTCTGGAGCGTGGCACTCTATGGAAGTGAAACTTCGACTGTCGGAGCAGCAGAGAAGAGCAGATAGAAGCGTTTGAAATGTGGTGTTACAAGAGAATACTGAAGATGAGATGGATAGATAGAGTAACACATGAAGAGGTATTAAGACTAGTGGGAGAGGAGAGATGTTTCTGGCGACTGCTAATGAAGAGAAGATTTAGGTTGGTAGGACTCAGCCTACTAAGACACCCAGGAATAACAAACTTAGTTATGGAAGGAAGGGTCGAGGACAAGAACTGTAGGGGTAGACCAAGGTTAGAATATGTTAAACTGATTGCCTTGGATGCAGGATGTGGTAGCTATATAGAGATGCAACGATTTGTTCAGAAAAGGGAGGTATGGAAAGCTGCATCAAACCAGTCAAAAGACTGAAGACTCAAACATAATTATTATTATTATTATTATTATTATTATTATTATTATTATTATTATTATTATTGTGTTATACAGTAGTCTACATATAACACACTGCTGGTACATCATAACATAACTATACGGGCTTCAGGGAACCAAAGTACAGTTACTGGAACAGCCACTTCTAAGCTGAAATGTCGCTACCCATGAAGTTTCGAACGATTCGGGCTGTTGAGAGAACTGCTGCCTTCTGCATTAGTTTTTACAGTTGCGTATCCAGATACAGTTCTTTAAAGCATGGTACTTGGGATCACGCCCGTACTTGAGACAATGATAGGTATGGTCTTTACCCGTTCTACATGCCATTTCCTTTATATAGGGCCGATCAACTCACTATATTTGCTGTTCTTTTCTATGTGTTTTGACTGGAGATTCTTGTTGTTAGGGATGATTATTATTATTATTATTTTTAAATCTCTGAATATGTTGAAATTAGGGATTAATCTGGCAAGATGGGGCTGCACTAAAGAACATTGCACCAAGCGTGATTGTGGAGAAGATCAGAGCACAAAGCACATGCTCCATTGTCGACTGTGTCCAACATTCTGTATGTAAGATGGTCTATGTCAGGGCTTGGAGAAAGCACTGAGAGTGGCGAAGTTTTGATCCAATGCAATACAGTGCGTCAGGGAATGTTCTCCGCAGTGCCTAGGCACTGCTACCTTAGGTCAGAGCCGGAGTTAAGTTGGCAGCGCGGTGTCAGACCTTTCGCTCACTCTCCAAGGTCGACAGGATATCAGAACACACGTGTGAGCTGAGCTGTGCTGTGCTGTGATGTGGAAAGCGTCAGTGTGAATGCAATAAGGGAGCGTTTAGATTATTGGAATAGTGCAACAGGATACAGTCGTTAATGTTTACTACTGTTTACTACTAATGTTTACAGAAAATGTAAAACTAAAATTTCAGGCGCGGTTTCCTAATTCAAAGTGTCCAAACCGGGATACGGTTCGGGATTTGATAAGTAAATTTCGTGTGACCGGCTCAGTTCACGATGTACCAGGAACAGGCAGGCCTACGCTGTTAACAGACGAAAAACTTGATGAAATTTCCGATATAATGCTGCGAAGTCCAAGTAAATCAATACGCAAATTAGCTCAAGAAACAGGAATCTCTAAGTGGACTGTTTGTTGTTTGTTTTGTTTTGATACAAGCGGCGGCAGCCGCGCTGTCAGCAGCAACCGTGATACCAACTTAACTCCGGTTCTCACCTAACGTAGCAGTGCCTAGGCACTGCGGAGAACATTCCCTGACACCCTGTGTAAGGATTGTAACTGTGCATACTTGTATGTTGGGGTCTGTGGGATGTGAAACGTGCGAAGAGTAGTACCCATGGCAATAGGGAGCTTTCTAATGAATTCTACCAAAAAGTGTGGAAAAAATTTGGGCTATTCCCACCACAGTGAGCAAACTTCCACAAAATGGACAGACTGTCAAAATCAGTGTGGACTGCCAAAACATGCTTTGTTGAAAGATGTCGAAATGAGTTGGAACAGCATATACGTGATGTTGCAGAGGCTTTTGGAACAAAAGAAATGCGCATTCAGCATTTTCAACAAGTTTACTGCCCATTGCGAGAGTGAACATTATACGCAGCCACCATCTAGAAAATTATAAAATATAAAGATAACTAACTCTCAACACTTATTATTATTATTATTATTATTATTATTTATTTAAGCGAAAATTTCCCTACAGGAGAGCGATTTAACTTGGATCACATGATGTCATTTGGAGGTGTATCTCCTCCGCTCCTCCCAAAATCTCTTCATTTTCGAGGAATGTTCCCTCTTCCTCTAATCCGTCCACTTTTTATATTATTATTATTAATTTTACTATACGCTGATGAAGTGACAAAGTACATGCCTCTGGCTGAAGAGATCAACAAATGTGGCGACAGGAATTTGTCACTAATATTGTCTATTCTTCTTCCTTCGTTACGGCCAACTAAGGACCACGTCATGTCAACTGTTTCTTCTGCATTTTAATTTTGGTCCAGTATTCTTTAATTCGCAATCGATGTTGCACCTTTCTCTCTGTCGTCCACGCCTTCCCGGTTTTTAGTTTCGGCTTAAGTTGAAAACTCCGATGGTTTTTGAAGTTTTTCCCTAAGTGGGCCACGCTCCTGGATACCTTCACATGTTATCCCAGTCTCCAACAGATATTTCTCTAATTTACTGAACCAGGCTCCCTTTGTCTTTTTCTCAAGGAGAAACGCAAAAATTCGGTTGGATAGCCGCGTTGATTTCATTCGGGTTATACGTCCATAAAAAGGAATCCTCCTTTTCCTCATCACGCCAGTTATTTTCTCTACGTGTGTGCACAACTCATGGTTGTGGCGTCTTCGGAACTCGCCGTGTTATTTGACTGGACCCAGGATTTTCCTCAATATCTTCCTTTCCTTGGTCTCCAGTTTTTCCATTGTGCCTTTCCTATTCATGGAGAGACATTCCGCAGCATACAAAGCTTCCGGCCGGATGACCGTGCAGTAGTGCTTGAGTTTTTCACTCAGGGATATAGATCGCTTGCTGTACACATTCTTAGTTAGATGGTAAGCCATTTCAATTTTATTCAAGCTTGACGTAAAAGCCTCGTTTTCGGACATTGTAGGGTCTATCCATTCACCAAGATACTTAAATTTCACAACCCGCTTGATTTTCCCATGATTCACTTCGATATGTTTTGGAGCCATCTAGTATTATCTATTATTATTATTATTATTTTCGGTTTATACAGAACATATAACACATTTCTGGTATATTACAACGTAACTATACGGGCTTCAGTGAACCAAAATATAGCTACGGAAACAGCAACTTCTAAGCTAGAATTTCGCTACCCATGAACTTCCGAACGATTCTGGTTGTCGATAGAACTACTGCCTTCTGCATTAGTTTGTAGAGCCCAGTATCCAGATCCAGTTCTTTAAGGCCTTGGAGCAAGGTACTTGGGATCACGCCCGTACTCGAGACAATGATATGTATGGTCTTCACTCGCTCTACATGCCATTGTCTTTTGATAGGGTCGACCAACTCGCTGTATTTGCTGATCTTTTCAATGTGTTTTGACTGGAGATTCTTGTTGTTAGGAATCGCAACATCAATCAATGTAGTTTGCTTGGTTTTCTTGTTTACAACCACCAGATCCGGCCTGTTGTGTGATACCGATTGATCAGTCAAAATAGTTCGGTCCCAATACAGCTTGTATTCATTGTTTTCAAGAACACACTCTGGCTGATATTGGTGGTACGGAACTTTCTTTCCTTTCAAAAGCTGAAACTTATCAGCCAACTCCTGATGCAAGATTTTAGCAACTGCATCATGCCTTTGTTTGTGCTCTGTTGCCAGGAAATATCTACATGCAGATGTAATATGCTGTATTATTCATAATGTTGAATTTTGGGCTTATGCCGTGTTTTATTATATTGCAATTCGACGCGTTTCGAAAGAAACCATGTCTTTCATCGTCAGGAATAATCTGGAATACGACAATGTTGCTAAGAGAAAGCAACGAAGAACATATAGAAGGTGCCCAAAGATGGACGCCATTATAGCCCCATGTTAGGGACAACGGAAAGCAGCAGTGAATTACTTTCTCAGGGTTCTGATAATAGGTAGCCAGGATTCACTGAGATTGTAGCCGGTGTCGCGGTTGAAATTATCTGGGTGTTTACGTATTTCAACCGCCTCCCTGATGATTCTGGGACGATATTGCTTTATACGGGCAAGAACATCCACCCCTTGGAACATGACATCATGGCCAGGTGTTAAAGCATGATCGGCAACAGCTGATTTATCAGGTTGAATGAGCCTGATACATCTATTATGTTCCTTAATGCGAGTGCATATTGTTCTCGAAGTCTGCCCGATGTAAACCTTGCCACAAGTACAGGGAACTCTGTAGATACCCGGTTGTTGCAATTTAGGCAAACTGTCCTTAGTTGGTCGCAGGAGTTGCCTAATCTTAACAGAAGTTCCAAATACAGTCCGTATGTTGTATCGACGTAGGATTTTAGCAATACGATCCGTTGTGTTATGTATGTACGGAAGGTAAGCAGTTCCTCTTACATCTCTTTTCTCAACTGACGTCCTATTATTATTTGTTGGTTTCAGAACCGTAGAAATCAAAGCCTTGCTATAACCGTTGCTCTCAAAGGTGGTTCGCAGGGTGTTAATTTCTTCTTGTAAAGAAGACACTTCACAAATCCTCCTAGCCCTGCTAGTTAGAGTTGTAAGGATACCATGTTTCTGGGCAGGGTGATGGTGAGAACTTGCGTGGAGATATCTATTGGTGTGTGTTGGCTTACGAAAAACGCTGTGTCCTAAAGATCCATCCTCTTTCTTGGTGACGAGAACATCTAAAAAAGGTATTTTGCCGTCAGATTCCTTTTCCATGGTGAAACAAATAGAAGGGTGCTGGAGATTAAGGTGATCCAGGAAATGGCTAAGATTTTCCTCACCTTCCGTCCAAACAACGAACGTGTCATCCACATAACGCCACCAGATCTTCGGTTTGAAAGGAGCCGACGACAAAGCTTTCTCTTCAAAGTTCTCCATGAAGAAATTAGCCACAACAGGAGAGAGAGGACTACCCATGGCCACACCATCAGTCTGCTCATAAAAATTCCCATTCCATAGAAAGTAGGAGGAGGTCATGCAGTGATAAAAAAGTCTTGTGATGTCTTCAGGAAAAAGGCCATTAATGAGAGACATAACACCATCAATAGGTACTCTCGTAAACAGAGACACCACGTCGAGACTCACTAGAATATCACCCGGCTGAAGTGTTATAGCTTTTAACTTTTCCACGAAGTGTGTGGAATCCTTAATGTACGAAGGCGTGTTACCCAGAAGCGGCTGAAGTAGTCTACCTAAGTATTTGGAAAGGGCATATGTAGGAGAACCAATCGTACTAACAATGGGTCTAAGAGGAACATCGTCCTTATGTATTTTAGGAAGACCATAGAGTCTCGGAGGAATAGCATCCCCTGGAAGGATGCAGCGAAGACTCTCCTTCCAGGGGATGCTATTCCTCCGAGACTCTATGGTCTTCCTAAAATACATAAGGACGATGTTCCTCTTAGACCCATTGTTAGTACGATTGGTTCTCCTACATATGCCCTTTCCAAATACTTAGGTAGACTACTTCAGCCGCTTCTGGGTAACACGCCTTCGTACATTAAGGATTCCACACACTTCGTGGAAAAGTTAAAAGCTATAACACTTCAGCCGGGTGATATTCTAGTGAGTCTCGACGTGGTGTCTCTGTTTACGAGAGTACCTATTGATGGTGTTATGTCTCTCATTAATGGCCTTTTTCCTGAAGACATCACAAGACTTTTTTATCACTGCATGACCTCCTCCTACTTTCTATGGAATGGGAATTTTTATGAGCAGACTGATGGTGTGGCCATGGGTAGTCCTCTCTCTCCTGTTGTGGCTAATTTCTTCATGGAGAACTTTGAAGAGAAAGCTTTGTCGTCGGCTCCTTTCAAACCGAAGATCTGGTGGCGTTATGTGGATGACACGTTCGTTGTTTGGACGGAAGGTGAGGAAAATCTTAGCCATTTCCTGGATCACCTTAATCTCCAGCACCCTTCTATTTGTTTCACCATGGAAAAGGAATCTGACGGCAAAATACCTTTTTTAGATGTTCTCGTCACCAAGAAAGAGGATGGATCTTTAGGACACAGCGTTTTTCGTAAGCCAACACACACCAATAGATATCTCCACGCAAGTTCTCACCATCACCCTGCCCAGAAACATGGTATCCTTACAACTCTAACTACCAGGGCTAGGAGGATTTGTGAAGTGTCTTCTTTACAAGAAGAAATTAACACCCTGCGAACCACCTTTGAGAGCAACGGTTATAGCAAGGCTTTGATTTCTACGGTTCTGAAACCAACAAATAATAATAGGACGTCAGTTGAGAAAAGAGATGTAAGAGGAACTGCTTACCTTCCGTACATACATAACACAACGGATCGTATTGCTAAAATCCTACGTCGATACAACATACGGACTGTATTTGGAACTTCTGTTAAGATTAGGCAACTCCTGCGACCAACTAAGGACAGTTTGCCTAAATTGCAACAACCGGGTATCTACAGAGTTCCCTGTACTTGTGGCAAGGTTTACATCGGGCAGACTTCGAGAACAATATGCACTCGCATTAAGGAACATAATAGATGTATCAGGCTCATTCAACCTGATAAATCAGCTGTTGCCGATCATGCTTTAACACCTGGCCATGATGTCATGTTCCAAGGGGTGGATGTTCTTGCCCGTATAAAGCAATATCGTCCCAGAATCATCAGGGAGGCGGTTGAAATACGTAAACACCCAGATAATTTCAACCGCGACACCGGCTACAATCTCAGTGAATCCTGGCTACCTATTATCAGAACCCTGAGAAAGTAATTCACTGCTGCTTTCCGTTGTCCCTAACATGGGGCTATAATGGCGTCCATCTTTGGGCACCTTCTATATGTTCTTCGTTGCTTTCTCTTAGCAACATTGTCGTATTCCAGATTATTCCTGACGATGAAAGACATGGTTTCTTTCGAAACGCGTCGAATTGCAATATAATAAAACACGGCATAAGCCCAAAATTCAACATTATGAATAATAACACGGGCCGTGAAAGTCTAAATGACAATATGCTGTATTGTTTCTGACTGTTGACATCCGTAGCGGCACTTATCATCTGGTACAGCGGGATCTTTTACAATGAACTTGAGGTAGTTCCTTGTAGGGATGACTTGGTCTTGAATTGCTAGCATAAAACCTTCAGTTTCTGGAAAGATCTGTCCTGAAGTGAGCCAGTAGTTTGACGCATTTATATCAACATTTGCTTGACTCACTTCATTTGGATGTCTTCCGTGCAAAGGTTTTGCTTTCCATTCTTCCATCTTCTGAAGGTCAGTATGTAGGAGGTGTTGAATCTCTTGCTGACACAAGACCAGTGGCGTTGATCTGTCCGCCTCACTGATGGCTCTGTGAAGTACAGATGACCTCGCTTCTGCATAGAAGTACTCCCTAAGGCTGACTATCTGCCGTTTCATCTGATTATCAATGTCAACGAACCCACGTCCACCTAGGCTTCTGGGTAGAGTCAATCGCTCTATTGAAGATCGTGGGTGGTGTTTCCTTCCTTTTGTGAGCATCGTTCTCATTTTTCGTTCAAGTCCTTCGATGTCCGTTTTGCACCATTTGATTATGCCAAAGGAGTAGCTCAGCACAGGTACAGCATACGTGTTAACAGCTTTCACTAAGTTTATGCTGTTCAAGTGCGTTTTTATAATTTGTTTTAATCTTTTGACAAATTCACAGGACAGATCTTTCTTTATTGACACATGGTCAATATGCTTAGCTTGTTTTACTCCTAAGTATCTGTAGGTGTCTTCTGCCAACATAGCCCTAATATGCTGTCCATCTTCCAGCTCATACCCGGACTTCTGTACTTTTCCTCTCACCACCTTTAGTGTCCGACACTTGTCCAAACCAAATCCCATTTGTATGTCTCGTGAGAATGCTTCAACTATTCTCAACAAGTTTTACAGATGCGACTCTGTTTCGGCATAGAGTTTGGTTGGTTGGTTGGTTGGTTCTTAAGTTTAGGGGCTGCGACAACGCGGTCATGTAGCCCCGTGTACTTTGGGTGTGTGTAGAATCTGTCTGATAACCGGTGTTAATTGTGATGACTGTATTAGTGTGTGTTATCTGTTTGTTAATTTAAGTACTACAACTAAGAATTTTTCAGATAGTTCCTACTTTTGCCGCCAAGCGCCACCGTCAACGACTACTAGGCCAAGTTCAGAACTGAGCTACTAGACGCCGCCGCAGTCGGCTCTTGGCAACGAACATAGAAACCTAAGAGCGTTGTTTACATTCTTAACCTATCCAATTTAGCTTCACACAGGTGCAATTAGTGGAAGGATCTTTAACATGCCATAAATCTATGACATGGGACCACCCGCTTTACTTCCCCTCCGAAGGAAGGCATACTGACGGATTTTTAACGCTCTTAAAAAATCCGACGGCTTCGGCCGGGTTTGAACCCGCTATCTTGGGCATAGAAGCTCAGCATGCTACCGACTACGCCACCGAAGCCGCCGGCATAGAGTTTAAGGTCGTCCATGTATAGCAGATGATTTAGCCGAGTACCAATTATCTTTCCAATCTTGATAGAAAAGCCGTAGTGAGTAGAGTTAAGCTGGGTAGATAAAGGATTCATTGCCAGGACAAACCATAAGGGGCTAAGGGAGTCTCCTTGAAAGATGCCTCTCCGAATCGATATCTCATCTGTTCGTATATCTCCGCGTGGCGTACTGAGACACAGTCTAGTTTGCCATGCTGACATAACCCTTTCCAAGAAACTGACAAATACCTCATTGATCCTATACAATCGCAGCACTGCTACTAGCCAGTCATGGGGGACAGAATCAAAGGCCTTCTTATAATCGATGTACGTCATATGAAGGTTTCGGTGATTTAAGTGTGCCTGGCCACACACAACTGAGTCAATTATTAGTTGTTCTTTGCACCCTTTTGAACCCTTTTTACAACCTTTCTGTTGCACGGCAATTATATTGTTTCTTTCACAGTGTGCATATATCCTGTTAGCCAAGCATGATGTAATGATCTTATACAACGTGGGCAGACATGTGATGGGACGATATTTTGTAGGATCCCATGTATTCTGAAGATCTTTTGGAAGCAAATATGTGATGCCACGTGTGATGAATTTGGGTAAGCTATCAGGATGAAGGATGGAATCATTAATGAACTCACCTAGTCGATTGTGGATGCTCCAGAACTTCTTATACCAAAAATTCTGAATCTGGTCAGGGCCAGGGGCTTTCCAATTCGCTAAGTTGTTGATAACTTCCTTAATATCATTTGTGGTGAATTTCTCGTGCTGCATTTGCTCAAATCTTTGGGAAGCTTGCTGTTCTTCTCTTACCCAACTTGATTGTCATGATGAGATGGTGTAGACAGATGTTTTCCCCAAAATTCTTGAACTTCTTCTTTAGTCGGATAGCTTTTGTCCGCAGAAACCTTTATCTTGCCCAGAGTCTGATAGAATCTTCTCTCTGAGTTGGCGAAAAGGAAGTTATCCTTCTTCCTCTTCATACTCTCCCTATACTTTGCAAGTCTGGCGGATAAAACAGACAGCCTTTGTTTCAAGGTATCTAAGCACGCTTCAGGTGTTGAATTCGGTACATCTCGCTGTGTGTGGGCTGTGTTTTGTCTCATTATATGCTCAGCTTTCCTCAGTAATTTTCTTGTTCTTGTATTATTATTATTATTATTATTATTATTATTATTATTTTCAGTCATATATTAATCGTAAAATTTCATAATTTAAAACAATTCCTAACTTATAATCCAATCAATGCGCACAGTTTTATATAAGGGCCCTCTGTTATCAACGCGATGACTTTACGAGAGAGAATAATAATATTGTTTTACGTCCTTTTTACCGGATGAGTTAGCCGTGGTCGTTACGGCATGACTGCTGGCAGTCGCTCACATCCGGGAGGCGAGGAGGTTCGAATCCCCCCGCCGGCAACCTTGCAGATGGTCTTCTGTGGTTTCCCATCTTCCTTCCAGCCAAATGCCGGGATTGGTCCCTAACAATGGGCCACAG
Organism: Meconema thalassinum; assembly: GCA_946902985.2. NCBI lineage: Eukaryota > Metazoa > Arthropoda > Insecta > Orthoptera > Tettigoniidae > Meconema > Meconema thalassinum. The sequence goes on along the minus strand of OX336393.1, from coordinate 389,452,700 downwards.
CAGCTACCTTCCAACTCCTCGTCCTTACATTCCAACTTTCCTCCCCAACGGTACTTGTAGCTCACCCATTGGGTGTCCGTCTCGAAGCAGCTACAAAAACTGACGAGCCGAACATATCCTCGGACACTCCCGGCACTAAAAGCCATACGCTAAAAAAACGTCCCTTTTAACTATACTGGCTTTTACAGACGCCGGGGAGCCGGAATATTGCCCCCGAAGGGGTTCTGTAACGTGCCAGTAAATCTACTGACACGACTCCCTCGCATTTGGGCACCCTCAAATGCCAGTTAACTGCACCAGGAGTCGATCCTGCAACCTTTGGAACAGCAAGCGAGAACGTTAACGCTGAGCCACGCAGCTAGCCGTTACGAGAGTGATCATTACACGCAGCCGCCATCTTGAAAATTATAAAGTATAAAAAAACTAACTCTCAACACTTAACAGCTGCAATGACGAAAATTAGTGACACGGTAGGACCATATGTGTAGCCTTGTATGGCTTAAACAAAAGAATAGACTCTTCCATACATTCAAGATGGCTGCTGCGCGAAGCATTAGAACATTTAAATCGTCAAATCAGAATATAATTGCGTAATTAAGACAAATCTACACAACAAATGAGTTTCATATAAGGGTTGTCGCTTGCGTTACTCAAAGGCTTATCAGTTATCCTACAGCGGCCATCTTCTAATTGGAATATAAATTAAAAAGTCAGGTTTTGTTCTTGATGTTGTATGGACTAAAAATAGGTTTGACGCCCTTTTTCAGAGTTGCCGTATTGGAATACGGGTAGCTGTTGCTGGGTGTCAGTTTCCGATCATTCTTCGTCTGAGTCAGGAGTTTGCATTCTAGCAGCTGCCCTAGTTGCCGGCAGTGAAGCTAATTGCAACAGTAATTGATCGTCAGGCTGCGTCACTTGATCTAAATGAACCCTGTAGCTGCAGGAAAATTTTCTATTACCGGTATAATGAAAAAGACACTAACTTACGTTAGGAAAAATGGCACATAATGAAGAAGCTCTGGGAGGAGAAGAAAAGACTGACCGACTAACCAATAGCTTCCCGTGGCCCTCAGAAGGCCAATATCAAATAATAATAATAATAATTAGGGCCCGGATGTTGATGCCGTAAAAAAGTTTAAAAATGCACCTAACATTTTCAAAAATGACTGTAATAAATGACCTAACAATTCGAAAAATGCACTGTAAAATGGAGAAAATGATCTCATAATAATAAACTCCCCAATATATCAAAAATTCGAAAAATGCACTGTAAAATGGAGAAAATGATCTCATAATAATAAACTCACCAATATATCAAAAATTCGAAAAATGCACTGTAAAATGGAGAAAATGATCTCATAATAATAAACTCACCAATATATCAAAAATTCGAAAAATGCACTGTAAAATGGAGAAAATGATCTCATAATAATAAAATCCCCAATATATCAAAAATTCTAAAAATGCACTATAAAATGGAGAAAATTATCTTATATGATAAACTCACCAATAATTCAAAAATGACATCTTAAGCTCAAACTGAAAAGTCAATCAAAATAGATTTATAGCACTTAACAAAAGGTTTATGTTCACTTTAGTCTGAGTTGCAGTGCACTACGAATGTCATTCTGATGTTGCCAAATGTCAATGATCTGTGGTTATCAGCCAACAAGGTTTTACATCTCGAAAAGCTGCGTTCAACATCAACTGATGTGATCAGAGCGGACTTGAAGTGAGGAAGGTCGTAACTCCCTCATATAAAGCTGTGACCTGACTAAATTGAAAAAGAAAACCTTAAAAGGCCAATTTCTCTAAAATATGACCCAAAAAATCTGCCAAACTTAAAAATATTCTCTTAAAATGAAAAAATAGCAAAAAATGCAAAAAGATGCAACATAAAAATGACTTATTTGAAGACGGGGTGACCCGTCTGGAGTTTCTATGTACTTCACGCATTGTTTTAGACAGCTCACTAAAAGGATTACATGTCATCAACATCCGGACCCTAATAATAATAGACATATACGACGGATGATCGACTCCCGATGGACGAAACGTATCTTCAGTATCTTTGACTCGAAACCAAAAATGACAATGCTATGGTACGTTAACGTCCAGAAATATCTTAAAGAACTGGGGATACGAGCAGATGTTGCACAAGACCGAAATCTTTATAGAGCAGCCAACAAGACGTTTGAGACTTTCCGGGACGAAAAACGGACAACTGGTGTGAAATGGACAGAAGAACGTCGTGCTAAACACCATCTTGAAGGTTGCCGACGGGGGGATTTGAAGACAATATGGATCAAGCGAAAAATGAACAAATGCCAGAATCTAAAATGAGGCATTTTGTGGTTCCTAGTTGGCCGATTAGCGAAAGTGAATGAATAATAATGGCGTAATACAACTCTTTACCTGCACTATCACCGAAAAAAGCGAATGGTTCGTTAGAAGGATCTCGATCACTATCATCAATTTCAGAACCAGCTTCTCCCATTAAAATATCCAGTAGACTAGATAATTTTATTTTTATTTTTTATCGTATGGCTTTTAATGCCGGGAGTGTCCAAGGACATGTTCGGCTCGCCAGAGTTTGTAGCTGCATTTGCCAGGAAGGAAGACGGGAAACCACAGAAGACCATCTTCAAGGTTGCTGGCGGGAGGATTTGAACTTCCTCGCCTCCCGGATGTGAGCGACTGCCTACAGCCACGCAGTAACGACCACGGCTAACTCACCCGGTATAATTTTCATTGAAGCAACTAGATGATATACAGCAGGCTGTTCCAGTCGAGCTGCTTGCCCGTGAGCAGCTGAGTACTCGCCGCCTTGTGTGAGTAAACCTGCAATATGCAATACAGCTCTGCTGTAGGGGTGGCCGTTACTAAGCGGTGGATACATGAAGACTGGTAGGAAGCGCATGGACTTGTGTTATGACCTTCGCCCTGTGACGTATTGGCTATCACGCCCAGTCCCTCTCCAACCGTGCTCCGAGCATCACTGCTGAGTACTCGCATGTACGCATACTCAAACTCGTGGATTTGGAACAGCCTGATATGGGTACAGTATCTACGGCAGGTTATACTGTACAAGCTAATACAGCTTTGTGGGCGAATTCTGACTTCTGGGCTTCCCGCCACACACAGAGGTCAAGAAAGGGCACTCAAGGGGGGGACCTACACCTTAAAGAATCAAAATTTGTCATTTTTCATTTTTTTTCTACGTTTATTGATTCTTCCTCTCCAAACCACTGCAACAATTTCTTTGATATGTATAATACTTTTGAAGTTATGACCAAAAACGTGCAGGGGAGTTCAGGAAGTTAGCCTACACATTGGTAACTTTGTTGCTCGTTTCCCGAAACTTTGGATTTTCAAATCCGTTTCCTTAGTAATTGCCAGAGTTTTCAAGATAATGACGTGAAATTTATTATACAAGTGTATCTTATAGGGGAAAACAATATGACCTAGAACTGTTGTTGTACATGTCATAATTTCGGTTAAAAAATATTCAGTGAAAAAAAAAATGCAAAAAAGTTACACTTTATATAAGCTTTTAAAAAAATATTTTTCCTTTATAGATTCCAATGATTCTAGGTCAATCTCTTGCTACCGTATTAGTAAATACAATGAAAAATGAATTTTTGAAAAACAATAATATTTGTGTAAAATATTAGGGAAACGGTGGATCAGTGTACAATATGCAGCCGCCATTTTAAATGCCTAATTTGCGGAAATGCATTCGCCATATGACTTGTAAATACACGAACATATTGGCAAAGCATAGTGTGATTGGCAGAACAAATTACAATTCTTTAGTACTTTCTGTTGCTGAGGAATAAAAAAGTGAAATATACATGATTTTCGGATCCTTAAAGGTGTAGGTCCTCCCTTAAGAAACAACGTTTACTATCGCAATATTGAATACTAGCAACCCGCCCCGGCTTCGCGCGGTATCTTTAACTGATTACCCAGCGTAAGCTCAAAAGGTGCACAGATGACAGGTCCCAGACGCAATTCAGAAAAGTTGGGGTGGACAGTGAAACTCCAAACACATCCCAAACGGAGACCAAATTTTTTTGCAAACTCAAAAAACGAAAACACAATTACCAGACAAATAAAACTTAACGAATTTTAACTGAAAAACAGTTTTTATTTTATTTTATTCAATACTGAATTATCTTTATTGGAATTATTATGTTCTGTTACAACTGTACATATTTACAACTTCAAACCTCTTGTATAAAAACTATTATTTATATAACAAAATCAACTCGTCTATTTTGTTTAGCAATCCTTGTGATTACTGAATCGAAGTTTATAGTGATGTCACGATGAATGTGCAGCAATGCACGGATAGGAAACTGGGGCCTTTTTCGCACCAAAAATTTTTGCCGACGTCCAAACTGCAAGCTTGGTTGGCAATTTAAGCTGTGACTTTCTCCCTTTGTCGGTACCAACTCGACTTGCCGAAACTGTGACGAACCTTGGTCCTTTCCTCGAAGCTCGATGTAAAAGTCGCAAAACACGCCGTTGCAATTTGTACGAATATTTTTAGTGCGCTAAACGCATCAAATTTCTATCCATGAAGCTTGCAAAGTAATTGGTCTGGTTTTGTACGTTTGGTTATTTTGTGATTGCGTTTTTAGTGATACCATTTTTCTTAACAATTTCGATTCTCTGACCCCCCACCGGTCGCCCCCCCCCCAAAACCAAACTCTAGATCCGCGCCTGTCTGAAGTAATAACTCGACACGATTCGACAGTTTGATGCTGGCCGAAGCTGGGGTGATAGGCTCACTCGCTAGCTCGTAAACTCGCTCCGAAGCTAGTTATTTAAATTTCCACTGAATGGAGATTGTTGGAAGAAATGAAAACGTAAAAACACGTATAGTGGGCGATGTATTAATGATAGAGATATGATGTTGCGGACTTTTTTTTGTTGAACTTTTCATACTGAACAATTCTTACACACTCATAGTAAGTCATATAGATATTTTAACGGGTTACCCATCGTAAGCTTAAAAGGCGCACGGACGGCAGGTTTTCTTCGACTCAATTCACTTAAATCATTACTGCTTGGCTTCCTCTAGTCATAAATGAATGCTTTTCTACAGAAACCTTCCTCGAGAATTGTTTTACAGAATGGAGAAAACCGCATCAAAATCCATCCAGTGGTTCTCGAGATTACCCGTTACATCCAAGAATCGGGGACAATGTCTTATACTACAGGGCACCCGAGAATGTTCTCCGCAGTGGTTGGCTCATCGATTTAGTTGGTGGCACGGTGTCTTTGACAGGGTGAATCCCACACGTGTGGGCTTTAGCCTGTCGAAATCGTCAGTGTGTATTGCAATTAGCGAGCGTATGTGTCATCAGCAGAGCCTCCGTGGCTTAGGCGGTAGCACGCCGGCCTCTCACCGCTGGGTCCGTGGGTCAAATCCCGGTCACTCCATGTGAGATCTGTGCTGGACAAAACGGAGGCAGACAGGTTTTTCTCCGGGTACTCCGGTTTTCCCTGTCAAAATTTCATTCCAGCAACACTCTCCACTATCATTTCATTTCATCTGTCATTCATTTAATCATTGCCCCAGAGGAGTGCGTCAGGCCTCGGCAGCCGGCACAGTTCATATCCTCGCCGCTAGATGGGGGCTTCATTCATTCCATTCCTGACCCGGTCGGAGACTGGAAGCAGGCTGTGGATTTTTCATGTGTCATCAGCACTTCCAGTATCTGTTATGAATGGCTGTGGTGAGTACAAAGTATACTGTTTGCTTGTTATTAGGGAACACAGCGATGACAGAATGCATTCGGCACATAAGTCAAGCAGCATTGCGCGTCATAGGAGCTATGTCACCACGGACAGTTAAACGATGACAGAGGCTACTTGAGCTGAGTCATATCCTACTCGCGCAACTGAAGCTGTCAACGAAGCGGGCTGACGTGTGACACAAGTAAACAAAGAATAGTTCCCATCTCGACCGCCGGCAACCATTTCGTGAAAGGCTAATATGATGCAAGCGGCAGCCATGCTGCCAACGTAACTTCTGTAGCTAGCTCTCGCAGACGCATGTAGGCGCTACGGAGAACATTCCCGGACTCACTGTACAATATGTAGAGTTTCGGATCACTGCTGCATCCTGGTGGAATTCAAATGAACTATTACAGCTAAGCAACAGACTGCAGCTGTATGGAATACGAGCTAATCCGCTGAAACCCATGTTAAAGACTTGCCCATACTGGATACAGGCACCGTCCGCTAGGTCGAAGTTAGCTCGCCCGTATTCATTACGGGCGTGGTTTGTAGGTGTTAACAGCTTTTGCATGAACATTGCCAAGTGACAAAATTGAACTGCAGTAAATTTTGAAAAACGGACCGGTTAAAACATAACACATAGACTATTAGGAGGAATTACGACTAAATAGCTTTGTATGTTGAAAAATTCCGAAAAGAAAAGGGAAATTTTATATCTGGAAAATAATTTTAGCGAGAAATTGGAATCAAAGATTATCTCCGATTTTTGTTGTTGTTTGAGTCTTCAGTCTATTGACTGGTTTGATGCAGCGCACCATGCCTCCCTGTCACGAGTTAACCGTTTCATCTCTACATAGCTGCCACACCCTACATCCGAGGCAATCTGTTTGACATATTCTAACCTTGGTCTACCCCTACAGTTCTTGTCCTCGACCCTTCCTTCCATAACTAAGCTTGCTATTCCGAGGTGTCTTAGTACTGTAGTGTCCTACCAACCTATCTCTTCTCTTCATTAGCTGTCGCCAGAAACATCTCTCCTCTCCCACTCATCTTAATACCTCTTCGTTTGTAACCCTATCTACCCATCTGATCTTCATCATTCTCCTGTAACACCACATTTCTAACGCTTCAATTCTCTTTTCTGCTGCACCAATAGTCCAAGATTCACTTCCATAGAGTGCCACGCTCCAGACAAAGGCTTTCAAAACTGACTTCCTAATACCTAAATCTATCTCCGATTTTTAGAACATGCCATTGCCATAAGATTCCGCCTCTTCCCCCGGAAAGGGATCTTTAAAGTGCCAGTAAATCTACTGACAGGGTTTCCTCACATTTGCGCACCCTAAAATGCCAACTTACTGCGCCAGGATTCGATCCTGAAACCATGGGAACAGCAAGCGAGAAATGTCGGACTTTGTGGCTAATTGGTTATCGCGCTAGGCTTTTACCCGAAGGGTCCTCTGTTCGATTCCCGTCTGGGCTCTTGGGGATTTTAATATCCTACTAGTTGAAACCTGTCAAAACATGATGGTCATTGGGAAAATATTTACTGAATGATTTTCTTATCTGCATTCTTTGTATGATTACAAAGAAAGATCGACTTTGCCCTTGAGCTTTATTGATTGTGATAAAGAATGCCAAGCGATTGGAAATTGGTGCCTCTAAAAAGAAAATAGAAGTGTTTTATCGGACGGTGTTAATTCAAGTCAAAGGATTAGAACTCTTTGCCCAATATTATCTGCACTTATTATTTCCAAATCCAAGCAATTTTCATACATACTTATTACAATTAATCTGATGTTCAGATTCCTAAGGAGCATAACTATGGCTCGAATATTTAGAGTAAGAATATGTGGAGTCAACTCACTTAATTCCAAGGAATTCAAGAATTCTGTAAGAAATTGAAGTAGCTGCCTTTCATCTTCATTATTCCATAGTTTACGGGAATGCTAGGAGTAAAACATGGTTTGACAATGTAATAGCAATAGCAAGAAAGAAGAATACAGAAATAAAAAATCCTGTCAGATGTGGGATTCGAACTCCTTCCATTGCGCGATGCATAAATTAAGAGTCTTCAACGCTACCAGCTGAGCTACCGAATCACTGGCAAAGTTACGCAATATTACGTTACTTAAACAACATACACTCTCAACTGTCAGTTTACGTTTTTCAACATTTTACGTCTTTTATAATTCTATTCCAGTATATATCGTGGAAACATCATAAACCCACCTTTATAATTCTTATAAATAACTATCAAATTACGAAGGTAATTCCAAAAGTAAGGTCCGATTCGCCGTAAATATTTGAATGCGGTGCCAAGGGCAAAACACGCATGCGCGCCGACTCCTGGCATGCCTTGCGTGGCAAAAGCCGCCAGGAGCGTTGTTACTGTTGCTGTGTGCTGTTGATAGTGTCAGTTCACATTGTTTAAGACAATTAACCAGCCCACCGATTGTGAAGTAAGGGCAATGATCGGTTTCTGCCTGCCAGAAACATCGACGTGCAATCCCGAATAAGCGACGGGAATGTTGTTGTTGCATGACAATGCCAGACCCCATACTGCGAATGACACGCAAACACTAATCAAGAAATTTGGCTGGGAACAGATGGACCACCCACTGTACAGTCCGAACTTGGCGCCAAGTGATTTCCACCTGTTCCGATACCTAAATGAGTTTCTTGGCGGCAAGCGCTTTGACACAGATGATGAGGTGAAAGAAGCTGTTAAAGACTGGTTAGCTTCGCAAGCGGCCGAGTTCTACGACTTAGGCATTCAAAAGCTTGTGGAACGATGTGACAAATGTGTAAATAAGTATGGAAATTATGTAGAAAAATAGAGAAAGACGTGAGGAATGTCAATAATACAATTTTTTTGGAAACAATTTTTATTTTGGATGTTTTTTTAACCGGACCTTAGTTTTGGAATAGCCCTCGTAAAAGGCGGTGGACTTCAAACCGCCATGTCTGTCATGACGCAAGGCGATTGTGCGCATGCGTAAGTGGCCAATAATTGTGAATTTTTGTTTATTAATTTAAAACTATACAGTAACACATTTGTTTATTTTAAGACACTCTGCAAATCTACAGGCCAAGAGCTTTCGTCAGATTGCTCTACGAAAGGAATGGCTTCTGCCGTTCTCTCAATCTCGCGGTAACAAAAATAATAATAATAATAATAATAATAAAAAATATATATATCGAAGCGTTTTAAATATAGATATATATTTATTTAGATGGTTAATTTCCTTGGCTCGGGGAATGGGTGTTTGTGGTGTCTTAATAATATAACGGAAATAAAAGTATAAACTAAAAGGTACCGTAAAACAAGAGTGATAAAGGAAAATATGTTGTTTTTTTTTTTTTAGTCGTTTACCCTCCAGGTTGGTGGAACCCACGGACTCAGCGAGGGAACTCACCACTACCGCCTCTACGGGCAGTGTCCTAGAGCTGGGAACATCGAATCGGAAGGGATACAACTGGTGAGGTGGGATTGGCACCTCGCCCAGGCGGCCTCACCTGCAAAGCGAACAGGGGCCTCATGAGGGAAGGTAAGGGATGGTTAGGATGGATAGACAAGGAAGAGGGAAGGAGGCGGCCGTGGCCTTGAAGAAGGTACTGCCCCCGTAATTGAATTATATAGAGACCACGGTGGCTATATTGAAATTATAATGAAAGTTATGGTTGTCATAGTTATGACGTGGGTAGTCATGACGTAAGCACGGATGACGCAAATGTTATGCCAGCAGGTTACTTGAGCTGAGATTCTCAGTGACGTCAGCATTTAGTCGAGAATGTTCCAAGATTTACGACGCAGTCGCAGGAAACGAGGAATTCTGCTGAGGAAGAAATTATGCTATTGGAGGGGAGGCTTGAACCAATGAACGATAGTTTAAAGGAAGACGGAGATTGCTGAAACTATGGTATTTTTATTACTTTTGGAATGCAGAATTGTGGAAATCCATTTGCAGTAAAGGCATTGATTTGGAATTTTGGTGAAATTTATTTTCAGTTTTTGAATTTTGAAAATCCGTCATGTATTAACGAAGTTGGAACTTTTAGCGATGACGCAGTATCACGCTCTGGAAGGGATGGAAACGCCCCTCGTGAAGTTAATAAAAGGGCTTGCGCAGAAGAGAGGAGTCCCATTCTCCGATCATTCTCAGATCTCATTCTCAGATCATCGAAGTCTAATTGTGAAAGTTCTTTTCTTATACAGTCATTTTGGTGAGACGTCGAAGTGAAAAGTAGTGAAAAGAGTCGTCTTTATAACGCGTGGTGAAGCCACTGCATTAACGAGATCCAAGTCAAACTAGGTGAAGTTAAAACGGACCTTAGAATGCATCTACAAGTTTAGCTTCGAACAGTTAGCGGTCGCCGATAAGCTAATTCGATTGTGCAGTGCTACATGAAGTAATATAGAAAAGCTGAACAATTTCGAGTAATTAGTTTGAAAGATATTAGCAGTTTTACACGACTGACAAAAGTGATTATCTCGCCACCTGAGAAGCACTATTGTATCGCCAGAATCAACGCCACGGCTGACGCTGCTAGTGAAATAGGGAGACTTCAGATTGCTTTTGTTACACAACACTACAGTATAATGGAGCAATTTAATACGGCAGTTTGTTCTTCTATTACTACAACCGAAGAGCAGATGGAAGGCTAAAGGACTTAATGCAATTGGGACATATTTCAACGGAGTAAGATAGCAACATGGAATTTCGCTAATTGCTATTCCACACAAACGAACATGTGGTGAATACCATCTACACCCATGTTTCGTGATTAAAGGCTGAATACTATCGAACAGCAATGAAATCTATTACATACTCATTGAATATGAATATTTCTTCGGAAATTTCTACGAAAACTTCATGGCGATTGTCTACTGGAACTTCAGGGATTTTTTTCAAGAGAGGTCAGGGTTGTCCCGACTCACAAAGAAGATTATTGCCGGAAGGATGTCTATTCGTCTTCGAGGAGCAGTGCGATTTCCGGAGAAGGAAGCAGTTCGATTCTCCGAGGGTGCTATTTCCTATTTCGAGGATGGAGCTCAGCTTTAACTTGGTGAAATGGATCCATCAGCAGTCTTCTTTGGGGAATTTTCCTCTGGAACGTCAATCGGCAGATAAGGTAGTCGTGAACGTTTATTGTATTTGAGTTTCTTAATGATATTTGAGCAACTATTTTTCCCATATTTTTGTCCTCATGTATTTTGCCCTATTTTCTTGTTGAGATTCATATTCTCAGTACACCTTGATGAGTTATGCCTTTTTCTACGATTTATTAAGACATTGTTATGTCATGGGCATAGTTAAATGATTTTGGATCAGTTGAGACTGATATTTGGATTTTTCAGTAATTAATATTTTTGTAGTCACGATTTGACTGTAAGTTAATGATTTTTAATGGCAGATTTAAATTCAGACAGCGTGTCACTTTATTAAACTAATTCTACCCCAGTTTAATTACTTTGACCAATTTTCTGTCATCATCAAGAAGGAAGAACATTTAAATGATTTTAGAGCGTTAAAATCCATTACGTTGTCGACGATCTTGGAAATACTAGTCGTTATTTGAATTGATTGCAACACAGACATTTATCGTCAGTTATGAATGATCATTGCATCATAGACACTTTTGTGAAAGATTAACTTTGATAATGAATTATTGAATGCATTAAAGTCAAGAACTTTTGTTAGGAGTTTTTCTCAATTAGAGATTTATATAACGATGTTTGCATTCCCCAGTCTAATTGGATTCTATTCGACTACTTTGCAGTTTTAGTCGCACTTTTGATGATAGTATTTTTATACTACAATTCTTTGAAGATGTTAATCTTAAATTTTGATAGACCAGACAGGCGTATATAAGCGTATTCACTATTAAATTTGTTTGTGATTGGGAAGTTTTCACTTCATTTCGACTCATGAATGAAATCCACGAAGGTTAAATGAAAACAGTTTTGAAACAATTAATGATTATAAGAATTTTTAAGTGGAACTATGAATGTATAATCGCTAGTGCAGCGCATGTGTTGAAAGTCGCTGATGTATAATGCCCTTGAATATGAAGGAGGTTCCCACAGGAATTAATGATAAAGAATTATTTGTGGAAGTTTTTGTAAGTTCTGTGGAAGTTTTTGATGCCATATAGATTAATATATGATGAATTTTGGGCCTAATTTTTAATGCAGTTTGTGCATTAACTTGTTAGCGAAGTATTTTCCGCTGGAGTAAGATTGTCATAGTTCGTTGAAAATTAATCAAGTGAATTAACTGTTATAATTAACACGAGTTTTGAAAGAATTTGAGATAAGATTTTGAATGAAGATTACCGTCACAAATAATTATTAAAACCTTTATTAAACCAAATTGTGACATAAACATGTATAACTAACCTTCATTGGTCGATTATATGGACACGATTATGAAAATTACCAACCGGATGAACATGTGGTTAATGTATTTCTTAAATTAATAATTTAAATAATTTAAATGTTAATATTGTAAATAAATGCTGTAAATATTTTTGAAAATAATGTGGAACGAAAGTGATGTTAAAGGCGTGCTTATAATATTTTTATTGTCTTTGACAAATATTATAAACAATTTCTAATTGTTATAAATAATTTATGTGATTTTGTTATAAACATTTAAGAGCTAATTAAACATTTGGATTGAACTTAACAAGTTTAAGAAATTATCATAATAATCCAATAGGATGTGAGTAAAGTATTTGAAAGATTTGCGTAAATATAAATATGAGTTGTCTTGCAGACATTTAAAAGCTTGAGAGAGAGAGCTGTATTCTTACGTAACGTAGCATGTGAGAAGGGAGCCCATTTGACAAAGTATGCAACAGGTTGGAGGGTAGCTCGCAGCTGTCCCAACAACTGGTTATCAGCGGGTGAGGTCGTCCACACTCTGGCCTTGCGACTATAAATACAATTGTCATGTTTATTAAAAGGAAACCAAATGCTCTATATATGTCTCGTCCTCACTTCCTTTCCAATCCAATTGTGTTATGAATATTACGTTATTTGGAGCTCGTGGGAGCTAATATGTTCTATATCATGTTGTATGATAATTTTGCAAGTCCTACAGGAGGACGTAGTCAGATTGACTTGGGCTACTGATAGCCACGTTGATTTTGTTGTGTTATTAAAATCTTACCCTTTATTTGAAATAAAGCTTTTGTACAGTTCAAAGTTCTCGTCTTCGTTCTGGTTCATTTTTAAATGTCATGGTGGAGGTTATTGTGTGAACGGACTTTAGTGATCCTGTTGTCAACTCAATCCCCGAGATAATTAAGAGGTAAGTAACGGTAAGTATGAACCCCCGTCTATTTTGGTGTGTTCCACAATGATTTCCTGTGAACTTCTGTGCTCTTATCTCGATAGTATCTGTCAGTGCCATTTTCATTGATGTAGCTGTGCCGGTGCGATTGATTGTTGGCAATCCGATTGAGGGGGCGGATATCTAACAGCCTACTATCCGGGTAAACGGGGACAGTAAGATTGGCGCACCTAAAACGTTGGGGCTCGATTCAACATAACTGGATTACCAGGTTGAACGCTAGTAAGAGTGGCAAACCTAACACGTAGGGTTCGATTAGACTCAAATAAAGAGGTTGATTCTTTGTTAGATGTCTAGGCCAATTGTAGTATTTAAGAGTGTGATTATATAGGAATTAAATGTTGTATTGTATTAGGAAAATTACACTCAGAAAAGATCAGATCTTATACAACTTGAGAAAGGTTAAATTGGCTGGAAACTTAGGCGATTTTTCTATGATCTGGAATCTTATTTTATTTGACCGGCTTATGACATTTTAGTCATATTAAAGATAAAATTAAATTATTTGGATTGTAAATGTAAATTATTTGTGTTAGGATATTTTAAAATGAGCCAGGGAAATTTGAACATGTGCTTGAGTTTGTTTCAACATGAAGTATCTTCGAAGGTTAATTATAAGGTAGTTATAAGTTAGATTTAAGACAGAAAATTGATCAAATTTATATATGGTGAAAAGTGTTGCTCAAATGTTGTTATTTTGCTCTATTGATGTATGTCCCTACAGCAGTCTATTTTTGAATAATATTGTAATGGCAGATGAAAGTTTGAGGATGATGTTAGAGGAGATGTCTGCTAACTTGAAAGCAAGCATGAATAGTAGCATGAAGCAGATGCTGAATGAAAGTATAAAGGAGATGGAAGCTAGGAATACTAGTCGAATGGAGGAGAATGCTAGTAATTTGAATGCAAGAATGGAGGAGAATGCTAGTAATATGTCTGCTAATATGAAGGTTCTTCAGACTAGTGCTGCTAATTTGGAGGATAATATGTCGCGTTTACAGATTAATACCCTAGGAATTGAGAATACTGTAACGGACATGCGCACAGACGTGTCCAATGTCCATAAAGATGTGTCTATTGTGCATAAAAATGTTGATGATGTTAAATGTGATATTTCTAAGGTACAGAAAGATCTGACAATGTTAAATTTAGATGTAGCTAATGTCCGAGGGGATATTTATTGTGCTAGAGCCGAAGTAGTTGTTGTTAAAAATGATGTTGCGACTGTCCAAGACAAGGTCGAGGAAGTCCAAAAAGAAATTCAAAATGCTAGAACTGATGTGTCCAATGTTCAGGTAGACATTAATAACATTCATTCGGATATAACTGAGGTGCAAAGTGACATAACTAAGATTCAGGTAGAAGTCAACACAGTTTTCGTAGATATTACTAAAGTCCAAACTGATGTAAATAAAGTCAGGGAAGAGATAGAAAATTCGAAAACTCTTTGTACGCGTAATATAACTGCATTAGCGACCAGATTAGTTGATGAGTCAGTTAGAACAACAACGTCTTTAGCAGGTTTGAAGTATGATGTAGAGGTCATGAGAACCCAGGTATTAGACCATAATAGATTATTAAAAGAGGATATCGAAGTAGACATAGCAGAAATGTTAACAGCAAACGTAGCGGTATGGAAAGACGAGTGGAATAAGTCAAGTGGGGAACATGTAACCCAAATTCAGGAAAGGATTGAAAGAAAACTTGCCAGTACTCAAATAGAAATTAACAATGAAGTAGTACAGATTAGGAAAGATTTAAGCTTCAGGATAAATTCGCTATCCGAAAAACAAGTTGACGATAGAACACAACTAGATCGGGATATGCAAACATTAAAATCTACATTAGAGGAACAGATTCATAAAGTTGTCTCTGATGTAAATGAAACGACGAGTAAACTGCAAAATTTGAAGTTAGGAGAGGCTAGTTTAATGGAGAACTACAAAGAAGAGATAATCAAGAAAGTCTTAACGGAAATCACTGACAAGGATACAGAAGGCTTAGCTTGCGAATTGAATAGGAATTATGCCAGAAGATATAACCTAGATCCAGAAGATAGAGACGTGACTCCTGAAGAACGTATATCCAGATTCAGAGAGGAGGATGACGAGAGGAATATGGAACCTGAGTGGAACTATCGAGATAGTGGGAAAAACTATCCGGATTCATATCCGAGGAACGTAACGGTCATCAGGAATTTCGAAGATAAACCGCAAAAATTCAGTAACACTGATAGTTTGACGCCTATAGAGTATGTAAGGAACCTCAAAGATTATTTCATCGAAGCTCACATTCCCAGAGAGAGAGAGATGAAGATAGTAGAGAGATATCTGATTGGAGGACCCCTCGAATGTTTTTGCGCATTTAGATACACATTCAGTAACTTTGACGAGTTTGCAGAGGCATTAATCAAACGATTTTGGTCCATAGAAGCGCAGAATTCGTTAAGAGCGGAGGTGTATTCAAGAAAATACTCAAGTACTCTTCCAACGCGGTATGCTGATTTCTTTACGAGTCAATTGTCCCGCTTGAGATTTTTGCAACCCCCATTGTCCACGGAGCAACTAATTGATGCGATTTCTCGTATGCTGCCAGTTGAGGTGAGGAGACTAATAATTTCGTCCAACATCAGGGATTTAACCAGCATGGATGAATTACTGAGGAGGTTAGACTACACAAGTCCAATGCCTAACGTAGTACAGAAAGGTCAAAGGCAGGAGTTTAAAGAAATCAATACGGTATATATGGACCAAGTCCAACAAACTGACAAGCCAGATGAGGAGAAAACTGACAATGTAGGTCCTCACAGGAATAATCAGTTTAGAAATAACAGATCACAAGGTTACCGACCGTATCAACAGAGAAGAGGCTGGAACTACAACCGAGGAAACTACAATGGAAGAGGCAGATATTACAACAATAATGGTTATAACCGAAATTATAATAGGAATAACCAGAACCAAAATAGAAACCAGAATACTCAAGGTCAGGTTATGACACCCGATCAGTATCAGCAAAGAGAGAAGGAAAGCCAGCAATACTTAAAAGAATTAAGGGATAAAGAAGCCGACAATCAAAAGAAAAGGCAGGATGTTGTAATCGATCCTGGGCCTTCTACGAGCCAGAAGAATTTTGAGGTCGGTAACACAAAAAAAAACGCCGATTTCTCAACGACAGTGAGAACCTGTAAATACATTGCCACACCACACCTGATTACGATTAATGAGATATACGAAGTTACCGATGAAGATTTACTAGAAGAGAGGGGTATTGTTAAGGAGGAAAGACCATGTGCATTACCTATTATTGCTGTACGGATAGATGGCCAACAGTACAAAGCCTTGATGGATACTGGTGCTATTATTTCCATCATTTCAGAGGAATGTTATCAAAGTCTGCTAAGAGGAGAGAACATGACAGTTCTACCTGTTTCTACCGTCAAAGTGAGAGGGATATTCCAAGATAAGGCAGTGAAGTGCAAGATTCAAGTGTTATTGAACTTTGAGATCAATGGAAGGAATTATGAACAGATCTTCATTGTGGTGAGCAAGATCAATTTTGATATGGTGCTTGGAATCGATTTTATATCGAAGGTCGGAGCTATTATTGACATGAAGAACAGAAGTATTAGCTTTAATGATGGGTACATAATCACAGAAGAGATAGAAAAACAGGACGTGAAAAACAGTCTGGAAATAGACCTTAGGGAAGAAATTTTGAATACCATAATTAATGAAGTGGAAAATTTAGCAGAAATACCCAGTAGAAAAACTGAAGGATTTGAAGAAATTCAGGGGGAATTTGAGGATCTGATAAAGGAATTCCAAGATATTTTCGATGAAAAGCCTGGATTGATTAAGGATTATAAATACAAGATAAGACTGACAGATGAAACCCCTTACCAGAAGAGAATATACCCCATTCCTGAGAAATACTATCAAGAAGTACGAGGGTTAATCAGAAAAATGGAGGTAGACGGGATTATTAGAAAACAGGCGTCGTCTTATATAAACCCCATCACAGTAGTGAAGAAAAGTAATGGTCAGATACGTCTTTGTCTCGATGCCAGGACCATCAACTTGAAGATTCTTCCAGAAAATGACAGACCACCCAAGATTAGAGATCTGCTTCGAAAATTCAAAGGAAGAGCATGTTTCAGCGTTCTTGACTTGACGTCTTCATTTTATCAAGTTCAACTAGAAGAAGATAGTATGCAGTACACTGGATTCCTATTTGACCAGACGTCATGGGTCTTTGCCAGAATGCCTTTTGGTATGGTTAACAGTGGACCAGCACTTATTCGAGCACTTGATAGTAAGCTCACTGACGAAGTGAAAGAAAATGTAATCTGCTACATTGACGATTTAATCGTATCTTCACCCAGCGCCGCAGAACATTTAGTGCACTTGAGAAAGTTGTTCGAGAATTTAAGGGAGGCCAATATCAAGGTGAATTTTGGAAAATGTCAATTCTTGAAGAAGGAGATAAATTACTTGGGGCATACTATTGATAAAGATGGATATCATCCAAACATGAAAAAAGTAGATGCGACCACGAGATTTCCAAAGCCAACTAAGGTGAAACAAGTCAGAGAATTTGTAGGTGCATGCCAATTTATTAGCAGCCACTGTCCAAGATACTCGGAAATTATGGCTCCTCTGTATGGCTTACTCAAGAAGAACAACAGATGGAAATGGAGTACCGCTGCAGACGAGGCTTTTGAGAAAGCAAAAGAGATGCTCTGAAATAATGTGAAACTGGAGTACCCAGACTTTGAGAAGGTGTTCTATATTGAGTCTGATGCATCGAGAATAGGCATTAGTGCAGTCTTATACCAGAAAGACGAGGCAGGCAACAAGCACTACATTGCGTTCACTAGTCGGAAGTTGAAGAAGCACGAGGAAAACTACTTCACGACAGAGCTTGAAGCGTTAGCTTTTGTAACAGCTTTGCAAGCGTGGAAGAAGATCCTGCTGGGACATAAGGTCATCATTATTACTGACCATAAAGCACTACAGTTTATGTTGCAAACTGACATGTCGAGTGATAGATTGACACGTTGGGCTTTGTTCACCCAACAGTTTAACGCCACTATCGTCCACCAGCCTGGGAAAGATAACTTACTGGCTGATGCTCTATCACGTAACCCTATTAAAAATGTGCAGATACACCATGTACAATTGGAGCAAGAAGATCAAGAAACCGTTAGGAGGTTAGCCCGAATCGGTGTGTCACAGAAGAGACACGCTCCAATAAGGAAAATGTACAGGTTCCTCAAGGGTTACATGGACAATACGGATGTTGACTATGAAGCTACACGGAGAAATTCACGACACTTTGTCTTGAGTGGAGACATCGTATGCAAGTATGCTGACTCTGGGCATACAAAACTCCGAATAGTCGTGCCACCTAAACTTGTTGTCAATTTAGTGTGGGTAGCTCATCACGCAACTGGACATGCTGGTTTAGATAAAACTCTTAATACTCTTAAAGAGAGATTTATCTGGACTAACATGCGTTCCAGCATTGCCAAGGTCATTCGATCATGTGACAAATGTCAAAGAGCAAAGTATGCTTCGGCTTTATTAAAGGGAAAACCGAAGGCTATGATTCCTTCTAAGCCAAACGAACTTATGGCGACGGATATATTTGGCCCCTGTCCGAAGGGATATCAGGGTAACCAATACTTGTTGGTGACCGTGGATGTTTTCTCAAAATTTGTTACAATGAGTCCCATGCAGAAAGCTAACACGAGGAACGTAGTAAGCAGACTGGAAAATGCTGTATTTCCTAAAGCTGGTATACCGGAATATCTACTGTCAGATCATGGAACGCAGTTTACATCCGTGGAATTTGCAGCGGATATGGAAAGACTTGGCATTAAGCACTTATTTTCAAGCGTGCGTTACCCAGAATCGAATTCCTCAGAAAGATATATGGCTGAATTTTCGAAATTCTGTCGAATTTTCTGTCCAAATGATCATTCTGGTTGGGTGAGATTTGTACCCCTTATTGAGGAATGTCTGAACTCTACAGTGCAGGAGAGCACAGGAGAAGTGCCAATGCGACTTCATCTAGGAAGAAACCCAGAAAGGCCGTGGGATAATCTTTTCAACCACATACCTAGAGATCCCGACATAGGAAGGCAGCAGAGGATTGACAAGGCGAAGGAACAACTCCAGAAAGCAGCAGAGAAACGATTGAAAAGAGTAGCTGGAAAACGTTTTGGTACACCCTTACAAGTTGTAATCTTGTATTATTACGCAGACCTGTCAAGGCTGATATGACCAAGAAAATCTACCCCAAATTTGGATTAGTGTTCCTGGGGCCGTTTAGGATTACGAACGCTTATGGAAACAACTGTTACGAACTCTACGATGAAGAGAATAATGTCGTTTACGGCAAGTTCAATGCTGGAAATTTGAAAAGATACTATCCTAGAGTAAGCCAGTAATAATTCAATTTCGTGTTCAAGAGAGTTGAGATACTTGTAACACTGAGTTTAAAAACAATTTGCAACTGTTTTTAAAACGTGGTGAGAGGAGAATGCCCCCGTAATTGAATTATATAGAGACCACGGTGGCTATATTGAAATTATAATGAAAGTTATGGTTGTGATAGTTATGACGTGGGTAGTCATGACGTAAGCACGGATGACGCAAATGTTATGCCAGCAGGTTACTTGAGCTGAGATTCTCAGTGACGTCAGCATTTAGTCGAGAATGTTCCAAGATTTACGACGCAGTCGCAGGAAACGAGGAATTCTGCTGAGGAAGAAATTATGCTATTGGAGGGGAGGCTTGAACCAATGAACGATAGTTTAAAGGAAGACGGAGATTGCTGAAACTATGGTATTTTTATTACTTTTGGAATGCAGAATTGTGGAAATCCATTTGCAGTAAAGGCATTGATTTGGAATTTTGGTGAAATTTATTTTCAGTTTTTGAATTTTGAAAATCCGTCATGTATTAACGAAGTTGGAACTTTTAGCGATGACGCAGTATCACGCTCTGGAAGGGATGGAAACGCCCCTCGTGAAGTTAATAAAAGGGCTTGCGCAGAAGAGAGGAGTCCCATTCTCCGATCATTCTCAGATCTCATTCTCAGATCATCGAAGTCTAATTGTGAAAGTTCTTTTCTTATACAGTCATTTTGGTGAGACGTCGAAGTGAAAAGTAGTGAAAAGAGTCGTCTTTATAACGCGTGGTGAAGCCACTGCATTAACGAGATCCAAGTCAAACTAGGTGAAGTTAAAACGGACCTTAGAATGCATCTACAAGTTTAGCTTCGAACAGTTAGCGGTCGCCGATAAGCTAATTCGATTGTGCAGTGCTACATGAAGTAATATAGAAAAGCTGAACAATTTCGAGTAATTAGTTTGAAAGATATTAGCAGTTTTACACGACTGACAAAAGTGATTATCTCGCCACCTGAGAAGCACTATTGTATCGCCAGAATCAACGCCACGGCTGACGCTGCTAGTGAAATAGGGAGACTTCAGATTGCTTTTGTTACACAACACTACAGTATAATGGAGCAATTTAATACGGCAGTTTGTTCTTCTATTACTACAACCGAAGAGCAGATGGAAGGCTAAAGGACTTAATGCAATTGGGACATATTTCAACGGAGTAAGATAGCAACATGGAACTTCGCTAATTGCTATTCCACACAAACGAACATGTGGTGAATACCATCTACACCCATGTTTCGTGATTAAAGGCTGAATACTATCGAACAGCAATGAAATCTATTACATACTCATTGAATATGAATATTTCTTCGGAAATTTCTACGAAAACTTCATGGCGATTGTCTACTGGAACTTCAGGGATTTTTTTTCAAGAGAGGTCAGGGTTGTCCCGACTCACAAAGAAGATTATTGCCGGAAGGATGTCTATTCGTCTTCGAGGAGCAGTGCGATTTCCGGAGAAGGAAGCAGTTCGATTCTCCGAGGGTGCTATTTCCTATTTCGAGGATGGAGCTCAGCTTTAACTTGGTGAAATGGATCCATCAGCAGTCTTCTTTGGGGAATTTTCCTCTGGAACGTCAATCGGCAGATAAGGTAGTCGTGAACGTTTATTGTATTTGAGTTTCTTAATGATATTTGAGCAACTATTTTCCCCATATTTTTGTCCTCATGTATTTTGCCCTATTTTCTTGTTGAGATTCATATTCTCAGTACACCTTGATGAGTTATGCCTTTTTCGACGATTTATTAAGACATTGTTATGTCATGGGCATAGTTAAATGATTTTGGATCAGTTGAGACTGATATTTGGATTTTTCAGTAATTAATATTTTTGTAGTCACGACTTGACTGTAAGTTAATGATTTTTAATGGCAGATTTAAATTCAGACAGCGTGTCACTTTATTAAAGTAATTCTACCCCAGTTTAATTACTTTGACCAATTTTCTGTCATCATCAAGAAGGAAGAACATTTAAATGATTTTAGAGCGTTAAAATCCATTACGTTGCCGACGATGTTGGAAATACTAGTCGTTATTTGAATTGATTGCAACACAGACATTTATCGTCAGTTATGAATGATCATTGCATCATAGACACTTTTGTGAAAGATTAACTTTGATAATGAATTATTGAATGCATTAAAGTCAAGAACTTTTGTTAGGAGTTTTTCTCAATTAGAGATTTATATAACGATGTTTGCATTCCCCAGTCTAATTGGATTCTATTCGACTACTTTGCAGTTTTAGTCGCACTTTTGATGATAGTATTTTTATACTACAATTCTTTGAAGATGTTAATCTTAAATTTTGATAGACCAGACAGGCGTATATAAGCGTATTCACTATTAAATTTGTTTGTGATTGGCAAGTTTTCACTTCATTTCGATTCATGAATGAAATCCACGAAGGTTAAATGAAAACAGTTTTGAAACAATTAATGATTATAAGAATTTTTAAGTGGAACTATGAATGTATAATCGCTAGTGCAGCGCATGTGTTGAAAGTCGCTGATGTATAATGCCCTTGAATATGAAGGAGGTTCCCACAGGAATTAATGATAAAGAATTATTTGTGGAAGTTTTTGTAAGTTCTGTGGAAGTTTTTGATGCCATATAGATTAATATATGATGAATTTTGGGCCTAATTTTTAATGCAGTTTGTGCATTAACTTGTTAGCGAAGTATTTTCCGCTGGAGTAAGATTGTCATAGTTCGTTGAAAATTAATCAAGTGAATTAACTGTTATAATTAACACGAGTTTTGAAAGAATTTGAGATAAGATTTTGAATGAAGATTACCGTCACAAATAATTATTAAAACCTTTATTAAACCAGATTGTGACATTAACATGTATAACTAACCTTCATTGGTCGATTATATGGTCACGATTATGAAAATTACCAACCGGATGAACATGTGGTTAATGTATTTCTTAAATTAATAATTTAAATAATTTAAATGTTAATATTGTAAATAAATGCTGTAAATATTTTTGAAAATAATGTGGAACGAAAGTGATGTTAAAGGCGTGCTTATAATATTTTTATTGTCTTTGACAAATATTATAAACAATTTCTAATTGTTATAAATAATTTATGTGATTTTGTTATAAACATTTAAGAGCTAATTAAACATTTGGATTGAACTTAACAAGTTTAAGAAATTATCATAATAATCCAATAGGATGTGAGTAAAGTATTTGAAAGATTTGCGTAAATATAAATATGAGTTGTCTTGCAGACATTTAAAAGCTTGAGAGAGAGAGCTGTATTCTTACGTAACGTAGCATGTGAGAAGGGAGCCCATTTGACAAAGTATGCAACAGGTTGGAGGGTAGCTCGCAGCTGTCCCAACAACTGGTTATCAGCGGGTGAGGTCGTCCACACTCTGGCCTTGCGACTATAAATACAATTGTCATGTTTATTAAAAGGAAACCAAATGCTCTATATATGTCTCGTCCTCACTTCCTTTCCAATCCAATTGTGTTATGAATATTACGTTATTTGGAGCTCGTGGGAGCTAATATGTTCTATATCATGTTGTATGATAATTTTGCAAGTCCTACAGGAGGACGTAGTCAGATTGACTTGGGCTACTGATAGCCACGTTGATTTTGTTGTGTTATTAAAATCTTACCCTTTATTTGAAATAAAGCTTTTGTACAGTTCAAAGTTCTCGTCTTCGTTCTGGTTCATTTTTAAATGTCATGGTGGAGGTTATTGTGTGAACGGACTTTAGTGATCCTGTTGTCAACTCAATCCCCGAGATAATTAAGAGGTAAGTAACGGTAAGTATGAACCCCCGTCTATTTTGGTGTGTTCCACAATGATTTCCTGTGAACTTCTGTGCTCTTATCTCGATAGTATCTGTCAGTGCCATTTTCATTGATGTAGCTGTGCCGTTGCGATTGATTGTTGGCAATCCGATTGAGGGGGCGGATATCTAACAGCCTACTATCCGGGTAAACGGGGACAGTACCATCCCGGCATTTGCCCGAAGACGAAGTGGGAAACCACAGAAAACCACTTCTAGGATGGCTGAGGGGGAATCGAACCCCCTCTACTCATTTGGGCCACCCGAGGCTGAGTAGACCCCGTTCCAGTCCTCGTACCACTTTTCAAATTTTCGTGGCAGAGCCGGGAATCGAACCCAGGACCTCCGGGGCGGCAGCTAACCATGCTGACCACTACGCTACGGAGGCGACGGAAAATATGTAAGAAGAAGAAAATAATATAAACGCTGCACCACCCAGGCAGTCTCACAAGTAACTGATCGTAACGAATGAACATTCAAAACAAAAATAATTACCCGCAGAAGTGGCGAATTGCACTTGATTTCATAAATATCGACAATTTGTTTAAAAAGTGCGATTAAACAAACAAGACGATAGCCCCTGACAGAACTGATCGCTTCTAACCCGCATACCAGGAAAGCCAGGCGGGTGGTTTATACACATGCGAGAGTTCTCGCATGGGTTCGCTAGTAGTAGTAATTTTGATTTCTTTGTTCTCCCAATTGAAGCAGTATAATAATAATAATAATAATAATAATAATAATAATAATAATAATAATAATAATAATAATAATAATATCCTATATCTCTGAAACCATTAGCGGTATCACCCTGAAATTTTGTACGGAGATAAAGGTCACTTCTGGAAGTTCATCTATAAGACTTTCAATAACCGGTTAACTACAAAAGGGATATGGTGGCCCAGCGAAGTTGAAAATTTTAAATCAACCTTTCTCGCGATTTAATGATCCAAACGCAATGAATCTTGGTACAGGAAATGTTTATACCCATTGTAATGCACTGGTATCTAATTTAGTTCAATTGTTTACATAACTTCAAGATGGCGGCTTTGTGAATTTTAAAATTAAGTTTTTATTTCTTGTGTCGTAATCATGCGATCGAAGTGAAAGTTTGAATGATGAAGCTACGTAATAATTTTCCTTTAATGGTACATGACTCTATGGTCTATACATATAACAATCCAACATGGCGACCATCCGAAATATTTAGATGGATCTCAATATCTACGAATCTATTACAGCAATCAAACTGAATTTTTTAATGTTCATAGGGGCTATGAATATAAGTTCACCTGTAGGACTTTCAGTAACCTGGTGAGCACAAATCCAATATGGCGGCGACGCGAAGTATAAATATTCTCATGGTCGTTTCTCGCAATTTAACCATCCGAGTGCAGTGACACTTGGTACAGTTAATCCTAATACAAATGTTAATCCACTGGCATCTAATTTATTTCAATTGTTCCCATAACCACAAGATAGCAGCGGTGCGAAACGTTAAAATCTCGTTTTTACTTCTTGTGTCCTAATCATGCGATTGAAGTTTGAATACTACATGTACACAATAATCTCCATGTAACAGTGCATAACTCTAAGACCTACATAAGTAAATATCCAACATGGCGACCATCCGCTATATATAGTCGGTTCTCAATATCTACGAATCTATTACAGCAATCAAAATGAAATGTTGTATGTTGATAGAGGCAATTTACATAAGTAGGATATATGAAAATAGGCTGTATAGTCCGACCACAGCGTACAAATTATGGGAAATAATATTTCATTAACCGTGGTATTGATAATTGGAACTCCTTACCTGCCTCAGTCTTAGAGCCTTTCCCCAAATATATTGATGAATTATTGTGTAAATACTACGATGTGATTACCATACTATAGTTCCTAAACTTTATGTGGAGGATCTGCCCTGCTCAGGTAGGTGGGATTTCCCAGACTTTGGCTTAGTTCTCCCCATGCTGGACGTTTAGTGTAAGTGTTAAACTTAGCGTATAGTCTGGATTTCGTCCTTCTATCTTCCAGAGATTCTCACGATAGTTTTTCTATCATTCGAGTTACACTACTTCTAGGATTAAAATCGTTGAGCACAAACCTAGCAGCCTTACTTTGTACCATCTCCAGCTCATTGCTGAGCCTACCTGATATGGGTCCCAAACCGCTGAGCCGTATTCCAAGATTGGCCTCACAGGGTCAAATATCCTATATACAGTATACGCAGTATATTACTAACAGGTAAATAAACCCAACATGAATAGTTCTGTTGGACTGCACATCCTCATACGGCTGGGAGGCGTGACCACAAGGAAAATAATGGAAACGAAGAACATTGTCAGATGCGAGGTATTGGATATACACCCCTCGTACAATGTTTTGTCATTTGTTTCGTACCAATGTGCTTGGAGTGCAAGATATGATCTTCGTAAAATGCTTTGTCATTTGTTATTATTCACTTGTTAGCCTACTTTTCTCATTTTCCAAAAAAATGAGGAAAAAGTATACTTATGAGATCGATACCGGCAAATGTGTGTCTGTCATACTGTCCATCTGTCTGTCTGTGTGTGTGTCAACTCCTAAACGGTTGCAGCCATCGAAACCAAGTTTGGTATTAGTAAAGATCTATACCTGAATATCTCACGGCCATATAAAAAAAAGTGACAGTCAGTCTGAAAGACTAGACTTTGTATCATTTTAAATGCTACAAACGCTGAAAAATGCTAGAAAGACTCTTGACATATTAGAAAATTATCTGCATAATACTTATCTTGCTTATCTTGTTTCAAATTACTCGCGAACGGCAAGTGCTAACCAAGGGCAAAGCAAGGTCAAGCGCGCGGGATGCCGCACGCTCACCAGACCGCGCGGGGACGTGCCTCTTCCATCCAGTCTAAAAACGCTTATAGTGGGCAATGTATTGAAGATAGAGATATGCTCTCACGGACTTTTTTGTAGAACATTTCATGCTGACCAATTCTTACGCTCATAGTATATTGATATGTTTAACGGTTTGCCCAGCGTAAGCTTAAGAAGCGCACGGACGCCAAGTTTGTTTTCGACTTTTTCACTGAAATCGTTACTGCTTGGCTTCCTTTGATCATACATAAATTATTTTCTACAGAATCTTTCCTCAATATATCCTTTACAGAATGGTGAAAACCGCATCAAAATCCATCCAGTGGTTCTCGAGATTACCCGTGACATCCATGAATCGGTGATTTTTGTCTTATACTAACGAAGTAGAGATTGTCGGGGAACACATGCACCAAGCGGTACTATGACGTCACACACCTCAGTGCATCTGGGTACATTTCGTCCCATCACCGTAACGTAACGCAAGACCCCAGCGTAACGACGAAGTCGACAAGATCATTTAAAATGATAAAAACGACAGTGCTACCAACTGCTGAAAAATCACAATTGAAATTTGAGCTCTATGCTGGATACCTCAGAAGTTATACATGCGAACTGTTCCTAAATTGTCACACTCATAGATAATATTACATCAGATAAATTTACTGGAGCCCATACATGACAGTATTGCCAACATGATTATAAGCCTGCTGATAGGTCCAATTTTTAAATGTATGTAACTTGGCTATACTACAGTATAAATTGAATTTCAACAATTTTTGTTTTTGTCTGGTATTTATAGGTTTGGAAATGTTATGAAAAATAATTCTCTCGATGTAAAAATAGCGAACAGTCCAGAACACTCTTCTGAAAATGACATATGTAGGAGAATAAAGAAACCACGAGATATCTGTCTTGTGCGGAGGACAGGTGTATTGTTAGCAAGTTCTCGTATTTACCGGTCGTGCAGTTGACTGGGTCTGATAAGAGTGGGCGACGTCTCCCTCTCTATCTATCTTGGGTAAACAGATCGAGGATTTAAACTTAAATCTC
Source organism: Meconema thalassinum (assembly GCA_946902985.2). Classification (NCBI taxonomy): domain Eukaryota; kingdom Metazoa; phylum Arthropoda; class Insecta; order Orthoptera; family Tettigoniidae; genus Meconema; species Meconema thalassinum. Next base: position 389,425,386 of record OX336393.1, on the reverse strand, counting down.
TCTAGATGGAATTGTGTTTCCTTTAAGAAAAGTGGGGTTGGTAGGGTTTCCACGTTATCTTCGTATATACCAGGTTTATTTGAATATAAAACATGAAGTGATCTATGCCAAGGTAGCTGAGGTCATACGATAATTATTTTCTGTAGCCTACCTTCAATTTTCATAAAAAGTGAAAGTACACTTCTGAGATCTGTGTTCAAATGTTCGTGTGTCTGGCTGTGTGTGTATGTCTATACCCCGTAACAAATCATACATGACGAAACTGAATTGATCCAAATTTGGTACAGAGGTGACACTAGCAAAGGAAACCTCACTGTTATGTATTATATCGCCGCCATCTTAACCAATCAATATGGCGGCCAACCAAATAATAAAGGCTATATTCAAATTACGACTAAACTAATCATCGGATCTTTAGAAATTTTAGAAAAATATGCCTTTATGTGAGAAGCCTATGCCACCCAAAATACAAGGTCATCATCCAAATTATTTCAAGATGGCGGCTTACGAATCATGCAGGCATCATAATCCATAACTTATGATTTAATGAATCAATGTTCATAGTATTTGGCATTGAGGTAGATTTTTTATGAAAACATACCGTTACCAACGTGATGAGTATAATATGAGAGACAATATTGCGTGCAGCTGCCATATTGAAATTATAAAATATAAAAGTAAATAACTATTGACACTTAAGAGCATCTGTAACGAAAATTAGTGACAAAGTTGGACCTCATATGTGGCCTTGCATGGCCAAGGCAAAAGAGCTGACTCCCCTCACATTCAAGATACGAAATTAGAACATTAATATCAACAACTCAGAATTAAATTGCGTAATTGAAACAAATCTTACCAAAAAAGGTGAGCATCGTATAAGAGCTCTCACATGAGTCAGTCAGAAGATTAGGCCTATCACTAAGGCCTGGAAGTTCATGCACTATTAAATGAATAAATATTCATGCAAATATGCACTAATTATTGGTCAAATAGGCATCACGTTTCAAAAAGTATGCACTGTGAAATAACTGCGGCAATTACGATCACTCCGTATTCTTCAGCGTTTCTATTTTGAATATAGCTTGCCACGGTGGGTGAGTGGTTATGAAAATTAATAAATGTAAAACTAAAATACTGGAATGCAGCCGAAATAAGAAACCTCTATGGCCATCAAATTGGCAGGTGAAAAGCTGAAGGAAGTAGTAGACTTCTGTTACTTAGGAAGCAAAATAACCAGTGATGGAATCATTGATTTGGAACTTTAAGGAAATAGCCGAAATGAAATTTGCACCTCTTACCTGATGTGAAGTGGAACACAGTTTCTCCGCTTTCAAGCGCATTTTAACGTAAGACAGTAATGGTTTAGGTTACAACTGAGAATCTTCAAAGTAATTCATTGTTCAGTGTCATACTATGAGTGCTGACAACTTTTGCGCATGTAGTGTTTAAAAATTGTCTGTTTTTTCAAGTTGGTTCTTTCAAATACGTACTAAAGTTACAGTCAATTTAAGTCTGTACAAATTAAAATTACAGTGTTTTAAACACAATGGCATGCCCAGTGAGTTAAAAAAAATGTATATTCCAATAATCCTATAAATTCGTAAATTGTACATATAAGATCTTATAAAATCCTAATATATTGTTACGGTCCGTGGGTCAACTTATAATTAATTAGCCACACTCTTCCTAATTGTCATATTTATTGATTGACAAATTCTATAGATAAACTTAATATTTTCAGAATTGTAAATGGAAGAAATCTCTTATATTAACGACACAATAATTCGATCCGTCGCTATTAATACTAGACCGACTAATAAGCTCATTACTTCACAATACACCGCCACGCTCGTATTTTCGCAATGCGCACAAGCAGACAGATCACACCTCCATTCTAGAAGATCCAGTTACTTCCCTGGGCTCAGCCACGCAGCAGACGGTTCGCCAAGCAAAATAATTAAGTTTTGATACACACAAGAAGCCAGGCCACTTCTTAAGTTTCTTGACAATCTTTCGAGATCCTGTTTTTACTAGCTCCATTGTTCCTCTCTCAAGGTATCTCAAAACCACAGCCGACTCGAAGTGCCACTTCCCTTCTTCTTGCACAGCCTTGACATTCTCGTTTCCAGAGTGAAATTTATTTTTTTATTTTTTTATTTCGTATGGCAAAACAAGGATAAATTATAAATACATATATCTTCCAATTTTATATACATTATTTACAGATCAATGATACATATTCAGAACTTAATGTCCAGACTTTTCAGCCAGTCCACTGTTTCCGTAGAGGGACTATGTAATTCTTGGGCAGATCCATTGAATTTTCTCTTTGGGCAGTCCATAACAATGTGCTGGATGGTCTGAGGCACATTACCACAGTCGCAGAATGGGTCTTCAGATTTTCCCCACTTATGAAGCCAGAATTTACACCTTCCATGATTTGTCCTGACTCTGTTTAGAGATGTCCATTGTCCATTCCCTTCTCGGTAAGTTGAAACCAGGCGGAGCTCTACAAGGATCATGGATTAAACCCAGTTGGTCGGGATTTGAAGAGGACCATTCTTCATGCCAGATCTCATCAGCATCATAATGTGTTTCCAGGAGCTTCTCACCTAGCTTCCATGATGAGTTTCTGGACTTTAATCTCTTCGGTTTCTGAGGGTTGCAGTCCTGATGTAAGGGCAGTTGAGGATTACTGCGGCATTTCTGCCATTCTCTTACAAGAGCTAGTTCTCTTCGTATGTGAGGGGATGGATGTTGGATAAGACGGGTAACCATTTTAGAGGTGTCGATAAATAAACAGTTTCCTCACTTGACCGCAAAGCGCTACTTCATGCTTGTCTAAACATGTAACAATACTAATAGATAGAACCTAATGTTATATTTTTAGAATCTAAAAATCCAAGACTTACAAATTTCAAATTATTGCACACTTAAGGTGAAACATGGTAGGAGAGGAGTAGTTTATGAAAGGCGTCAGTAGCGTTAATGGGAAATTTATCAAACTGAATATACCGCACAGCGGCTTTCCTGAATATTCATAAATTAAAAATAAATACATTTTTATATGTTGGAACTACAATAACGAATATTAGTGATAATGTAGTAATCAATATGGAGTATCGTACGCCCAAAAAGAAAATATCTATATATTTAAAACACTAAGCTGTTTTTTGTACACACGAGATTGTGAAAACCACTTAACCGATTGGCTTCGTAAGACATTCTAACGAAAGCTCTTGGCATGCAGATTTGCAGAGTTTCTTTAAAAGGAAAATATATGTTACGGTATATTTTTAAATGATTAAAGAAATATGTAATATTTGTCACTCCCGCGCATGCGCACAATGGCCTTTCTCAACAAGGAAAATGGCGATTCCGGTCGCGTCTAACTGAGATCTTTGTTCATGAGAATTAAAAAGGATCTCCAATAATGTTAGTTATGTTTTTACAATGTGCATTGAAATAGAATTATATTAAATAAACCACGAATTGAAAGACATAAACTGCAGGTTGAGTGTGTATACTGGTTAGATAGCTTAATACTGCAGTGTCACATAGTTGTCTGGTTGGCCAAGGGGATAAGGTTACTGGCCTGAAATTTGTATTATGCACGATCGAGAGGGTTCGATTCCCACCTCGGATATGTTTTTTTATTTTCATTTTCTTCCTTCCTACGATTGGTATTGCATTGTAGAAAGCTCTTGGCATGCAGATTTGCAGAGTTTCTTTAAAAGAAAAATATATGTTACGGTATATTTTTAAATGATTAAAGAAATATGTAATATTTGACACTCCCGCGCATGCGCACAATGGCCTTTCTCAACAAGGAAAATGGCGATTCCGGTCGCGTCTAACTGAGATCGTTGTTTATGAGAATCAAAAAGGGTCTGCAATAATGTTAGTTATGTTTTTACAATATGCATTGAAATAGAATTATATTAAATAAACCACGAATTGAAGGACATAAAGTGCAGGTTGAGTGTGTATACTGGTTAGATAGCTTAATACTGCACTGTCACATAGTTGTCTGTTTGGCCAAGGGGATAAGGTTACTGGCCAGAAATTTGTATTTTGCATGATCGAGAGGGTTCGATCACACTTCGGATATGTTTTTTTTATTTTCGTTTTCTTCCTTCCTACGATTGGTATTGCATTGTAGAAACATATTTCACTTTTATCATTCCCGTCAAGTAACGAATTCTCTGTTCCCATCGAGAGGGTTCGATTCCCACCTCGGTTATGTTTTTTTAAATTTTCATTTTCTTCCTTCCTACGATTGGTATTACATTGTAGAGATATATTTCACTTTTTCATTCCCGTAAAGTAACGAATTCTCTGTTGCCATCCTTTGCATGGTCGAGAGGGTTCGATTCCCACCTCGGATATGTTTTTTTTTTGTTTTCTTCCTTCCTACGATTGGTATTACAGTGTAGAAACATATTTCACTTTTATCATTCCTGTAAAGTAACGAATTCTCTGTTGCCATATCTATCTATATATTTAAAACACTAAGCTGTTTTTTGTACACACGAGATTGTGAAAACGACTTAACCGATTGGCTTCGTAAGACATTCTAACGAAAGCTCTTGGCATGCAGATTTGCAGAGTTTCTTTAAAAGGAAAATATATGTTACGGTATATTTTTAAATGATTAAAGAAATATGTAATATTTGACACTCCCGCGCATGCGCACAATGGCCTTTCTCAACAAGGAAAATGGCGATTCCGGTCGCGTCTGAGATCTTTGTTTATGAGAATTAAAAAGGGTCTCCAATAATGTTAATTATGTTTTTACAATATGCGTTGAATTAGAATTATATTAAATAAACCACGAATTGAAGGACTTAAACTGCAGGTTGAGTGTGTATACTGGTTAGATAGCTTAATACTGAAGTGTTCCATAGTTGTCTGAATGGCCAAGGGGATAAGGTTACAGCCTTGAAACATGTATTATGCATGATCGAGAGGGTTCGATTCCCACCTCGGATATGTTTTTTTATTTTCGTTTTCTGCCTTCCTACGATTGGTATTGCATTGTAGAAACATATTTCTTTTTTATCATTCCCGTCAAGTAACGAATTCTCTGTTGCCATCCTTTGCATGGTCGAGAGGGTTCGATTCCCACCTCGGATATGTTTTGTTTTTGTTTTCTTCCTTCCTACGATTGGTATTACATTGTAGAAATATATTTCACTTTTATCATTCCCGTAAAGGAACGAATTCTCTGTTGCCATATCTATTTATTTAAAACACTAAGCTGTTTTTTGTACACACGGAAAATGGCGATTCCGGTCGCGTCTAACTGAGATCTTTGTTTATGAGAATTAAAAAGGGTCTCCAATTCCAATAATGTTAATTATGTTTTTACAATATGCATTGAATTAGAATTATATTAAATAAACCACGAATTGAAGGACTTAAACTGCAGGTTGAGTGTGTATACTGGTTAGATAGCTTAATACTGAAGTGTCCCATAGTTGTCTGAAAGGCCAAGGGGATAAGGTTACTGCCTAGAAATATGTATTATGCATGATCGAGAGGGTTCGATTCCCACCTCGGATATGCTTTTTTATTTTCGTTTTCTGCCTTCCTACGATTGGTATTGCATTGTAGAAACATATTTCACTTTTATCATTCCCGTCAAGTAACGAATTCTCTGTTGCCATCCTTTGCATGGTCGAGAGTGTTCGATTCCCACCTCGGATATGTTTTGTTTTTGTTTTCTTCCTTCCTACGATTGGTATTACATTGTAGAAATATATTTCACTTTTATCATTCCCGTAAAGTAACGAATTCTCTGTTGCCATATCTATATATTTAAAACACTAAGCTGTTTTTTGTACACACGAGATTGTGAAAACGACTTAACCGATTGGCTTCGTAAGACATTCTAACGAAAGCTCTTGGCATGCAGATTTGCAGAGTTTCTTTAAAAGGAAAATATATGTTACGGTATATTTTTAAATGATTAAAGAAATATGTAATATTTGACACTCCCGCGCATGCGCACAATGGTCTTTCTCTACAAGGAAAATGGCGATTCCGGTCGCGTCTAACTGAGATCTTTGTTTATGAGAATTAAAAAGGGTCTCCAATAATGTTAATTATGTTTTTACAATATGCATTGAAATAGAATTATATTAAATAAACCACAAATTGAAGGACTTAAACTGCAGGTTGAGTGTGTATACTGGTTAGATAGCTTAATACTGAAGTGACCCATAGTTGTGTGGTTGGCCAAGGGGATAAGGTTACTGCTTAGAAATATGTTTTATGCATGATCGAGAGGGTTCGATTCCCACCTCGGATATTGTTTTTTTTATTTTGTTACAAGTGCATCGCGTTTCAATTTGATAGTTATTTGCAAGAAGTATAAAGGAAGGGAACATTATTTATGATGTTCCCACGATATATACAGGAATACAATTATACACAACGGAAAATGTCGAAACACGTAGTCGAGTGTTTAGGGCCTATGTAGTTAAACTGTCTTAATATTGAGTATCGTTAAAAGTGGTTCGGTAGCTCAGGTCGTAAAGGCAAGAAATCTTAATTTATGCATCACGCAATGGAAGCTGTTCGAGTCCCACCTCCGACATATTTTTTATTTCTGTTTTTTTTATTTCTTGGTATTGCTATTCCATTGTCAAAACATATTTAAATCTTAGCATTCCCGTAAACTAAGGAATTCGTATATATTTTGAATTAATATAGAAAATTGCAGAATTCTTTCCTCTCACGCATGCGTACAATCACCTTGCCTCATGACAGTCATGGCGGTTACAAGTGCATCGCGTTTCAATTTATAGTTATTTATAAGAAATATAGAAGAAGTGAACATTATTTGTGACGTTCCCACGATGTATAGGCTACTGGAATACATTTATACACGACGGAAAATGTCGAAACACGTAGTCGAGTGTTTAGGCCTATGTAATTAAACTGTCTTAATATTGCGTATCATTATTAGTGGTTCGGTAGCTCAGGTCGTAAAGGCAAGAAATCTTCATTTATGCATCGCGCAATGGAAGCTGTTCGAGTCCCACCTCCGACATGTTTTTTTATTTCCGTATTTTTATTCCTTGGTATTGCTATTCCATTGTCAAAAAATATTTAACTCTTGGCATTCCCCTAATCTAAGGAATTCGTATATTTTTAAATTAATATAGAATTATTCTTGCCCCTCACGCATGCGTACAATCGCGTTTGATAGTTATTTGTCTGTCATGTCTGTTAGGTAGTCAGCCCGAAGTCTGGTTGGATCCTCAAAAAGCACCGCCGTTACGTTATGTGAGTAGATACCCACAAAAACCCAAGGCAGCGCTATATTGAGAAATTCTAGGCAAGAAGAGGAGTGAGGTAGTTTGCCATTGCTTTCCTCACCGAGTCAGAACAGTAGTCCTAACCCTATGAGTAGAACCTTTCACAGCATCCACAGGTACTGACTGTGCCCTGAAGGCCATTACTAAGCACCACCCATACCTCAGTAGCTTCCATATAATCACAGCCATGAGTGAGACTGAGATATCGGTGAAAAGCCACCTTTTACTCTAGCCTGTGCCAACTGACAAATGCAAATGTACTGTATTCATCAAGAGATGGCAAACAGGCCATGATAGTTATTTATTAGAAGTATAAAAGAAGTGAACATTATTTATGACGTTCCCACGATATATACTGGAATACAATTATACACGACGGAAAATGTTGAAATATATATACTGACAGTTAAGTGTGTAGGGCCTATGTTGTTTAACTAACTTAATATTGCGTGGTATTACCAGTATTACCAGTTATTTATTAGAAGTATAAAAGAAGTGAACATTATTTATGACGTTCCCACGATATATACTGGAATACAATTATACACGGCGGAAAATGTTGAAATATGTATACTGACAGTTAAGTGTGTAGGGCCTATGTTGTTTAACTAACTTAATATTGCGTCGTATTACCAGTGTTTCGGTAGCTCAGGTCGTAGCGTCAGAGACTCTTAATTTATGCATCGCGCAATGGGAGCTGTTCGAGTCCCATCCCCGTCACCTTTTTTTCCGAATTGTTATTTCTTGGTATTGCTATTCCATTGACAAAACATATTTTACTCTTAGCATTCCCGTAAACTAAGAAATTCGGCGCGATTGACATTGCCATATATATATTTAAACCCCTAAGGTAACAAAAGCATACACCATTGTTACAGATTAAATAATGAATATGAAAGCCAGATTCTTCTTACAGAATTCTTGAATTCCTCGGAATTTTGCTTCCACATATTCATACTCCTAATGTTCGAGCCACAGTTATGCTCCTTAGGAATCTGGACATTTCTCAAAAGCTCCTAATTGGTGCCAGATTAATTGTAAGAATTATGCATGAGAATTGCTTGGATTTGGAAATAATAAGTGCAGATAATATTGGGCAGAGAGTTCTAATCCTTCGACTTTATTTAACACCATCCGATGAAACACTTCCATTTTCGTTTAGAGCACCAATTTGCAATCGCTTGCCATACCTTATCACAATCAATAAAGCTGAAGGGGGAACTCTCCAACGTGTAGGTCACTATTTACCTCATCAAGTTTTCAGTCGTTGCCTCCGTAGCTCGCCTCTGTAGCGTAGTGGTCAGCATGGTTAGCTGCCGCCCCGTCCTGAGATCAATTTCCGGCTCTGCCACGAACTTTGAAAAGTGGTATGAGGACTGGAACGGGGTATACTCTGCCTCGGGTGGTCCAAATGAGTAGAGGGGTTTCAATTCCCACCTCAGCCATCCTCGAAGTAGTTTTCCGTGGTTTCCCATTTCGTCTTCGGGAAAATGCCGGGATGGTACCTACCGTAAGGCAACGGCCGCCTCCTTCCCACTTCCTTGCCTAACACTCCCGCTCTTACCATCCCTTCATCAGGTCCCTGATCGCTTTGCAAGTGAGGCCGCCTGGGCGTAGTGCTGGTCACACACCCGAGTTGTATCCCCGACTCAGAGTCACAAGCTCCAGGACACTGCCTTTAGAGGCGGTAGAGGTGGGACCCCTCGCTTAATCCGTTGGAAAAGACAACCCTGGAGGAGAAAAAGGTTAACGCAAACGTAACGTAACGCAAGTTTTCAGTAATGGCCAGTTATATGTTGCAAAGTCGATCTTTCTCTGTAATCATACAGAGAATGCATATAAGAAAGTCCTACAGTAAATATTTTCCCAATGACCGTTATGTTTTGCACATCATCGCATTTCTTCGTTATATTCCAAAATTATAAGCAACGGTTTGCGGCCAGTTGTATTAGACCCCTCAGAGTTCTTGAATTCCTTGGAATTATAAGATTTGCCTCCACATACTCTAAACGCTTGACCCATAGTTATGCTGCTTAGAAATCTGAAGGTTTCCCAAGGGCTCCTAAATGCAACCATATTGCTTGGATTTGGAAATAATAAGTGCAGTAAAAATTAGGCCAAGAGGTCTAATCCTTCGACTTGATTTAATGCCATCCGATATAACACTATAATAATTCTTTTAAGAGGCAATATTTTCCAATTCGTTTGGCATACTCTATCAAAATCAATAAAGCTCAAGGGGAAACTCTGGAACGTACAGGTCTCAATTTGCCTCATCAATTTTTCAGTCATTGCCAGCAGTATTTTGCAATGTTAAGAGTGCAATCTTTTGACGCCCTTATAGTTTCAATAGAGCCAAAAAATAATCGTACAAAGAATGTACATTAGGCCTATATAAGGAGATTCTTCAGTAAATATTTTCCCTTTGACCGTCATGTTTTGACGGGTTTCAACTAGTATATATTTAAAACACTAAGGTATTTTTTGTACACACGAGATTTTGAAAACGACTTAACCGATTGGCTTCGTATGGCATTCTAACGAAAGCTCTTGGCATGCAGATTTGCAGTGTGTCTTTAAAAGGAAAATATATGTTACGGTATATTTTTATATGTTTAAAGAAAATGTAATATATGGCTATTGCGCGTTGCCACAATGGCGTTTCTTCATGAGAGAAATGGCGGATAAACGATCCACCGTATCGTACGTAGTGTGATCTTTGTTTATGAGAATTGAAAAGGGAAATATCGCTTATGTTGTATCCCGATATATACTGAAATAGAATCATGAAATAAGGGAAATATTGATGAACTATAACTGGCAGTTGAGTGCGTTTGTTGTTTACGTCACTTAATATTGCACTCTAATTTCGTTGTCTGGGTGGCTCAGCGGCTAACATTGAGGACAACGAAATTGATTATGCATCGTCGGAGGAGTTTGATTCCCACCTCAGACATGTAATTCTATTTCCCAATTATTCTATCTTGCAATTGGTATTACATTGTCTAAACATATGTTACGTTTATTATTCCCGTAAGGTAAGGAATTCTCCATGATTTACGTTGCCAGATACTTTTAAATTATTAAATAAAAATCGGCACAATTGCTTCGCCTTGAGAGAAAATTGTCGAACATAATTCATTTGATGGACTCAGACATCGTGGTCACTCAGCGCCGTCTACTTTGGTGTGTGAGTGTAAACCTTTCTCTGATAACCTGTGTTAATGTGATGGCTGTATTGATGTGTGCATTTGTAATTAGTATGGGGAATGGAGAGTTGACGACTGAGGCTTTAAGTTAGGAACTATCCCGGTATTTGCCTGGAGTGGAAGTCGGAAACCACGGAAAACCACATCCAAGATTGTTGAGATGGGAATCAAATTTTGCTCTTCTTAGGTATGCCTCAAGAGTGCGCCCCGTTCCAGCCCTCAGACCAGAATTAAATTTCTTGGCAGAGCAGGGATCGAACCTGGAATCTGGGGCGATAGCTCAGAATGTAGCCTTAAGACTGGGCTTACCTGTGTTAATACGATCTTTGAAAAACACTGAACATATAATTCTAAAACTCCCTCCATTACGGTGGCTGGCGAAGTGAGTCCATGCTCATTCCAGTAGTGGCGAAGTGATTCTATGCTCCCTTGCATAATTTACTGTCATGGAAATGCAAAGTATTGTACCTTCAACAGGTGATGGAAATTGATTATTTAGAGCAGTTTCATTCTGTTTATTTCAAAATGAAGTTCGTCATCCTGAGTTGCGTTTGCAAGCAAATTGCAAAAATTGCAAGGATTTTATTATTGGCGATCAGTCTCATCACATTCTCATCAGCAACCAACTTGAGAATGGAAGTCTCTGAACTTAGTTGTATAAGTGAATATTATTGTTTATTGATTATTTTTTTAGAGTACATAACAATGAGTCTAACCACGCAGTTGATTTTGGCAATGGAAGTAAGTTATTATTTGCTATTTAATATTTGGCTGCTGCGTTGATGCAGGCCACTATAGTATTATTTAATATGACGTTAATTTGGGGAGAAATGCTGCTATAAATAAACCCATTTTACGAAATAGATCATTAGCCGCAAACAAGTGGGAAATCGGAGAAAAATACGAAGCCACTTTTAAACTCCAATATGAATACGGCATTTCAGATACAATTCCTGATACTATACCGTTACAGTGTAGGGTCCTTGACGAACAAATGTAAACATTGTTCTGCACTGTATTTCTCTTGAGAGAAATCTACACTTGGTTACTTTGACCTTTGCTGTTGTAATGGTAAAATTAATCTGACTAAATATAAAATATTTGACATGCTGCAACAATTATTTTTCACTGGAGATGATATCTCAAGGAATTTCAGAGAGACTAATCGGCAGTACAATGCTTTGTCCTTCGTTTCATTTGGTGCCAATGTTACTGTGCCACACCCATACGGTCCACATTGTTTTAAGATGTATGGAGGTGCACATCATCGCATTTCTTCGTTATATTCCAAAATTATATGTGACGGTTTGCGGCCAGTTTTATTAGACTCCTCAGAGTTCTTGAATTCCGTGGAACTAAATGACTTGCCCTCCACATATTCCAAACGCTTGAACCGTTATGCTGCTTAGAAATCTGAACGTTTCCCAAGGGCTCCTAAATGCAACTATATTGCTTGGATTTGGAAATAATAAGTGCAGTTAAAATTAGGCAGAGAGGTCTAATCCTTCTACTTGATTTAACAGCATCCGATAAAACACTATCATTTTGTTTTAAGAGGCAATATTTTCCAATTTATTTGGCATACTCTGTCACAATCAATGACGCTCAAGGGAAAACTCTGGAACGTATAGGTCTCAATTTGCCACATCAATTTTTCAGTCATGGCCAGCAGTATTTTGCAATGTTGAGAGTGCAATCTTTGACGCCCTTATAGTTTCAATAGAGCCAAAAAGTAATCGTACAAAGAATATACAGTAGGCCTACATAAGAAAATTCTTCAGTAAATATTTTTCTATTGACCGTCATTTTTGACGGGTTTCAACTAGTGTGATTTTAAATCTTAAAGATAGCTGTCACGCGTCAATTTGAAACGTAATAGTGAATCAATTAGAATTTGAAATTCCCCCCAGGGGCTCACAACTAGTGGGACGTGGGTTGGCGATCACGGGACCCCAGCTGGGTCCGGCATTGCTTCCACTTACTTGTGCCGGGCTCCTCTGAGTCTTCTTTCGTGTCGACCTTTCTTGGTCAACTCTTGTACTCTTCCGACCCTGACGGTAGTAGGGTGTCCGAGGGAGTCTTTCACTTTCCCGACTTAATTGGTCCTTCTCTCATCTTTCCTGATACCCTCATTCTTCGAGGGTTCAGTCTTATTTTTCTTTTCATGTTATCTCCTGCTTTCTGCATAAGGCCAGCGGCTTCGGTGGCGTAGTTGGTAACATGATGAACTGCTGTGCCGAAGATAGCGGGTTCAAATCCGGCCGAAGTCGTCGGATTTTTTAAGAGCGTTAAAAATCCTTCAGCATGCCTTCCTTCGGAGGGGAAGTAAAGCCGGCGGCCCCATGTCATAGATTTATGGCATGTAAAGGATCCCTCCACAGACTAAACTTGTGTGAAGCTAAATTGTTTGGTTATATTTCGTCGGAACGCTCTATCAAAGTTCAAACGTTCACCACGAGGTTGGAACAACTTGAAATTGAACGGAACTTGTAGCTAACCCTAACAGCAACTACAGACTCAGGTGAGCCGAACTTGTCCTCGGACACTCCCGGAACCAAAAGTCATACGATAAATACACAAATAAATAAATAAATGCATAAGGCCCTCAACGAGGCAGGTTGTATGTAGCCCCACCACATCTGGTGCACCCTGGATAGTGCTACACTCTCAAGGGCTCACTGCTGGTGAGTTTGGGAGTTGGTGACACCGAGGGATTCCTGAGCTGGGTCCGTTTTGTCCCCTTTTTCCTCTGACCTTTGTGTGGGTCCTCTCCCCTTTCCCTTTCATATCTGACTTTCATGGCTATCCTTCCTTCTAAGTCCCTCAATCCTCATTCTTCGAGGGTTGAGGGCATTTATTTCCCTGCTGTCTTTTATTTGCCTTATCCTTTATTTGTTTACCATTTCTTCTTCTAGTATGTAAGTTTGTAGTTAGTATTAGTTATAGTTTTTTATTCCCATCTCATCTTTCAGTATCACCCGAACAATTAGGGGCCGATAACCTAGATGTTAGGCCCCTTGAAACAACAATTATCATCATCATCATCATCATCATTTGAAATTAATCGAAACCGAATAATAGATTTATCGGCTACACGAGGAATCGATTAATTGATTAGTAGACACGAGATAAGAAAAGAAGATTAAATGAGATGTCATTGGTTAAGTTGAATTGCGCTTAGTTTCGTAATGATGTATAGAAATCTATAAAAGTTATTTTTTGGGCCTAAATATACAAAGTGTTCTTCCTTGTTTATGTTAACAATAACCGAATAACAGTCAGTGACAGTGGAAGAACAAACATCAATCAAATTGGGAAGGGATTCGAAAAAAGAAAACGAAGAGTTTCCAGCAAAGATTTTGAATTCTTGTTGAATGTTTACAATTTAGGACAAGGCGGCTTCGGTGGCGTAGTTGGTAGCATGCTGAGCTTCTATGCCCAAGATAGCGGGTTTAAACCCGGCCGAAGCCGTCGGATTTTTTAAGAGCGTTAAAAATCCCTCAGTATGCCTTCATTCGGAGGGGAAGTAAAGCCGGTGGTCCCATGTCATAGATTTATGGCATGTTAAAGAACCTACCTCTAATTACACCGGTGTGAAGCTAAATTGTATAGGTTAGGAATGTAAACAACGCTCTTGGGTTGCGTCTAGTAGCTTAGTTCTGAACTAGGCCTAGTAGTCGTTGACGGTGGCGTTTGGCGGCAAAAGTAGGAACTATTTGAAAAATTCAAAGTTGCAGTCCTTACTTGAATTAAAAAACAGATACACACACTAATACAGCCATCACACTTAACACCGGTTATCAGACAGATTCTACACACACCCAAAGTACACGGGGCTACATGACCGCGTTGTCGCAGCCCCTAAACTGAGGAACCAACCAACCAACAATTTAGGACAGGAACATTTTCGTTTTACAATTTTTTCGCATAGTTTTACAAAGGCGGTACATTATTTGATTATATGTGATACACTATTGTTTTGGCGGGCGCTTTCCAATGAGTGGGCACTCGCTAGGGGTGTTATGTGGGGAACGTTTCCCAGAGGGAAATGCCATGCCAAACTCGCTAAAGGCTAGCGGGAGGTGTTTGGAAAAAGGGTGGCAAGGCAGGTCATGGAGGGAGTGCCTGCATAGTCAGCGCGGGAGCGGTGACCGAGCATGCTGGGTGCTGACTTGCAGATTGAGACAGCTAAGTGCGTGGTCTGCAAGGTCGCGTGGACTGCTAATACGAGAGGATAAAAGGTTGGCTAGCTTTGGCATGCAGAACGAATAAATGAAGAACATGGTCTAAGTGTATTGGACTGTTTATTGCAGTCTAACGAAAGGCTGATAAAGTGAGAGGTCTGGGGGATAGAAATAAGGATATCGCTGAGCACACTTACCCTGTAGTATTGGTCTGAAAGCCTGTCGTCGAGTCGTCGTCCATGTTGGGGGTAGCATCGCCTCGCCGAGAGGCGTTCGCCTCCGACAACCGTCACACCATCTCCTCGTTAAGACAGTCCTGAGTCCATGGGTCCTCTCCTTATTCCAAGGCTCATCTAGGTCGTCCGTTGTCAGCAGTGTTTTGCTTATTGTTTCTGTTGTTGTTGTTGTTGTTGTTTAGGTAGTGTTGCAAACTTGCAGTCACAGTGTTATGGCCGTGAGTCAATAGCTGCTTTACCTGTGTCACAGTACTTTTTTTTCTAAAAAAACATTTAAGTTGTACTCTCAGTTGTAGTCGCCAAAACATTACGATCTTGTAATTTTCGGCAATTTGCAAGGTCCGGTCATTGTTTGTGTTCAAATCATTAACTTTCAGCTTCTTCTATGCCGCACAAAACAACAACCTACCCCGCCTCCAAACTCTAGCCTGCGTGCTTATAAGAAAGGAGTGCCGAGTTGCCGACCAAAAGAAACGGGTTCGATAGATCGATTTGAATCGAGGATTACTCGAAATCTCCTCCAGCAGTTGTGAACAGCGCGTTGACGCCAGCTGGTCGATGAAGTTTCAAGTCGGAAGATATATTTTCCGGACTAGATACAAATGTATCAATATTTTTTCTTTACGAATTTTCAAATGGTTAAGGGGTACGCGTAACCCCGCGTTCCCCCTGAAAAAAGGCACTGCCTGTGTCTAATCTAATAATTGCACTGTCTGTAATCTGTTCTTCGTATCCCTTCAGCAAGGGATTAGGGAAAAGCTGTAGGTAAATTAATTAATTGTCTGTTTTGCTTCTATGAGAGCGAACAAAAGGAGCGAAGTAAATCGATTAATCAGAAAAGCAATTAATCAATTATTCGACCAACCAATTAATCTTTATTTGTAGCAATTGGTCGATTTTTGCTTCGATAAATCGATTAAAAGTACCAGCCCTAAATCGATCCCGCCTCTTCTCAGTTTTGCCTCACGAGGCTGAGTGTACCCCTTTCTGGCATTCAGACCAGAATTCAATTTCTTGGTAGAGCCGTGAATCGAACCCGAACATCCACGGTGACAGCCAAGAAATGCTAGCCACTACACAACGAGGCGGACACATCTAGAAAGAAATGGCCTATAGAACATCCAGCGTTTAGAAAAGACTGTGGAGCCTTATGGCGACAGTGTTGTTAACTCTCGGCAGAGGTAGCACTGACGTCATACGTTATGTTCACCCACTTCGAGTACTGCCCTTTCATAAGTTAGCGAAACAACAGCTCCCTGAAATAGAACACGCCCAGGAAGGAGCAGTTTCGCAGATGTTAACGGATTGGTCCAGCATTAAGGATACCTTTCGCGAAGAGAACCAATAACGGCATTCATTTCGTTATGATATGACGCATTACGGATTGACAGATGTCGAGAGCACAACCCTTCCTTCCTTCTCGGATGTATTTTTTGCTGACGATGTTAACAATTTTTACGTCAGCAATGCTTTTTTGTTATTAGCTAGGCTATAATTTAGTTTATTTCAATTTTATTCTTGTTGTTTTGCTTAGATTAATATTTGTAATATTGTAGTGAGCTATTCGTGCGGTTAGGGGCGCGCAGCTGTGAGCTTGCATTCGGGAGATAGTGGGTTCGAACCCAACTGTCAGCAACCCTGATTCGATCGAACAGAAAATAAAACAGACACACAACAATAGCACCAATGACAGTGCTTCAGAACTTATGTTGCCGGCGGAACTGAGCACGTGCTTCACTTCGAGCGAGCATGCAGCACAGGACGAGGCTCTTCTTTGCAGCGTGCTAACCTCGAAATTTTTTTAATTACTAGGACGTAATATAAACGGTACTTGTATGCAATAACAAAGGTAATCATTTGGCAGTTAATTGTACGAAGCTATTATGACGAAAAGTATATATATATTCAGAGTTCCTTCATGATAAAAAGTGAGGTAACAAAACCAGCATAGGGGGGGATTTCAATTAAAAGTAAAAGCCCATAAGACCCACAGTCTTTTCTAAACGCTGGATGCTCTATAGATATTCTTTTTTCGGACTTTTTAGCCCTTTCAGTAGCCTACATGCCTCCATGGGTGAGTGGTTATCGTGTCGGACTGCCAACCCCAAGCTTGCAGGTTCCCTCCTGGCCATGGTAAGTGATTTTTTAAAGGCGACAAAAATCACGATACGCATGTCATACGATGTTGGCATGTTAAAGGACCCATTTGAATTCAGTAGGCCGTGTTCATAATGGCTCAAGTTCCTCATTTCTCTACTAGAAAGCAATATAATGTCAAGGAGCTTAGATATATTACCTCCTTGACTTTCATAGCGCTTCAAGGTGCGATAAAATTCGACATGCAAGTTGCCCTCTGGGCGCCAATTAACAAAGCTTGCACGCGGAACCCGAGGCCATACGATATTATTATAGTACATGTGGCAAACCTCGGTTAAGATTGGAAAGACAGAGTTTATATATAATCACAAAGAGCTGGATGTATAGCTGTATGAAGTCACCGGTTTCAATGATACTGTATCGTATCCACAATGCATTTCACTGCGCTATTGATGATCCTCCAGGATGAAAGGAGGAATTCGGGCGGATAATGCAAAACTTCCCAGGCGTACATTGCATAGATCCATCACACGGTATTATTTGTTATGAGGGAAGCGCATGCGTTGTGCTATACATGTATGATGTAATAGCTGAACGATCTTGTGTTAGCCGGAGGCACTTCATTTAACGCACTGTAAAACTGTTTCAAAACAGTAAAATAAGTGGAAAGGATTATTCTCTATTTATAAAAGGCAATTCAATAAAAATGTTGTATTTAGTTCAGAAAACTCTTTTGATACAAAATGGAATTGCTAGTTAATATATAGAGCGTAATTGATATTCTAGCCGACCCCATGGTTTTGGGGTACCGTGCATGCTTCACACCGGGAAGTCCCGGGTTTGATTCCGGGCCCCGTCAGGTATCATTGAGACTGCCGTAAAGCCTCGTAAGGAAAATTGAGCAGCTGTCTGACAGTGAGGTCAGGAAAACCAGAAGCAGCTGTTTCTTTCATACTCCCTCGAACTAAATACCTATTTCAAGTCTCAGAGTACCTATCTCTTTTCCGACTCTAATACTTACAGCTATACACTCCTAAATTCACCACAAGAACATAGGTTATCAGTCAAATTAAACACAAACCAAAGTACCCGGTTCTGATGACCAAGATATTCTAAGCTTCCTAAACTAATCATCAGCAATAAACATGCATTACGCTAGTAAAGATAGGGGTATCTGTTAAAATATATTTCTTTAGAATTGCCAAATTTACCACCACTTCAACGGATTCGATCGATATCAATTAGGCCCTATGCACTCTGTGGTTGATTGGTTCCTCAGTTTAGGGGCTGCGACAACGCGACCGACTGCAGACGATCAATTTCAAGTAGTTCCTACTTTTGCTACTAAATGCTTCAGTCAATGACACCTAGCTGTGAAATTGGCTGCTAGATGCCACCGAAACCAGCAATTGGTGACGAACGTTAGAACATAGAGCGTTAATCAAACCATTTTTCTTCTTTCTTTGGCTTATCCCAATTAATTGGGGTTGCCGGAGCCAACCAGGTTCGTTTTTTATTTCAGCCGAGGATTTAATGCCGGATACCTTTCCTGACGCCACGTGATTTTTCAGGTGATAATTTCACCCCTCTGTTACCGGGATTCGAACTCCGGCCGTTCGGGCGAAAGGCGAGCAGCGTAGCCACTGCGCCATCACGCTCCCCAGAGCGTTAATCAAATCTAACCTACACATTTTAGCTTTAGACAGTTGTAGTTAGCGGAAGGTTCTTTTACATGCCATAAATCTGAGACATGGGCCTGTTGGCTTTATTTCCCCTCCAAAGGAAGGCATACTGAGGGGACTTCAAAGCTCTTAATAATCCGACGACTTCGGCCGGGTTTGAGCCCGCGGTCTTGGCCATAGAAGCTCAGCGAAGCCGCTACATCAAATGAAATTACTAAAAGTCATTCAAATTTTTGATTTTTTTTCTTTTAGCGACACAGAGTGTCATTTAGTGCTACCAACATAAAATTTTAGTGCAGCAAAAGTTACTAAATCAAGTATCATCGTAAGTGTTACTTTAAGCCTGTATGGTTTCCAAGTCAACAAGGCTCGCAAAATGGGCTTATTCGACGAATTACAACAAACGTTGCCGCATAATAATAATACAGGGTGATTCTCTGTGCAGTTTACAACTTCAATAACGTGTAATTATTTATTGGAACCACTTACAGACTAGGTTTATATGTTATTATATTGCAAAACACTTCAAGTTTTGACTCACATAGTTTGTAATTGCACAGTTGTACGCCACGCGCGCCGCCTGCCACTTGTTGGAAATGGCGTCTTTCACTGGAGCGGAAAGAGCGAAGTGCGTGTTCTGGTTTGAAGAAACCAAGTCAGCAACGAGTGTACAGCGGAGGTTTCGCACAAAATTTGGCAAAGACCCACCCAGCAGACCAACAGTGTACAAATGGTACCAGACATTTATCGAAACAGGTTGTTCTGTGCGACACACAAAGACGCCAGGCCGTGCACCTGTGACTGGCGATGTGGTGGAAACAGTTAGGGAGAGGTTCGTCCGCAGTCCGGAAAAATCGAAACTGGTATCCCTCAGACCACTGTTTGGCGGGTGTTGCGTCGACATTTGGCCATGAAAGCATACCGATTGCCCTTGGTTCAAGCACTAAGTGAAGCGGATAAACATTCCCGACATGAATTCTGTGTTGAAATGATGGATCGCATCAGCCGTGATAAGTCATTCTTGAAGAATGTGGTCTTCAGCGATGAATCAACGTTGCACCTTTCTGACCGAGTCAACACAATTGTCGTATTTGGTAAGCCACGTGGGCACCACGTGACAGCCCAAAGTGAACTTTTCTACGCTGTTTCGAGAGAAACAATTACCTGGCCGCCACGGTCCCCAGATTACACACCACTGGACTTCTTTCTGTGGGGCTTTGTGAAAGATAGGGTGTACATCCCTCTCCTACCTGCAAATCTTGATGATCGGAGACATCGCATCACAACAGCCATCGCCTCTGTTACCCCGGAAATGCTGGTTCATACGTGGCGGGAAATCAACTTCCGTTGGGATGTGTCAAGGATGACAAATGGTGCACACATTGAGCCGTAATGGATTTGTAAAAACAACTTGAAGTGTTTTGCTATGTAATGACATACAAACCAAGTCTGTAAGTGGTTCCAATAAATAATTACACATTATTGAAGTTGTAAACTGCATAGAGAATCACCCTGTATATTCTAGCTACACTCACAAATCCAACTAGCCTATATACCTCATTTGAATAATAACAGTAATGTTATTGGTAACAGAACTATGACCACGTTACAAGATGATTTTAGAATTATTGTCGTACAAGCCGCTAGTCAATTGTTCATGTGCAGGGCCATCATAATACACACTAAAATCACTTGATATGGTCGGCGATCATGAGCCTCCACGTGCTTTTGCTTTGTAAATATTATTCTTGAGTTACGGCCCAAACACAATTCTCTGGCTATGAATATAACATTAACGGTCTCTTCGTGTGTATTAGAGTTTCTAAGGCCTGGGTTGAGAAGTGAAACAAAAACTGACGTCACGGAGACTGCTAGCCTTAGTGAAAACTCGTCTTTGGATTGTCTCTGCCCTTGGTGGTACCTGTAGGCAGGCAAACTGTGTTACTGCCGCCACACCAGTAACAATAGCAACGCGTTGTTAGGCACTAAAGAAATATGGAATTTTTACGTTTTCTGAGTCAGAATCAATCTAGCTTCAACGCTTAATTGACTACCTGTACGTCATTCAGTCCAACTGGTTGGAACTCTCAGTCCAAAATAGGAAAATTAATTTCACAACAAGAACAACAATAAAATCAAAAGCATATGTTTTCAACTTGAGTGTTAGTAATCCTTAATTATGTATGAGGCTATGAATGGAAAGTTTCGTCGATACTTAACACGACTCTAAATTTGCCTGAAGAGACTCTTCGGAGGGGAAGTAAAGCCGGCGGTCCCATGTCATAGATTTATGGCATGTTAAAGAACCTTCCACTAATTACACCTGTGTGAAGCTAAATTGGATAGGTTAAGAATGTAAACAACACTCTTAGTTTTCTACCTTCGTTGTCAAGAGCCGACTGCGGTGGCGTCTAGTAGCTAAGTTCTGAACGTGGCCTAGTAGTCGTTGACGGTGGCGCTTGGCGGCAAAAGTAGGAACTATTTGAAAAATTCCAAGTTGCAGTCTGTACTTAAATTTTAAAAAAGAAAAAAAAACAGATAACAGACACTAATACAGTCATCACAATTAACAGCGGTTATCAGACAGATTCTACAAACACCCAAAGTACACGGGGCTACATGACCGCGTTGTCGCAGCCCCTAAACTTAAGAACCAACCAACCAAGACTCTAGAAATGCCCTCGGAATACCTAACTCATCTTGAGCATTCACAGTTGCCGGGGAAGGGACAACAACGCAATAGGTTACTTTCTCCTGTAAGTAATTTGGGTTGAGAATTCGTTTACTGGTTACATACAGTACTGACGTTTTTAGCCTACTTTTCACATTTTGCAAAAATGAGGAAAAAGTAGACTTATGAGATCGGGCAAATGTCTGTCTGTCTGTCTGTCTGTCCTTCTGTCTGTCTGTCTGGCTGTGTGTGTGTGTGTGTGTGTGTGTGTGTGTGTGTCCTATCAACTCCTAGAAGGCTGCAGAAATCGAAACAAAATTTGGTAGGAGTAAAGATCTATACCTGAATATCTCACGGCCATATTTGAAAATGATTTCAGTGCTACCAACTGCTGAAAAATCGCAATTGAAATTTGAGCTCCATGTTGAATATCTTGGAAGGTATGAATGGCAGCTATTTCAAAATTGGCACACGTATAGATAATAATATTGCAGTTTAATTTCCAGGAGGCCATACATCGCAGTGTTGCCAAAATGATTATAAGCCTGCTGATAGGTCCAAATTTTAAATGCACATAACTTCTACACTATCAATTGGATTTCAACCAAATTTCGTATGTGCTATGTGTACATAAACAGATATAACTGAACGTATTCTTAAGATCCACCAGGGCTGCCAACTGTTAATAAATGCTCTCAATTTATTTTATCCAAATACCAATATATCAGAAAGTATGCAAGCCAATAGCTCGAAACTTTGCACACGTATAGTACCTGGCATTCTAGATTAATTTGGAGTAACTGTGCTGCCAACATGTTTCTAAGCCTGCTGATAGGTCCAATTTTAAAATGCATGTAACTTCTATACTAACTATTGGATTTCATTCAAAATTGACACAACAATAGATCATATTATTTCAGATTATGTATGTCATTGTTGCCATCATGATTTTACGCGCGCTGTTAAATCCAATGATTAACTGCATGTAACGCCCATGCTATCCATTGGACTTCAACCAAATTGTGTATTCTGTACCTTAAGAGATGGAACTAAGAATATATTGTCACCAGGGCTGCCAGCTGTAGTCTCTATTAGGATACATTATGCCATGTATACAGTATTTCGAACTAATTACAAATTTCGATATTACCAGCTTAATTTCGTCAATATTCTAGATAGATCCTTATAGATTAATCATTGGCATGAATCTTAAATTTTAAGAAAAGTAGGCTCTTTAGTTCGTCACGGAACTTCTTGTTAATTACCTTACCTCCAAAGCCTAGCATAAAACAGGTAGGCAATGTGGCAAACAGATTGATTTAAGTAATTGCCTACCCTGCATCTGTCAACAGCAACTCTTTGTCGCCTATAGTCTACATAGAGCATAGGGATTTGCTTTGCTGTTAATAGATTTTAGGGGTTTGGGACATCTTGGTCATTAGCCTCGGCCTCATAAAGACACTGACCAGGACATGCTGAGAAGGTGATGATGATGATAATTGTTGTTTTAAGGGGCCTAACATCTAGGTTATCGGCCCCTTTGCTGAGAAGGCCACGGCATCGCATATACAGCTCGGATGGCAGCAGACAACATACGGGCTCAGTGCGTCAGACGCAGTTTACCGATAACGGTACACGCATACGAAGCCGAATCTGTTGCAATTGACCCGACATCGCTAGAGAAGGCTGATAGGTCCAATTTTAAAACACATGTAACTTCTATACTAACTCGCAGCGCGCTAGCGACGGGACCGAGTTCGATTTGACTGATTGCCACCGTCATATGCAGCATTGTAAAGTGTTTTGCTCTTTCAAAATATATTTACACAGGCTTCACAATAAGTATTAATGATTTATTTTCAGAACAACTATCATTTTACGCTTCTGTTAATGGCTTTTGCAGAGCATTTCTTTGAAATAAAATTTTATTTTACAACATAGTTTATTACAACACAATTCATTGCTTTTTAACCCAATAACACAAAACGAGATACAATTTCCAGCAGCTGATTGCGGGTGGGTAGGCAACCCATTTTACTGCCAGCGGGATGTACAATTGAAAATGTGTGTATTGGAAACAAGGCAGTGTGTGCTCTGTAGCGCGAGAATGTTAAGGCAATACAGTAGGCAGTGCATTTAGCAGACACTAGTTTGACGAGCACAGTGGCAAATGTTTCACCGACTTTCATTTGTCATTGAGCAGTTTATCAAGCTTCACGTTCAAGGTTGAATATCACATGGGGTAGGACAAAGACGACAAATGACATTTAAGTAAGCGGCATTATTGTCAAGCTGTGGGTGAGTAGTCAAATATTAAATGCATAACAGAATGTTGTATATGAGTGGAATAAAAGTTGTATTTTCATCATATGTGAGACTAGGTCATTTCATGATTGTAGGAAGCCAGGTTTTGATTGTTTACGACGAATTGTATGAAAGCCTTGAGAATAATGAATGTTATAGTTACTGAGGAATGTGGTCACAGCATTTGAGAGTACATTCGACGTTGTGTGCCACTTTGTTATTATGATTATTAATGTAAAAGGAAGGAAGGAAGGAAGGAAGCTTGTAGTTTTGCGTGTCCGTTAATCTCACGATCATGATCCACGGTACCTCCCTTTTACGTGGAATGCGAACCACAGGACATGGCATTTCAATTCGAAAATCTCACATGTATTGACCGGGAATCAAACCCGGTCTACCTTGGTGAGAGACTAACAGCTTGACCGCTGCGCCACAAATGTGACAGTAGCATATCTCCAATTCAATCTATACATTCATGTTAGTACCAGTATGAAAATGGTGTGTAAATTAACATTTTAAGAATGTCCAAGCTGTGTAGTATACGAGTAGGATAACATGATAGATGTTACACATCATATGCGACTACTGTAAGGCTCGTATCTTTTTTTAAAATTATTATTGGATTACAAAGTAAGAAAAAAATACCAACAAACATTTCTTTAAATAATAGGTATCAAAATGTCTGTTGGGATTTGTTTCTAACATTCAAACCCAATTATAATTTAAATAAAGTGGTTACTCGTCTGTAATTATCCATTCCCAGTTTGTGAACAAGATTTAAGAGCATTTGATCGGCAAACAACTGAGGAATATGTACTTTAAGTAACTAATACAATTTGTTTCTGAACTTTTCTATGTCATAATTGATACTCATTTCACACATCCTACAAAAGCAAAGTAGTATTTCATGGCCACAATCAGATCAGAATATACTACTTTTCACATGTTACAAGAATCATAGCTGTACCTTTACCATAAACCCAGAAAATGTATAGTATAATGATGCCAGCTAATGTGCACAATTCGTATGCCCAAGAGTACGTGGTGTCCTTAGAGCTCGTATATTACAGAAACTACTAAAGTTAACTGGTAAGCATAATTAGTGTGGTAATTTATCGACTGGTGATCCTTCCAGCACGGTGAATATACGTACACCGTGTGAAGGTTGCATCTTTCATTTCATGCTTTGTGGACTGCATGAAAAACAATTCTCTCAATATATATATTAGCGTATGGCTTTTAATGCCGGGAGTTTCCGAGGACATGTTCGTCTCGCCAGTTTTGTAGCTGCTTCGATACGGACACCCAATGGGTGAGCTACAAATACCGTTGGGGAGGGAAGTTGGAAGGTAGCGGCTGTGGCATATAGTTAGGGTCCAACCCCGGCATTTGCCTGGAGGGAAGATGGGAAACCACAGAAGACCCTCTTCAAGGTTCCCGGTGGGGGGATTCGAACCTCCTCGCCTCCCGGATGTGAGCGACTGCCAGCAGCCATGCCGTAACAACCACGGCTAACTCACCCGGTTCTCAGTATATCATATTCGACGAGAAATCAAAGACAGCTACCTAACTGCGAGTATATAACTCTTTTTATTTCAGTCATTTTTATAGAAATGGCGACTGAATACTCCAACAGAAGTCAGAACCTAAGAGCAGCTGAAGTTATCAAAGGGGATATATTATCAAAATATCCTATAAAACAGGAACTACTCTGGAATAAGGATTTTGTTCTGTGAAAAGGAAAGAAACACTTTGGCACAAAGTAAGTCCCCTCCACAGGTGTGGGAAAATAGCGTCGTAAATCGTGGTTATATGTATAAGGCGTAATCAAAATGTTTCCGTTTGAGGGTGTTGATGCGCGTATATAAGCACAGACACGTAGGCAAAGGATTAGTGTGGCAATCCTGCCTTGCCGAGGTGCATTGGGCAGTTTGAGGTAGCCTTAGAAGCCGTTCTTCAATGTTGCCTTTCACCTGGTTACACTGTCTGGGTATACATCATTTCTAGCGAATTAACCTCCATTCACCATATTGTGTTGACCGATTGAAAAGCACGAAACTTTTGTTTTCTAAGGCAACACTGAAAAATGGCTTCAAACACCATAATCTCTATATTGTCCTTCAAACACACCTGGTTACACTGTCTGGGTATAAATCCTTTCTAGTGAATTAAGCTCCATTCGCCATGTTGTCCTTCAACCTCACCTGGTTAAACTGTATGGGTATAAATCATGTCTAGTGAATTAACCTCTATTCTCCATATTGTCCTTCAAACTCACCTGGTTACACTGTCTGGGTATAAATCCTTTCTAGTGAATTAAGCTCCATTCGCCATTTTGTCCTTCAACCTCACCTGGTTACACTGTATGGGTATAAATCCTTTCTAGTGAATTAACCTCTATTCTCCATATTGTCCTTCAAACTCACCTAGTTACACTGTTTGGGTATAAATCCTTTCTAGTGAATTAACCGCTATTCTCCATATTGTCCTTCAAACTCACCTGGTTACACTGTCTGGGTATAAATCCTTTCTAGTGAATTAAGTTCCATTCGCCATTTTGTCCTTCAACCTCACCTGGTTACACTGTATGGGTATAAATCCTTTCTAGTGAATTAACCTCTATTCTCCATGTTGTCCTTCAACCTCACCTGGTTACACTGTCTGGGTATAATTCCTTTCTAGTGAATTAAGCTCCATTTTGTCCTTCAACCTCACCTGGTTACACTGACTGGGTCTAAATCCTTTTTAGTGAATTAACCTCCATTTTGTCCTTCAACCTCACCTGGTAACACTGTCTGGGTCTAAATCCTTTTTAGTGAATTAACCTCCATTTTGTCCTTCAACCTCACCTGGTTACACTGTCTGGGGCTAAATCCTTTTTAGTGAAGTAACCTCCATTTTGTCCTTCAACCTCACCTGGTTACACTGTATGGGTATAAATCCTTTCTAGTGAATTAACCGCTATACTCCATATTGTCCTTCAAACTCACCTGGTTACACTGTCTGGGTATAAATCCTTTCTAGTGAATTAAGTTCCATTCGCCATTTTGTCCTTCAACCTCACCTGGTTACACTGTATGGGTATAAATCCTTTCTAGTGAATTAACCTCTATTCTCCATATTGTCCTTCAAACTCACCTAGTTTCACTGTTTGGGTATAAATCCTTTCTAGTGAATTAACCTCTATTCTCCATATTGTCCTTTGAACTCACCTGGTCACACTGTCTGGGTGTAAATCCTTTCTAGTGAATTAAGCTCCATTCGCCATTTTGTCCTTCAACCTCACCTGGTTACACTGTATGGGTATAAATCCTTTCTAGTGAATTAACTTCTATTCTCCATATTGTCCTTCAAACTCACCTAGTTACACTGTTTGGGTATAAATCCTTTCTAGTGAATTAACCGCTATTCTCCATATTGTCCTTCAAACTCACCTGGTTACACTGTCTGGGTATAAATCCTTTCTAGTGAATTAAGTTCCATTCGCCATTTTGTCCTTCAACCTCACCTGGTTACACTGTATGGGTATAAATCCTTTCTAGTGAATTAACCTCTATTCTCCATGTTGTCCTTCAACCTCACCTGGTTACACTGTCTGGGTATAAATCCTTTCTAGTGAATTAAGCTCCATTTTGTCCTTCAACCTCACCTGGTTACACTGACTGGGTCTAAATCCTTTTTAGTGAATTAACCTCCATTTTGTCCTTCAACCTCACCTGGTAACACTGTCTGGGTCTAAATCCTTTTTAGTGAATTAACCTCCATTTTGTCCTTCAACCTCACCTGGTTACACTGTCTGGGGCTAAATCCTTTTAGTGAATTAACCTCCATTTTGTCCTTCAACCTCACCTGGTTACACTGTATGGGTATAAATCCTTTCTAGTGAATTAACCGCTATTCTCCATATTGTCCTTCAAACTCTCCTGGTTACACTGTCTGGGTATAAATCCTTTCTAGTGAATTAAGTTCCATTCGCCATTTTGTCCTTCAACCTCACCTGGTTACACTGTATGGGTATAAATCCTTTCTAGTGAATTAACCTCTATTCTCCATATTGTCCTTCAAACTCACCTAGTTTCACTGTTTGGGTATAAATCCTTTCTAGTGAATTAACCTCTATTCTCCATATTGTCCTTTGAACTCACCTGGTCACACTGTCTGGGTATAAATCCTTTCTAGTGAATTAAGCTCCATTCGCCATTTTGTCCTTCAACCTAACCTGGTTACACTGTATGGGTATAAATCCTTTCTAGTGAATTAACCTCTATTCTCCATATTGTCCTTCAAACTCACCTAGTTACACTGTTTGGGTATAAATCCTTTCTAGTGAATTAACCTCTATTCTCCATATTGTCCTTCGAACTCACCTGGTCACACTGTCTGGGTATAAATCCTTTCTAGTGAATTAAGCTCCATTCGCCATTTTGTCCTTCAACCTCACCTGGTTACACTGTATGGGTATAAATCCTTTCTAGTGAATTAACCTCTATTCTCCATATTGTCCTTCAAACTCACCTGGTTACACTGTCTGGGTATAAATCCTTTCTAGTGAATTAAGTTCCAATCGCCATTTTGTCCTTCAACCTCACCTGGTTACACTGTATGGGTATAAATCCTTTCTAGTGAATTAACCTCTATTCTCCATGTTGTCCTTCAACCTCACCTGGTTACACTGTCTGGGTATAAATCCTTTCTAGTGAATTAAGCTCCATTTTGTCCTTCAACCTCACCTGGTTACACTGACTGGGTCTAAATCCTTTTTAGTGAATTAACCTCCATTTTGTCCTTCAACCTCACCTGGTAACACTGTCTGGGTCTAAATCCTTTTTAGTGAATTAACCTCCATTTTGTCCTTCAACCTCACCTGGTTACACTGTCTGGGGCTAAATCCTTTTTAGTGAATTAACCTCCATTTTGTCCTTTAACCTCACCTGGTTACACTGTCTGGGTATAAATCCTTTCTAGTGAATTAACCTCCATTCTCCATATTGTCCTTCAAACTCACCTGGGTATAAATCCTTTCTAGTGAATTAACCTCTATTCTCCATGTTGTCCTTCAACCTCACCTGGTTACACTGAATGGGTATAAATCCTTTCTAGTGAATTAACCTCCATTCGCCATGTTGTCCTTCAACCTCACCTGGTTACACTGAATGGGTATAAATCCTTTCTAGTGAATTAACCTCCATTCGCCATTTTGTCCTTCAACCTCACCTGGTTACACTGAGGCTGTGTCCCAATAGTACAATTTCAGCCGTAGTGAACTAGATAGTCGACTACTTTACCGGATGTGACGTCAGAAGTCGAGTTCCAATACTGCTTAGCACATAGCAATCAAATCTGTAGCATCTAGTGAACGAAAGTGCATGCTAGATTGTCGACTACGTCAAGGAAGTTATAGAAATTGTAGCTTATCGGAATTGTAGGTTATGTTAATTGTATGTTGTCTTTGACTTAAGCTAAACACAAACCATAATTAGGGCACGGTTAAAAAGTGATCCTCTTGGGGCATCCATGATCGTATAATTCAGGTATTGTTTATTTAAAACAACCGATGAAAGCGCAAAGAGCTTACAAGGAGTAGCAGATCACCGCTATCTTGAGTGTTGGTTTGGTACCAGCATGTAAGTCCAGTACGTTTCAGAACACAAGTCTATGAAGGAGGCTGTGATCAAGCAGACATGTCCCAAATCTCCGTAGTGCATAGCACATAGCACATAGTAGCTAGCAGCTAGTCAATAGCAGACAACTTGAGTATTGGGACACAGCCTGAATGGGTATAAATCCTTTCTAGTGAATTAACCTCAATTCTCCATATTGTCCTTCAAACTCACCAGGTCACACAGTCTGGGTATAAACTCGGTTCTAGCTACTTATAACGCTAACTTTCGTCAACAATAAATTGGTGGTATTGTCTCAATGATGCACCATTGTTCGCACGCCACATCACCGCTTCGCAGACTGTATCATTTCCTTGCTTGATGTTTCTAGCTGATTTATGGAATCAATTGACGTGTAGAATCAATCACTTGCCTGCCAATTGCTCGCTTATCTTGTTTCCAATTGTTGAATGGAGGACAGACATTTTTTAAATGAATGTGTCTTTATAGTTGGTGGCAGAACACACTAGCACCACAGTTGTTTGAAGCTGTGGACCTCAGCAAAGATTAGCGATACCTGTTTTCCTATTCGAGGTAGAGAACGTGTCTTGGAATACTGTGAATATGCAATGCTTTCATGACACTTTTATTTGTCTTGTGGTACGTATTGACACTCCCAATCAAAAGATCCTGCTTTGATTCCTGACCCTGCAAATTGATTCCGGCCTGAGGGTTGGATTGGAGTTCATCCAGTCTCATGAGGCACTACTGAGAAGAGATGGGTTCAATTCCCATTTAAACTAGACCACCTCGTGGTGTAGTGGCTAGCATTTTTGGCTGTTGCCCCGGAGGTTCGGGTTCAATTCTTGGCTCTGTCAAAGAATTGCAATTTGATCGTAGTATGAGGGCTGGAACGGTGTATACTCAGCCTCTTGGGGCAAAACTGAATTGAGGTGGCTTGATTCCCACCTCAACCGTCCTAGAAGAGGCTTTGCGTGATTCCCCCCCCCCTCCTACTCCAGGCAAATGCTGGGATGGTTCCTAACTAAAGGCAACGGCCGTCTCCTTCCTGATCCTTACCTTCATTAAACATACGCACAAGAATACAGCCATCACAATAACACAGGCTATCAGACACACCCATGTGCACGAGGCTGAAGACCACGTGTAAAACCAACGAGAAGATTTCAATATTTAATGTAGTTGATATTCTAAATTCCTTATTTTTCTACTGACGATTTTTGAGGGTTTTACTGTGAAACAGAATTTTATAAAAATAATTGTTATTTCTGTTTGTAAGGATATCCATTTCGATTGATCATTTATTTCAATACCGGGTGAGTTAGCCGTGGTCGTTACGGCATGGCTGCTGGCAGTCGCTCACATCCAGGAGGCGACGAGGTTCGAATCCCCCCGCCGGCAACCTTGAAGATGGTCTTCTGTGGTTTCCCATCTTCCTTCCAAGCAAATGCCGGGGTTGGTCCCTAACTATAGGCCACAGCCGCTACCATCCAACTCCTCGTCCTTACATTCACACTTCACTCCCCAACGGTACCTGTAGCCAACATGTTCTCGGACACTCCCGGCACTAAAAGCCATACGCTAATAAAATAAAAAATAACAAGAAGTTCCGTTAAGAACTATACAGCCTACTTTTCATGCCAATGATTATTCTACAGAATATGAACCTATCTAGAATAATGACGAAATTAAGTTGCTAATATCGAAATTTCCAATTAGTTCGAAATACTGTATACCTGGCATAATGTATCCTAATAGAGCACTACAGTTGGCAGCCCTGATGACTGAATATATTCTTAGTTCCATCTCTTAAGGTACAAAATACAAAATTTGGTTGAAGTCCAATGAATCGCATGGACGTTACATGCAGTTAAACATTGGATCTAACAGCGCGCGTAAAATCATGTTGGCAACAATGTCATGCATGTATTGGACAGAAATAATCTGAAATAATATGATCTATTGTTGTGCCAATTTTGAATGAAATCCATTAGTTAGTATAGAAGTTACATGCATTTTAAAATTGGACCTATCAGCAGGCTTAGAATCATGTTGGCAGCACTGACGTTTATTAGTTATTCCAAATTCGTCTAGAATGCCAGGTACTATACGTGTGCAAATTTTAGAGCTATTGGCTTGCATACTTTCTGATATATTGATATTAGGGTAACAAAAATAGGGACAGCACATATTAACAGTTGGCAGCCCTGGTTGCTCCTTAGAATACGCATAGTCATATCTGTTATGGTACACATAACACATACGAAATTTGGTTGAAATCCAAATGATAGTATGGAAGTTGCATGTATTTAAAGTTGGACCTGTCAGCAGGCTTAGAATCATGTTGGTAGCACTGACGTATATAAGTTACTCCAAATTAATATAGAATGTCAGGTACTATACGTGTGCATAGTTTAAAGCTGTCGGCTTGCATACTTTCTGATATATTGGTATTTGGATAAAATAAATTAGGAGCATTTATTAACAGTTGGCAGCCCTGGAAGGTCTTAAGAATACGCTCAGTCATATCTGGTTATATACACATACAACATACGAAATTTGGTTGAATTCCAATTGATAGTGTAGAAGTTATATGCATTTAAAAATTGGACCTATCAGGAGGCTTATAATCATTTTGGCAACACTGCCATGTTTGGCCTCCTGGAAATTAAACTGAAATATTATGATCTGTACGTGTGCCAATTTTGAAATAGCTCCCATTCATACTTTCCAAGATATCCAACATGGAGCTCAAATTTCAATTGCGATTTTTTAGCAGTTGGTAGCACCGACATCATTTTCAAATATGGCCGTGAGATATTCAGGTGTAGATCTTTACTCCTACCAAATTTTGTTTCGATTGCTGCAGCCGTTTAGGAGTTGATAGGGGGGGGGGACACACACAGCCAGACAGACAGACAGAAGGACAGACAGACAGACAGACACACATTTGCCCGATCTCATAAGTCTACTTTTTCCTCATTTTTGCAAAATGTGAAAAGTAGGCTAAAAATAAAAATATCTCTACTTAGTATAAAACCAAGTCCCCGATTCTTGGATGTTACGGGTAAACTCGGGAACCACTGGATGGATTTTGATGCGGTTTCCACCATTCTGTAAAGGATATCTCGAGAATGATTTCTGTAGAAAATAATTCATTTATGATCTAAGGAAGCCGAGCAGTAACGATTTCAGTGAAAAGTCGAAAGAAAAACCTGCCGTCCGAGTGATTTGTAAGCTTACGCTGGGCAAACCGTTAAAAATATCTATATACTATGAGTGTAAGAATTGTTCAGCATGAAAAGTTCTACGAAAAAGGCCGCGAGAGCATATGCCTATCTTCAATACATCGCCCACTGTAAGAGTTTTTACGTTTCAATTTCTTCCAACCGTGTCCATTCAACTACTGAGGCGACAGTTTACAGCTAGCTAGGGGAGAGTCTATCACGCCAGTTACAGCTTAGCTAGTGGACGAGCTTATTGCCCCAGATACAGCCAGCAGCAAACTTTCGAGTCGTGTTGAGTTAAAAACTTTAGAGATGAGTGGTTGTGTTTGGAGTTTCCCTGAAAGTGCAACTCGGCTTTTCTTCATTTCGCCTGTAAACTTTTCGTTCCGCAAAATTCACTGTCAAGTTAAGATTGGACGGAAGGGGGATTTGTGTTTCATGCACCTCGCCATTCCTAAATGATGTCTGACAAGAATTTGTTGCACATGCAACTCCATGATAATATAATTAATAGTCCAGTCAGTGATTTTAACCCATCATGCCGAGACATAAAACGGATATTGGTCGTTGTTCATTGAAACTGGAAAAAAGCGCATATCATGTAATGCATTCATAACTGTTCCCGAGCGAAGCCGGGTTGGGTTGGGTTGCTAGTATATATATATATATATATATTTCAATTGCAAATTCATTATGTAGTTTTTCTTATCCAACATTCATAGTAGGGGGGTAGTGATGGTTCTGCCCCCCCCCCCCCCACCACTACTCCCAATGCGAGCCGATAACTCCCGAACCCGTTGTCGGAGATTCACGAATGAAGTGTCGTTGGACTCGGGATGACGGGGGCTTTAGTATGGACCACTCGTTATATTTTAGAAAAAAATTAAAAATTGTTGTTTTCGAAAATAGGCGATAGCATGAAAACCAAACAGGATAGAACGTTGTGCCATGGCTCAAACGAATGGTCTTTATGACCTTTATTTTTTGTAATAAAACTTTTTTATTTTTATATTTTTTTGAAAACACTCGAATTTTGAAAATCCTATATTTTGGAAACTAGGAACTCTACAAAAAAAAATTGTTTGACGTAAATCAATGGTCCCTACCCCCTCTACCCCCAAAATAAATTTCAAGTCTCTAGATCAAAAATCTGTGTTTTGTAAGTAGTGTGGTAGTGGGGGAGCTGTCTACTAACTTATTGAACCCTCCTCGTATTTGCCCCGAAGCTGATATTTCGCTAAACAATGGTCGGATTTGAACATAAAGGGTGTCCTAGCACTCGTAGTGATGCCCCCTACTTTCCTATAGGCTCTTTATTTAATTAAAAGACCAAAACTAAAAGGTCATCCGGTTTTAATATCTCGCGAACCAATCATGCTAGAGGCATGAACGAGGGGTCCAAGGACTCGGGCTGACGTCCTCTTTGCTATGGACCACTCGTTATAATAAAAAAAAATGGAAACTCGATTTTGGGGTAAACACGTGTTTTTTGTGATTTTTCTGATATCTCACGGACCAATAACGCTAGAGACGTGTACGAGGTGTCCTAGGACTCGGGCTAACGCCCCCTTTCAAATGTGGAAGATTTTTTTTTCAAAAAAAATAATTCACAAAGGGCCTAACGCCATACATGTTGAAAAAACCTGTTTTTTTTCTTTACCTGTTTATAATGTTTATGAAGCGTGGTGGTTGAGAGAGACGATACGGCTGGGTGTGAGTGTTTCAACGAACCTGTCGCTGACCAAGGTGGCTGCGTTCAATAGATCAATCGCTATATCGACGGGTCGGTGTATGACAGAGCGAGGGTGCGTTTTTTCACACATTTTACCTTTAACGTGTAAACGGTGATGAGAACTTGGTTCTATGTTGGTCGAAGCGAGTACAGAAAACAAACTTGCCGAGGAGCAGGAGGTGAATGTCATTTGAGCTTATTGGAATGCGTTGATCCGACTTGACAACAGGTGCAATGGAAAATGACAAACACGCTGAAGACACTTAAAGGTGAAATAATCTGACCATCGCAGTGGCAGGAAAGAGCGAAAAGCATGCATACACGTGTGAGATGACATGTACGCTAAACAAGTTACATCCTGTCTTGCTTCGTACGTGACAAAAATGCAAGTTCATGTGAAATATGATACAACACAGGTGTTCGCCTGGAACGTTAGCTGTCCACGTGCGCGATAACTGTTAACAAGTCACATCCTGTCTTGCTTCGTACGTGACAAAATGCAAGTTCAGGTGAAATATGATACAACACAGGTGTTCACGTTGGGCGTTAGCTGTCCACGTGACCGATAACAAAATGTTCAAAGCGTGGGAAAAAATGATTATACATGCAACGTAGCATATATAAAGACATGTCGTTATCATTTCCACTCTCACTTGGGTGGACTACCTTTGAACACACTGCGTTGCATGAAACCCCTGGTCTTGTTTAACAGTTTTGGTGTTGGTGGAAAATACTTAACCTTGTTGTGGGGTAGGTATTTATTTATATATTTATTCATTTATACATTTATTGATTAATATATATATTTACAAGCAATTATTTATTGATTAGGTAATTAATGATTTTATTTATTTGTTTGCAGATAACCGGCATACCTTACATGTCTGAGGGAGAAGAAACCATTGCACTTTTGAGCCCACTAGAAAGGAAGAGCAACAAGTCACTGCAAGTAAAGGTGAGATGATTTTTTTAAACTAACTTGTTTCATTTTTTGTTTGATATTTTATTTTATGAAATGTATGTATTAACCTGAATTTAGGTATTTATAGCGGTTTATTTTATTTATTTTTAGAAACTTGGAAAGAATAGCCTTACCGCCGTAGCAGTCGCTGAAAAAAAACCGAAACGCACTAAAGCGAAACCACTGCCAAAGAGTGAACTGTTTAAAACTCAGGTAAGTCTAACTTAAAAATGCTATTCCATTTTACCACTACTGAAAACTTGTAGACGAAACAAATTCATTACCTGTACATGACTGGGACAATGATTGCTTTCTTGATTAATGGCTATGTTGTTGTTGTTGTTGACTGGGAAAAGTACAAGGCCATGTTGGATTTTCTAAAAATAAAAATAATAAATTTAATTTATGGGTGGTTCCCTATGGACTCAACGAATATCCACAGGTTTGAACATGATAATGTGAACAAAATGACATGACATTCATTTTTGTTTATATATTGGTTAAAGGGAGGGCGGGGGATTGTAAATGACTGTAGCTTTATAAAAAAGAAAATAAGTACATGGGTTACTGTTAGTGCCAACATACAGTTTATTTTTAATGGTGTTTTGATATATTAATGTCAATTAACGTTAACGTTTTATTTACAAGTATTGATTGATTGATTGATTGATTGCTTGAGTGATGGGTTATTTTGTTTGCTTTAAGGTGTCGTCATGTGCCATTAACGTAATGAACAGACAGTGAACAAACATGCATTATGTTTAAAGTACTCTGTGCTCTTGTGCAACGTTAGTAACTTACAATAAGAAAATGTTTTATTATAACACATGGCGTTAGTACCAAATACAACAAGTGAGCAAGTTGGTTTACCACGTGGGTTAAATTTAAAATCAGAACATGATCGATGGTTAACATTTGAATCCTGGCCTGTAGGCTTTTTGTCGACACATGAACTTGCAAAAGCCAGGTTTTTTTACTTGAACCGAGAAGATGTGGTGCGCTGTGTGTTTTGTCGTATTGAACTTTCACACTGGGAAGAAGGGGATGATCCCTTTAGAGACCATTTGCGATGGTCTCCTCACTGTCCTTACATGCTTTGAAAGCAAGTGGGTAACCTACCCGTGCATTCATTTTACCGAACCACCAGGCCTTTGGCCGCTACTTACGTTCCTGAATCACAAATAAATAATAATAATAATGATGTATTACCAGCCAACGGTAGTGTCGATATATGTGGTCCATATGCCATAGACAGTGTTGAATTGGCGTGTGCTTTTGAAAAATTGGGAGTTTGCAAGACTAAAGCACTAGCACACCCAGAGTACAGCTCTGTTGAAAAACGTTTCGAATCTTATAAAAATGTTTGGCCATTAATATTAAAACACCTTACCAAACAGCTAAGTGAAGCTGGATTTTTTTATACTGGTGAAGGGGATAAAACAATATGTTTTTATTGTGGATTTGCTTTAAAGGATTGGCAAATGACTGATGACCCTTTTGTGCAACACGCTCGTTGGTTACCAAACTGTAAATACATGGTGTTGCTTAAAGGTCAGGAATTTGTGAACACTATTCGTAAAGAAAAAGTGATTGCAGCACAAGACATAAAAGTGCCTTTAGAGTTAGAACACGCGGAGCAAATACATAAGGCTGAAAGAAAAGACTTGTCTCACGAACAGATACAAAAGTGTGACCAACAATTATGTAAAATTTGTTATCAAGATGAACTAGGTGTTGTATTTTTACCCTGTGGACACATGATAGCCTGTGTCAAGTGTGCATTAGAACTTAACACTTGTGCTATATGCAGAAAAGTAGTATTTGCTACAGTTAGGGCATTTCTTGCATAACTAGTATAATTTATTCACCATGCATAGTGCAAAATCCCTAATTGCACAATATTATTAAAGCTGTTTTAGAGTGTAATAGATATGCTTTTGTTTTGTTTATAGACTACTACAATGAATGTTTTGAATGCTGTGGGACAATCATGTGGCTTAGAGACAAAGAAGCTCAGCGAATTGCCAACGCATATTCCATTCCGCATTATCAAGATTCGGAAATTGAAAACAGCATATGGTGATCGTGTACTTTGTGTATGTGAAAACTTTGAAACATTTCTGCCTATACGGTTTAATGACATGTTGGAGAGTGTTTTTGATGAAGTCAATAATGCTGTGCAACCTGTACACTTAATTTATGAAGGTTTTAAAAACAATAGGTGCATGGTTCGTTTTAATTAAATAAATTTAAAAAAATGTGAAATAATAAATAAGTAATGACAATATACTGAAAAAGAAAGAAAATATGTGTATAGAATAGTAATGTTTTAGTGTTTAGTGTTGTCTTTAAAAATATTATGATGAAACAAAAAAAACAAGAAATGTATATAAAGTTTGTAAATAAATGCAAAATGATGTTACAGTGCTGTTTTATTTTATACAAAGTTAGTAAAGTTAGTGAAAAAACGCACCCTCGCTCTGTCATACACCGACCCGTCGAAATAGCGATTGATCTATTGAACGCAGCCACCTTGGTCAGCGACAGGTTCGTTGAAACACACACACCCAGCCGTATCGTCTCTCTCAACCACCACTCTTCATAAACATTATAAACAGGTAAAGAAAAAAAACAGGTTTTTTCAACATGTATGGCGTTAGGCCCTTTGTGAATAATTTTTTTGGAAAAAAAATCTTCCACATTTGAAAGGGGGGGGGGGGGCGTTAGCCCGAGTCCTAGGACACCTCGTACACGTCTCTAGCGTTATTGGTCCGTGAGATATCAGAAAAATCACAAAAAACACGTGTTTGCCCCAAAATCGAGTTTCCAACTTTTTTAAAAATTATAACGAGTGGTCTATAGCAAAGAGGACGTCAGCATGAGTCCTTGGACCCCTCGTTCATGCCTCTAGCATGATTGGTTCGCGAGATATTAAAACCGGATGACCTTTTAGTTTTGGTCTTTTAATTAAATAAAGAGCCTATAGGAAAGTAGGGGGCATCACTACGAGTGCTAGGACACCCTGTATGTTCAAATCCGACCATTGGTTAGCGAAATATCAGCTTCGGGGCAAATACGAGGAGGGTTCAATAAGTTAGTAGACAGCTCCCCCACTACCACACTACTTACAAAACACAAATTTTTGCTCTAGAGACTTGAAATTTATTGATTTACGTCAAACAATTTTTTTTGTAGAGTTCCTAGTTTCCAAAATATAGGATTTTCAAAATTCGAGTGTTTTCAAAAAAATATAAAAAATAAAATACAAAAAATAAAGGTCATAAAGACCATTCGTTTGAGCCATGGCACAACGTTCTATCCTGTTTGGTTTTCAAGCTATCGCCTATTTTCGAAAACAACAATTTTTTAATTTTTTTTCTAAAATATAACGAGTGGTCCATAGCAAAGCCCCCGTCATCCCGAGTCCAACGACACTTCATTCGTGAATCTCCGACAACGGGTTCGGGAGTTATCAGCTCGCATTGGGAGTAGTGGTGGGGGGGCAGAACCATCACTACCCCCCTACTATTCATATTAGAACACAGTTTTCCAACAATTTTCTATTTTTTTTTACTGAATGAAGAAGACCTCATCGTATGTTAAAAGATGGATCATCATTAATACTTAAACTAGATAGGCTATGCTTTAATAAGTATTGATTGGCGTATTCTTTGACATCTTATATTTAAATATTGTAAACTGTTTCTGATCTGGACCCACATGGTCACCTGTTTACAGTGAAGGGAGATATTTCTTTTCTTTCTATAATGCAGTTTTTCTCTCTGTTTTCAGGTGAGTGATAAACAAAGGCAAGCTGTTATCTGTGAGTTGCACATAATATGTTAAAATTATATTTTAATTTGATCAAATTAATTTGATCACCGGCACGGTGAGTGAAATGTTTTTCTAAATCTTAAGTGTTGAAAATATTCTTGCTCAAAATGCAATTATATTATTTACCCTTACAACTTTTCCTTCATAGATATAACCTCAGATCACCACATAGTGTAGCTGCTAGCATTCTTTGCTTTCTCCCCGGAAATCCGGGCTCGATTCCCGGCTCTGCCTAGAAATTTAATTTGGTATTAGGGATGGAACGGGCTGCACTCAGCCTCGAGAGGCAAAACTGAGAAGACGTAGGTCCGCTTCCCACTTCACTCATCCTAGTAATAATTTACCGTAGTTTTCCCAATTTCTACTCCAGGAAAATGGTTCCTAAATTAAGACCACAGCCGCCTCCATGCTGATCTTCCCATCAATTACAAATTCACGCACTAATACCACCATAACTATGACATAGGTAATCAGACATCAACTCTCACTCAAGTATATGGGGATAAATGAACACGATGCCATAAAGCTCCTAAATGAACCAATAACAACAACAACAACGATATGACCTCAGAATTGTTGATAGGAATGTGCTTCCGGTACATTTTGCATGTTGGTTGGTTAGTTAGTTAGTTAGTTATTTAGTTAAATATTGTTTTGAGGGCTGAAACAGTGAGGTCATATGCACATATTTTTGAACGGTGGAGCAGATGTTCCTGTATGCTTATACTCTGATGATGATGATGATGATGACGATTACCTACTTTTAGAGGTGGAACAGCGAGGATATCTGCCCTTCGTAACAATTAAAATAACAATTCTATTTAAACCGTACGGTGAATGATCAAAGAGCTCCCACCCAAACTTCTGCAATTTCCACCTTTCTCTGCACCTCAAACAAGAAGTTCTGTGAAGAACTAAAGAGCCTACTTTTCTTAAAATTTAAGATTCATGCCAATGATTAATCTATATGGATCTATCTAGAATAATGACGAAATTAAGTTGGTAATATCGAAATTTCTAGTTAGTTCCAAATACTGTATACCTGGCATAATGTAGCCTAATAGAGCACTACAGTTGGCAGCCCTGGTTACTGAATATATTCTTACTTCCATCTCTTAAGGTACAGAATACAAACTTTGGTCGAAATCCAAATGATAGTATGGAAGTTACATGTATTTAAAAATTCGTCCTATCAGCAGACTTAGAATCATGTTGGTAGCACTGACGTATATAAGTTACTCCAAATTAATATAGAATGTCAGGTACTATAAGTGTGCATAGTTTAAAGCAGTCGGCTTGCATACTTTCTGATATATTGGTATTTGGATAAAAGAAATTGAGAGCATTTATTAACAGTTGGTAGCCTTGTTGTCTCTTAAGAATACGCTCAGTCATATCTGGTTATGTACACATAGCACATACGAAATTTCGATCAGTTCCAGTTGATAGTGTAGAAGTTATATGCATTAAAAATTGGACCTATCAGCAAGCTTATAATCATTTTGGCAGCACTGCCTCCTGGAAATTAAACTGAAATAGTATTATTTATACGTGAGCCAATTTTGAAATAGCTCCCATTCATACCTTCCATGATATCCAACATGGAGCTCAAATTTCAATTGTGATATTTCAGCAGTTGGTAGCAATGACATCATTTCCAAATACGGCATTGAGATATTCAGGTATAGATCTTTACTCCAACCGAATTTTGTTTCGATTGCTGCAGCCGTTTAAGAGTTGATAGGGTTTGCGGAGGGGGGGGGGGGGCACACACACACAGCCAGACAGATAGAAGGATAGACACACACATTTTCCCGGATCGATCTCATAAGTCTACTTTTTCCTCATTTTTAGCCTACTTTCGATTTTTGCAAAAAATGAAAGTAGACTTATGAGATCAACACAGGGCGAAAAAAGTGTGTCTGTGTGTGTGTGTGTATATGTGTGTGAGTGTGTGTACTCTGAATGTGTGTCCCCCCTATCAATTCGAACACGGTGAAACCAAATTGAACGAAATTTAGTACAGAGGTAGAACAAGCAAAGGGCACCTCGTGTCATGTTTTATATCGCCGCCATCTTTACCAAAACTGAATGGCGGCCACTCAAACGGTCAAAACGTAAAATCAAATACCGACTAACCAAATTATCCGATATCTACCAAATGTGGTAACAACATACCTTCATATAGGACGCGTCTTGTGACCAAACTACAAGGTTATCCGCCATACCATTTCAGGATGGCGGCCGTGCAATTTATGCAAACTTTATAATCCATATCATGGGACCCACCGGTTCCGATTATCGAGCCGAGAATCGTTTTAACTGTTCTAAAGGAAGAGGCACGTTCGAAATTAAAAGTTTATTTTGTAATACTATAGTGCAGACGTGATTTTAAAAAGCTGAGCTGATTCAGTAATAAGACAAGATGGCAGCGGATATCTTGTGCCTGACTTATATTTCACTAATTTGAGTATTGCATGCAATATAGCGTACTGATACAAAATAAATAAACTTTGTATGAAATGCTTTATATATAAATAATATACTCCACTGATGAAATCGTTTAGTATAAATCATTATTTGCTAAAAAGTTCTATGTAAGTCATTTTATATAGAACGATGTTCGTTGGCCCAATTGGCTCAGCGGTAAAGCGTTGGCCTATCGCTCATATGCCTATGGTTCAAACCCCATCAGAGTTAGCTTTTTTTTGCTTGAAATTTTATATATTTATTGTTTTGTAATGACTCAGACGTTTTAAAATTACGCGTTATATTGTGCATATCATGGTGGAAAATATATATTTAATTAAAACATAATTCGCCAGCAGATTTGCTCGAGACATCTAGCAGCCAAAAAGGTAACTGCACGCCGACCAGATTTTATTGAAAAGTTTCTTCTCATGGCCGCTAGAATGCACTCGCCCTGTTAGGATTATATTGTTCGATACTTCTCCACTAGATGTCACGACTGGTCTACGTGGGACTCCATTGATTACTATACCATTGGCATTCTATGCGCATTGAATTTGAAGAATGACAAGATGATATTACGATATATTTTTACTTTTTATTTTAAAGGGTTTGTAACAGCCTATTGTGCGTTATTTGAAAATGTTATTTGAAGTAAAGAACAAAGCGATTTCACATAGAACTGAATTCTAGCCGTTTGTGCTAGTTCAGGTTATTAATTAATATTTTATTTCAGGCAAATAGCAATCGAAAATATCCACATAGTTTGTATACACACGTCTCTGTAGGGGCATGGAAAGATTTGTTAATTCAATTAGGGTTGTGAAAGCCATGCACAACCAGACGTGTAAAGACATGCCTCAACTCAAAGTTGGATGTTGCCCACGGCAGGTCAATTATGTAATAATAATAATAATAATAATAATAATATTAATAATAATAATAATGTTATTGGTTTTACGTCCCTTTTAACTACTGCTGCTTTTAGAGACGCCGGGATGCCGGAATTTTGGCCCGAAGGGGATCTTTAACGTGCCAGTAAACGTACTGACACGGCTCCCTCAAATGCCAGCTGACTGCGCCAGGATACGAACCTGCAACCTAGGGCCCAGCAAGCGAGAACGTTACCGCTGAGCCACGCAGCCAGTCCGGTCGATTATGTCTCCGGATCCATAACATTCTTGAGATATTTCTTTCTTTCTTTCTTTCTTTCTTTCTTTCTTCAATGATGGTAGCAGTTTTTATCTAGGTTGTGGCGTTTGGTAGAGGTAAATAGTTTCTAAGGTCTTCAACCAACCAATAAATGATTCTATTATACTCTTTGATAATAACAACGAGTTATAACTATACTCATACATTTAGGAGAAAGTAGGCTATATGTTCTTTACTGAACATCTTGTTGTAAAATGTGAAAAGTAGGCTAAAAATTCCAGGGCTGTGATCAGTATTTTCACACTGACCAAGAGCTGAAGATGGCTGTCACACGCTCATACCAATCGCAGGCGACAGACTTCTATGGCACAGAACTACAAAAGTTGATACCACGCTATGACAAGTGTCTCAATTCGTTTGGTGCCTGTGTCGAAAAATTGCTGACACATGGCTTGCTGTAGCTGCAATACCCCACCAGTCCTTCAAGAGCATTAGTGAGCTTGCTCACGACCTCCTCAAAAGTTTTGCCTTGAGCAGAAAGTGTTGAGTCGTCGGCATAGATGAATCCTCTGGTCATCATCATATTCTAAAGGTTAATTCCTCGTCGATGCAACCACACTCTTCTGTCGTTGGCGGTTCGTTTCAGTTCCATGTAATTGTCACATCCCATTCTATTCTTGATGTCTTCCAAATACTTTGTCCTTTCTATCCCAGCATTTGTGTCTGATGACATGTCCAATAAATTCTATTTTTCTCTTTCCAATTTCCTTCTTCTTCTTTCGAATAACCCATTTGGAGGGTACGATGAATCAACGTTGGTTATTGTCCATTGTATTCAATTTCCGTTGTTTCCTAATTTCTTTCATCCTTCTAGAGTGACGATCTCTCTCCTCTTGAGTCCACTTTCTGCCAGTTGTTTGTTTCTTCCTTTCTTGAAATTTTGCCTTTTGAATAGCTTCTCTGAGGAGTGATTTGTTTGCTATTGTGTCTGTCTGAATTTTGGCGTTTGTCAAATCTTTGTCAATTTCAATGAACCATGTGGGTTTGGATTTGTAACTAGTCAGTAAGTTGAAGATCTGTTTAGTTAGTCTACTATTTTCCATTCTATAGATGTGCCCCCCAAAAAAAACTAAAATCTTCCCTTTCTCATTACATCAGTTAATTTTTCACATTTCAAATATAACTCTCTATTTGGTCGTAACCTATATTCTGCGTTATTAATTCGTTTAGCACCCAGTATTTTTCTCAGAATTCATCTTTCAGTCTTCTCTAATTTGTCTAAATCACCAAAACTTGTTAATTTAAGTGTTTCTGCTGCATACAGAGTTTCAGGTCTGACCTTCATTAATCTTCTCTCTTCTTTGGCTTCCCTTAAGACTTCCAGGTTGGTTTTTCTTTCCATCCAGCTCGTTCTTGTCATTTCCCACCATATCCACATTTCAGCAGCTTCAGC
Organism: Meconema thalassinum; assembly: GCA_946902985.2. Taxonomy (NCBI): domain Eukaryota; kingdom Metazoa; phylum Arthropoda; class Insecta; order Orthoptera; family Tettigoniidae; genus Meconema; species Meconema thalassinum. The sequence continues at coordinate 389,381,229 of OX336393.1, read as the reverse complement.
AGCTTCAAGTCGATTCTTTTCCAATTTACCAAGAGTCCAACTTTCACTTCCATAGAGCAGTGTACTCCATACAAATAATTTTGCAAAGGATTTTCTTACGTCTGCAATTCTCTGGTACTGGGAATAATTGGTTGATCATTAGTGTAGATATTGTGCAGCAATGGAACCAATACACTCCACTAACATGTGGAAGACCATTCTTCTGCACTCGCCAATGACTCATTTTGTCCTGCAGAGCAAGAAACATTTGTCTGTTCTGTAGCAGACACAGAATAAACTGTGATAATTGATAGTCCTTTGTGACCATGTAAATCTTTCTTGGCAGCTTGTTATAGTTAATTGTGTCGTATGCCGCAGATAAATCAATAAAGGCAACTCCTGTGACCTCTTTTCTGTCGATTCTCATGATGATGATAATTGTTGTTTTAAGGGGCCTAACATCTAGGTTATCGGCCCCTGATGGTTTGGGCGTTCGTGAAGATGAAAATGAAATGCAAACTTAAAACTAAAACTAACTACTAACCTACATACTAGAAGAAGAAATGGAAAACTAAAGGAGAATAAGGCAAATAAAGGACAGGAGGAAAAGGAATGCCCTCAACCCTCGAAGAATGCGGATTGAGGGACTTGGAAGGAAGGAGAGCCATGAAAGGCAGATAGGAAAGTGAAAGAGGAGAGGATCCACCCCACAGGGAAGGAACAAAAGGGGGTAACCGGACCCAGCTCAGGAATCCCTCGGGGTCGCCTACTCCTGAACTCACCAGCCATGAGTCCCTGAGGGTGTAGCATTATCTAGGGTGCACCAAAAGTGGTGGGGCTACATACACCCGGTCTCCTTGAGGGCCTTGAGCAGAAGGCAGGAGACAACAGGAAAAGAAAAAGAAGGCTGACCCCTCGCAGGAGGAGGGAATCAGAAAAGATGAGACAAGGGCCAATTAAGGCGGAAAATGAAGAGACTCCCTAGGCCTCGGATACCCTAATACCGTCGGGGTCGGAAGAGAACAAGAGTTGACCAAGTGAGGTTGACAGGAAAGAAGACGGAGAGGAGCCCGGCACAAGTAAGTGGAAGCAATGCCGAACTCAGCAGGGGCCCCGTGGTCACCAACCCACTGTATGTTGAGTTAAGTTCAGGACTTGCCCACAGCTTGACTCACCTTGTCTAAACCACCCTGTAGGTTACCAACATACTCTGAGATTGAGGTTAGGATTATTCTCTCCAAGGATTTGAAAAGATGGCACAGAAGTGATAGTCTACAGCTTGGAAGTTGTTTGAGTCATGGAGATTTTTAGGAACTTCTTTCTGGCCTATTCAGCAACTTTAAAATCCAAAAGAGGGTGAAAAGAACAGTAACATGGGTCCTGATCCCCCCGGTTGCATTCTTCTGACTGTGTGGCGCAGCGGTAACGTTCTCGCCTGCTGTACCTAAGGTTGCAGGATCGATCCTGGCGCAGTCAGTTGTTATTGTTGTTTTCAGTGTTGGAACAGCGAGATCATCTGTCCTTTGCAGTCAGTTGGTATTTGAGGGTGCACAAATGGGAGGGAGCCACGCCAGTAGATTTAATGACACGTTAAAGATGCCCTTCAGGGCAAAATTCCGTCATCCCGGCATCTTTAAAAGCCTCAGTAGTTAGTTGTTGTTGATTCTTCTAGGGGCTTTGCGATATCGTGGTTATGTAGCACCGTATACTCGGGTGTGTGTTGAATTTGTCTGATAATCTGTGTCACTGTGATATCAGAACTAGTGTGTGTATTTGTAATTGAGGATAGGATTTGGGTATAAAGCGGCCGTGGCCTTAAGTTAAGTACCATCCCGGCGTTTGCCTGGAGTAGAAGTGGGAAACCACGGAAAATCACTTCCATGGTGGCTGAAGTAGGAATGAAAACCACCTCTTTTTAGTTTTGCCTCACGAGGCTCAGTGAATCTCGTTCCAGATTTTTTTGGCAGAGCCGGGAATCGAACCCGGGCCTTTGCGGTGTCAGCCAAGAATGCTAGCCACTAAGCAACGAGGTGGACCTCAGTAGCTAAAAACTACTTATCGCCAGACCACCAACAGAATCAAATCCTTTCCAATACAGTCGCGTAATTGAAAGGAGATTGTAGAATAGGCAGCCCTTCTGAGAAAGCTATATAATCGTCATTGATAACTTTTGCTTTGCTTTAAGCGTGCCACCATTAGCTGGTCGAGCTCTAACACGTTTTCGTAGAAACCAGGGCGATTTCAACCCACCTCTCTTCTTAGTTCTCACAAAGCTCAGTATACCCTGTTCAATCCGTCCTCAATGGCAGAGTTGGAAATGAAGCCCGAACCGACTGTGTGGGAAAACTAATTATCGCCAGACCACCAACAGAATCAAATCCTTTCCAATACAGTCGCGTAAAAATGTAAGCTACTTTACGGCGCAGAGAACTATTTAGGTATTCATCATCCTCATCGTCATCAACATTGTACAGTTCCAGTTTCCCGGGTACTGTTTATGAGCCACTTCCACTTCAACCTGTCCGTATACAACTTGTCATGGAGAACATCATCCACTGTCCATCCTCAGGTCACTAGACAACCTTGATCAGGTCCATCCATCGGGTTCTAGGTCTTCCTATACGTATTTTTCGATCCACCTGTCTTTCCAAATTTATTCTAGCTGATCTTGTAGGCTCCATCCTCATCAAATGCCCGTACCACCGTAGTCTAGATGTGCTGACTCGGTCTAATATGGAGGTCTTTATTCCAGCTTGTTTTCTCACCTCCTCATTCTTTAACTTGTCCATCTTGGTCTTCTGGTTGGTGGATCTTAGAAATGTCATCTCTGATGCTTGCAGTCTTGATGCATCTCTCTTTGTAGGGGTGCATGTTTCAATACCACAGGTCAATATTGGTATAAAGTAGCTGTTAAACATCACCAGTGTAGCTGGATTTGGAATCATGTCATCCCATAGAAGTGTTCTTACTTGTTGGTATTATACTATTACTAGCAACCCACTCCGGCTTAGCCCGGGAACAGTTATGAATGCATTACGTGATAGGCGCTTTTTTTTTTCGATGTCAATGAACTACGACCTATAGGCTATACCTATCCGTTTTCCGTCTCGGCATGATAAGTTAAATCACTGGACTGGACTATTCATTATATTATAATGGAGATCCATGTGCAACGAATTCTGGTCAGACTTAATTTAAGAATGGCGAGGTGCATGAAACACAAATCCTCGTTCCGTCCAATCTTAACTTGACTGTGTATTTTGCGGAACGAAAAGGTCACACGCCAAATGAAGAAAAGCCGAGTTGCACTTCCAGGGAAACTCCAAACACAACCACTCTTCTCTGAAGTCTTAACTCAACACGAATCGACAGTTTGCTGCTGGCTCTATCTGGGGTAATAGGCTCGCCCACTAGCTAGGCTGTAACTGGGGTCATAGGCTCGCCCCTAGCTAGCTCGTAAACTGTCGCCTCAGCAATTGAATGGAGATTGCTGGAAGAAATGAAAACGTAAAAACACTTATAGTGGGCGATTTATTGAAGATAGAGATATGCTCTCGCGGACTTTTTGTAGAAATTTTCTTGCTGAACAATTCTTACACTCATAGTATATTGATATGTTTGACGGTTTGCCCAGCGTAAGCTAAAAATACGCACGGATGCCAGGTTTTTTTTTGACGTTTCACTGAAATCGTTACTGCTTGGCTTCCTTTCATCATAAATAAATTATTTCCCACATAAACCTTCCTCGAGATAACCTTTACACAATTGTGAAAACTGCATCAAATCCACCCAGTGGTTCTCGAGATTACCCGTGACATCCAAGAATCGGGAATTTCGTTTTATACTAAGTAGAGATAAATCCAGCGCGGGGAAGTAGACTGCAAGGGAGTGAACAGGGTGTGTGGAGTTAGATCCGCTATCTGAGAACAGGTCAGGAAGGAAGCACCGAAAAACGTGAAAAACGTATGGTAAAAGGGGCGTGGTTTAGGAAAAAACTTGAGTAAACCTGCGTCACTCTCGGCATCACTGCTTGCTACTGTGTATAAGACCGGATCGAAGAAGTGCCACTGGATTGACAGAACAGCCGGTATTCACCGGGGTAGGTCTCGCAGACAACTGCTAAATGAAGGTCATGTCTACGGAGGGGGGGACTATGAACAACGGAGTTTCGAATATGCTTCCATCCCCTCTAAAATACGACATGTACACGCGACACCTGATGCGACATGGCAAATAGCCTTGCCGAAAGTTATTGTCGTAACATGGAATTGTCTGAGAACCACTCGCCGTATTCAGATCCACCCCAGACATTATTTCTTCGGTTTTTATGCTGCACTGCATGGTAAATCATACTAATAAAAATGAGATGGTGTGTGTCTGTCTTTCTGTCTGTGTGTTACTCAATAACGCAAGACCCACTGGTCCGATTTAAATGAAATTTTGCATGGATGTAGCTGATTTACCATGTTTACATATAGGATACTTTTAATTTCGATATTTTTCACTATTAAGAAAAGGAGACCATTTTAGTGACGTCATACACCCTTTGGTTTCAAAATTTCATATTTCCATTTCAAATAAAAAGAGAACTCTAAGAAATACCAAACTTTTTATGCATACATGAGATTTATCATTTAATTTTCTATCCAAAAGGTCCTGATCACTTTTCGTGTATCTCCAACGGTTAGCGAATAAAACCTAAATTTGTGCAATAAAACACGGTCAACACCGAGCGGTGCAGTATATCTCTACATACATAAAAATTAAAGTTTGTATGTTTCTTTCGCAATTTCTACGGAAATTTCAGTTATTTACGCGTTTCAGACTGTTCTATTATGGATGCGCGCGAAAATAATTTTTTGGTCTGTCTGTCTGTTTGTTTGTTTGTTTGTTTGTTTGTCTGTGGACAACTTTGTTCCCTTATAACTCGAGAACCGCTGGGTGTATCAACGTAAAATTTGGTACAGATATCCATCAGAGGCACGACACTAATCGTTGATGTAACCCTTCTCCGTACCTCTCATAAAAGAGAGCCTACCCGCTTAAAATACATGCCGAAATAGGAGTAGAAGGACGAGGCAAAGATCATTTTCAGCCCCTCAATGTGAGAGACAAAACTCGAAATCCACATTTTAAGGCCCTAAAACCAACCATTTTTGAGATATTTCCAGAAAACTAATTTCATTTAATAAACTAAGAACAAATACAAGCCGGTAACCATGGCAACAGATTCTCAGAGGTCCATCTATTGCTGTAAGACGCAATGCAATTCCATTAATTACATTAGTGTGAAAGTTTGCAAACGGCTAGAAGGTAATCACGGAACCAATTTAAGCTGTAAAATTCATCAATACGTATAATGCGCTTAAGGGGGTCAAGGGGTACACTAGAATTTTTTCACGCGATTTACATCTGCGGGTGTGGTACGGCAGGTCTATTATATTCCTATCCCCATATTATATTATTATTAGTATTATATTATGGCGTACAACGAGGAGACAAAGCCCCTCGGTGCCAGAAACAAAACTTGGGGGCCTCGAAAACTACATTATAAGGCTCTAAAACCAACAGTATCTGAAATATTCCCAGAAAACTAATTTAATTTAATTTAAGAAACTAATGAAGGAATGGAAATCGGTAACCATGACAACATTATCTCAAGGGGTGGCATCCAACTTTCCATCTATTTATGTAAGAAGCAATGTCACTCCATTTATACCTTGCCACGGTGGGTGAGTGGATAGCGTGTCGGTCTACTAACCCTAAGATTGCAGGTTCACTCCAGGCCGTGGTACAGGCCGGACGTTTGTTTTAGACGAGTGAAAAATCTTAATGGAAGCCTGGAGGCGAGTTACTACAGTACCTGTGTTGTTATCAGCTGCCCCAAGCGCTCCGATGATTGATAAAGCTGTTTCACACTATTGCTGAAGTATAGTCACTGGCAAATATAATGACGTTCTGTTCGTAACTACGTAACGTGTACTTCCGTGTCACACAATACTTCGACGTGGACTGTACTGTCTGCTCAAGTCTGGAATTCCATTACATCAGATCGGTGGTGACAAATGTGAAGTGATAGGGTGAGAGAGTGACTGTGTACAGGCTCACCCGCAGGCTTCAAGATCAAGGGCAATCGTCTAAAACAAACGTCTGGCCTGTACGTGATTTTTGAAAGGCGGCAAAAATACGACTCGCTTGTCATAGGATGTTGGCATGTCAAAGAACCCATTTGAATTCAGTAGGCCGTGTTCATAATGGCAAAATTAACCTCAGGAGTTTCCGCCAACACAAAGTTCCTCATTTCTCTACTTGAAAGCGCTATAGTGTTCAAGGAGCATAGATATCTACCCTCCTTGACTTTCATAGTGATTCATGGAACAACGAAATTTCGACAGGCAAGCTACCCTCTGGGTGTCAAATTACGAAGCTTGCACCCGGCACCCGAGGCCATACGATATTATTATTAGGCTACTCTATTTATTACATTTCAGTGAAAGTTTGCAAATGGCTATAAGGTTATCACGGAACCAACGTACAGTAGACTGTATAATTCGTCAATGCAATTAAGGGGGTCAAGGGGTAACCTAGAATTTTTTCATGCAATTTCACGTGCGACATATAGTACAGAAAGTCTATTATATCTACAAACAGCAACATTATTTTCAAAAATTCCTGAATTGAATCAGCATTTTTTGCGTCTTTTAGGAATTTGGGCCATTTGAGGCTAAATAACCTGAATTTCCATGCACCACAAGCCTTTATAATTTATGAAAGAGGTCTTCCTGTGTATGGGGACCTAACACAACGTAGAGGTTCATTTTTAATGTGAGGTGTATTGCGTTTCGTCTACAAGGCTTTCAAATCTATTTCACGTCAGGAAGTACACGTTAGGTGAATTTAGACTGAGAGCACATTTTAACTAATCTTTTTTTTTTTTTTTTTCGACATACGGGTTCATAGTAGGGATGATTTTATTTGATACGTATGGTAGATATACCCATATTTGGATATCTGGGTGATATGTTGTAGACAATAGAATTGTCTGTCTGTCTTTCTGTGTATCTTTATGTACGCCTAAAAATCGTGTTCGGATGCTTGGTGCATCGTAAAATTAGGTATGGTAAACATGAGTCAATACACCAATCATTTATAAAACTCCTCACCGTATTTTTCATTTAGTAGAAGGGTGGATATAGGGAAAAACTTCTCAAAATACATGCTAAAATAGGCGATATATAAAAATTATCCTAGAAGGACGATTAAAGCATATGTTGCGCTTCTCATTGTGAGACACAAAATTCGCGAGTCTATAAGGGGTCTCCGAAAACCACATTTTAAGGCCCTTAAATTAACAGTGTGTGTGATATTCCCAGAAAACTAACTTCGTTCTGATAAACTTATGAAGGAATGACAAACCGCTAACCATTGCAACAGTAGCTCAATTGATAATGTCTGGTGTTAATATATAACACCGTTCGAAGAACGGGTACTTCTGCTAGTAATAAATAAATATCGTATGGCCTCACTTGCCGGGTGCAAGCTTTGTTATTTGGCGCCCAGAGGGTAGCTTGCATGTCGAAATTTTGTAGCTCTTTGGAGCGCTATGAAAGTCAAGGACTTGCTTACACTCACTTATTTCCTGTCGCTCCTTCCGGAGCATAGGGCCTTGGCGAAATTTCTCCACGCAGTACGGTTCCTGGCCATTCTCTTCACTTGACTCCAGTTCATGTCCACCTCTGCAATTTCATTTTCGATCGTCCTCTTCCAGGTCTTCTTAGGTCGACCTCGCTTCCTGGCGCCTTGAGGATTTCAGTCTAGCGCCACCCTCTCAACAGCTCCGTCCGGCTTCCTTAGTGTGTGACCAATCCAGCGCCATTTCCTCTCATTGATCTGGATGCTAATCGGTTGTTGATTGGTGATGGTCCAAATATCTTCATTTGGGATTATGTCAGGCCACCTCACATTCATGATACGACGCAGACATCTGTTAATGAACACCTGTACTGGTTGTTGATCGGTTTTGTGACCTTCCATGTTTCACAGCCGTAGAGAAGAATCGACTTTACCTTGCTATTGAAAAGGCGGAGCTTGGTCTTCCTGGAAATATTTCTATTTCTCTAGATGGGTTAGAGCTGGACAAACGCACCATTTGCCTTCCTGATACGGCTTCGAACATCTTCCTCTGCTCCCCCATCATTTGTGACTATACTTCCAAGGTAGAGGAAGGACTCAACTCGCTCAATTTCCTTTACGTTGACTGTCAAGCTAGTCGAGACGTCAGAATTTATCCTCATCTCTTTGGTCTTGTTGGTGTGGATCATCAGTCCTGCACGTTCTGCTTCTCCGAGTTAAATTAAAGTTTACATGCAAGTAGCTGATTTACCTGGCTAACTTATAAGGCTACTTTCGATTTCGATACGTTGCACTATTTAAAGATGGCGACCATTTTAGTGACGTCACTACACCCTTTGGTTTCAAACTTTCGTAGTTCCATTTCAAATAAAAACGCTAAGAAATAGCAAACTTTTTATGCCATATATGCGGTTTAAGATTTAGTTTTCTATCTGAGAGGTCTATATCACTTTTCGTGTATCTCCAACGGTTAGCGAGTAAAACCTAAATTTGTGCTATAATACACGGTCAACGCCGAGCGGTGTAGTTGGACAAAATGTTCCATCCTTACTCTCCCTCCACGCAGCACCTCGCTTATCCTCTGTTTTAACAGTCACCTTCACATTTTCATTTCTTTATGACCCGTAGCGAAGCAGGGGTACTTCAGTTAGTAAATAATAATTCAATTAATAAAAAATAATTACTCAAATGTACCTGTTGCAACCATTTAATGGTCTTGTTTGGCGTTATTAACATGTAGAATTCAAATTATTGCAAGCAAAACGTTGTTTTAAAACACAACAACAAATTTATTAATTCTAAGTAATAATAGAATAAACTTTCCTCGGCTTTTCCCAATTAATTGGGGTCGTCGGAGCCAACCAGGCTCATTGAGGTTTAAGCTGGAGATTTAAGACCGGATGCCCTTCCTGACGCCACGTGATTTTTCAGGTCTAAATACCACCCCGCTGTCACCGGTTGAAAGATGAGCAGCTAAGCCACCGCGCCATCACGCTCCCTTAAGCACTAATAGAATGTAATAATAAAAGAATGTTAAAGAATATTTGAAAAGAATCCCTCTCGGCACGCCTGAAGGCGGAGGTAGATTTCAACAGACAAAGAAGAATACTTGCAATACGCTAAATTTGCTAATTGTCGTATGCATAGAAACCCCTCAAATCCGAAGTAATTGGGGCTCTAGCCTGTGTTCGGATTTCAATTTGTTCGGATTAGCCGAAAAGTATCCATATACCAGGTTGTGAGGATTCTGGAGAAGGTTGTCTAGAGCAGTGTTTCCCAAACTTTCTTGTGTGTGTACCACTTTAAGAGATGAGAATCTCTCGCGTACCACCTAATGGTTGGGAGATATAGTAACTATAACCCCCCACCACCTCTACGTAGCAGACCAAAAGATGGATTGTAAATTGTGTTTGTTAGAGTTAGACTGTTGGAGTTAAAGTTCAAATAATAAAAAGTGTGTCCAGTTGTTTTATTATTTATTACAATAAGTAGCCTATTCATTTCAAACATTCAGAAATGAAACTGTACAAATAATATTAATAAAATGCCATGTCCTGTGGTTCGGATTCCACGTAAAAAGGAGGTCCCGTGGCTCATGATCTCAAGATTAACGGTCACGTTAAACTACAAGCTTCCTTCCTTCCAAATAAAAACCAAAGTTCATCTAACAACTTGAAAATTAGAAGCCAACTTAGGAATCTGGTTTAAGATTGCTGAGTCTCAAACGAAGATCGTTTTCCACTGTAAGTAGCCTATTCCGGTATTTATTCTTGAGATAAACAAGTGAAGAAAATGCAGTCTCACACAAGTACGAAGTAGTGAAAGGCAGTAAAAATCTAACTGCTTTGTCAGCTATGTCCGCATAGTCTGCACGCCTCTCATCCCAAAAGTTCACAAGAGCCATTTTTGAAAAAGTTTGGCTTCAATTCATAAAACGCTCCTTATCTTTGGCCTTAAAGTCCTCCGGCAACGTATCAATGTGTTTAGATTTTTAAATTTTATATTGTATATTGTTATATTTTTATATTTTTCGTAACGTCACCACGTACCACCAGTGGTACGCGTACCACAGTTTGGGAAACGCTGGTCTAGAGGAGTGGGCAATCGCTAATGTCAGTGAAGAATGCAGCAAACATGAAATAGTGAGTCTGCTCCAAAGTCAACATGACGGCAATGTAGCTAGTGACAGTGAGGAAGAAGAAACTTCGACAGACAATGTGACTTATACTGAAGCTGCATCTGCTCTTGACATTGCATTGCGCTTCGTAAAACAACACCGAGCATCTACGCCAAATGAAGTCATCTTCATGCGACGCTGGTGGGCAATTGCCTCCGTGGGAAGGTTTTAGTCAACTCGACAATTGAAGATACCTGATTTCAAGTGAAAGATGAAGTGATGTTTTGTGTGTTTCTATTGTTTTCATTGTTTTTGCAAAGTGTTTAACCAAAGGAATTTCAATAACCAACTCTTCCGTTTTTCAATCCTAGATGAGATAAGTATGTAGGCACATATACACTTTGTTAGATATACTCACTGTACTTCTGTTAATCTTTCAACTAATTATGTAAAATAAGGCTATAATGTAGAATATATAATTGTTTCTCCTTTTCGCGTGAGTTTTCCAAACTTACAATTGTCGAAAAAAAACTCTTTCAGATTACACGGGATTTTGGACTTCAGGGGTTCAGAATTAAGAGGTTTCCCTCTACCTACAAACGTTCTATATGTTTAGCATACGGGGAGGCCCATCTTCTTGTATACTCTGGGAGCTGCCTGAATAGGATTGACATTTGGCCGGATGTTTCACCTCAGTCATCACCTCTCTGCCTCTTGACCAATCCATGATCGCATAGTTGATGTCATAATTCTCTGCGTTGCAATATCACAGCCCACGTGCGTCAGTGCATGGTTAGCTGTGTCTCTGACTTGTACAGTGTGAACGCTTGTTATTCTAACCGTGTGTTGGTGCTTTAATGATAATAATAGTGCTTTAATAATTGTTTGTGTAGTACTGTAGAGTAGAACAGCAGTAGTTAAAAGTAATTAGAAACTTATATTTGTGACTTTATTCAGTTTTCATTGACATTAAAAGTGTATTTTCTTATTATATTTTGCTATGTCGGAGACGGGTACGTTGGCTAAGAGAAAGGGTAAACTGAAAACCACTGGGCGAGGAATCGTTCTGCAAGGTCAGTCCCGTGAATTGGTATGTACTTTACGGGAATATTTCGAGAAGGAGAGAGATAACGGTGGTCCTTTAGTGCCTTTTAGTAAAGTTATCGAGAGAACTTCTGATGCCCTAAACATCAATAAGAATACAGTAGTGAAGATCTGCAAGGAGAGATTCCAGCTCGAGGAAAGTCAAAATAAATGTGTCAAACTCCAATAACTACCTACCTGAACCTTCGTTTAAAATGACTAGTTGGAAATAAATCTACGGATACACCTGCAACGAGAATTTCCAGTAATGTCAGTCTTAGTGGGTCACCCATCATCTAGGTACCAGTGTGAAGGTCCTTGATGCTATCCTTCAAATGGTAAGTTTCCTTTTTTTAAATCTCTGAACTGACAGTTCACCTTTTGTGTGTGTGTTTTCTTAAACATGATTTTGCTTTGAGTAACAAATTCCTCTCTCCAAAGTTAAGGCGTAGCTTGAGACGTTAAGCTAAGTAGCCGACTTGATGAATGTTAATGATGCCACAATGAAAACTAACAAGATTACTGACAGCGTTATGACTGGCGCGTATAGCAATAATGGTAGTGAGAGCTGATGAAATGCCGAGACCTTCTACTCGAACATACGGTACTTAATAAGCTGTAAGAAAAACACGTTGAAAGCATGAGAATAAATATTTCTCGGGTTTAAGTGCAAACCTGGCCTTACTATTTCGTTCGCAATATAGGAGCAAAATCCTCTTTTAAGCCTGAAGCAGTAGATTGTCACAGAAAAAATGCAGGCTAACATTATTGTAAGTTATCGAACTCAGCGTTTTCTTAAAGCCGTTACTATTATCGCAAAAAAAAAAAGGAGATAATGTATATTCTACATCTGTAGCAACTATTCTAGATTCTAAATAATTCTGTAGCTTATCACTGAAATAATATTATTAAATATATTATAGCGAGTTGAATGTACTGCAGTAACTCATTTGCCCACGAGCGCGCGGTAGGAGCGAGCAGTTTGGCAACCTCGTTCTCAGACCACATGGCGAGGCGATAACTGTCAATCCCTTTCTGGTAGCTCACAGAGTTATAATTATAATATAATCTACTGCCATTTGCCTTACACTAGCACAACTGCCGACCAGCCGGACAGGAGTACGAGATAACGCTATCTTTGGTTCGTCAGCAGAACGCCAAGGCTGTCAAAACATCAATATTGCTTTGATATCCGTAATACAGTCAGCAATAATTTGTGATACATACAGTACTTTATCTTAGGCTTCTTTCTTCCCTCGTCACCTTGGCATCTTAACCGACAATATTTTGCTCATCCTTTCGCGAAAGGGTGGGTCATTCAAACGATCTTTCAGACAAAAGTTTTAGGTAATGTATAGAGGACTATTGAAAATTTTAAACTGTTTTGATAAGGCACCTACTATGTGAGGTATGATTTGTTTTCTCAAAAATCTCAATTTTTCCCATGCCTGTGGTCAATGTTTGGTGCTATCAAAAACTTAACAAGGTAGGTTTTAGGCCCTTATCCGAAGAATGGTACGAACTTTGAATGGATTCGATTTTATACATAGTAATAAAGTTAGTGAGACCAGTTGCATTATATGGTACCGAGTGTTTGCCAGTTCCTAGAAGTGCTGAGCACTCACTTCATGTCATGGAAATGTGGATGCCGCGAAGATCTTTAGACGTTTCTCTGCTCGACCATATCCCCAACACAACGATTCGACATATAGCTGGCGTGGCTCCAATCAATGAGGAAATGCAGGAATGGAGACTCCGTTGGTATGGACACGTTGTCCGTGCACCACAAAGTACTGACATCGGTTCGGCCTACCATCTAACGGTCGACGGCCAGAGACAGCGTAGAAGACCAAAATTGCGGTGGCTGGACACTATTAACGCAGATTACGAACAAGAAACTTGAATTAAAACTCAGCAACTCAGAAAGTTGAAATCGCGGGAAGTATTAGATCGCAAGAAATGGCGTGCATTGACCAAAAAAAGCGGACCCCGTTGCTACGGGATGACGCTAAGAAGAAGAAGAAGTTAGTGCGAAATTTCAATTTTTCGAAAAACAGACACCCCCCCCCCATTTTCACCCATTGATCTGATTTTGCCCATCAGTGATCTTGGCCGAGATTTTATAAGGTAATATTTTATGTATAAATTTGGAAGCGATTGGTGGAAAATGTCCGTAGTTATCGTGTTCACAGAAAGGTGATATAGTTCTATACAGAGTTGTTCACCAGCCCCCCCCCCCCCACTTTTTATGGAGGAAGGCAACCCAACTAACGCGTAATCATACTCATTCAAAAAACATTACTGCTTGTTACTTTATGGCCTTAGTACAACTTTACCGTTGAGGAGCTCGCGAATATACATAGTAGAAATCATTAGCGGTAGTGTTATTTCAATAACCTCAACTATATTGCATGTTTTGAACGATCACAGCTCCGAATAACACCACCTTACGTTTGGACAGGTGTCTAAGGGTGCTACGAATAGATTCAATACGTGCCAACAATTCGCTATGGCTATCGGTAGCTTAGGTGGCTAAATCATGCATTCCTGCTATTGCGTCAGGCAAGCTGCCTGTTAGCAGGTGCGATCCCCGGGTTGGTACAATTTTTTTTTTCGCGTAATACAGTTTACAGTGGATGTACTATTTGCCACTTATGTACCTGTTCGAACGAGCGATTCTTTTATTTGTCATAAAAAGGACCATTTTTATCCGATGGTACGTAGCCAGGTTGGACGATGACATAATGATCTGTAGAACGAAAGCAAGGTACCCTGCATATTCAGGATAGCAAATTGAGGCTACCCTTGGTATAAAGGGAACATCAGACTCACTCAGGCCACCGCACGTGTCGCGTCAAAACACTCTGTAACCTCGGGATGTAAACCATTCCTCATTCTTACGTTCACCAAATATAAAACAATATTAATTCATCCACTAATGACGAAAACCGTATCGTATTGAGTTCATTCGATTGTTAACATGACTTTAATTTCTAAATATATGGTAAGAGAATAACTGAAATTATCAGCTACGAAAGCTACTAACTGAATGAGCGTCTGCTGAATAAATTCTCAGGGAGGATTATTTTTACACAAACAAAATAAAGTGTGTTGGCATGCATGTGGAATTGATTTTTAAATCTTTATCATCTACTCGAGACCAACTTAAGTCATCCTGGAAGTGTTTTTCCGTGGTATCCCACTTCTACTCCAGATAAAATGCTGGGATGGTTCGAAATTTAAGACCACTGCCAACTTCTTAACACTCCTACCTTCAGTTACAAATACACAAACTACTACCGACACCGTAATAACTTAAGTTATTAGGCAAATTTAAACACGCACAAGAATGTGATGATCACGATATCGAAGCCCCTAAAGTATAAAAGGAAACCTCATACGCCTATATTGACACCGCTGAAAACAGCAAACTGAAGTATCATGTGCATTGGCTCCTGGCTCATGAACTATTAGTCCTACTGACGCGGAATTTGAATTAAAGAAAACTTTGAACCCTCTTCTCCACCTTGTAACTCGTTGTTCTTTGAGGCAACTATTTTCCTAAAATTGGCTACAATGGTGAAAATACTGTTGCGAAACATTTCACTGGGTAAATTCCAGCCAGTGGTAGCTACTTAAAACTCTGATTTTTAACTTGAAAGCAATACCAATTTGTGGATGAGGGTATATTAATCATACCGTACCAGTGTAAACCCCTAACTAATTAGTCTACAAATGCCAACGTATGACTACCCCTTATTATTCCCGTTTTCCAACGGGGACGGGGATGAGATGCGATGGAAGTCTTTGTGGCGATGATTTTTACGGCCGGATGCCCTTCCTGACGCCAACCTCAGGAGAGGAGTTAATGAGAGATGAAATGAATGATGGTGAATGAAACTGGACAAGGATGTGGAAGGAAGCGGCCGTGGCCTGTCAGAAGGTACCGTCCCAGCATTTGCCTGGTGTTGAAAATGGGAAACCACGGAAAACCATTTCAAGGACGGCCGACGATGGGGCTCGAACCCACGCGTCTACCGAGTCAGCAGAGAGCTTGGCCCCATGACCTAATGCTGCGCGTTAGCCAGCGTAGCCACTACTGTCGGTAGTCTACAAATGCCAATGATATGACATTTTGAGTGTTATGAGTGCATGGCAGTTGCGTTGAGAACAGCCCATAACCACGAGAACATTACAATCTATATACACTGAAGAAAATGAAAATTGCAACACCCAGAAGGAGTGGTGCTACATTGCTGCAATTGAACATGCAGGACGAGTGTCCTGTTGTGATTCGATGATTACACTTTTAGATCCCTCTGACCGCAAGTTTGGACAACAATCAATACAGGGTGTGACCACCACGACCTACAATACATTGATGAATTTGGCGAGGCATGGAGTCAATAAGGCCCTGGATCGCTTCCTGAGAAATTGTGGCCCATGCTTGTTGCACTGCACGGGTGAGTTGTTCCAGAGTTGTGGGTGGCTGAGGACGGTTCGCCAGTTGTCGACCCAACATGTCCCACACATGCTCAATAGGACTGAGGTCCGGGGATCTGGCGAGCCATTCTAAGGTTGTGATGTCGTGGAGAGCTTCTCTGGAGATGCGTGCAGTGTGAACCCGGGCATTGTCCTGCTGAAACATCCCATTAGCAATGTTCGCCATCACAGGGACAACCACTGGATTGAGTACCCTATCAACGTACTGTCGAGCAGTCATAGTGCCCTCAACAAGCACTAATTGTGATTTCGCATTGAAGCCAAGAGCTCCCCAGACTATAATGCTTGGTGTTGGCCCTGTGTGCCTCTCGACAATAAGGTCTGGGCGGCCCCTCTCCCCGGTACGTCGGCGCACACGATTCCGGCGATCACTGCGGGCAAAACAGAAGAGCGATTCATCACTAAAGACGACCCTATGTCATTCGTCGACCCACGTCGATCGTTCTCGACACCAGGCCAGCCTTACACGTCGCTGTTGCGGGGTCAATGGAACACCTTCTGCAGGGACACGGGATCGTAAGCCAGCTGCACGCAGGCGATTACCAACTGTTTGTTGTGTAACGTGGGGTGCCACAGCTGCTCAAATTTGCGCTTCTGTTGCATGGGGTTCCAACCGGGTCATCCGAATGTTGCGACGATCCTCTCTCATAGTTGTCTGTCGCACTGGGCCTGTGCCAGGTCTACGAGTGTGGGTACCTTCATTTGACCACTGCTGCCATACACGTTGTACCGTAGATGCCTGTCGGCCAACATGTGCAGCGACAGTCCTCAGCGATAATCCAGCCTCACACAGCCCAATTATCCGAGCCCTCTCAAACGGCGACAGTTGTTTATAGCGTGCTCTTCTCTGTCATCGAGGCATGTTTGACGGGGAACACTTCACTGCACAGACTGCAAGTCAACTACGCTACACCAGAGTCCGTATACTGGAGTTGATTCCTCCGCAACCAATCACGTGGGGAGACATGTAGCAACAATCCAATGGGTCTGAAACTTTGATCGTTTACATACCTACATGGCATCGTTCTATATCTTGAAAATCAACACAAACTGACCCGACTCTATTTTATAAACGGGTCGACAAGTAACGATATTATAAAGACTGCCATCTGCTGGTTAAAATTTTAACCGACTTAGATCTTGTGGAAAAGGAAGAAGTGCCCACTATGGAGAGTGTGATCTCAATCAAAGAGACTAATAGTCAATAATACCGTCGTCAGATTTTGTTATATAGAAGAATAGAGCCGAGAGGATAAGAAGCCAAAAGATACTTATCCAATATGTCTTTAAAATCCCGATCTTATATTCTTCTTACGTTTCGTCTTTCGATGTTTCTGTACACATTACTACACTGGAAGGAAAACAGGTTTAAAAAGGATATGTATTTACTGCTGTTGTCGAGACCGTCTCAGGAGAAAGCTAAGTTCCTTGTTATTTAAAGTGCCAATACGCATGAAATATGTGTAACTTGAAGTTGGTTAGGATTACCTTGTCCCACTTCTTTCAGTGTTAACTTGTCTCTCTCTAGATTGGAGATCGCGTTCTTATATTATGTTATCTTGGTTATGTTTATGTTCTTCCCTTGTGTAGATGTACGTTTTTGGGGGATCGTGTTGGTTTTGGGGTTATTCGTTTTGGGGTCTCTTGTTGTTATTTGCAATGTATTTTCTTTTGTCCCTTTTCTCCTGCGCGTGTTACGTTTATTTTTCCTGGATAATTATATGACTAGGAGCATGGGAAGCTGCTTCGGGCGTTACCTGGAGGTGATGATGTAATAAGTATTTTGTTTTGTTGATGATGATGATGATGAAGCCACGATGGATGAATGCCGTGAGCTAATTAATTGTTGTTGTTGTTGTGTTATTTATTTGTGTAATAGGTAAATGATTTAGGGCCTCGACATACTTCTGGTCATTTATTTATAAGCAGTGTCCTAATGTTAAGGGTGGGTTAAGGTTAATTGCTTAAGTGGGCTCGACTGAACGCCTAGGATCATGTCAGTTTGTTCTTTTTTTTTGTGGCTTCAGTCGAGAAACAACACGTGAACTCATTACGTTTATTAAATGAGACGTACGGTTACCCTTTCGAAATGATAGAATGTGTGTGCATTGTATGTACCCGGGACTACAGTGCAACCTCATCTTGTCTTTCGCAAGATAACCGATTCTCGTACTTCTTCCGGAAAGGGGATTTATTCAGGAAGTAAACGAAGTCATTGATATTTACGTTTCCTTGGTGTGTTATTGTTCGGTTGAACTACTCTCTGGTAAAGCGTTTGTTTTTGTATTGTATGTCAAGTGTATCTGTAATCTTTCGTTGGAGTAATGTCAGGTTTGGATTTGATTGTATTGATGTATGCGTTAGGCTTGCGTTTGTTCTTAAGTTGCGTTCTTGTAAGTGACATACTTGTTTAAGGGTAAGGTTTTCCTGTTCTGGGGTTTCGTGACTTCGTAACTTCCTAGAATATCTCTCCTAACTACGATTTGTAGTTAGCCTGTGGTGGGAAGAAAGATACAATTTGCACTATTGTTAACTGGTTTTTTGCTACCCCGTTTTAATTTGAGTTTAGCTTTGAACGATCTCCTATCTAGAACACGTTAGACATCTCGGAATTCTTCTCCTTTTATTAACTACTTTATTTTTATACTTGTATTTACCTTGGTCGCCTCCATAGCGTAGCGGTCAGCACGGTTAGCTACCGCCCCGGAGGTCCTGGGTTCGATTCCCGGCTCTGCCACGAAATTTGAAAAGTGGTACGAGGACTGGAACGGGGTCTATTCAGCCTCGGGTGTTCCAAATGAGTAGAGGGGGTTTGATTCCCACCTCAGCCATCCTCGAAGTGGTTTTCCGTGGTTTCCCACTTCGTCTTCAGGAAATTGCCGGGATGGTACTGTCCCCGATAATCCGGATAGTAGGTTGTCAGATATCCGCCCCCTCAATCGGATTGCCAATAATCAAACGCACCGGCACAGCTACATCAATGAAAATGGCACTGACAGATACTACCGAGATTAGAGCACAGTAGTTAACAAGAAATTATTGTGGAACACACCAAAATATACGGGGGTTCATACTTACCTTTACTTACCTATTCAAATTAATCTCGGGTATGGGTTGTCAACTGGATCACTTAAAGTATGCCCTCACAATAACCTCCACCATGATATTTAAAATGAACCAAAACGAAGACAAGAAACTTTAAACTGTACAATAATTTATTTCATATAAAGGGAATCATTTTAACAAAAATTCAACAAAAAAAAAACGTGGCAATCAGAAGCCATTGTCAATATAATCATGTCCTCCTGTAGGACTTGTAGACGTTACATACAAAATTTTATATGTCACTAGCTTAAAAGAACGTAATAATTATAATACACTTGGAATGGATAAGGGAGTTGGGACGAGACATATAGCAATTGTTTTCCTTTTAATAAACATCACACTTTTATTAATAGCCGCAAGGCTGCTATGTAGGCGACCTTGGCCTCTATCAACCAGTTGTCTGGCCAGCTGCGATCCACCCTGCATCATGTCGCATGCATACATCGTCAAATGGACTCACCTGTCCAGCCAACGTTAGCATCTGCTAGTTACATCAGAGCCTAGCTCCTTCTCAAAACACTTTAAATGTCCTCAACTCAATTCAAATATTATCACGCAAATCTTTTAAATGCTCCATTCACATATCCATGGATTACTCTGATAATCCCAAAACTTGTTTAAGTATAATCCAAATGTATAACTAGCGTTGTTTAGAGTATAATGACAAAACGTTAAATGTTTATAACAAAAGCTTATTAAATTATTTATAACAATATAAATTGTTTATAATATTGTCAAACGACAATTGAAAAATTAATACACGCCTCTCTTAATATCCTTTCATTTCAAATTATTATTAAAGATATTTACATAATTATTTACAATATTAATATTATTTATTTTAGAAATACATTTAACCACACGTCTATCCGGTTGATAATTACTCAAATCGTGTTAATATAATCGACCAATGAAGGTTAGTTATATTTAAATGTTATAGATTCAGGTTTAATAAGGTATAATTATTATTATTATTATTATTATTTGTGACGGTGACCTCCATTCAAAATCGTTATCTCAAATTATTTAAACACTCTTGTTAATTATAACAGTAACTTCACATGATTAATTTTCAAAGGACCTGGACAATACACCCAGCGGAAAAATACCTCGCTTCAAACGCACAAAATTGAATAAAATAGGCCCAGAATTCATCATATATCTCAATATATATGGCATCAAAATCTTCCACAATACATACAAAACCTCCACTTACAAATTCTTCAACATCATTAATTACTGTGGGAACCTCCTTCACATATTCAAGGGCATTATTCATCAGCGACTTTTACACGTCCACTGAACTAACGATTATACATCCATAGTTCCACTTTAAAAATTCTTATATTCATTAATTGTGTCAAAACTGTTATTATATTTAACCTTCGTGGGTTTCATTCATGAATCGATATGAAGTAAAAATTTGCCAATCACAAATAAATTTAATAGCAAATACGATTATACACGCCTCCCTGGTCTATCAAAATTGAGATTAATATCTTCAAAGTAACGCAGTATAAAAATACTATCTTCAATCAAAGTTCATCTAAACTGCATAATAGTCGAATAGAATACAATTAGACTGTGGAATGCAAACATTATTGTTCCAATTTATAATCGAGAAAAATTCCTATCAAATGTTCATTACTATAGTGTATTCAATAAATTGTAATCAAAGTTCATATTTCGTAAAATTGTCTATAATGCAATGGTGTTTCAAAACTGACGATAAATGTCAATGTTGCAATCATGTTCATCAAACGACTAGTATTTCCAAGATCGTCGATACAGTAATAGATTTTAACGCTCTAAAATCTTTTAATAATTCTTCTTTCTTGAGGATGACAGAAAATTGGTCAAAGTAATTTACTGAATAGAATTCCTTTAATAAAATGACACGCTGTCTGAATTCAAATCTGCCATAGAAAATCGTTAACTTTACAGTCAAATCGTGACTACAAAAATAAGCAAATTACTGAAAGAATCAAATTATCAGTCTCAACTGATCCAAAATTATTTAAATATGCCAATGCCATACCAATGTCTTAATAAATCGTCGAAAAAGGCATAACTCATCAAAGTGTACGGAGTACAGAAATATCAAGCAAGAAAATGGGGCAAAATATGTGTAGGACAGAAATATGGGAACAATGGTTGCTCAGACATCGCTAAATGGCTCAAATAAAACAAGAAACGTTCACGACTACCTTATCTGTTGATTGAAGTTCCAGAGGAAAATTTCCAAAGAAGACTGGCTGATGGTTCCATTTTACCAGCGTAAAGATGTGCTCCGACCTCGAACCTGGAACCAGTGCCCTCGGAGAATCGAACTGCTTCCTCCTCCGGAAATTGCACTGCTCCGTGTAGACGATAGACATCCTTCTGGCAAAACTCTTCTTTGTGAGCCGGGTCCACCCTGGCCTCTCTTGATAGTTCCCTGAAGTTCTGGTAGAAATTCGTCATGAAGTTTATTGCAATTATTTCCGTAGAAATATTCATATTTGTGGAGTATGAATATATTTCCACTGCCATTTGGTATAATTCAGCGTTGGACTACGATGCATGAGTGTAGTTGGATGTTCACTACATGCTCGCTTGTGTAGAATGGCGATTAACGAAGTTCCATGCTGCTATTTCACTCCATTGATATATGTCCCAATTGCATTAAAGGTTTAGCCTTCCATCTCCACTTCTGTTGTAATCATAGTTGAAAGTACTGCCTGATTACACTGTTCCATATTAGAATGTAGCGTTGTATCACCAAATGCAATCTGTAGAATCACGGTTGCAATACACGTGTCAGCCGTAGCGTAGAATGTGATATTATAAAAGTGTTTCTCAAGTGGCGAGAAAATCACTTTTGTCTGCAGTCTTAAAATGCCAATATCTTCCAAATTATAATCGTGAAAATGTTCAACTCTTCTACACACCTCAATATAGTACTGCACAATTGAATTAGCTTACAGGCAATAGCTAACTGTTGGTGTATAATCTTGTAGACTCCTTTATGTGTGCGTTTCAACTTCGCCTAGTTTCAATCACCGTAAAATGGTACTGCTGCACTGCTCCGTGCTCGTTCGATGCGGTGGGCTTTACCACGCGCTAAAGACGACTTGCTTCACTGAATCACTCGAAAACGACTATATGACACCAGAAATATGATCAATATGAGATATGAGATATGAGAGCTTCTCACTGCTGTGCAAGACCTTTTATCAACTTCTTAAGGGGCGTATCCATCCCTTCCATAGCTTGTTCCTGCGTCATAGCTAGAAGTTCTAACTTTGGCAATACTTGACGGATTTTCAAATTTCAAAAACTCAAAATTAATTTCTTCAAAATTCCATATCAATGCCATAACTGAAAATAGATTTCCACAATTCTGCATTCCAAAAGTAATTAAAAATGGTAGTTTCAGTAATCTCCGTCTCCCTCCAAACTATCATTCATTGGTTCGAGTCTCTCCTCCAATAGCGTAACTTCTTCCTCAGCACAATTCCATGTTTCCTTGCGACTGCGTCGTAAATCTCAGATCTTTCTCGAACAAAATCATGACGTCACCAAGAATTTCAGCTCAACCAGCCTACTTGCATGAAGTCTGCGTCAGCCGTGCCTACGTCATGAATATCCACGTCACAACTATGACAGCCATAACTTTCTTCATATTTGCCAATACAGCCACCGTGGTCTCAATATAATTCAATTTACGGGGGCAGTACCTTCTTCAAGGCCACGGCCGCCTCCTTCCCTCTTCCTTGCCTATCCATCCTGACCTTCCATTACCTTCCCTCATGAGGCCCCTGTTTGCTTTGCAGGTGAGGCCGCCTGGGCGAGGTGCTAATCACACCTCATCAGTTGTATCTCCTCCGATTAGATGTTCCCAGCTCTTGGACACTGCCCGTAGAGGCGGTAGTGGTGAGTTCCCTCGCAGAGTCCGTGGGTTCCACCAACCTGGAGGGTAAACGACTAAGAAAGAAAGTATTTACCTTGTTTTGATAATATGTGTAAGTTTATTCCAGACCCATCACCCCTCATTAGCCTACTTTCGATTTTTGCAAAAAATGAAAGTAGAATTACGAGATCAACACAGGGCGAAAAAAGTGTGTCTGTCTGTGTGTGTGTGTATGTGTGTGTGTGTGTGTATGTGTGTGTGTGAGTCTGTGTGTGTGTGTGTGTATGTGTCTGTGTGAGTCTGTGTCTGTGTGTGTGTGTGTGTGAGTGTGTACTCTGAATGTCTGTCCCCCCTATCAATTCGAACACGGTGAATGCGAATTGAACGAAATTTGGTACAAAGGTAGCACTAGCAAAGGACACCTCAGTGTCATGTTTTATATCGCCGCCATCTTTACTAAAACTGAATGGCGGCCACTCATACGTTCAAAACGTAAAATCAAATAACGACTAACCAAATCATCCGATCTCTACCAAATTTGGTAACAACATACCTTCGTATAGGATGCGTCTTGTGACCAAACTACAAGGTCGTCCGCCATACCATTTCAGGATGGCGGCCGTGCGAATTATGCAAACTTTATAATCCATATCATGGGACCCACCAGTTCCGATTATCGAGCCGAGAATCGTTTTAACTGTTCTAAAGGAAGAGGCACGTTCGAAATTAAAAGTTTATTTTGTAATACTATAGTGCAGACGTGATTTTAAAAAGCTGAGCCGATTCAGTAATAAGACAAGATGGCAGCGGATATCTTGTGCCTGACTTATATTTCACTAATTTGAGTATTGCATGCAATATAGCGTACTGATACAAAATAAATAAACTTTGTATGAAATGCTTTATATATAAATAATATACTTCAGTGATGAAATCGTTTAGTATAAATCATTATTTGCTAACAAGTTCTATGTAAGTCATTTTATATAGAACGGTATTCGTTGACACAATTAGCTCAGTGGTAGAGCGTTAGCCTATCGCTCAAATGCCTATGGTTCAAACCCGATCAGAGCTATTTTTTTGCTTGAAATGTTATATGTTTATTGTTTTGTAATGACTCAGATGTTTTAAAATTAAGCGTTAAATTGTGCATATTATGGTGTAAAATATATATTTAATTAAAACATAATTCGCCAGCAGATTTACTCGAGACATCTAGCTGCCAAAAAGGTAACTGCACACCGACCAGATTTTATTGAAAAGTTTCTTCTTCTGGCCGCTAGAATGCACTCGCTCTGTTAGGATTATATTGTTCGATATTTCACCACTAGATGTCACGACTAGTCTACGTGGGGCTCCATTGATTACTATACCATTGGCATTCTATGCGCATCGAATTTGAAGAATGACAAGATGATACTACGATACATTTTTACTTTTTATTTTAAAGGGTTTGTAACAGCCTATTGTGCGTTATTTGAAAATGTTAATTGAAGTAAAGAACAAAACGATTTCACATAGTATCTGAACTCTACCGTTGGTGCTAGTTCAGGATATTAATTAATACTTTTATTTCAGCCAAATGGCAATCGAAAATATCCACATAGTTGGTATACACACGTCTCTGTAGGGTCATGGAAAGATTTGTTAATTCAATTAGGGTTGTGAAAGTCATACGCAGCCAGACGTGTAAAGACATGCCTCAACTCAAAGTTGGATGTTGCCCACGTCAGGCCGATTATGTAATAATAATAATAATAATAATAATAATAATAATAATAATGTTATTGGTTTTACGTCCCTTTTAACTACTGTTGCTTTTAGAGACGCCGGGGTGCCAGAATTTTGTCCCGAAGGGGATCTTTAACGTGCCAGTAAATCTACTAACACGGCTCCCTCGCATTTGTGCACCCTCAAATGCCAGCTGACTGCGCCAGGATACGAACCTGAAACATACGGTGCAGCAAGCGAGAACGTTACCGCTGAGCCACGTCGCCAGTCCGGTCGATTATGTCTGCAGATCCATAACATTCTTTAGATACTTCTTATCTTTCTTTCTTCAATGATGGTAGCAGTTTTTATCTAGGTTGTGGCGTTTGGTAGAGGTAAATCGTTTCTATGGTCTTCAACAAAGAATAGTTTTATTATACTCTTTGATAATAACAACGAGTTATAACTATACTCATACATTTAGGAGAAAGTAGGCTATATGTTCTTTACTGAACATCTTGTTATATCATTTCATGCGCTACTCATGTCCCCTTTGTTATGTGTTTTGCTGTTGTTATTAAATTTTGTTCAACCACCACTCGAAAAGTGTAGTAATTGGATGGTCGGTGCTCCATCTAGTTCAGAATGTGTGAAAGAGTTCGATAAGGTCTCTAGGTCCGCGTCCTATAACATCTGCACGCCTCTCACAAACGACTAATGCCTTCATGGTGTTGCAATTTCTATTTTCTTCAGGGTACTTAAAACAGTAACCTGATTTTTGTTACCGCGAGATTGACAGAACGGCTGAACCGATTGACTTCGCAATGCACTCTGACGAAAGCCCTTGATCTGAATATTTGCAGAGTGTCTTTAAAATAAACAATTATGTTATAATATATTTTTAAATTTATAAACAAAAATGCAAATTTATTGGCCCTAGCGCATGTGCACAATGACCTTGCCTCATGACAGTCATGGCGGTTCAAGTGCATCGCGTTTCAATTTGATAGTTATTTATATGAAGTATAAAGGAAGGGAACATTATTTATGACGTTCCCACGATATATACTGGAATACAATTATACACGACGGAAAATGTTGAAATACGTAAACTGACAGTTGAGTGTGTAGGGCCTATATTGTTTAACTATCTTAATATTGCGTCGCATTACCAGTGATTCGGTAGCTCAGATCGTAGCGGCAAAGGCTATAAATTTATGCATCGCGCAATGGAAGCTGTTCGAGTCCCACCTCCCACATATTTTTTATTTCCGTATTATTATTATTTCTTGGTATTGCTATTCCATTGTTTATTTTTATTTAGTCAATTTACCCTCTAGGTTGGTGGTTCCCACGGACTCAGTGAGGGAACTCACCACTACCGCCTCTATGGGCAGTGTCCTGGAGCTTGGAACATCTGGTCGGGAGGGATACAACTGGGGAGGTGTGATCAGCACTTCGCCCAGGCGGCCTCACCTGCAAAGCGAACAGGGGCCTCATGAGGGATGGGAAGGGATGGAAGATTGGGATGGATAGGCTAGGAAGAGGGAAGGAGGCGGCCGTGGCCTTACAGTAGGTACTGTACCGTTTTCTTTTATTCGGCCTGGTTTACGGTACATGTACCTATACGAACCGCTAGACCACACGGCAGGTTTTGACCTAGTTTTGACAGCGCGCATAGCCATGTGATCGTTTGCTCAGCTGTTGTCTCATCAGTAACCTTCGGAAGAGAGTGTTTCGCTCGTAGGCCGCGAGGATGCGCAGGTGTCCTTGAGCTGGCAGTAGTGGGAGATTGACATTTACATTTGAATTTTTATTTGGAAATGAGATACAGATATGATGTCAAGTATATACTGGAGTCCGATATTACAGCAGAGAGGGACAATGCAGTCGTGCTTTTTAGTAATGGCATCTGTAACATCAAGAATATAGATTTATATATCGACCTGTCTCAGAGAGATCGTCTTGTCATGCGCAGTAGAGACAGTGTGCGAGTTGCCTCCTGCAGGCCGACACAGGTGCGCGTCTGACAGAACACGTTTCAACTCAGACGAATTCACGCCTAAGCAGAACTTGTATCGCAATGTTGTTTCGGCTGGAAGAAGTGTCAAGCTATTTTGAATTCACGGCGGTGCTAGTTGACATTTTATACATCGTGTGGTGACGGATTAAGGTCATTATCATAAAAGTTCAGTGTCGAATGAGAACTTCAGTCGTCAGAGCGCCTGGCATTGTATGCGGGCAGTATTCTGTTAGTGGAATCACTCTTTTCACGTGTTACGGAGCGAAATGCAGTGATACATAAAGGAGGCTTGTTTCTAAAGTCTATGCATACTGGGAAGGCGTGCTATCTTTTCTCACGCCAAGACTATTGCAACTAAATATCAAGTACATTCCGAGTGAAGTTTTTTAACAATGTACAGTACTTGGAAGTCCGAGGTGTTGGGGGAGATATTTAGAATGCATATGAACATATTAGCCCTGAGCGGCTAGGCATTTTAGTGTGGACATCGCTCTCCAAGCAAATGCAGCGGACGTCACGAGTAACCACAATGCATGTGTGCGAAGTGGATCATAGCATATTCGCGACGCGGGCTATTGGCTTGTGCAACATGAACTTTTGGTAACATGCAGCCGAAAATAACTCAGGCTACCGTCATGTGTTCACTTGCTTATCGAAATGTTGCATTCGCACGCGTGTTGTATTTCCGAACCGGTCTGGAACTATTCGAAATACGGGCTAGGACAATTTCCGAGATGAGGAAGCAGTTCGTTTACTACCAGTGGACTTGGGACATTGGAGTAAGGGATCCCCAGCGCGTTCATTGGAAATTGGAATGGAACCGTGTAGTCCTGCTACACCATGGTGGAATCAGATGGTGGGCATCTTCACGCTCCATATTGCCTTCGAGAATCTCCAGCCAGGTAGAGAATCTACTTTTCATGTAGCGTTGCAAGGTAGATAGTCCAGTTTAAACACTTTGCCATCTATTTTCTTTTTTCATTTTGAGTAGTATGATTGTGGAGTGGAGTTTATGCATGGCTATTCCATGTCATGTGTGACTTCATGTTCAGTCGAGTTTAGGCCTGATTAACCAGGTGCACTCATTTCATAATATTTTATTATGAATTTATTGTTCATTTTTCAGATTAATAATCTATTAAATTAAATTCATTAAATTTATTCCGAACTTCTTGATTGTGAAGAACAGATCTTCGTAGGGGAAGAAATCTACGTTATTTTCATAGGGAATTGTTATTATTATTTTTTTTCATCAAGCTTTGGCTTGAGGGGTCATCGTTCCCTTAATTTTTGTGTCCGACAATTGCGAGCTTCGAATTTTTCTTATGCACTCATGTATTATTATTATTAAATTACAGTATAGAATGTGGAGTTTGATCATTCTTTTTGAATGGGAATTTTCTTTTCTCTTGAGGGTAAGCGAGGTCATACTGCAATTCTAATGTGTCAACAGAATTTAACTGGAGTCGTTATCTGGATACATGCTGTAGATTCAGTTTGGTTTTCGTGAATTCTCTTGAGGGGACATTTCTATTTTTGTCTGATCAACGTTAACGTTCGACTTTGTAGTCACGTGTACTTGGATACACCTCGTTGATTTTTATATTTATTAATATTGCTATAACTGAACTTTGATTCAGTATTTCGAGTTTTTCTTGTTAAGAACATTGTTTTAGAGAACTATTTGAAGAACAAGATTCTTTTAGGAGACAGATCCCAGGGATTAACTTTAAGGGGAAATGAATTTTTATGAGACTGTGAATACAACTCTGTAAGGCAAGCTTTTTGTGATCCAGTGCACTTGATTAAGTAGCCACTCATGTTAAATTTATGTTGCATTGGATTGAGAAATCATAATAATTAAGAAATACAGCTGATCATGTCTGATCACTAGTTATCGAATAAAATAATCACCATATGGGTGATAGTGTGTGAAGAAACGTCAATGGGCGTGATATATATTTACGATGGTACTCGTTGAAGTACGTTCATATTAAAATGTTAGGAAAAGCATCATGTGTAATGCAATTATAAAATATTAACTTGGTAATGTTGGTGGTAATGCCCACCGTATTCAGAAATCGAGGTCATGAATGACCATTATTATGACAGTAATCCTTTTGTCAAGCCTCAGAGTTTATTTTTGTGTGGCATCCCCATCTAATTAATTCTTCGGTTGTGCTCAGTTTATAAGATTTAGGCAATGCTAGATATGATTCACGATCGTTATATTTTAAATTCTGGATGAATTTAATTAAGTACATTCATACTGAAATATTATTGAATTTTTAGAGATTCTGAATTACGAATTTCACGTCTTTTTAGCTTGAGTGCTTGATTGATAAAAATACATTTTGAATACAATGCTAAGGCAATATGAGTTATGCAATTTCAATTTTGACAAAGCAGATAAGGAGTACAGAATTACATGTTTGGAAAGGCATTTACATCTGAGGGTGTAATAACATAAATAATGATTTCGCTGTAAATAAGTAAATATGTATATATATATATATATATATATATATATATATATATATATGAAGTAATTCACGTGGCCTCTAATGTTGGAATAGGTGGAAGAACCATTAAGGTGATTTGTCTTTTTTTGGGTTTTTCTATTGTTCTCATGATTAACATTTTCTATTGAGGGTTAAATGCACTCTTGGTCCATGGGGACTGTTAATGCATTTATTGGCATGATTCTAGTGCCCAGTTTCTTTGTTTGTGTCCAGTCAAGGACAATTTGGTCTGACCTTCTGTCAGGTTTCTTTTGAAATAAATATTTTGTCATTTCTTTTAATCACGTGATGTGATGATTTACAGAAGTATAAAGAGGTCGCATTAAGGGGGGCCACAGCTAGATATTTCTAGAGTTTCCCACACTCCTGAGAGGGTGTTTGCCCACGATTCTCGTGTTCTTAGAGCTGTTCGCTGTTATGCTTTGGTCGTGCTTAATGCCACCTCTGTTAGGTTTTACTGCACCCTATTACTCCTTTTCCCTGTTGGTAGGATTTGGGGATTTTTCTAGGCCGGGGGGTTTTCAGGTCCTACGATCCAGCTACCATCGAGGGATTTCAACAGGTAAAGGGTAGGTATTTCGGACACAGTAAATTGGCGTCCCAAACTTAAGGGGCATCGAATAGAGATATCGTGTCTTTATGGGAGGTGCCAATTGGGTAAACTGGCATACAGATGATGGACTCGAGAAAACTGGAATACCAGCCATTATAGATGTCGAACCTCGTGGAAGGGCATCTGACTGGTGATATAACGCCATCTCATGATCGTTTCGAATCTTGCTTTCGAACACGTGGTGACGTTATGTGCCAGTCAATTCCGACAACATTACAGCGATCAATTGTGAACTCGTTGAATGGACGTCGGGAGATAATGGTTCACCAATGTTTTTAGCACAAGATATTGGAATTCATTCGTGAATAAAGCTATGAAGAGTATTCTCGACCTACACGGTATACGTGTAGAATTGCAACCATTGATAGATTTTGTGGATTTTTAAGTGGTGCTACACTGATTTGGAAATAATATACGACTAGAGCCAAGATCAATGAAAGACATTCTCTGAAAAACTGAATTGACTTGATCAGTCGAGTAGGGCGTTGAGATGTAGCTCGTGGGTGAGTTGCACTCAAGGTGTCCCATTTTCTTGCAACCGGCGGATGGGTATTTCTGAGCCCATTTAAATGTAAAACCATTTTCATTAATTTAAAGATGGTCATAATAGGAATACTTAGGATATATACTGATATAAATCATCACACATAGTACGAGTAGGTTCTGGGAATTCCTCGATTCTAACATTGAGCACTGATTGATAATTTTAATTATATTTTAAGTTAACGCAACACAATCAAGAAGTTCGTATGATGGCAAATGTGGTTTACTCTGTGATGTCTATGCTTTGTTTGGTGGAGTGGTGTCCATATGTTTCAGCTTTTGTGTGATATATATATATTTGATATGTCTGAGAACGATGGGAAAGGATCTCCTAGTGAGATTGAGAAACTTTATAAACTGCTTCAGGAACAGATGCAGATCCAAGATGCTCTTGCAGAGAGTATTAAAGGCTCTTTAAATGACCTTCAGTCCGGCAACAGAGACCTAAGAGCTAGGCAAAATCAAATGCAATCCAGTCAAAATCAAACGCAGACTAGTCTAGAACAAATGCAAACTAGTCAAGAACAAATGCAATCTAGTCAAAGTCAAATGCAGATTAGTATAAAACAAATGCAGAGCAGTCAAAGTCAAATGCAGAGTATTCAAACAAAAATAGAAGCAGACATTTATAGCATTCAGTCGAAAATTGTTAAGGTCGAATCCAGTCAAAGTCAAATGCAGAGCAGTCAAAGTCAAATGCAGGCTAGTCAGAACCAGATGCAAACATGTCAAAATATTATTGAAGTTAAAGTCACTAATGTACAGGAAGATGTAACTAACATCCAGTCTAAAGTTAGCATTGTAGAAGCTAATCAAAACCTTATGCAAATCCAGATTAATGAAATAGAGAAAACTATTAAAGATTTCCAAATGGAAATTAAATTAGATTTAGATATCAGTAAACGGTTGGCAAAGGATAATTTGGAAGCTTTGCAACTACAATTCACTAACGACACTATCAATACTCAGGCTTCCATAGATCAATTGAGAACTGAAATGAATTCTTTTCGAGTTCAAGTCAGTGATCATAATAAATTATTGAAAGATGACTTTGACATAGATCTTAAGGCAATTGTTAAAGAAAACATAGACTTGTTAAGAAATGGTATGCTTAGGATTAATGAAGATTCTTTCAGTGATATGAAACAGGAAATGGAACAAAAACTTGCCACTAGCGAATTTAAAGCTACTAAAAAATATTAGATATGAGGGAAGATGTCGATAAGAAGATTACTGTTCTTCAAATTTCTCAAAGAGATAATTTAACCAGTCTAGAAAATAAATTAAAGTCCATTGAGGTTAAGGTGGATCAGAACAAGATAGAACTGAACGAAGACAGGGAAAAGAAAACTTCGGAATTAAATGCAATTCGAACGCAATTGGAAACCATTAACCTTGGGGGGAATGTTAACGTAGAACGTATTAAGGAGCAATTAAGGTCAAGCTGGAACAGCGACTTTCACGCTGCTTTAGCTCAAAGGGAACCTAGATTACAGGAAAGAGATGAAGCTATGCCACATGAGTCTCCTGACATTGGGATTAGTCCTCAGTCTAGAGTTGCGGAACGCTTAGGTCCAACTCAACCCAATTTCACTCAGCCCAATTTCACGCAATTACAACCATATGGGTACACTTATCCCAACACTAACGCCAATACAGGAGGTTATATACACAGGCCTGTTGAAAGAGCGTCCAACATCACTCTTATTAGAAATTTTGAGGATAAACCTCGCAAATTCAGTGATTTAGATGGGACTACCCCTCTCGAATTTATTCGTGGATTAAGGGATTACTTCGTGGAATCGCAGGTGCCACACGAACGCGAACTTAGAGTAGTGGAGCGCTATTTGACTGATGCCCCACTTCAGTGGTATAAGGCGTTTACGTATACCTTCAATAATTTCGAGGAGTTTGCTGACGCATTCATCAAAAGATTCTGGAGCATTGAAGTGCAACAGAATATAAGGTCAGAAGTTTACTCGAGAAAGTATGCAAATACAGGTCCCACAAGCTACGCGGAGTACTTTGCGTGTCAGCTCTCGAAACTGCGGTTTCTGCAACCCCCGATGACCGAGGGTCAGTTAGTGGAAGCTATATCGCAGCAACTTCCCGTGGATGTCAGAAAGTCAATAATTTCATCAGGAGTGACTGACTTAGCCACGATGGACGACTTGCTACGTCGTTTGGACCACGTAAACGCAATGTCAACACCTATCATATCGCGTGCTAGTCGACAGGAGTCTAAAGGGATCAACACGGTAGTAATGAACCGAACCCAGCAAACGGATCAGGTCAGATCCGATCAGAGGAATCCGGAGAGGATAGGGCAAACTCGAAACCACTACCAAAAGGATGAGAGATACCAAAACCAGTATAGGGAATACACGGAACCACCGTGGCAGAGACGTTATGAGGAACGAAATTTCTATAGAAGGGACTACGGCAAGAACCGTAACAATTATCGTGATGCGCCCTATGACACTAATTACAGACCACGTCAGGGGTACAGCAGGTACAAGAACTATAGGACGGAAGAGTTTTATCGAAGGAGAGACCAGGAAAGGCTCAGAGGGGAGCAGGAAAAGTCCGATGGGGAAGGACGAAGAAAGAAAGATGAAAGGATACAATAAATGATGCTCATGCAAGTACTAGTCGCCAGGGTAGCAGCGAAAGAACCCCAGAAAGAGATAAAGATAAAGATAAAAGAAAAGGAGGAACAAGAAATTAGAGATAAAAAAAAGTCCTCTCGGCACGCCGGAAGGCGGAGGTAGATTTCACCGGACAAACTTGGGGATAGTCGAAAATAGGCAGAATATGCAGGTTTTCGTAGAAGGATCAGACCACATTTATTGCGTGAAAGTATTTTATAATTGGAGATTAATTAACTTTGTTTTTCGTCATTTTAGGCATATTTTAAACATTCTATTGTCTTATGATGACGGTAACCTTCTTGTCATTTGGAGTCCATTTTTATACTTGTGGTCACACTGTCCTTATGCAAAGTTTCGACACTGATGTGTAACTATGTAACGGTCTGTTACTTCTTCACGCAAAATTATATCTCCCGCAGAGATGTTGGTTGGTACCTCTGTTTAGGGGCTGCGACAACGTGGTCATGTAACCCCGTGTACTTTGGGTGAGTGTAGAATCTGTCTGATAAACGGTGTGAATTGTGATAGCTGTATTAGTCTGTAATTCAGGTAAGGAATGCAGACGCTCAATTTCAAGCAGTAGTTCCTAATGTTGCTACCAGATACTACCGTCAACGACACCTAGCTGTGAACTTGGCTACTAGATGCCACCGCAATCAGCAACTCGCAACGAACGTTGGAACTTCCCCTCCAAAGGAAAGCATACTGAGGGATTTTTAGCGCTCTTAGAAAATCTGACGACTTTGGCCGGCTTTGAACCCGCGACCTTGGGCATAGGAGTTCAGCATGCTACCAGTTAAGTCACCGAAGCCGCATCACACTTAGTCAGATGGAAATCTGAAACTGATCTCGCGCAAGTGCGTTGTCATGGCAACGTCTGATGGCTCATCCCTCATCAATTTAGTAGTGTTGCCATGTCAACCACTGATAGCTCTTGGCATTTTCTTACAATTCCGAAATCATTTTTCTCATCCCTTGGCGTAATGGTGGCTCATATCAAAAATTCTTTCAGACAAAAGTTTTAGGTAATTATTAGGGGAATATTGTCCATTTTGTACGGTTTTGATATTGTGCCTATTAACAGAGATATGATTAATGTTTCCCGAAAAAAACACTTTTTCCCACCCCTTTGGTCAATGGTTGGTGCTATCAAAAAAACGTTTCAAACATAAATTTCTGAGCTTTATCCGACACATAGTATGAACTTTGAACGGATTCGATATTTCACATATTAAGAGAGTTATAGCAATATTTCTTTTTTTCGAAAAAAAAAAGTCCCCCATTTTCATCCCCTTCGACCGATATAGCCCAGTAACGAACTCGTCCGAGATTTTATGGGTATACATATTCGGTAAAAAATTAAAAGTGATTGGTGCAAAATTACGGCAGTTATCGTGTCCTCAAGAAACTGATATACATATATATACATATATTACATAAATTATATATAAACTTTTGAACTGACGGTGGTTTTGGGGTCTGGGGGGTGTGAAACGCGAAGATATGTCGAAATTTTCCGGAAATCGAAACATGGTACCCATTGCAATAGTTAGCTTTCTAATGAAATCTACCTAAAATACTGCCGTCAACGACACCTAGCTGTGAACTTGGCTACTAGATGCCACCTCAATCAGCAACTCGCAACGAACGTTGGAACTTCCCCTCCGAAGGAAAGCAAACTCAGGTTTTTTAGCGCTCTTAGTAAATCCGACGACTTCAGCCGGGTTTGAACCCGCGACCTTGGGCATAGAAGTTCAGCATGCTACCAGTTCCGATACCGAAGTCGCTTCCCACTGACATATGAAAACTGAATGTGATCTCGTGCAGTGGCGTTGTCATAGCAACTGCTGATGGTCATCCCTTATCAATTAAAAGTAAAGTTGTCATGGCAACCTCTCTTGGCACTTGGCATTTTCTTATAATTTAAATCATTTTGTTCACCCCGTGGCGTAATGGTGGGTCATATCAAAAATTCTTTCAGACAAAAGTTTTAGGTAATTATTGGAGGAATATTGTCCATTTTGTACGGTTAAGTGTGTAGGACCTATGTTGTTTAACTTATGTAATATTGCGTGGTTTTACCAGTGTTTCGGTAGCTCAGGTCGTAGCGTCTAAGTCGCTTAATTTATGCAACGCGCAATGGGAGCTGTTCGAGTCCCACCTCCGACACTTTATTTTATTTCCGTATTTTTATTTCTTGGTATTGCTATTCCATTGACAAAACATATTTTACTCTTAGCATTCCCGTAAACTAAGGAATTCGGCGCGATTGACGTTGCCATATATATATTTAAAACACTAAGGTAACAAAAGTATACACCACTGTTACAGATTAAATAATGAATATGAAAGCCAGATACTTCTTACAGAATTATTGAATTCCTGGGAATTTTGCTTCCTCATATTCATACTCCTAATGTTCGAGCCACAGTTATGCTCCTTAGGAATCTGAACATTTCCCAAGAGCTCCTAAATGGTGCCAGATTAATTGTAAGAATTATGCATGAGAATTGCTTGGATTTGGAAATAATAAGTGCAGATAATATTGGGCAGAGAGTTCTAATCCTTCGACTTGATTTAACACCATCCGATAAAACACTTCCATTTTCGTTTAGAGCACCAATTTCCAATCGCTTGCCATACCTTATCACAATCAATAAAGCAGAAGGGGGAACTCTGGAACGTGTAGGTCACTATTTGCCTCATCAAGTTTTCAGTCGTTGCCTCCGAGGCTCGCCTCTGTAGCGTAGTGGTCAGCATTGTTAGCTTCCGCCCCGTCCTGAGTTCGATTTCCGGCTCTGCCACGAACTTTGAAAAGTGGTATGAGGACTAGAACGGGGTATACTCTGCCTCGGGTGGTCCAAATGAGTAGATGGGGTTCAATTTTCACCTCAGCCTTCCTCGAAGTGGTTTTACGTGGTTTCCCACTTCGTCTTCGGGAAAATGCCGGGATGGTACCTACCGTAAGGCCACGGCTGCCTCCTTCCCACTTCCTTGCCTAACCCTCCCGCTCTTACCATCCCTTCATCTGGCCCCTGATCGCTTTGCTGGTGAGGCTGCCTGGGCGTAGTGATGATCACACACCCGAGTTGTATCCCCGACTCAGAGTCACAAGCTCCAGGACACTGCCTTTAGTGGCGGTAAAGGTGGGATCCCTCGCTCACTCCGTGGGAAAAGACAACCCTGGAGGGGAAAAAGGTTAAAGCAAACGTAACGTAACGTAACGCAAGTTTTCAGTCATGGCCAGTTATATGTTGCAAAGTCGATCTTTCTCTGTAATCATACAGAGAATGCATATAAGAAAGTCCTACAGTAAATATTTTCCCAATGACCGTTATGATTTGCACATCATTGAATTTCTTCGTTATATTAAACAAGATGTTCGGGAAAGAACATAAAGCCTACTTTCTCCTAAATGTACGGGTATAGTTATAACTCTCTGTCCTTGTCATCTCCTAATTTCTTCCTATTTGAAGTGCAAATTGGCACACAGGATTTGAACAGTGGCGTTCAAACCATAGTTTAAAATTTACCCCAGCATTTTGCAATTTCATCAGCAAACACTCCAAATACCGACTACTTACAATAATTGAAACTTCGTTGCTCTAATAAGGCCCATCTACAATGTGCAGTCGGCAGTCCGTAGTTGGTAGTCCTCGGTCGGCAGTCACGATCGACTCCGTGTATACTACTGGCACCATACAAAACATGAAGTTGCAGTTGGTAGCTGGCAGTTGGCAGTCGCGAATTTTATCCTTGACTGCCAACTACCCGACTGCAGCAATGTAATAGCCAATCAGAGCAGATCAGAAACTGACGTCGCGTTGTTGTTCTGTGTCGTATACGAATGATATAGGACTAAGTGGAGTAACTTCGCAACCCGTTAATTTATAGGCTAATCTTAAATACACGGTATAACAAAATAATCCATCTCCAAATCATCCATATTGCAAGTTTTGAGGTTATCAACAACGCCTCTGTGCACAAGGAATAAACGAATGTTACTGTATTATTACCCCTAGCAGTCGTTAAGACTGGGTTCACTAACTGGCCGGTATAGAGCGCTGCTCGAATCTATAGTTTCAGCATAGTACAACTGAAGGCTGGTAGATGTCACTCCGGTGGAGAATGTCGTTTTTTTATATATAATTTCCATTGCAAAAAGCACCATATAACGCTTTATTTTATAACGTCTCAGTACTCAAGAAACAATGAATATAAAAAAAAATCAAGCAAAAAAGTTCTACTCTGATAGGATTTGAACCCCGGCCAGCCACATGAGAGACGGGAGCTCTAACCACCACAGCCAATCGTACACTCATAACTCACGCGTTATCGATTAAATACATATAACGTACTGTATTAGCAAATAATCACTTGGACTGAAGATTTCTTCACTGGAGTGTATTTCAAACCGAGTTAATTTCATATTAAGTTCATATAATTTTTATCAGTAGGTTATATTGCATGCAACATACTGAAATTAGTAAAATATAGGTCAGAACGATAGATCAGCTGCCATCTTGTCAAATAGCCGAGACGATTCAGATTTTTAAAGTCACTTCTAGATTATAATATTACAATATAGACTTTTAATTTCGAATGAACCACGTCGCTTAGAACAGATTAAACGATTCTTGGTTCGATGTGCACAAGGAATAAACGAATGTTACTGTATTATTACTCCTAGCAGTCGTTAAGACTGGGTTCACTAACTGGCCGGTATACTGTAGAGCGCTGCTCGAATATATAGTTTCTGCATAGTACAACTGAAAGCTGGTAGATGTCACTCCGGTGGAGAATGTCGTTTATTTTTAAATATATAATTTCCATTGCAAAACGCACCATATAACGCTTTATTTTATAACGTCTCAGTACTCAAGAAACAATAAATATAAAAAAATCAAGCAAAAAAGTTCTACTCTGACAGGATTTGAATCCCGGTCAGCCACATGAGAGACGGGACCTCTAACCACACAGCCAATCGTACACTCATAACTCACGCTTTATCGATTAAATACATATAACGTACTGTATTAGCAAATAATCACTTGGACTGAAGATTTCTTCACTGGAGTATATTTCAAACCGAGTTCATTTCATATTAAGTTCATATGATTTTTATCAGTAGGTTATATTGCATGCAACATACTGAAATTAGTAAAATATAGGTCAGAACGAGAGATCAGCTGCCATCTTGTCAAATAGCCGAGACGATTCAGATTTTTAAAGTCACTTCTAGATTATAATATTACAATATAAACTTTTAATTTCGAACGAACCACGTCGCTTAGAACAGATTAAACGATTCTTGGTTCGATAATCGGAACTGGTGGGTCCCATGTTATGGATTATAAATTTTGCATAATTCACACGGCCGCCATCCTGAAATGGTACGTTTGATGACCTTGTAGTTTGGGCACAAGACGCGTCCCATATGAAGGTAGGTTGTTACCAAATTTGGTAAAGATCCGATGATTAGTTTGGTCGTAATGCATTATTACGTTTTGACCATTCGATTGGCCGCCATTACCTTTTGGTAAAGATGGCGGCAATATAAAACATGACACTGAGGTGCCCTTTGCCAGTGCTACCTCTGTACCAAATTTCGTTCAATTCGGTTTAACCGTGTTCGAATTGATAGGGGGGGACAGACATTCAGAGTACACACACTCACACACACACACACACACACACAGACTCACACACATACACACACACAGACAGACACACTTTTTTTCGCCCTGTATTGATCTCATAAGTCTACTTTCATTTTTTGCAAAAATCGAAAGTAGGCTAAAAATTATAAGCGACGGTTTGCGGCAAGTTGTATTAGACTCCTCAGAGTTCTTGAATTCCTTGGAATTAAAAGATTTGCCTCCACATACTCTAAACGCTTGAGCCATAATTATGCTGATTAGAAATCTGAAGGTTTCCCAAGGGCTCCTAAATGCAACCATATTGCTTGGATTTGGAAATGATAAGTGCAGTTAAAATTAGGCAGAGAAGTCTAATCCTTTGACTTGATTTAATAATATCCGATATAACACTATAATTTTCTTTTAAGAGGTAATATTTTCCAATTCGTTTGGCATACTCTATCACAATCAATAAAGCCCAAGGGGAAACTCTTGAACGTACAGGTCTCAATTTGCCTCATCAATTTTTCAGTCATTGCCAGCAGTATTTTGCAATGTCAAGAGTGCAATCTTTTGACACCCTTATAGTTTCAATAGAGCCAAAAAATAATCGTACAAAGAATGTACATTAGGCCTATATAAGGAGATTCTTCAGTAAATATTTTCCCTTTGACCGTCATATTTTGACGGGTTTCAACTAGTATTCCTAATTCTCATAGCTCCATAACGTAATGTTTCCGCTACCCACAATGCAGTGGAAACGCACGTAGCTAGGTGATGCGATCGAGGTGGCCGTGGGTTAAGAGAACACCTGCACATTTGAAAGCCATTACAACAGAAGAAAAGAAAATGAATCAGCCTTGAACGTGGACATTAATATCTCTAACTAGCAGTAGTGCCCGGCTTCGTCTGGTGGATTTATTTGTTTTATGGATGATAATTAATACTACTACAGAACTGGCACATGGTAATTAAACTAACAGAAAATAAATAATTTGTAAATATAACTTTTTGTGGTGGTGGTGGTATAGTGGGGGTGATAGTAGTACAGTATAATGAACGTAACATTCAGGTAATTTTCCCGTAATGATAATAACGAATAGGGAAATGTCTGTTTACTAACTACAGTACTGAAACATATAATTAACAAACAAATTTTAAAATATGTTTAGAAAGAGGAGTAAGTGAAATAAGACACTCCCTAAGGCATATATCTCATTGGCTGTTAGAAATGTAGAGAACAATAGTGTTGTCTTTTGTCGCATAGCGCCGTAGCAAAATAATCAGAACACTTTGGAAAACTTCTGCTGTCCCGAGCTCCTGAGGTAGAATACATTTACCGCCACATAGCGCTCAACGATAAGTTTCGGAATAAATGAAGGTAAATTTGAAAGCACCAACGCTTATTGCAGCTGATAACCTCAATGTACTGCACCAACACCATTGCACTTATACAGAGGCATAATATGTGCATGATGATTACTGTTTTAAGGGGTCTTAGAAATCGTTTTGCACTCATTACTCCCCGTGACTGCCAGAACACTGGTAGGGGCGACGTGATGCAGCACGAATTGCCAGTCAACAATGGACTTATTAAAATACTCTTACAGTCACACTACTAAGGACATGAATGGTTCTAGGGCCTTTACACGTGGTTTTTAAGTTCAGTTTGTTTGTTATTCTAACTGTAGAGAATGGAGAGCGTTGCCCAAAATATCAAGTGGACCGTGTTACCAGCAGGGTTTCAAAGTGTAAGTAAAATTTGGTGCAATTAGGAAGAACGGTGTGGATTTGTGATAAAGGGCCTAAATGAAGGGAAATTTAAAGTGGACAGTGTCACCTGCAGGGTTCCAAAAGGTAAGTATACAAAATGTGGTTCAGATCGGTGAAACGGTGTAGTTTTGTGCCAAAGGATCTAAATGCGGGAAATGCAGTGGTCTGTCCGAAATTTCAAGCAGACAGTGTCACTCGTCGGGTTCCAAAGGGTAAGTATGTGAAATTTGGTTCAGATCGGTGAAACGGTGTAGATTTGTGCCAAAGGGCCTAAATGCAGGGAATGGAGTTGGCTGTCCGAAATTTCATGCAGACAGTGTTACTCGCAGGATTCCAAAGGTTAAGTACACACATTTTGGTTCAGATCGGTGAAACGGTGTAGATTTGTGCCAAAGGGCATACATGCAGGGAATGGAGTGGTCTGTCCGAAATTGCATGTAAACGGTGTTACTCGCAGGGTTCCAAAGGGTCGGTATACAAATTTGGATCAGATCGGTGAAAAGGTGTAGATTTGTGCCAAAGGGCCTAAATGCAGGGAATGGACTGGTCTGTCATAAATTTCATATAAACAGTGTTAATACAGGGTTCCAAAGGGTAAGTATACAAATTTTGGTTCAGATCGGTTAAACGGTGTAGAGTTGTGCCAAAGGACTTAAATGCAGGCAATGGAGTGGTCTTTCCGAAATTTAATATAGCCTAAACTATTCCTCTTGAATCTGGCTATCATATACAAAAATAATTTTTCGAATCCGACTGGTAGTTCCAGAGATTAGCGCGTTTAAAACGCAAACTCTTCAGCTTTATTATATTAGTATAGATGCCCGACGACTAAAATCGTATTCGAACCGGAATGCACGTTTTAGATAAAGAAAGTCTAGTGTTCAAAGCAAATGTTCTCACTATCTATCTTCATTAATTAGCAAAATTCAACGTTCTCTTCACAGGGATACATCGTAATTGAATAAATGTGGTAATGTGATAGGAATGTCTGTTTCGCGGGCTCATAGGCCGTGTTCTGTTGTTGTTGTTTGAGTCTTCAGTCTTTTGACTGGTTTGATGCAGCTCTCCATGCCTCCCTGTCCTGAGCTAATCGTTTCATCTCTACATAGCTCCGACACCCTACATCCGAGGCAATCTGTTTAACATATTCTAACCTTGGTCTACCCCTACAGTTCTTGTCCTCGACCCTTCCTTCCATAACTAGCTTGCTATTCCTGGGTGTCTTAGTATGTGTCCTACCAACCTATCTCTTCTCTTCATTAGCAGTCGCCAGAAACATCTCTCCTCTCCCACTCGTCTTAATACCTCTTCGTTTGTAACCCTATCTACCCATCTGATCTTCATCATTCTCCTGTAACACCACATTTCAAATGCTTCAATTCTCCTTTTTTCTGCTGCACCAATAGTCCAAGTTTCACTTCCATAGAGCGCCACGCTCCAGACAAAGGCTTTCAAAAATGACTTCCTAATACCTAAATCTATATTCGATGTCAGCAGATTC
The DNA here is from genome assembly GCA_946902985.2 of Meconema thalassinum. Classification (NCBI taxonomy): domain Eukaryota; kingdom Metazoa; phylum Arthropoda; class Insecta; order Orthoptera; family Tettigoniidae; genus Meconema; species Meconema thalassinum. The sequence continues at coordinate 389,339,443 of OX336393.1, read as the reverse complement.
CTTTTTTGTAGAAATGCTTTCTTTGCATGAGCCAACCTACTTTTTATATCCTCTTTGCTTCGTCCATCACTGGTTATTCTGCTTAGTAAGTAACAGAAGTCTCCTACTTCCTTCAGCTTTTCACCTGCCAATTTGATCTCCATAGAGGTTTCTGATTTATTTCGGCTGCATTCCAGTATTTTTGTTTTACATTTATTAATTTTCATCATGAATTCTTTCCGTAAGACGGAGTCCATACCATTCAAAAACTCATTCAAATCCTCAGGCTTGTCGGCCAAGATGACGATGTCATCAGCAAATCTCAGAGTTGAAATTATTTCTCTTTGAATCTTCACTCCCACTTTAATTTTTTTTCTAATTTCCTTCATTGCTTGTTCAATGTAAAGATTGAAAAGTATGGGTGATAAGTTGCAGCTTTGCCTTACACCTTTCTGAATACCAGCTTCTCTCTCATGTCCTTCAACTCGAATGACTGCTGTCTGGTTTCTGTACAGATTGTATATCACCCTCCTATCCCTGTACTTAATTCCAATCATTTCAAAATGTCAAACAATTTAGTCCAATCAACGTTATCAAAAGCCTTTTCTAAGTCTACAAAAGCCATGAACGTTCTCTTATCTTTCCTTATTCTACCTTCCAAAATCAGCCTAAGATTTAGTACAGCTTCCCTTGTTCCTACATTTCTCCTGAAACCAAACTGATCTTCACCCAACTCCGTTTCTATCTGGCTTTCAATCCTCTTGTAAATTATTCTAGACAGGATCTTTGAAGCATGAGTAATCAAGCTGATTGTACGGTAATCTTCACATCTGTCAGCTCCCACTTTCTTTGGTATAGGGATGATTACATTCTTCTTGAAATCAGGGGGTACCTCACCTGCCTCATAAATCCTACACACCAAGTGAAATAACCTGATCAGACCTTCATCTCCTATGCAGCATAGCAACTCAATCGGTATATCATCTATGCCTGGTTCTTTGTTCCTGCTTAAGTCTTCCAAAGCTCTATCAAATTCTGATCTCAATATTAAATCTCCTTTCGCATCCTCATCAATTTCCTCCTCCCTTTCCATTACATGATTCTCAATCTCCTTTCCCTTATACATACTCTCTATGTAAGCTTTCCATCTCTCAACCTTTTCTTCCCTATCTCTTAGAGGCTTTCCATTTGTGTCCTTAATATTACAGCACTTAGTCTTCTTTTCCCCTAAAGTATTCTTAATCCTTCGATAAGCTGTGTCTACTTTTCCTAATTTCAGACAATTTTCTATACCTGCACATTTCTCTTTCAACCATTCTTCTTTCGCTTCCTTGCACTTCTTGTTAACCTCATTTCTCAGGCGTCTGTATTCTGCTTTCCCCTTTTCATCTCTTACATTCTTGTGTTTCCGCCTTTCATCCATCAATTCTAGTATATCCTGAGTGATCCAAAAGTGCCCATTCGTCTGCAATTGAAGTTTGTTTAGGGTTTTTCATTAGTCCTTCCTTTATACTCTTCTTGAATCTTTCGTTTACATCCTTCTCTTTCAGTCTGTCTATTGCCCACCTTTTTGGCTTTTGACTTTTCTTCAGTTTCTTCAACTTTAATCTGCATTTCATTGCAACCAGATTGTGGTCAGAGTTTATGTCAGCACCAGGATATGTTTTACAATCCAAAATCTGGTTTCGAAACCGCTGCTTGACCATAATGAAGTCGATTTGGTAACGCCCTGTATCTCCTGGTCTCATCCATGTGTATATTCTTCTATTGTGGTTATTGAATAAGGTGTTAGCTATGACCAATTCATGCTCGGTGCAGAATTCTACCAGCCTGCTTCCTCGATCATTCCTTTCACCTAATCCGAAATCTCCTATCTTCCCTTCTCTCCCTTTTCCTACCACAGCATTCCAATCTCCCATTACTATAACATTTTCATCACCCTTGATATACCTCAGAATTTCGTCTATTTCTTCGTAGACCTTTTCAACATCCTCATCATCAGCTTGACTGGTAGGCATATAGACTTGTGCCACTGTGGTGCAGGTAGGTTTAGTATTGATTTTTGCTACAATAATCCGTTCACTATATTGCTCATAATATTCCACCCGCTGTCCAAGTTTCCTACTCAATATGAGGCCAACCCCTGCTTGGCCATTGTTTGATTTAGTGCTAATGACCCTATAGTCTCCTGACCAAAAGTCCTGTTCTTCCTGCCAGCGCATTTCACTAATCCCAACCAAATCCAACTTCAACCTATCCATTTCCCTTTCTAAGTTTTCTAACCTTCCACTTCCTAGCAGACTTCTAAGGACATTAATTTGTTGTCCTGACGTTTCGCTGAAAACTGCGTTCAGCATGTACACAGGTTACATTACATTTCAACGCCGGTCGTGAAAGTCTGAATTTGTGTGGGAATGTGACTTTGTAAGTGTTGCTTGATAGTATATCCCCACCAAAATAGAGCTCGGGCTGTCGTTCAAGAAAGAATGCATACGGCTGGATTCGAAGCACTATTCTGCTCGGATTCGCATACCACGGCAGATCGGTCTTTAACCACCTCAGCCACGGAGACAACGTTCACATTGCGCGCTACATGGGTACTAGTTAACTAGGCTGTTCCACCTCGAACGTTAGAATGCGTGTCAAAGTCTTCAATGATGGTTTGTAGTGTTCATTTAACATCCTATTATTGCAGATCACGTGGCGTAACCTATTAATTAGATTGTATTATATGTGTGTATGTTATTCAAGGAGCATTAAATCACATGTTCGTAGAATGGTCCTTAGTATTTGGCACGGAAGTGATTACGGTCGTTTTTCCTTTGCTAGGCCCATGGCTCAGCTTACATTGCTGTCACACAGGCAGTGCGCAGAGCAATATCGACCATTAGGAGAACTGTAATGTTAGTTGAGTTTCATGAAACTAAATAAGAAGGGGCTGGTGAACCACTCTGTATATAGATATATAAATTATAAACTATAGAACTGACAGTGGTTTTGGAGCCTAGGGGATGTGAAACGCGAATATATGTCGAAATATTCCGGAAGTCAAAACGTGGTACTGTGCCCGTCTATCCATCTGGGATGGACAGGCAATCACATGCGAGGCAACATGAGCACAGTGAAGCACGAGATCAGGTCTCAGGGCGTCCTGGGTTTTGATAGTTAATAATTACTGCACACTGCCCTCATGCTCCCCGTAAAGGATGGAAGAAACACATACATACAACACAAACATGAAGTTAGAACACACACGTAAAAGAAAATCAATTCATCCAATTTATTCCAAAAAGAACTGCCTGACAGCAACAAAAATTATCTCCTCCCTGCGCTAATGAATAAATACGCAGCAGCGACAGCAATCGAGCTTATGATTGGTGCATCTCAAGTATAACAAATAACATAGTCTATCATAAATAGAGTTCATTGGTTTCGGCTATGATTGCTGTGTTACAATTAATTACTTCACTGTGGACATTAGAGACTGCACAATCATCTATCAAACGAAAAATAGAAAATTGAACTAAGGAATGCTGCCAATCGCTGTCATATACCCTAATATGTATACTATTAACATAATTTTGAAGTTATTTCACACACGATCCAATATCTTTATGACTTTTGAGTTCGTAGTTCAAAATTTAAATTTGAAAAACCAATAGATTTCTTTAAAAATGTAACTTATTGACGCATCATATTCAAATTCATAGACCTGACACTTGACACTACCAAAGGGTTGACACACAAAGCTTTCGACAAAAGTGAAAATACGATAATAATAATAATAATAATAATTGTTTATACATTTCCTAATGTAACTTATAACACATGGCTGAACTTTCCATTACTCGACACTTTAATTAGTGAATAAATAACACTAGAACACTGATCATTAACATGCCATCACAACATTTGGCAATACATTTTGATGTGGCGTCATTACACTTTTTAAATAAATTCGATGATTATTATAAAAATGATTTGATGTGGATGTCTACGATATTGGACGATATTTTAAATATTCGAAGCACTTAATACAATGTGGGGCAGGATTGTTACTCCCACAACAAGTCCCATTTATCAGAGGATTAACCCCTCAATCACCTGAGCTATACTCAGTAAACAACCTTAATGAATCGGGGATTACACACATATTCCAATACCATCACCTTCTACTCAGAAGTAGAACAATTATACTTCAATTTATCGCATATCCAATAGTAGCTTAAGGATCGTGAGATCCCTCACTCTCAAACAATTGTTCATAACAATATCATTATTGTTTATCATAGATCATTTATCATTTCACCATGCCATATCAAAAATAATTACTCTTCATCAGAATTCAATGATCAAACAACAAAATATGTAGAATTACTATTACCGTATTGTTATTATTATTATTCAAGGCGTGTTCCTAATAACGTTAAGGCTTTTAAGGTGTCACTAGTCCTGCTGACTCTTAAGAATATGGGGTAAGACATCCCATACTTTGAAATTAGATCAAACTAATAACTTGAGGATCCACCTCACCAACAAGTATAAGCGCAAGTGTTCGCATGGCATAATAGACGCACATCTATGGAATATTAACAAATTCGATGAAGTATTAGGAAATTCAACGGAATATTAGGAAATTCATGATACAAAAATAAGATTCACATAATAGGTCGGAAGGTTTCTACCTTAAAGATGTTCTGAAGCAGAGGATCCCACGATACATAATGAAACCATACACCACGATTCCATAATGGTCCCATCCTAGGGTAGGGTAGCATCCCAGCATTCGCCCAATGCCGTCTCTTCGTCCAGAGCAAAATGCCCGGAATAGGCATCGCTTCCAGTACTCCATTCTGCGATCTTGGTATCGCTTGCCTTGCCATTAGCCTCCTTAGCTGGACATCACGTTCGAAAAGCTGAGCCGTGACTCTCCACATATGATCATGCACGTTCGGCATTGTAACGGTGTAGTCCACAGTCTTTAAGTATATTATTTGTCGGACTGACCCGAGTATAATTGGTGAATGATTTCACTGCTAAGTATAACGTTCCAAATATCCGTGTGATACAGTATTTCCAGATATGTCTGGCCTATTTCTTGACATCTCACAAGTCCTTAACATAATGGTCACTCATAATCACTTCAGAGTTCAACATATTTCCAGCCCATAAATATCAAGTGTTTGGTTGAAGCTTATAAACAGTCAAATAATCAGTCAGCTAGTATAGAACAAGTCCATGTCCACATACTTTTAAAATTCCAATGTTCACGTAATATGTAGATTTTCACAATCACATTGGCAATACTTGGCAAAACATGGTAACACTGTACGACAGAATATCGCTTATTCTTATTCACTTTTATACGCATTGGTTCAAAAAATAACTTTGCCGCAGAATATGTCTTTAGACAGACTCGCAGAGTAACGTGGTGTTTTCACTTTTGAAAATTATAACAGAGGCCTAGCCTCGCGTAGCACTTCAACAGCATGATGGCGATAGCGTGGTGATGACCAAAACAAAGCATCGATGACAAAGCATTCTTGGCTCTCTAAGCGCCCGCTTTTATACACCTCCAAGATCAAACATCGATTCTCGCTGTCGCATTACGTAATTCGAGACTCTTTTTACCATTGGCTTCCGCGGTGGAAGGTTCCAGAATGTGTCTTCTATGCAATAAATATTCTCAAAATAAATAAAATAATAACTTAAAAAATAGTATTCACAGGTGCTGATGCCTTCAACTTCCTTATATTCGTAAAGACAAGTGTATTATGCTCAAGCGGAGTCTTGTGCCACGCGCTAACTTCAAACATGGCAGAGGAACAACTTGTAGCGACCTTGGTCTCACCTCGAGCGATCGATTCAAATGTCGTATCACAACAGCCTCTTCACAACGTCTCATAAGGGCACAGTACCCATTGCCATAGGTAGCTTTCTTATGGAATATACCTATAAACCTTTGGCAATACAGCCCACGAATTAAAATAGGCTGTTGTTTCTGCCGAATAAATCAAGATTCGTTCCAGAAAGAGAGAAAACAAAAACTAGTATTCTAGAGTGTCGTTTAACGAGGAGAAAGAAATTAAAAGATCTAAGCAAATTGTATTTTTCATGTGACGAGTGGTAGACAAATGTTTCCTGATTGAGGTGATGTTGTCTTCATAATCGGTCTAGTACATTATAAAAGGTGCGATATAACGTGAAAGATCGCAGATTCAGACTGGGTTAGTAATAGGCTACCTCAATATTTTATACCGTCCAAGGTTACCGTCATTTCGCAGCACGTGTTGAATATCAGTAGCTCAGTTCCAACACTTGTTTGTTTTCCCTCGTCTCAAGATCCACATTTATCCTTGCTTTCAAGTGCTTGTCTCGTTTATACAAGCAGCTGAAAACTTAATTGCAAAGGGTGTTTGCCAAGCTTGTTATGTGGTAAACACCAATTAATATTGCGTTTTTAATGAGAGCTAATAACTCTGATCAAGAGAGCACATTTTGGTCTTGAGATTACAGTCCATCTCGCGGCGCAATGGTTGACATTCTTGGAGGTCACCCCTGAGTTCCGGGTTTGAATCGCCAAGAAATTTAATTCTGGTCCGTGGGCTGGAGTGTGGTACACTGAGCCTCGTGAGGCACAAATGAGAAGAGGCGGGTTCGATTCTGAACACAGTTGTCTTAGACACGAAATAAACCTAGAACAATTGCAGAGTTTTAATTTACTTGGCCATGAAAGCCAATATACCATATTTTTGGAAGGCATTATAGGGAGGTGAAAGGCTGCTTGAGCCCTTAGCTTTCGCAGTCAAGAAGCGCAGGTGCGCTTCATAAGAAGAGAGGTAGTTCACAGTTCGCTACTCCTCTGGGGGTCCGGGCACGGACATTAAGAGTCCGCTGATGAACCAGCTTTGTGTTCCTAGGCGAAGCCCCACACAAGGCACGGCATAAATTTAGAAAAAATACTGAGTTTTAGGATTTCTATTGTTTCCCACTTCTACTCCAGCCAAAAATCGGGGATTGTCCTTACGGGATCCGGGAAGTGTGAGGCGACAGCAAAGTGCAGCTTCCTATATTTCACATTGTGTATCACAAAGCACAGTATCTCAGCAGATATTCCTTCAAAACATTCCTGAGATAATAATAATAATAATAATAATAATAATAATAATAATAATATCGTATGGCCTCGGGTGCCGGGTGCAAGCTTTGTTATTGGGCACCCAAAGGGTAGCTTGCATGTCGAATTTCGTTGTTCCTTGAAGCACTATGAAAGTCAAGGAGGTTAGATATCTAAGCTCCTTGAACACTATAGCGCTTTCTAGTAGAGAAATGAGGAACTTTGTATTGGCGGTAAATCCCGAGATTAATTTTGCCATTATGAACACGGCCTACTGAATTCAAATGGGTTTTTGACATGCCAATATCGTATGACATGGTGTCGTAATTTTTGCCACCTTTCAAAAATCACTTACCACGGCCAGGAGCGAACCTGCAAACTTGGGGTTAATAGACCGACACGTTGACCACTCACCCACCGTGGCAAGCATTCCTGAGATGTAAATGACACTTCTGCAATTATATGTACGAGTAGAGAATTTCAGTATGCTCTAGCTTGTCGGTGTAAAGAAAAGAAACCAGTAACAATTTTCGTAGAGACTTAAATAATTTGTAAAATCTATACTAATATAATAAAGCTGAAGAGTTTGTTTGTTTGTTTGTGTGTTTAAACGCACTAATCTCTGGAACTACCAGTCGGATTCGAAAAAATCTTTTTGTAGACTATATGATGGCCAGATTCAAGAGGAATAGTTTAGGCTATACAGTATAGCATTAGGCTACACCTCTCAGGAAACCCTAAAGATTTTTGTTCAAAAAGTCGGAAGAACAAGCTCTCCCGAACAGCTTCAATAATACCTAAGTCAATTGTTGCCAGGCAATGCGGGCTCCATCACGTCGTCCCTACCAGTGTTCTGAAGCAGAATTGCGAGCTGCTTATAAATTGCAGTCACGTGGCGTAATTAGTGCAAAAAAGATTTCTTAGGCCCCTTAAAACAGTTATCATCCTGACAATAGTATGCCTCTGTAAAAAGGCGATGGTGTTGGTGCAGTATACTGAGGTTATCAGCTGCAATAAGCGTTGGTGCTTTCCGATCCTTATCCTTGAGTGCTCCAGTTCTATAGTAGTATTCATTGTCATCCATAAAACAAATAAATCCACCGGGCAAAGCCAGGCACTACTGCTAGTAATTGATATTATCAGGTACCCTTTAGACAGGCAGGCTAATATAGCCGAAATATGGAGGTTTTCGTACGAGGATTAGATACAACCCATTTTACACCCCTCATTGTGAGAAAGTATTTTACACTTTGAGCTTAAATAAACGTTGTTTTTCGTGTTCTTATGCATATTTTTAACATTTTATTGCCTTACGGGGACGGTAACCTTTCAATCATTTAGGGTGGTCACAGTGTTCTTATGCAAGATTCAACACTGATGTCGAACGGTCTGTTACTTCTTCACACAAAATTTTACCTCCCACAGAGACAGATAAATATCTGAACGTGATCTCGTGAGCTGGCTCTTCCCTCGCATTTCCTTGTAATTCCGAAACCATTCTGCTAATCCCTTAGCGTAACGTTGGGTCATATCAACAATTCCTTCGGACAAACGTTTTAGGTAATTATTAGAGGAGTATTGACCATTTAAAACGGTTTTGATATTGTGCCTATTATGGGAGATGATTTTTGTTTCTCTAAAAAGACCTTTTTCCCCACCCCTTTGGTCAATGGTTGGTGCTATCAAAATACTTTACAAACATAAATGTTTGGCCCTTATTCGAAGATTAGTATGAACTTTGAATGAATTCGATATTTCACATATTAAAAAAATTATAGCATTATTTCACTTTTTCGAAAAAGCTCCCCCCTATTTTCACCCCCTTTGTCCAATTTTTCCCATTAACGAACTCGACCGAGATTTGAAAGGGTTATATCCCTATATATATAAAATTGTACTTTTCTCCTTCTGTCAGTCTGTCTGTTCCTCCATCAATTGAAAACGGATCAACAGATTTCGTTCAAAATTTGCAAATGGCTATATGAACACCGCGGAATCACTTTTGGATGTAAATTTCAACAAAACATGCAATGCGCTTAAGGGGACCAGGGGGTGCCCTATTTACCTTCAATTTACTCGCGTGATATGTCGTACGAAAGGTCTTTTATAGCTCTATACAGCAAGATTATTCTCATTACTTCCTGTAACGAAAAAGTATTTATTTTCCAATTAATTACAAATGTAGTAAATAGGAGCCTAAGACAATGAATTTGCATACCCCGCAAGGTTTATAATTAAATTTAAGGGCGTTATCACGGGAATGGGGACTTACATTATCGGTGAGGCGTCATTATTTTACATGATGAGATGAAAAAATAGTATTTTTCTTGGTTTTATCCATTCTTCATCTGATTTTTCTGTTTTGCGGACAGAATCAATACCATATTTTAGGGTCTTTTCTTTTATACAGAAGGTGGCACTGTTCGTACGAAAGTCTCGACACTGACGTCTATCTGTTTAACAGTCTGTTGTCCTTCATGCAAATATTATCTCTTACAGAGACAGAATGAAAGAACGAGATCTCGTGATATGGCGTTGCCATGACAACGTTTATCAATTTCGCATACCGGAAATGGTTTTGTTGCAATATCTCGAAAACCGTTCGTTTTAGGGCTTTAAAACGCGGGGTTCGAGGCTCTCACCGAACATTGCTCCTTGCATTGCTACGCGTGAAGATGAACTGTATTATTTATAGAGGGGGTGGGTCTGAAACGATGCGTGATTTTGAGTCTAATTTTCTAGTCTCTGCGCCGCTTATTGTATGTGAGTATTTGGATCTTTACGACGGTTTACCAAGGTATGATTGTTTCTATTTTGTACGGTATGCTTTCTTACTGCCGAGACGCGCCATGATGCGTGTGGGCACCATTTCGGCAACGCTGAACAGCTGTTCATGGAGCCGCTAGCGGGTGAAACATGTGTTATTTCCCTGTAGAAATACAAACCGATATAAAATAAGTGAATTAATTTACGTATTTCACAGTCATACAGCATAACGTTTCGATGTATAAGGATTACAATGCAACCAAGAACTACATTTTCCAACCACCCCGAGCCGAGAAAAAGTTACCTTACACAAATGATAACAACTTTGTTTCTTGGACACACACAATTTTGAAATTAATATACCAGTTATACAACATTCCAATGTATATTGTGTTAAAATTTGGATTCGATCTGATGAAGGATTTTTGAGATAATAATTCTTAAATGTGACGCATGGTTGAAACACTCTTAAAAACGTGCACTTTTTGTGTTCCAACTGCGATAAAAAATATTAAAATATATATTAAAAATTCCAAACTTACATGACCTAACGTAAAATAGAACGACGAAAATGATGATGTTATTGGATTTTATATTGGTCTGTTGGTTACTTCACAAACAACCTTCAAACTCGAGTGCACATAATACTTTGGTCGACAGTAGTGTATGTACTGTTCCCCACGACAGAGCTCTGCTCTCGGGAATCTTCTTCTAGACAAATAAATAAATAGGTCTAGTTTATTTCCTTAGATGATATTTAGTATGTTTTTTAATTGTTGGTATTCTTTTTTCCCTAATCAAATGCATATATTATTATGAAGCTGGGATTCTAAGCGTTTATCCTCGGACTACCATTATCCTCTTGGAATGTAGCTGTTCGACAAAACCCGCAAGCCTAATACAATTAAGAAAAAGACATTCATTGGCCCTTAAAATGTATTAGTTAGGTTAATAATGCATAGACTACAATTATTAAAGTAGGCTCCTTAAATATTCAGTTATATTAGCGAAATTTCAGGCTTAACCTATACGCTACAGGATTAAGCCATCGTACCCACCTATTTAACAACTTCAATACAATTTGTGATCACATAAAAAGCACGCTCAAGGACTTTGAGTGGCATTAATATTGCTCATTATAATAACGACCTTCCTTCGGGTTGCACACAATACGACAATGCGAGCAAAGGTACGATCTCTTAATATCCAATTGTGATCCCGAGCAACGCCGGGCATAACAGATAGTATTATGTATAAATTTGAAAGTGATTATTGCGAAATGACGGTTATCATGTCCACAAGAAAGTGATAAAGATAGATACATAGGTAGCTTACCACGGTGGGTGAGAGGTTATCGCATCGGACTACCAACTCCAAGCTTGCAGGTTCGCTTCTGGCCGTGGTAAGTGACTTTTGAAAGGCGACAAAAATCACGGCACGTATGTCATAGGTTGTTGGCATGTTAAAGAACCGTGTTCATAATGGCAAAATTAATCTCGGGATTTCCCGCCAACACAAAGTTCCTCCCTTCTCTATAGGTAAAGCCCTGCGCGGATGCAGATATCCGCAAAATTTTTCGCCATGCGGATACAGTTTACATGGCTGTGTGGATGGCGGATAAGCTGCGGATAATGTTTGGAGAAAATTTGCGGATCGTTTTTAGAATACAATCCGAACTTGTTTAGGCTTAACATCATTACTAGGACCCAGATGTTTATTATGACATTTCATATTTTTCCATTATGTTTCCTTCATGACAAATGTTAGATAATGATTTAAGCTCATCTCTTTCAAATTATGTCATTAAGCATAATTAACACTCAGAACAGGAATGGGTTGCAATTCAGGCTGTATAACATTCATTTTAAACATAGCAAATGACATACAAAGCCTATGGGAATAACTTTTTCTTTCCTCAAATGTCTAAATATGTAGCTTTAGTAATTTATGCTTTATCTAATTAAAACTATTATTGTAATGCCAGTAGATTCGGATAACAAACGTGGGAATACGGAAATACGTCGTGTGGATGCGCGGCGGATGCCAATAAGAGTTGTGCGGATGCGGGGCGGATTTAGATGTCTCTACCCTGCTGTAGTCGTGCCGTGCTTTAACCACCACACGATTGAAGGGTAGCGGTGTCACGCTCCCAGCGACAATCACCACTCACCATGATTCAGCACGATAATGACGCTGTCGCCTGGCATGAATTCCCCAGGACGCAATATACTGCTTTGTAGCCTATAACAAGATAATATTGATCCTGTTTTACATCACTTTGCCTGGTCCCAACTTGCGCTTCAGCATTGGCCTACTATATGTTGTGCTTCAACTAGGTACTAGGGACTTAACCGTCATCAGTCCCACGTATAAGGGGTGTTCAAATGAAGAAGTACGAAACGATACTGTGGGTACAATTTATTCGTTATTCAAAAGTAATCACCACAGGCCTGTGTACAGGTGTCCCATCGCTTCAGAATTCCCTGTTTCCAGAAGTCTTGTGGTTGTGACAGGAGCCAATCCTGTACGGTGTCCTTTAGTTCGTCGTCTGATTGGAAACGTATTCCCTTGAGATTTTTTTTAACGGACCAAACAGATGGAAGTCGCAGGGTGACAACTCCGGGATGTAGGGCGGATGCTCAAGTTGCTCCCACTTGAACGTGGCCAATACACCTTGTGTGACGTTAGAGACGTGTGGGCGAGCGTTATCATGGAGCAGAATCACTCCCTTCGTGAGCAGTCCAGGCCGTTTGTTCTTGATGGACTTGTGTAGGCTACGGAGTGTCGCACAATACACGTCACTGTTAATGGCTTGTCTCAAGGGAAAACATTTCTTATTACCTAAATCTATATTCGAAGTCAACAGATTCCTTTTTTGTAGAAATTCTTTCCTTGCCTGAGCCAACCTACATTTTATGTCCTCTTTGCTTCGTCCATCACTGGTTATTTTGCTTCCTAAGTAACAGAAGTCTCCTACTTCCTTCAGCTTTTCACCTGCCAATTTGATGTCCATAGAGGTTTCTGATTTATTTCGGCTGCATTCCAATATTTTTGTTTTACATTTATTAATTTTCATCATGAATTCTTTCCTCAAGACAGAGTCCATACCATTCAAAAACTCATTCAAATCCTCAGGCGTGTCGGCCAAGATGACGATGTCATCAGCAAATCTCAGAGTTCACTTCTGTGATGTGCCAACATACGACTGCAAAAAGTATTCAATATAAGAGAGTTGCACTCTTTCATTGGTTGATGGTGTGGTGGTGTTCTGGCTTTAGGCCAATGCGCGAGGGCCATGAGCGGGCTATAGTTAAAGCTCTGCGTGGATGCGGATATCCGCAACATTTTTCGCCAAGTGGATATAGTTTGCATGGCTGTGCGGACAGCGGATACACTGCGGATAATGCTTAGAGCAAATTTGAGGATATTTTTTAGAATACTTGTTGAATATCATTATTAGGACCCGGATGTTTATGACATAGCCTATCATATTTTTCCATTATATTTTATTCATGACAAACCTAAGATGATGCTTTTTACTAATCCCAGTCAAATTATGGCATTGAAAAATGAAAATCCACAGTCAGCTCCCAGCCGATCGACCGGGTCAGGGAATGGAATGACGTCTGCCGAAGGCTTTCGCACTCCCCTGGGCCAATGATGAAAAGAAATGATAGTGAAGAGTGTTGCTGGAATGAAATTGTGACAGGGAAAACCGGAGTACCCAGAGAAAAACCTGCCTGCCTCCGCTTTGTCCAGCATAAGTCTCACATGGAGTGACCGAGATTTGAACCACGGACTCAGCAGTAAGAGACCGGCGTGCTGCCGCTTAAGCCACGGAGTCTCACTCAAATTATATCACTAAGCATAATTAACTCTCCGAACTTCGGGCTGTATAACATTCATTTTAAACATAGCACATGACACACATAGCCTAGGGGAACGACATTCTCCTCAAATGTCTAAATGTGTTGCTTTAATACTTTGTGCTTTATCCATAAATATTATTGTAATGCCAGTAGATTCGGACAACAGTCGTGTGGACGCGGGGTGATGCGGAGCACAGTCATGCGAATGCGAGGCGGATGCGGATAACAGTCGTGCAGACGTGGGGCGGATGCGGATAGCAGTAGTGTGGACGTGGGGCGGATGCGGATAACAGTCGTGCGGATGCGGGGCGGATGCGGATAACAGTCGTGCGGATGCGGATAACAGTCGTGTGGATGCGGGACGGATGCGGATAGCAGTCGTGCGGAAGCGGGAAGGATGCGGATAACAGTCGTGTGGACGCGGGGTGGATGCGGATAGCAGTCGTGTGGACGCGGGGTGGATGCGGCTAACAGTCGTGTGGACGCGGGGTGGATGCGGATAGCAGTCGTGTGGACGCGGGGTGGATGCGGATAACAGTCGTGTGGATGTGGGGCGGGGTGGATGCGGATAACAGTCTTGCGGAAGCGGGAAGGATGTGGATAACAGTCGTGTGGACGTGGGGCGGATGCGGATAGCAGTCGTGTGGACGTGGGGCGGATGCGGATAGCAGTCGTGTGGACGTGGGGCGGGGTGGATGCGGATAACAGTCTTGCGGAAGCGGGAAGGATGTGGATAACAGTCGTGTGGACGTGGGGCGGATGCGGATAGCAGTCGTGTGGACGTGGGGCGGATGCGGATAGCAGTCGTGTGGACGTGGGGCGGATGTGGATAGCAGTCGTGTGGACGTGGGGTGGATGCGGATAGCAGTCGTGTGGGCGTGGGGTGGATGCGGATAGCAGTCGTGTGGGCGTGGGGGAATGCGGATAACAGTCGTGCGGACGTGGGGTGGATGCGGATAGCAGTCGTGTGGGCGTGGGGCGGGTGCAGATAGCAGTCGTGTGGACGTGGGGTGGATGCGGATAGCAGTCGTGTGGACGTGGGGTGGATGCGGATAGCAGTCGTGTGGACGTGGGGTGGATGCGGATAGCAGTCGTGTGGACGTGGGGTGGATGCGGATAGCAGTCGTGTGGACATGGGGCGGTTGCGGATAGCAGTCGTGTGGACGTGGGGCGGATGCGGATAGCAGTCGTGTGGGCGTGGGGCGGATGCGGACAGCAGTCGTGTGGGCGTGGGGCGGGTGCAGATAGCAGTCATGTGGACGTGGGGGAATGCGGATAACAGTCGTGCGGACGCGGGGTGGATGCGGATAGCAGTCGTGTGGACGTGGGGGAATGCGGATAGCAGTCGTGTGGACGTGGGGCGGGTGCTGATAGCAGTCGTGTGGGCGTGGGGCGGGTGCTGAAAGCAGTCGTGCGGATGCGGGGCGGATGCGGATAACGTTTTGTTCATCCGCGCAGGGCTCTAGCTATAGTGACGGATTTGCTAACCACTAGTCTCTGTTTATGAGATATAATGTGCTAAATGTCCCGCAAGGTCGCGATCTACATGCCACAAGCTATGGTCTCTTGGAGAGGACCTTTATTTCATTGTATGTCCATTGTGAATCAACTAGCAATCACGTGACGTCCCCATTCTTCTGGTTAGCACTGCAGTAGCTATCACGTGTGTAATTGACTCATCCTGAATGGGGATGAAAGTGATTTAGTCCTATTGTGGCTGTCTAGCTTCAATTACTTCTGTGAGTTGGGCTCAGCTGACTTGATACAGGAAGTGTAGGTTATATGAGTCAAATCTACAGTATCTCCCTATCCGCCACTCAGGATGCTGCCAAATAGCTGAGTGGGTCCACTTAGTGCTCGATCATGTAGCTGATTGGTCTGGTGCAAATCTTTGCAACGATACTCTTCCGACCACCTCGTGGTTCATAAAACCACGAATTCCCTAAATTCTCTCTATGCAGATATTGTCCGAGAATCACTAGCTGCTGTTAAAACTCGCTAATCTTGTGGTAAACATGTCGGAACTTTTCAGACATGGGCTTAAGATGCTAATCTTCACGCTGAATCCATCCATCTTGACGACGTCCTGTGATAATGGAACACACCACCATATAGCACATAAGGGAAAACTATGATGTTATACTACACATACCGTTTGCGTAAATCATAATCGTCCAAGAAGTTTACAATAGCTTCCTTAGACCAATGGAATTGCAGGAGTATGAATTAAATGAGAGATATTCAACACTAGAAAATCTGCATGTATCTTGTAGTGTTCACTTATTGTGTTTCAGGACAAACAATAGCACTCAGATAATTTGAGAAGTTGTAATCTGGCTTAACGTATTATTTTATTGTGACGATGTGAAAAAAACAACTTGTGGACGCTATCCCAGTCTTTTGTTTATATGACGAACTCTGCGCGTAACGGGAGCTTATTTCTTTTGTCATCCGCCTTCTGTTGTTCTTCGTAATGAACAGAAAAGGTTATGAAAGGCTTCTCCAGTTCTGGAAATGATTGCATTTTAAAGAAAGTACGACTCGATAAGCTACGCCTTGTGAATGTATGCCATATTCTACTGAGGTGTGCAAATTAGCAGACTCGATGGCAGTTCTCCAATATTTACTTCGTGCGTTTTGGGACTAAATACAGAGTCACCTCCGTAGCGTAGCGGTCAGCATGGTTAGCTGCCTCTCCGGAGGTCCTGGGTTCGATTCCCGGGTCTGCCACGAAATTCAAAAAGTGGTATGAGGACTGGAACGGGGTCAACCCAGCCTCGGGTGACCCAAATGAGTAGAGGAGGTTCGATTGCTACTTCAGCCGTCCTCGAAGTGGTTTTCCGTGGTTTACCACTTCGTCTTCGGGCAAATGCTGGGATGGTACTTACTGTAAGGCCATGGCCGTCTCCTTCCCTCTTCCTTGCCTATCCATCCCAATGTTCCCTTCCCTTCCCATCCCTCATGAGGCCCCTGTTCGCTTTGCAGGTGAGGCTGCCTGGGCGAAGTGCTGATCACACCTCCCAAGTTGTATCCACTCCGACCAAGTGTTCCCAGCTCTAGGACACTGCCCGTAGAGGCGGTAGGGGTGAGTTCCCTCGCTGAGTCCGTGGGAACCACCAACCTGGAGGGTAAAATTGACTTTAAAACAATAAAACATTTTACACCAAAACATAGAGAAAATCCTAAAGCTTTGTTCAGCTATGTAGTAGGTCTCGATGTAAGCTGCGCCTGTGGCACGACATACATCCTAGCGATAGTCCACCTCCGTCCAGGTCCGCCGAATGATGACAGGAGTCACGGTTGCTATCGCATCGGTGATGCGTGCCACAGGCGGAGCTCATATCGAGACCTACTAAATACAGTGAAACTTGGATAATTCGAACCTCAAGGGACCAGTAAAAAAATTCGAATTATCCAAAAATTCGAATTATGAAAGTTCTTTGAAAAGGGTAGAGAAAATATTCAAATTCTAATTTTCCGGTTCCCTCAACCTTTTTCGGCCTTTGCCAGTCTCATTTTCATAACCGGGAATTTTGTCTTTATTTTTTAGGTATGTTGACAACGTGTTTGGAAGAATCCCGAAAGCCTTTGCAATTTTCTTCTTCATTCCCTTTTCCACTTTTTTAATCTCCGCTATTTTCTGCGCCAAAGTCAAAAGTTTTGTATGGAACCCGAGGCTTTGATGACGACATCTTAGTTCTGTACAAACACTTTAAAACACAGGCAAAACCAAACTTCTAAACAATAACCACAAGTCTTATCAGACCACTCAGCACGCACTACCAGACGACACTGTTATGAGTTATGAGATGTGGAGCGTTGCAAAATAATGGCAGGGGAAGGGGTTGGGCATTGACCTTGGAAGGAGCGTCGCAGGCGTGTTGTTAGTCATGCAGGCAAAACCATCGACTAGGGGCCGAATGCCAATGATGCATCGTTTTTCAGGAATTTCTGACCCAACTGTTTAGCTTCCTATCGGCTTTTTACACGTAAAAACTTCCAATTATCCAAATTATAATTCGAATTAACCACGATTTTTTAGCATTGATTGTATATAAAATGCTAGGGACCAAGAGAAAATATCGAATTAAAGAAGATTTCGAATTATAGAAGTTCGAATTAGCCACGTTCCACTGTAGCTAAACAAAACTTTGATTTTATCTATCTTTTGCTGTAGAAATAATTAAATTACCTTTATTAAAGCCTGAGCTATTACAAATAAAAAGTAAGGCCAACTTTTTCGATGACACTGTAAAGTAGAAAAGTTTGCAAGGCGCAGAAATTATTTCAAAAGTCCAATCAATAGTGTTAATAACATTTTTTTAAGAGTCAGACAATAAACGAATTTTTTACAGATTTCACCAAACGAGAAGCCTTGTTAATGCAGAATGCCACACGCTTAGTTTTGATTATTCTAGTTTTCGTGTGAATTTAGAACAAAGGGATTGGACGTATTTTATTACTGATTGTCCACTCTTGAACTATTCAAAGATTCTTGGTCAATGGATTGAAATCACCCGATATAGAGGGAAGAATACAAAGCCAACCAAAAAGAGAAACAAAATGTTCAGTAAAGAACATATAGCCTACTTTCTCCTAAATGCATGGGTGTTGTTATAACTCTGTGTCCTTTTCAAGGAGTATAATTGAATGTTGGTTGCAGTAGCTTGTTGAAATACAACGTGCTATACGGATATTAAACGTTAATATGAGGTGCCCTTTGCTAGTGCTACCTCTGTAAAAAAATGCATTCAATTAGGTTTCACCGTGTTTGAATTGACATCGGAAATCTATTTGCACACATACATGGCCGCTATCTGCAAACTATTGGGCTGATGACCGTGTAGTTTAGTAAACAGACGCTCGCCATATGAATATATGTTGTTGCAAAATTCGGTAGGGATCGAATGATTAGATTAGTCGCAATTTGATTTAAGCTTTGAACATTTGGGTGGCCGCCATTACTTTCCGCCAAAATGGCAGCGATATAATACATGACACTGAGATGCTCTTTGCTAGTGCTACCTCTGTACCAAATTTTGTTCAATTCGGTTTCACCGTGTTTGAATAGATAGGGGGAATCGATTTGCCCACATACATGGCCGCCATCCGCAAAGTATGGGGTTGATGACCTTGTAAATTGTTCAAAATATTCTCCACATATAAAAGTATAACGTTGCAAAATTTGGTAGAGATCAGATGATTAGGTTCGTCGTAATTTGATTCAAGCGTTTAACATTTGGGTGGCCGCCATTACGTTTTCGTCAAGATGGCGGCGATATAAAACATGACACTGGAGTGCCCTTTGCTAGTGCTACCTATGTACCAAATTTCGTTGAATTCGGTTTCACCGTGTTTGAATTGATTGGCCTAGATTTTTTCTCTGATTAAACCATCGAATGACAGCTTTGTAATCAGGTGCAGTTTGTCGGGCGGTGCAGTCATAGGCGCGCGCGCCCCAGACGACCTTGGCTACTGCGCATCTAGTGTGCGCATAGCAAGGTCACGTCCCCTCCAAAACAAAACTTACTTTAACCAGCTGGCGATCAGTGAAATAATTACACGTTTAACATAAAGGGTTTCGGTGCTATAATTTTTTGAAATGTTGGCATTATTTTTTGATGGTCCTGTATTTGTGTAGGATATTTTAACCACCTAAGATAATTGGACTTGCGTAATACATGATAACTAAGGCCCGGAAGTTCATGCATTATTGATGATGATGATGATGATGATAATTGTTGTTTTAAGGGGCCTAACATCTGGGTTATCGGCCCCTAATGGTTTGGGTGATAGTGAAAGATGAGATGAGAATGGAAACTATAACTAATACTAACTACAGACTTACATACTAGAAGAAGAAATGGTAAACAAATAAAGGATAACGCAAATAAAGGACAGGAAGAAAAGAAGTGCCCTCAACCCTCGAAGAATAAGGATTGAGGGACTAGGAACGAAGGAGAGCCATGAAAGGCAGATAGGAGAGGGAAAGAGGAGAGGGCCCGCCCTAAGGTCAGAGGAATAACCGGGAAAAACGGACCCAGCTCAGGAATCCCTCGGGGTCGCCAACTCCCAAACTCACCAGCCGTTAGCCCTTGAGGGTGTAGCACTATCCAGGGTGCGCCAGAAGTGGTGGGGGTACATACACCCTGCCTCCTTGAGGGCTTTGTGCAGAAGGCAGGAGATAACATGATAAGAGAAAGAAGGCTGACCCTTCGAAGAATGAGGGTATCAGGAAAGATGAGACAACGGCCAATTAAGGCGGAAAAGTGAAAGACTCGCTAGGCCTCGGATACCCTAATACCGTCGGGGTCGGAAGAGTACAAGCGTTGACCGAGAGAGGTCGACAGAAAATAAGACGGAGAGGAGTCCGGCACAAGTAAGTGGAACCAATGCCAGACTCAGCTGGGGCCCCGTGGTCGCCAACCCACGTCTCACTAGATGTGAGCCCCTGGGGGGGGGGGGTCATGCATTATTAAAGGAATAAATATGCACGCAACAATGCACTAATTATTGGTCAAATTAATATGCTTCACGAATCAAAAAAATATGCACTGTGAAATAACTACGGCAATTACGATCACTCCGTAATCTTTAAATAGCGTTTCTATTTTGGATATGAAGAAAATATGAACAGACGGACATACAACTACACCTTTCCTTAAAATATCTCAACAAAGAAACAGTTCTAAACAATAGGATATGTTATTTTATGGAACTTCAAATGATGTTGATCATCAATAATTATTTTATTATGTTAATTTTTAAGTATAACTGATTGTAATAGCCATTTAATTTTTTATGTTCGACCCTCACTATTATGTGTCAGATAACTGTATCATAATGATGGTCATTATAACACTGTTTTCCATTATGATACAGTTTCCCCAGCCAATCAGAGCTCGTTCATTGACCAATTAGGTAACGATAACTTCGCGCATGCGCTCAAAATCCAACATGTCGGACATAAACACAACATCGAACTATAATAAATTACCGACATGGAATACCCACCGTCCATATGTTCGCGTAAATAAACTGCCGAATATGAGACAAGAAATAGCACTGTACCTTAAAATCACCAACACTAATTTCTACACAGCGCATTGTCTTCAACTGACACCGGTGACAATATTACTGAGGGACGGCAGATGTAAACATATGGTTTGCATATGGCATTGCAAACACACAGAGCGCATGCGTCGGTCGTTCAAAGCTCTTGAAAGGCAGAGATGTAACACCCAACGCTCGCTCTGCGATCACAAAATTCCAGTAGCTGACTCTCAACAGATATTTATGAATATTTATGTTAAAACATATAATAAAGTTATAATTATCGTCGAACATAAACAGTCGTATGCAACTCGCCTATAATGGTAATTAAGACACTCGTATGGAAATTATAAAACTCGCATACGCTCGTTTTATAAAAAATACTCGTGTCTTAATTATAGCCATTATAGGCTCGTTGCATAATGTACTATTAAAGTGAAAATAATTTTACAATATTTACACAGGGAATGCTGAATAAACATAATTGTAATTAACTTGCTAAAAAGTACTGAAACGCACTAGGTAATAACATAATTGCAATATTATTCTATGATTGACTGTCAACAACAACAACAAAAAGTCAACCCCTGGCACTATACAGCCCATGACGGGCTAAGGCGGACCAAGCGACCGCTGCCCAGCCATTCGGCCTGCAGATATTGGGGTGACGCGTGATCAGCGCGTCGGGTCCCCTTGGCCGTTAATCTCGGTTTTCGTGATCGGGGCGCTGTCTCACTCAATTGTCCTCACGAGGCTAAGTGCACCCCGTTCCAACCCTCACGTCAGTTTTAAAATCCCTGACGGAGCCGGGTATCGAACCCGGGGCCTCCGGGTGAGAGGCAGGTGCGCTACCCCAACACCACGGGGCCGGCTATGATTGACTGTCGGAGTCCGAATCGAAATATACGACTTTAAGAACATTAAGTAACAAAACGCGCTTCAAAACAACGTGGAATTAGAATATACGCCCTTCTCCAGCAGATATACTGGTATGCACTTAAACAGATAAAGGAGAAAAATATGATTCATTGTGCTAAAATAATAAAAAAAATGCATTAATATGCAAAAATATGATTTTTCATGAACTTCCGGGCCTTACTGATAACACATTATTATTATTATTATTATTATTATTATTATTATTATTATCATTATCAGTATTCGTATGGCAGTACATCACTTTACAGGGACGTGGTGGCGCAGCGGTTGAGCTGTTGGCCTTTCACCAAGGTGGACTGGGTTCGATTCCCGGTCAATGCATGTGAGATTTTCAAATTGAAATGCCATGTCATGTGGTTCAGATTCCACGTAAAAAGGAGGTCCCGTGGCTCATGATCGCATGATTAACGGTCACGTAAAACTAAAAGCTTCCTTCCTTCCATCACTTTACAATACAATGAACAAAGGTCTAATATGTACAATGATACAAATGATACATAATGATTCACAAACATTTACAAGGTTAAAGACATATTGTTGATGTAGTCTATCGCCTCTGGGGTAACATCCAGGAAGTCTGAGAGGAGCTCAGAGGACACTCTTTAACTATTGTTTAACTTGTATATAGCTGGCATTCCTGATACACAATCGAGAAAGTTTGGTTATGCTGATGACTGGACATTCGCTACTCAGTACAAATACATGGAGAGCACTGAAGAAGCATTGACCGTGATAACATAGATTCAAGTATTTGCCTGGACCAAGTCACAATAATTATTAACTGCGCAAAATGTTTTGTCGATCCGTCTCGAAGTGACAACAGGAAACAGTTAAGGAAGGTATGATGTCCAATCATTTCCACTTGAGTACCACATACTGATGATCAAACCGGAATGGAGTGGTTGCACTTCATTATATAGAGAGGAAGTCCAATTTGGGGCAGGGTTTTGCTACCTTCCTGTTCTCGACAAAACCTGGCGTTCGCTCTCCTTCTCTCTCGGTTAATTAAGCAAAAAATAGGATCGGTTGTCGATTGCGGCCGTGGGGTGGTGCATCGTGATGTAATAAAGACGAGGCTTCAAACATCCTGCGTGCAAGCGAGGAAGAATGTTTGATAAACTTCATCAGACATCTGAAATAAATTAATTTTGCCAATATTGGAAAAATGAGCGGTGAGCAATTTTGTTAAATGTAATTTCCTGTCCAAATTTAGCCTCATTGAAAGAATTCTTGATGGTTAATTATGTGGAAATATAATTTTAGTGAATTCAAATACTTAAAGTGAAATTCTATACTAACAAAGCTGTGGTTTTGGAACATCTTTCACAATATTATTGGACCCCGTGGCATAGCCGTGCTCGTTAAAACCTCCTTTCCTTGCTCCTTCCTACCTTCCTTCCTCCCTTACTTATTTCCTCCCTCCCTTTCGCCATACCTTCCTTCCTCCCTTACTTATTTCCTCCCTCCCTTCCTTCGCCCCTCTCTTCCTCCCTCCCTCTCTCCCTTCCTTCCTCCCTCTCTCTCTTCCTTCCTTCCTTCCTCCCTCTCTCACTACCTTCCTTCCTCCCTTACTTATTTCCTCCCTCCCTTCCTTCGCCCCTCTCTTCCTCCCACCCTCTCTCACTTCCCTCCTCCCTCTCTCTCACCCTTCCTTCCTCCCTCCCTCTCTCCCTACCTTCCTTCCTCCCTTACTTATTTCCTCCCTCCCTTCCTTCGCCCCTCTTTTCCTCCCACCCTCTCTCCGTACCTTCCACCCTCCCTTACTTATTTCCTCCCTCCCTTCCTTCGCCCCTCTCTTCCTCCCTCCCTCTCCCTCTTCCTTCCTCCCTTGCTTCATCTGTTTTATCATTTCAAATGATCTTGTCGACTTCATCGTTATGTATAAGTCTACCGTTATGCGTCACGGTTACGGCGTGTATGACGTCATCATGTTGTTCAGTGCTTATGCACCGAGTCTGAGTTTACTCCTGGGTCTGGCGTTATGCGAACGGAGACGGCGAGTGCATGACGTCATGCAGCCCCGCGTGGGAAGCCGAAGTTGAAGGGTAATGGAGTCTGTTGAGTCTGAGTTTACTCCTGGGGTCTGGCGTTATGTGATACGGAGACGGCGAGTGCGTGACGTCATGCAGCAGAGTGCAAAGAGTCCTGGGGCTTCGAGCGAAGTGAGAAGCCCTCCTGAGCCTTTCTAACATGTGTAGCATTTGTAGCATGCGTCATTTGAAATGATATAAAGTCTAGTCTCTCAGACTGACTGTATCTTTTTGTATCCAAGTATTCCCAACTTTCGTTGGTCCGATTATTTTCATTATTCTTCTTTCTCCGTTAGGGTCTTCTGAGGACCACGAACCAATTTCAATGTTTTGTCCTCGGTTGTTCTTTCTTCTTCCTCAAGTGCTCCTTCATCTTTTCGCTGTGTGTCTTCTTTCTCTCTTCCGACCATTTTGAGCCTGTTTTCTTATATCGCCTTCCTTGAAGTCCTTCCATTCCCAATACCTTGTTTTTTTGAAAATTTCTTTCTCTAGTGCATCTTATTCTCTTACATTGTTTTTTCTAAATCTTTCTTTACTTCTTGAAACCAGGCTGTTGTTGATTTCTTTTTCCAAAGATATTTAAAAATCTGTTTGGTTTACCTGCTATCATTTATTCTGTATATAAATGTCCGAAAAATAACAATCGCCTCTTCTTTATTGTCTCCGTTATGTTTTAAAATTTCCGATATATTTCTTCGTTACTTCTTAATTTCCAAAACTCTGTTGTAGTTCTTAATGGACCGAGAATTTTGCGTATAATTTTTCTTTCTGATACTTCTAATTTATCCAATTTATAATTTAGTATTAGACATTCGCTGGCATATAAGCATTCTGGTTTAATTACTGTTCTATAGTGCTGTATTTTTAATTTCTTAGATAAACATTTTTTATTATAGATATTCCTGGTTATACTAATATATTATTATATTATTATTATTATTGTCATTATTATTATCAGAAGTCGAACCCGTTCCATCTTGGTGAGAGTTAGCCTAAGCATTTTGAGCGTTTCATCATCACGCCCCTCTAAGCAATGTAACAACAGCAACATGGTAAGCATGTGTTATTGGAAGTTACAGTATGTTGAACCGTTTATCATTAGGTAAGGTATGCGCTTCGGAGAGCTTTAGTGGTGGAATGAAGTGGACTAGCACCTCCTCTGTTGGCCAGTGACAGCTAAGTGGAGCCCTTGAAACAGGAATGTGAAGTGTGTACAGTACAGTAGGTTGGTATCGGGAGTTCTGATTTCGAAGGGTGGTACCCCTGCTAGCGTTACCGTGGAGACGGGAGGAAATTGATCCAGTGGTGTGCGGCGGCGTCCGCTCTGCCTGCTTCCACCATGACCTTGTTACTGCACGCCCTCTGCCCCACCCCCTCTCCCTTCTCTTCTCTAATCTTAATTATTGTTACAACATGTATATTGACAGCCCGTAACCATGGAAACGTCTTAAGAAAAAAGAACAAAAAAATGTATACTGTATATTGTGAAGGTTTGCGTGGTGTGGCAAATTCTGGGGATTGATATAGTCAAGAGCAAAAACAGTTACTATTTTAGGAAATTGCCGCATTGATACGACATCATCTTCGACATTTATACAATACTAGCATTACCCGTCGTGACTTGGCCCGCGAATATTCTAGTTGTAAAGAGTACAATTAGCAAAATCTCAATCAGGAATGCTATGACTGATTTATCCTTGGTATGAATAATCAGACTTTATCAATTCAGTTAGGGGTTTGTCATTCCTTCATAGGTATATCAGAGCGAAGTTAGTTTTCTGGGAATATCACAGACACTGATAATTTAAGGGCCTTTAAATGTGGTTTTTGGAGACCCTTTATAGTCGGGTGAAAAAGACCTTTCGTACTACACTCACACGTGAAAATTGCGTGAAAAAATTCTAGAGTGCCCCTTGACCCCCTTAAGCGCGTTATACTGTATGTATTGATGAATTTTACAGCTTAATTTGGTTCCGTGATAACCTTATAACCGTCTGGAAACTTTCACAGTAATGTAATAATTGGAATTGCATTGCGTCTTACAGAAATAGATGGACCTGTGAGATTCTGTTACCATGGTTACCGTGTTGCATTCTTTCATTATTTCATTGTAAATATACATGTTTTATGGTATTTATTTAATTGTGAGGCATTTAAAGAGTAAGTGAGTGCGTTTCGCTTACGCATTGGGTTATGCTGAACTTGTAGGTACCCCATATGTGTAGGTTGGTGTTAATGGGACCTTATTTTCGGTACAAAGCTGGAATGGGACCTTAGCTGAATAATATAGGGGGAGGGGTTAAAATAAAAATAAAATGGTTATCCTTACAAATAATTTGATAGCATAAAGTTTCTAAATTCATTCATATTCTAAGGGCTAATGCCTTGTCGATGCAACCACACTCTTTTGTCGTTGGCGGTTCGTTTCAGTTCCATGAAATTGTCACATCCCATTCTATTCTTGATGTCTTCCAAGTACTTCGTCCTCGGCCGTCCTCTTCCTTTCTTTCCCAGCTTTTCCTGTCAAGAATGTTAACGATGAAAGTGTTGTGTCTGATGACATGTCCAATAAATTTTATTTTCCTCTTTCCCATATCCTTCATTAATCTTCTCTCTTCTTTGACTTCCCTTAAGTCTTCCAGGTTGGTTTTTCTTTCCATCCAGCTCGTTCTTGTCATTTTCCACCATATCCACATTTCAGCAGCTTCAAGTCGATTCTTTTCCAATTTACCCAGAGTCCAACTTTCGCTTCCTTAGAGCAGTGTACTCCATACAAATGATTTTGCAAAGGATTTTATTACATCTATATTCATATTTTTGCTGGATAAAATGTTTTTCTTAGTCATAAATGCCTGTTTTGCCAATGCAATCCTTCTCTTCACTTCCATTAAGCATCTATTGTCTTCCGTGATTATACTAGCGAGATAACAAACTTGTTTTACTTGTTCAATTCTCAAGTCATCAATTTTTATATTGGTTTTAATTTCTTCCATATTTTTCCGAACTAACAATACTTTCGTTATCCGTTTGTTCACTTTTAATTTCCATAGTTTAAATGTGTCTGATAGGAATTGCAGCATTTTATTCATTTCTTTTTCGGAGTCTGAAACTATTACGATGTCATCAGCAAATCTGATACATGTATCCTTTCACCATTTGTTTTTATTCGCTTTGTCTTCTCCATCATGATCTGAATAGCTTCTTCAATGAACAAATTAAATAAATACGGTGATAGGGGACATCCTTGTCTAACTCCTTTTCTGAACCTGGCTTCTTCCTCTACCTTATTGATGTAATTTTCAAAAATACTTTGGATATGCTGTTTCAACTTCACAACCATCCAGCACGGCTCCATTAACCAGTTTGTAAACTGCTTATCCAGAGTGTTTTTGGAAATCAGCCTATATTTAAATATTTAGAACCTTAAATCAAATTATTTGTAAAGATATCCTTATTATTTTATTTTAATATTGTTTTTTGTACGCTGCAGAGATCCTCTTGGCGAACAAGAAAGGCACCATGGATGATCTGGAGAAGGCCGAAACACGAATTTTCAGAAATAATCATGGGGTGAGATTGCTCCCAGATAAAATATAATGATCGTGTGGCCTCCGGAGAGGCCGAGTGCAGGGCTTTCTAGTTTACGCCCGTGGGCGACCTGCACATCGTAATGAGGATAATAATAATAATAATAATATCGTATGGCCTCGGGTGCTGGGTGTAAGCTTTGTTATTTGACGCCCAAAGGGCAGCTTGCATGTCGAATGTTGTCGTTCCTTGGAGTGCTATGAGAGTCAAAGAGGGTAGATATCTAAGCTCCTTGACACTATAGCACTTTCTAGTAGAGAATGGAGGAACTTTTTGTGTTGGCGGGAAATTCCGAGATTAATTTAGCCATTATGAACATGACCTACTGAATTCAAATGGGTTCTTTAACATGCCAACAACGTATCCCACCATAATAAAGTTCATCATCTTGACTTAGATATTTTCAGTATGTATGAAAACCAGTTTGCAGCGTCCTGTGATAAACTGCAAGATGTCTTGTAATATATTGTAGTCCTACTGTATTCAGCCCAATTCCTTCTCATACCTAACCCTTCTCCTTCTTCTTCTTCTTCTTCTTCTTCTTCGTCTTCTTCTTCTTGTTTATAACGTGTATCTCTATCTATATCTTCTTTTTACGTATCTTTTGTATTTCTATTTATATATTGTTGTATATTATCTAATTCTAGTAGTGACCAATGTAATTGGGGCTTCCTGTAATGTTCACAACATAAATAAATAAATAAATAAATAAATGGCATGCGTGTCGTGATTTTTGTCGCCTTTCAAAAATTACTTACTATGGCCAAGAGCGAACCTGCAAGCTTGGAGTTGGTACCCCGACACGATAACCACTCACCCACCGTGGAAAGCATAATGAGGATGAAGTGATGATGAAGACGTCACATACACCCCGTGCCCGAGCCACGGGAATTAACCCCAGGAGATTAAAATTCCTGATGGCTCGGCCGGGAATCGAACGCTGGACACTACGGGCCAAAGCCTAGGGCGCTACCCGTGGCGCTACCCATTTAGCCACGGAGCCGGACTGCGCCCAGATGGAACCTACCGACTGAAAACAAACTCCGAACTGTATCAATGGTTAGAAACGGCCAATACCAGCATGTGACGTAGGCGGCTGAAGTTCAACGGACACCTTCTACATATGGACAACAACAGACTTACCAAGCGGATCTTCTCCTTGATTAATCCTAGAATTATTCAATTGATGCTTAATACTAGACTAATAATACGTTAAATTAACGTACATTACGAACTTTGTGCTAAGGCACCAATTACTTAAATGGTTGTAAATAATAGCCTATATATTTCGTAAGTAACACTATTTATATACACTGAATCCTCTGTGGTCTTTGAAGTTTAATGCGCTAAGTTCCATCTTAAATACAACAAATACAGAAGTCGTTTACATTGACGTAAATAGCAGTACGTAGTCTCTCTGGCCTCCTATACTGTCTCTGGTTTTTATGAGGTTGTTTTTATAATCCCTCTGAAGTGATGTAACATATCTTCATCAATTTCCCCACCTCTTTGTTATTGCCATGGAGAAACCAATATGTTGTTAAATTCAAGGATAGATTTCTTTTCCCCATGATTATGCCTCTAGAACAGATTGGCATTAATAACCAAAGCATTGACATCAACAACATAGACCAGTAGAAGCACTGCTGGAAGATGGTAGTGTGGGGTCAGATACAGAGGGAATTCTAAGCAGTTAAATTATTCACACACTTAAATTTTATGAATATTAGTATTGTAGGGTTAAAAGCTACAAGACTGGAAACCTGTGGCTCAGTGAAGTCCAAAAAGACTTGTATTCCACTGGGAGTTCTGACCTTGATGTCCAACATCGCTCCACATTTGGTGATATGATTAACTCTTGGTTCCCAACACTCAAAGTGCCTGTGTAGGAAACCCCTCTCGCAGGAGAGAAAGGAAACATTGTCGGGCTCAAGGGATATTGGGAACGAAAGGGAGCCTCGAAGAACTAGTCATAAGTGCTCCTTAGTGGGCTTAAATCAATAATAACAATAATAATAATAATAATAATAATAAATAGATTAAGGCTTTCACGGCACGGATTACTAATAAAATTATCCATGTTTTTGGGCTATTGCCGTGTGGAAATTAAAATTAAATACCATACGTTTCGAAGGAACCTTGTCTCCTTTTTCAACTTGTTAGTTTTTCAATGCTGAATTTTTGTTTTTCTGTATTTTTTTGTTTATATTATATATATATATATATATATTTTAATATTTTGTTTTATTAATTTTCGGTCTCTTCAAATTTAGGTGTCCACCTCTAAATTTTAAATTCCATTCTAAATGTGTATACTTTAATCTGTGTTAAGAGGGGCAGATGACCTCGTTGTTCCGCCCCTTAAAACAACAATAACTAACTAACTAACTAACTAACGTAACCAAACATGCAGGATATTCAAGATGTTTAAGGATTGAGGGTACCATATTACGAAAACTGAGCCTGATAGACGAAAACGGATTTAATTTTGGAATTCAGCACCAACGACTTAGCTAAGAACACAATTCATCTTCTTTTTAACAGAAATGCTGTTGACCGTGTAACCCGTTTTATCATTTTAAATGATCTTGTCGACTTCGTCGTTACGCTGGGGTCTGGCGTTACGTTACGGTGACGGGACGAAATGTGCCCAGATGCACTGAGGTGTGTGACGTCAAAGTACCGCTTGGTGCATATGTGTTACCCGACAATCTCTACTTCGTTAGTATAAGACAAAAATCCCCGATTCTTGGATGTTACGGGTAATCTCGAGAACCACTGGATGGATTTTGATGCGGTTTTCACCATTTTGTAAAGGATATCTAGAGGAAAGATTCTATAGAAAATAATTTATGTATGATCAAAGGAAGCCAAGCAGTAACACTTTCAGTGAAAAAGTCGAAAACAAACTTGGCGTCCGTGCGCTACATAAACTTACGCTGGGCAAACCGTTAAAAATATCAATATACTATGAGCGTAAGAATTGGTCAGCATGGAAAGTTCTACAAAAAAGTCCGCGGTAGCATATCTCTATCTTCAATGCATCTCCCACTATAAGTGATTTTAGACTGGATAGAAGGGGCACGACCCCGCGCGCTCTGGTGAGCGTGCGCAATCCCGCACGCTTAACCTTGCTTTGCCCTTGGTTTGCACTTGCCGTTCGCGAGTAATTTGAAACAAGATAAGCAAGATAAGTATTATGCAGCTAATTTTCTAACATGTCAAGAGTCTTTGGCTTCGAGCGAAACGAGAAGCCTTCAGCCTTTCTAGAATTTTTCAGCATTTGTAGCATTTAAAATGATACAAAGTCTAGTCTTTCAGACTGACTGTCACTTTTTTACTATGGTATCTGTAGTAGAAGGCCTATGTGTAATTGTATTTTAGGGCTTAGAATTAAGTTGGTACTCCTGGGCTTGAAACATGGATGAAAGAATCCAGAGGAGTTTCCCAGAGCTCGTTTTAGTGAAGCCAAGTGCCGAGTCAAAAGTGGGCGTAAACTCTGACGTAGGTTGTATTTGGTGTTTTGTGACTTGTATGCAGCAGAGCATTGTGCATGGTTATTTCGGAGTTTTTAAAATAATATCGTGTAGTGCAAATGGTTGCATGAATTGACAAACCTAAAACAACATACCATGAAGCATAAAAACATAGTAGGCCTATTGTTTACCATACTTGAAAGTTACAATATCAATTGAAGCTGAACCGTTGCAAGTTTCATCCATGCAATTCTGTTGCAGGTTGAGCATTTTATCTGTTATAATGCTCGACAAAAGTTTGGACCACTGCCATTATTTGTATGCTGACGCTGCCATACAGGAGTGGGACTCTTAACCCCAAGATAAACTTGAAGGTCTCATTCAGAGTATGCCTCCTCCATGTGCGGGGAGGACTACTAAAGACGGATACTGATCATTAGGGCTCGGATTCGAGCATATTTGCATATTTTTTTTCCTGAATAGTACACATAAAGAAGCCTTTCGGTGGTATTTTCACCTCTCTGGGACCAAGAGAATTGAAATGTATCGAGCATATAAATGCATAAAACCGCGGTTTTCAGAATAGAAGCATATAAATGCACATTCTTGTGGTTTTCGTGTAAATAGTTTGTTTTTCTTCGAATTACCCCCCTCCCCCTTCCCCCCTCCGAATTCGGGCCCTGACCATCCTTAAGGTTCGAAAACAGAAATAATTATTGAAAAGCCTATCTGGTGCGAATAATAGAACCGCAGGTTTCTAATCTTTAGTGAGGTCGTTCTCGTCATTGAAACTTTTATTGACTGATTTAAGAATATAATTCAAAACTGAAAACATAGAAAAAATTCTTGTTGTACTGACCAATGAAAATCTACTTCATTGACTCGCCTAATTCAGAATATTTTGTAAATGAACTTCTAAACTGTAACCTTTATTCGAAAACTTCTCTTATAGTACTTGAAAAACTTGAATGCGAGTATATCCCAGTGTATCATACATACAATTAGAAAATAAAGCTCGTATATAAAGGTATCTTATTGGTTTATCGTTTCACTTTCCTTTCTATAGTTTTTAACGGTGTTTTTTGAGCATATTCTGCATATTTAACCGCATATAATGGTTTTTCGGGCATATCTATCGAGCATAAAACACATGGTTTTCGAACATATCTGGAGATTTTATCGAGCATATCGATCCGAGCCCTACTGATCATCATGAGATACAGATTTTCAATGTTTTTAATTTCAAAATGGACACCAAGAAGCGAGTTCGCTTTGTTTTTGTACCGTTTCATTGTTATCTAACCATGATTGTTATTGTTTTCAGAAGGACTGTGTTAATAAGTTATTGTATAAACCTCAATGGGATTACTAGAAGAAGTCATTGTAGTAAAATATATACAGTTTATTCCAAATTTTTGTTGAGCAGTGTACAGGGTGCCAGGGAAAGTTCTCCGCAGTGCTCACTTTCTGCTGCAAGAGCAGTTACGTTGGCAGCACGGTTGCCGCTTGTATCAAAACAAATAAACAGTAAACGTTGTACTACCCTACCAGCAAATTGTTAGCAGGGGCGGAAATCGGAACTAATGCGCTCCGCCCAGCCACACGCCTGCGATAGACGTCCAGTCGTCGCCAGCGAAACCTCATCGCATGACGAGTGTGTGCATGATTCGTGCTGGGTCGTGCGCTGTGCGGTGTGTTCTCATTGTATGACGGTACATGCATTCCCCTCTTGCCCCGCAACCTCTAGCTGCAGCCATAACGAAGCGAGATGACGTAATGTATACACTACAGGCCCACTCTACGTCTAGCGGTAACAATTCCCTGGTAGAATAGTACTCACCACAGCCTTTCATAACAGATGGAGGAAGTGTTGGAAGACAGACTTCCACACGTCTACACATATTGTCGAAGACTTTCTTGAGCTAATTTGCGTGTTTATTTTCTTGGACTAAGCAGCATTATATCAGAGATTTCATCAGGTTTCTCATCTGTTAAAAGCGTACTGCAGGCCGGCCTGTTTCCTGTACATCCTGAACTGAGCCGGTCACATGAAATTTACTTAACAAGTCCTAAACGGTATCCCGATTTGGACACTTTGAATTAGGAAACCGCACCTGCAATTTTAGTTTTATATTTTCTATAAACCGATTGCCTTCGCGAAAAACGTATTCCACCAAAAAAGCTCTCTCTTCAGTAGTAAGCATTACTGCCTGCATACTGTTGCACTCTTCCAATAATACTGCAATACACACTGACGATTACGTCACCCCCAAGCCCACACGTGTGGCCTTCACTGTACCGCTACACACCTTGCTGCCAACTTAACTGCTGATGCTACCCCTGGCAGCAGCACGTAGTCACTGCGGAGAACATTCCCTGGCGCCCTGTAGTTTAACGTCATTCGTCTTGTATATTTTATGTCATTAATATGTATCAAACATTTTATTCCAATTACTATAGTACATTATGCAACGAGCCTATAATGGCAATAATTAAGACACGAGTATGTTTATAAAACGAGCGTATGCGAGTTTTATTATTTCCATACGAGTGTCTTAATTACCTTTACAGGCGAGTTGCATACGACTGTTTATGTTCGACGATAATTATTATAACTATTTTATGTTCGAACATAAATATCTGTCGAGATTTCGCCAGTTTTATGTACTGAACAAAGCGCATGGGACGCATAGAATACCTTGTATTTCACCACGGCCTCCTCGATTACCCCCACGATGACACTAGGCCACGCAGTGAAATTTAAATTAGAAGGCCTTGGAACTCAGCGCCGGTGCGATGCTATCCTCACCCAATTGGTCAAACAACTGTTTCTTGAGCTCTGATTGGTGGGAGAAACTGTTTCATAA
The DNA here is from genome assembly GCA_946902985.2 of Meconema thalassinum. Lineage (NCBI taxonomy): Eukaryota > Metazoa > Arthropoda > Insecta > Orthoptera > Tettigoniidae > Meconema > Meconema thalassinum. Next base: position 389,305,759 of record OX336393.1, on the reverse strand, counting down.
TGAAAATAGTGTTATAATGACCATCATTATGATAGTTTTCTGACATATAATAGTCAGGGTCGAACATAAAATATATTGTATCAACATTTGGGGTTATGCATAGCCATTTATCGAACGCATTTCTTCTGTGAGCACGAGTGTTTTGAAATAACTTACGATATTTTATCTACCTTTGGTTTTCTGGAAAAGGAAAAAGTGCACGAGAGCAGTCAGAAGGGAACATCAAATTCCCACTAAAAATTCCAGATTATGCTCTCCCCACTTGAAACCAGATATGCTCATCCGACATCAGTAGATGCATGGGCAACTGACCGCGAGATCTCTCTCCTCATTTATTAAAAAACAAAACTCCTCTTCAAATCCCAAATTATCAAAACAACAAATCGGTCAATAATAATTACGGTACGGTACGTAATTAAGCAATACGAGGCTAATCGCCAAGTTTCTAGCCCACAAACAAGATATCGTAAGGTACCGGAAAGTGTAGACTATGCCGTATGTTTTGTGCAAATATGAGCCTTTTTCAAGTGTTCTAATGATTAATTAATATTTAGTTACCGCATTGTTGAATATTAAACAAGTAGTTCCGTGAAGAACTATACAGCCTATTTTCATATATCCTGCTCATGTTAATTGCCTCTATCAACATACAAAATTTCTGTTTAATTGCAGTAACAGATTCGTAGATATTGAGAACCGTCTAAATATTTCAGATTGTCGCCAGGTTGGATTTTTATTTTTGTACTATTTCATTCATATTATTGTGTACGTGTGGTATTCAAACTTCAATCGCATGATTAGAACACAAGAAGTAAAAACGAGATTTTAAAATTACGCACAGCAGCCATCTTGTTATTATGCAAACAATTGAAATAAATTAGATGCCAGTGGATCAACATTTGTATAAGCATTTAACGTGCAACGTTTCACGGCACTCGGATAGTTAATTCGCGAGAAACGACCATTTAAATATTTATACTTCGCGTCGCCGCCATGTTGGATTTGTGCTCATCAGGTTACTGAAGTCCTATAGGTGAACATATGTTCATAGTCTCTATGAACATAAAAAAAAAAAAACAGTTTGGTTGCTGTAAAAGATTCATAGATATTGAGAACCGTCTAAATATTTCGGATGGTCGCCATGTTGGATTGTTAAATGTATAGGCCATAGTGTTATGTACCATTCAAGGTCAATTATTGCCTAGGTTCATTATTCAAACTTTCATTTCGATCGCATGATTACGACACAAGAAATAAAAACTTAATTTTAAAATTTCGCACAACCGCCATCTTGAGGTTATGTAAACAATTGAGTTAAATTAGATGGCAGTGCATTACAATCTGCAAAATCATTTACTGTACCATATTTCACTGCGCTAAGAGAGTTAAATCACGAGAAAAGTCTATTATAATATTTCAAATTCGCTTGGTCGCCATGTTCGTTTTGTACTTTTCAGGTTTATGAAATATACATAGGTAAACTTGTATCAGTGCCCTTTATCACCGTACAAAATTGCAGGGTGATATCTGTAATAGTTTCGGAGATATAGAATGTCAGAGAAATATTTCGCACAGCCGCCATTTTGAGGTAATGTAAACAATTGAACTAAATTAGACTCCAGTGCATTACAATGTGTATAAACATTTGCTGTACCAAGTTCCATTACGTTTGGATAGTTAAATCGCGAGAAAAGTCTTTTTAAAAGTCTCAAATTCGCTTGACCGCCATGTTGGTTTTGTAGTCACCAGGTTTTTGAAAGTCTCATAGGTGAACTTTTAGTAGTGCCCTTTATTACCGTTCACAATTTCAAAGCGATATCGGTAATAGTTTCGGAGATATTGAATGCTAGTGAAATATTTTGCACAGCCGCCATGTTGGATTGGTGAGACGTAACAAAATTTGAAGGGCACGATCGAGGTCGCCGAGAATAGTGCTATGAACTTACCGAGTTTCATTGAAATCGCTCCAACCGTTTAGATTTTATTAGGGACACACACACACACACACCTCACACACACACACACACACGCACACACACACGGACAAAAGGTGATCTCATAAGCCTATTTTTTCAAAATTGAAAATAGGCTAAAATGTACGAAAAACGAGTGAAAATAGGCTATGTGCTAAAAATTTTGCCTAAAAACTGATGAATGCCAGAACACCATTAAGAACTTAAAATCAATTTGGTGTTTCTCCTTTGGCAAAACTTCCACCCTCCGACACCTGTATTCAATTTAATCAGTGTTTAATCGTATTATTACGTTTTGTATTATGCCGGAATTTTGCCCCGATGGGGATTTTTAACGTGCCAGTAAATCTACTGACCCGGCTCCGTCGCATTTGCGCACCCTCAAATGCCAGCCTACTACGCAGGATGCGAGCCTACAACCTTGGGCTCAGTAGGCAATAACGTTACTCCTGAGCCACGCAGCCAGTTGTACCAGTAGTTTGGTAGCGTAATTTGTTACATATTTCCTTTCGGAGATATTGTTTTCATTAGAGAAGGGAGATGTTGAGTGCGAGAATTGTAACTGTTCAGGCGCGGATTCAAGGGGGGGGGGGGGGGGTCACGGGGGTCATGACCCCCCCAAACGGAGACCAACTTTTTTTGCAAACTCAAAAAACGAAAACACAATTACCAGACAAATAAAACTTAACGAATTTTAACTGAAAAACAGTTTTTTTTTTCATTTTATTCAGTACTGAATTATCTTTATTGGAATTATTATGTTCTGTTACAACTGTACATATTTACAACTTCTAACCTCTTGTATAAAAACTATTAGTTATACAACAAAATCAACTCATCTATTTTGTTTAGCAAACTTTGTGATTACCTAATCGATGTTTATAGTGATGTCACGATGAATGTGCAGTAATGCACGGATAGGAAACTGGGGCTTTTTTCGCACCAAAAATTTTTGCCGACGTCCAAACTGCAAGCTTGGTTGGCAATTTAAGCTCTGACTTTCTCCCTTTGTCGGTACCAACTCGACTTGCCGAAACTGTTACGTACCTTGATCCTTTTCTCGAAGCTCGATGTAAAAGTCGCAAAACACGCCGTTGCAATTTGTACGAATAATTTTGGTGCGCTAAACGCATCAAATTTCTATCCATGAAGCTTGCAAAAAAATTGGTCTGGTTTTGTAAGTTTGGTTATTTTGTGATTGCGTTTTTAGTGATACAATTTTTCTTAACAATTTCGATTCTCTGACCTCCCCCCCCCCCCCCACCGCCCCCCCCCCCCAAGCCAAACTCTAGATCGATTCTCTGACCCCCCCCCAAAACCAAACTCTAGATCCGCGCCTGTAACTGTTCTTCGAATAACATACTGATCACCCTAGTATTTCTTACCCCGTTCATGTAGCCGTCTTTAGCATTACATTGGGTAAGTTCTCCATTCACCAGCACAGTTTGGAATGCCGTTAGCCATAGTCCGAGGGACTAGGTAGGTGCGCCATCTCTCCCTCCGGTTGGGGATAGTTGACGCGTGGGCAGCGCGTTGCGGCCCTGCGGCCATTTATCTAGTTTCAGGGACCGCGCTGTCTCTCTGTCAGACAGCTACTTAATTGCCCTCATGAGGCTGAGTCACTGATCTCTATACATGGATCGCTGATGGCAGCTCTCCGCTGCACGAGAAAGTACGCCAGGTTGAGCGCGCGGTCCGCCATGTTGGTGTGCCCATTCTCGAGCCAACCTTATGGGGAAGCAATGATAATCTAGTCAATTTTAAATCGTAATTAATGGTGCTTTGGAACAAATAAAAATATAGAGATATGTCCACTCATAGCATAAGGGCATTGGGATCACTGACACGTCATTCCGAGGTCAATAAATCTCCGGAATAGCAATAAAAATGAATGTATAATAACGGCTGACAAATATCAACTTACGTGCTGAGTACGCGCAATTAGCGATCAGTAACAGAGTAACGAGTGAAAAACAATTTCTGGAAACTTTCTTGTATATTGTATAAATATATATGCCACGAAATTATGCATTCTTCAAATGATGTACCTATAAACGTAGCTCACTATACACTCGACATATCGTAATCGGTTCTTGGAAATGAATTTCTGTTTCCATGAAATAACGCGCCGTTTAATTTATAAAATGAAAATATCATTTAAGCAAATTGTACGTATTTATGAAACCAGCAACTATTCAGACCTTGTCAATATATCACATAACCAGCAGCTTAATTGCCACAGTAAAAATTACACAAAAATAAATGTACCGGTAGCCTATATAATTATCAGGGTGCGAAATCGGAAAGAAATGGTGGAGGGGGGAGAAGGATTACAGGGCTTAATCCTTAATCCCAGCACTCTACATCAAATACTACAGCTTTTAATCACGCTAGCAGCACAATAAACTTAATAATAAAGGGAAGTAGATCTAGGCCAAACTGCACTTTAAGCCAAACCAATTTCACTCCTCAGCTCCACATTAAAGTTAACACAACTAAAAACCTACTCAAAATATACTCTCCCCACAGTTTTACAACTATTAAGCGAACTATTCGCACCCTTAACCGAAAAACCCTGAAATGGGATCAAATTTAAAAACGCTATGGCCTAGCCGATCACGTCTGCTTCAGCACCACTGCATATGTATACTTAACTTCACAATAACTTCAAAATTACGGCTAAGTGACCTGTCTGCCTGAGAAGTAAAGGTATTACCGACTTGCCTGGGATGATGGGTCACCAAACCGGTACTTGAAACTAAGATTTTACGCTTTAAATAACCAAATGCTGAACACTGCGGCATGTTGAAACCTCATTCAGAATTCACATGAACACATAGTACACATTGAAATTTAATCTTGTAATTTACAAGTATACTACTAGACATCGAATCTAAATTCGCAAAATACACTACTACTTCTTTTGCATTAACACAACACAGAACACTCGTGGAATTACAATCAAGAGGCCTGGCCACTGGGCATGGCGTCACTGAATGAGACAAGAGCGCTCTACGGACCACGTGGTCTACGAGCAATATTGCACCATGCGCTCGCTGCCATCTTGCTATACCTCCTGTCATCGTCTATTCGGCTTACTGCTGCTTCAGCTACCAGCCATCCATGTATAGAGATCAGTGGGCTGAGTGCACCCCGGTCTAGCACACATACGAGTTTCTAAGACCCATGACGGAGCCGGGAATTCAACCCACTCCTCCAGGGTAAAAACCAAGAATGCTAACCACTACACCACGAGGTGGTCGAAGTGTGTTCATCATGTCGGCGAAATCACAATAAGAATATAATAATAATAATAACAATAATAATAATAACAATAATAAAAATAGTCAACCAAAAAAAAGTCAACCCCTGGCACCATACAGCCCATGACGGGCTAAGGCCGACCAAGCGACCGCTGCCCAGCCATTTGGCCTGCAGATATTGGGGTGACGCGTGATGAGCGCGTCGGGTCACCTCGGCCGTTAATCTTGGTGTTCGTGATCGGGGCGCTGTCTCACTGTCAGACAGCTACTCAATTGTCCTCACGAGGCTGAGTGCACCCCGTTCCAACCCTCACGTCAGTTTTAAAATCCCTGACGGAGCCCGGGATCGAACCCGGGGCCTCCGGGCGAGAGGCAGGCACGCTACCCTAACACCACGGGGCCGGCTTAATAATAATAATAATAATAATATTAATAATAATATTGTTTATAGTTTTACGTCCCTATTAACTACTGCGGCTTTTAGAGACACCGGGGTGCCGTAATTTTGCCTCAGGGATCTTTAACGTATCAGTAAATCTACTAACACGGCTCCCTCGCATTTAAGCACCCTCAAATGCCAGCTGACTGCACCGGGATTCGATCCTGCAACCTTGGGGACAGCAGGAAAGAACCTTTCCTCTGAGCCACGCAGCCAGTCAGAAGAAGAGAAGAAGACGAAGAAGACGAAGGAAGAAAGCACGCTGTAAATTGAGAAAGTATTGTCGGTGAGTGTTTTAACATGAATCATCTATCCCTCACAATTCCATCATCTGTTGTTTGTTTTTTGAGTCTTCAGTTATTTGACTGGTTTGATGAAGCTCTCATTGCCTCCCTGTCTTGAGCTAATCATTTCATCTCTACATAGATACCACACCCTACATCCGAGGCAATCTGTGTAACATATTCTAACCTTGGTCTACCCCTACGGTTCTTGTCCTCGACCCTTCCTTCCAAAACTAAGCTTGCTTTTCCTGGGTGTCTTAGTATGTGTCCTACCAACCTATCTCTTCTCTTCATTAGCAGTCGCCAGAAACATCTCGCTTCTCCCACTAGTCTTAATATCTCTTCGTTTGTAACCCTATCCACCCATCTGATCTTCATCATTCTCTTGTAACACCACATTTCAAACGCTTCAATTCTCCTCTTTTCTGCTCTACCAATAGTCCAAGTTTCACTTCCATAGAGTGCCACGCTCCAGACAAGGGCCTTCAAAAATGACTTCCTAATACCTAAATCTATATTCGATTTTCTGTAGAAATGCTTTCCTGAGCTAACCTACTTTTTATATCCTCTTTGCTTCGTCCATCACTGGTTATTTTGCTTCCTAAGTAACAGAAGTCTCCTACTTCCTTTAGTTTTTCACCTGCCAATTTGATGTCCATAGAGGATTCTGATTTATTTCGGCTGCATTCCAATATTTTTGTTTTACATTTATTAATTTTCATCATGAATTATTTCCTAAAGACGGAGTCCATACCATTCAAAACCTCATTCAAATCCTCAGGCGTGTCGGCCAAGATGACTACGTCACCGGCAAATCTCAGAGTTGAAATTAAATTTCCTTGAATCTTCACCCCCACTTTAAATTTTTCTCCAATTTTCTTCATTGCTTGTTCAATGTAAAGATTCAAAAGTGTGGGTGATAAGTTGCAGCCTTGCCTTACGCCTTTCTGGATACCAGCCTCTCTCTCATGTCCTTCAGCTTGAATGACTGCTGTCTGGTTTCTGTATAGATTGTAGATCACCCTCCTATCCCTGTACTTTATTCCAATCGTTTCCAAATGTCAAACAATTTAGTCCAATCAACGTTATCAAAAGCCTTTTCTAAGTCTACAAATACCATGAACGTTATCTTTTCTTTCCTTATTCTACCATCCAAAATCAGCCTAAGACTTAGTTCAGCTTCCCTTGTTCCTACATTTCTCCTGAAACGAAACACAAGCGGAAGAGATGAAGGAAAGGCAAGATGTTCAGTAAGGAACATATAGCCTACTTTCTCCTAAATGTATGGGTATAGTTATAACTCTTTGCCTTGATCAAGGAGTATAATATAATCATTTCTTGGTTGAAGAACTTAGAAACTATTTACCTCCCCCAGGGGCTCACATCTTGTGGGCGTGGGTTGGCGACCACGGGGCCCCAGCTGAGTCAGGCATTGCTTCCACTTACTTGTGCCGGGCTCCTCTCCATCTTCTTTCCTGTCGACCTCACTTGGTCAACTCTTGTTCTCTTCTGACCCCGACGGTATTAGGGTATCCGAGGCCTAGGGAGTCTCTTCTTTTCCCGCCTTAATTGGCCCTTGTCTCATCTTTTCTGATACCCTCCTTCTGCGAGGGGTCAGCCTTCTTTTTCTCTTCCTTTTACCTCCTGCCTTGTGCTCTAGGCCCTTAAGGAGGCAGGGTGTATGTAGCCCCACCACTTCTGGTGCACCCTAGATAATGCTACACCCTCAGGGGCTCACGGCTGGTGAGTTCGGGAGATGGCGACCCCGAGGGATTCCTGAGCTGGGTCCGTTTTCCCCTTTTGTCCCTTACCTTTGGGGCGGACCCTCTCCTCTTTCACTTTCCTATATGCCTTTCATGGCTCTCCTTCCTTCCAAGTCCCTCAATCCGCCTTCTCCGAGGGTTGAGGGCATTTCTTTTCCTTCTGTCCTTTTATTTGCCTTATTTTCCTTTAGTTTTCCATTTCTTCTTCCAGTATGCAGGTTAGTAGTTAGTTTTAGTTTTAAGTTCGCTTTTCATTTTCATCTTCACGACCACCCAAACCATCAGGGGCCGATAACCTAGATGTTAGTCCCCTTAAAACAACAATTATCATCATCATCATCAAACCATTAGGGGCCGATAACCTAGATGTTAGGCCCCTTAAAACAACAATTATCATCATCATCATCAAACTATTTACCTCTACCAAACACCATAGCCTCAGAGAAACTACTAACATATTGAAGAACGTAAGAGAAGACATACCTCAAGAATTTTATGGAACTGGAGACATGATCGACCGGACATGGGTAACATCCAACTTTGAGTTGAAGCAAGTGTTTACACATCTGGCTGTCGATGGCTTTCACCACTTTAATACCGGGTGAGTTAGCCGTGGTCGTTACGGCGTGGCTGCAGGCAGTCGCTCACATCCAGGAGGGGAGGAGGTTCGTATCCCCACGCCGGCAACCTTGAAGATGGTCTTCTGTGGTTTCCCATCTTCCTTCCAGGCAAATGCCGGGGTTGGTCCCTTACTATAGGCCACAACTCCTCGTCCTTACACTCAAACATTACTTCCCAGACAACACTCCACACGCGACTGTACTTGTAGCTCACCCCATGGGTGTCCGCATAGAAGCAGCTACAAATTGGCGAGCCGAACTTGTCCTCGGACACTCCCGGCACTCAAAGCAATACGAAAAAAAACCACCTTAATTTTACTAACAAATCTTTCCCCGATCCTACAGTGACGTCTGTATGCCAACTATGTGGACAAGCATGTGAACGCCACCACTTACAGCACTGTAGTAAAAGAAAATAATCAATCAAAGACTATGCAATTCAAATCGCCAGAGAGCAATTTTAGTGTACATGTTCATTCTTTAATTTCGATTGCTATTTGGCTGCGATCAAAGTATTAATTAATATCCTGAACTAACACCAAAATAGTACAGGTTCTATGTGGGATCGTTTTGTTCTTTAGTTAAAATAAAAATAACACACAATTGGCTGTTACAAACGTTTTAAAATAAAAATTTATCGTATTATTAGCTTGTCATTCTTAAAATTCGATGCGTATAGAATACCAACGGTAGGCAAACCAATGGAGTCCCACATAGACCAGTCGTGACATCTGGCGGAAAAGTTTCGCATAAGATAATCCTAAAAGGGCGAGTGCATTCTAGCGGCCATAAAAGGAAACTTTTCAATTAGGCCTACCGCTGTTCCAACGTCCAGGCCGGTGCCCAGCTCACAACCAGTTGACTGTGATTGTCACCCTCATAGTTCATCTGGTTGCTGTTAGATGTCTCTCGTGCAGATCCGGTGGTGAATGTTGTTTTAATTAAATATATATTTTCCATTATAATAAGCACAATATAACGCTTAATTTTATAACGTCTGAGTCATTAGAAAACAATAAATATCAAGAAATTCAAGCAAAAATTCCAACTCTGATAGGTTTTGAACCCCAGCCAAACGGGTAAAAGACTAACGCTTTAACAAATAACCAAACATGTCCACCGGAATTCGTCGTTATCAATTGACTTAAATACAACATCTTAGCAAATAATGACTTGGACTAAATGATTTCTTCAATGGAATATATTTTCTTGTATTATAAAGCATTTCATACAAAGTTTATATTATTTCTATCAGTAGGCTATATTGCATGCAATACTCAGACTACTGAAACATAGGTCAGGCACAAGATATCAGCTGCCATCCTGTCTTGTAACCGAGATGGCTCGGCTTTCTAAAGCCACTGCAGCCATGTATTTATTTATTTATTTATTGGATGGCTTTTAATGCTGGGAGTGTCGGAGGACATGTTCGGCTCGCCTGAGTCAGTAGCTGCTTTCAGCGGACACCCTTAGGATGAGCTACATGTTCCGTTCAATTTCAAGTAGTTCCAACTTTCGCTACCAGATATCAATGATACCTAGTGGTGAAGGTTGGAACTTTGATAGAGCGTTCCGACGAAATCTAACCTAACAATTTAGCTTCACACGAGTTTAGTCTGTGGAAGGATCTATTACATGCCATAAATCTATGACATGGGACCGCAGGATTTACTTCCCCCCCCCCCCCCCCGAATGATGGCATACTGAATGATTTTAACGCTCTTAAAAAGTCCGACGACTTCGGCCGGGTTTGAACCCGCTAGCTTGGGCACAGCAGTTCAGCATGCTACCATCTACGCCACCGGAGCCGCTTGCTGCCGTGAAATATTATATTATGAACTTAAAATATCGAAGGGGCCACGTCCTCTAGGACAGTTTAAACCAATCCCGGTTCGATAATCGGAACTGGTGGTTTCAAAGTTATTGATTTTAAAGTTTGCATAATTCACACGGCTGCCATCCTGAAATGACCTTGTAGTTTGTGCGCAAGACGTGTCCCATCCAAAGGTATGTTACAAATTTGGTAGAGATCGGATGATTAGTTTAGTAGTAATTTGATTTTACGTTTTGAACGTTTGAGTGGCCGCCATGTAGTTTTGGTAAAGACGACGGTGATATAAAACATGACACTGAGGTGTCCTTTGTTAGTGCTACCTCTGTACCAAATTTCGTTCAATTCGGTTTTGTCGTGTTTGAATTGATAGCGGGGGCATATATACACACGTGTAGATCTCATAAGTCTACTTTCATTTTTTGCAAAAATCGAAAGTAGGCTAAAAACAGTGCGCCATCTCTCTTGTCATTACCGTATGTGTGATACAAGTTACCTCGTGCTAAGAAAATGGATATTTCCTTGAACGAGGCATGCGGAACAATCTCCGGCATCCTGAAAACATTTCCCGTGAGAGAAACTTCGTCTTTGAGAGCATTGCACTTCCCAGTATTCACCGAGAAGTCAGTCCTGGCCGTGATTGAGTCAAGGTTAACAACAAAGGATCCCTTTCCCTTTATCAACATCAACTGCCGCGTTCCTAACTTAAGTCCAGGAAAAGTTTTCTCTGCACATCAAAGGACTCGTCCTGTGGTAGTTCACAAATTTCAGTGTGAACTCGGTTGAGTCACGTGAACGTCTTCCGACTGAGCACGATGTGTGGAGATCACTCAACCGACTACGAACGGGATTTGGGTGATCAAAAGTGACCCTAGTGGGGTTTCTTCTCGGGTGTTATTATTCTAAAATAATGAACAATCCTGCACTTCAAATCCATGACGACATTCCCACTCTGGCAATAAACCGGCTCCGATCCAGGAATCCACCCCTGCGACTGGCTCAGCAGCTTGCTGATAGTAATTTCAACATTGCAACTAAATGGCGTGAAACATGGACTAGAAATGCCCCACCCGAGTACGTGACCTCATTGATCCTGTAAAGAAAATCAACGGCTTTGAACAACCGCGACATGTATGACCATTAACCGTATCCGTACAGGACATGGAGTTTGTGCATACAACCTGCACATTTGGGGGAAGCGGCCAGACCTTTGCCGTGGTTGTGGTACGCTACAACAAATCAGAGCATCAGGCACATTGTGGAAGACTGCAATATAAGAGCCTACCTAGGTGACCCTATCGACTTTTTCAGTGCTACACCATCGAGCCTGGACTGGATAAATTGACTGTACATAAGGTTATAGGTCGATATCTGTGATTGTATGTACTTATTATTATTATTATTATTATTATTATTATTATTATTATTATTATTATTATTATTATTATTATTATTTTCATGATTATTATTATTGTGTTTCATGTGTAATGTCATACGCTAAATAAATAAATAAATGAATGTACGACTGTGAAGAACCACATGTGGCACTGCCAGTCAAATTGTTCGAACGAAGATTCATTGTTGGTCTCAACAAGTGAAAAAGGCTTAGAGATGGCTAATTTTTGACACACTCCAAATGAATATAACTTATGAGATTTGATCTGTTCCAAAAATCCAAATATTCATCCAGGGTACTCTGCAGGGCTTCTCCTAGGTGCACCAAGTCAAGCTCTTCAGCGGGTGTCTGGTACACCCCGCCCTCCTGACTCGGTACACCTAGGGGAGTCTCTTCTGTGGGTGCCTGGTACACCCCATCCTCCTGACTCAATACACCTAGGAGAGTCTCTTCAAGCTCTTCAGCGGGTGCCTGGTACACCCCGCCCTCCTGACTCAATACACCTAGGAGAGTCTCTTCAAGCTCTTCAGCGGGTGCCTGGTACACCCCGCCCTCCTGACTCGGTACACCTAGGGGAGTCTCTTCTGTGGGTGTCAGGTGCACCCCGCCCTCCTAACTCAATACACCTAGGAGAGTCTCTTCAAGCTCTTCAGCGGGTGCCTGGTACACCCCGCTTTTCTAACTCGGGCCAGGGTCTAACTGACTCCATGGCTCGAAGAAGTCAGCAGTGCAGCAAACATAGGCAGTACTACGGCGGTACCATCGTGACCTTACAGCCAAATAACGGGCGGGCATCAATTCCGCTCGGGAATTCCAGTCAGGTAGCCAGGGTTACCTCAATTCCACTCGGTCCTCCAAGGGACCCAAAAATAAGTTCCTTAACTCCGCTCAGGCTTTTACAAGGGGTCGGCAAGGGGGTTATCCCAATGACGTAAAAAAATGTCATAACCCTCCTGCTCGCATACCAAGGGCCGGGTCTAACACCTTATGCAGCGCATGAGTGAATTCTAGGCTGGAAAACAGTATTTTCAGCATCCGTAGCTTATATCTAAAGTATTTTTTTAGGTACAAATTATATACCTATCATTATCTACATTTAATTTAATAATGTCTGACTAGGTTAAAAAACATACAAATATTTAATTATGCACGTGTTAAAAACAATGTATAAAATTTGTAGAAAAAAATAGAAAACTTGGCAGAATTATTTAAAAGAATATTATGATTAATTTTAAATCACTTGTATTTTCTGCCATATAAGTTATAATGTGCCCAACACTTTATACCTGATTTAACGAATGAGTGGACTTGACATCAGAGCGGTTGACCATTGGCACAACAATGTCTTCCGAACACCACCACGCCATCGGTCAAACGCTCTGAAGTCAAGTCCGCTCATTCGTTAAATCAGATATAAACATAATACACACATCAAAAAAAGTTTTGCATCACCTCGGTTCCCAGATCTCCGGCATATAGACGTTGACTGTGTATATTGTATCAAAGATACAGTCCCTTTGACTGTTCATAGATGTCACTAAAACTGCTCAAAGATGTAAACAACCATGCATGAGCAGGGCCTATTAGACGGAGGGGGTACGACAGCCGATCAGTTCCAGTCATTCCACCAGGACGAAGGTACGCTGCTCATGTTGTCTGTAGTTCTACCATGCCTAGAAGGTCAATACCGCAGTTCGATCGCGTCCGCATTGTTACTTTGTGTCAAGAAGGGCTCTCAACAAGGGAAGTTTCCAGGCGTCTCAGAGTGAACCAAAGCGATGTTGTTCGGACATGGAGGAGGTACAGAGATACAGGAACTGTCGATGACAGGCCTCGCTCAGGCCGCCCAAGGGCTACTACTGTAGTGGATGACCGCTACTTACGGATTGCCGCTCGGAGGAACCCTGACAGCAATGCCACCATGTTGAATAATGCGTTTCGTTCAGCCACAGGACGTCGTGTTTCAACTCAAACTGTGCGCAATAGGCTGCATGATGCGCAACTTCACTCCCGACGTCCATGGCGAGGTCCAGCTTTGCAACCCCGGCACCATGCAGCGCGGTACAGATGGGCCCAACAACATGCTGAATGGACCCCACAGAATTGGCATCACGTTCTCTTCACCGATGAGTGTCGCATATGCCTTCAACCAGACAATCGTCGGAGACGTGTTTGGAGGCACCCTGGTCAGGCTGAACGTCTTAGACACACTGTCCAGCGAGTGCAGCAAGGTGGTGGTTCCCTGATGTTTTGGGGTGGCATTATGTGGGGCCGACGTACGCCACTGGTGGTCATGGAAGGCTCCGAAACGGCTTTACGATACCAGAATGACATCCTCCGACCCATAGTGCACCCATATCGGCAGAATATTGGAGAGGCATTTGTCTTCATGGACGACAATTCTCGACCTCATCGTGCACATCTTGTGAATGCGTTCCTTCAAGATAACGACATCGCTCGACTACAGTGGCCAGCATGTTCGCCAGACATGAACCCTATCGAACATGCCTGGGATATGTTGAAAAGGGCTGTTTATGGACGTCTTGACCCACCAACCACTCTGAGAGATTTACGCCGAATTGTCGTTGAGGAGTGGGACAATTTGGACCAACAGTGTCTTGATGAACTTGTGGATAGTATGCCACGACGAATACAGGCATGCATCAATGCAAGAGGACGTGCTACTGGGTATTAGATGTAGTGGTGTGTACTGCAATCTGGACCACAAATGCTGAAAGTCTAGCTGTATGATGGTACAACATGCAATGTGTGGGTCTCATGAGCAATAAAACGAGCTGAAATGTTGTTTGTGTTGATCTCTATTCCCTTTGTATTTAAAGGTTCCGGAACTCTTGGAACCGAGGTGATGCAAAACTTTTTTTGATGTGTGTACATAAAGAGCTAGATATTAATCACTGTTGTTAAATAAAAATATGAGCGGGAAATTTAATAAAATAAGAAAAATCAGCATCTTAAAATCACATAAATCTTTACTTCATTATGAACACCTGAGAGCTTGTGTTGTCGTGTGGAATGCAAGAATTCGCTCATGCGCTGCAGAAGGGGTTTGACCCGGCCCTTGGTATGCGAGCAGGAGGGTTATGACATTTAATTACGTCATTGGGGATAACCTCTTTGCCGACCCCTTTTCAAAGCCTGAGCGGAGTTGAACTTATTTTTGGGTCGCTTGGAGGACAGAGTGGAATTAAGGAAAATCGAGCGGAATCGATATTCGACCCAAATAACGGTCCTCTCGTTCTGATGTCACAAGGTGTCGACCCTGCCTTGATACATTTTCGATCTCTATAAACTGTCGCCACATCCGAGAAACAACAGAACGATTCACATTAAGCCATCACTTTGCGACTGTCCTGCTTCAATTCTTCCTATGGCCCTCCACCGTAGAGGGTCTTCTAGGCGTATTCTCTGTGCCATAATGTACCTTCTGTGCATGTGTACACAGCGAGTGTTGTTGTGAAACTACCCAGTAAACACGGGTTGTATGGAACTGCGCCCAAAGCTTCACTAATGACCCTGGTCATTAGCATCAACCTTCGAAAAGTGGCTGTGGAACTGCGCTTATTGAGAGCGGTCAGGTAGGTTCCCTCCCTCCTCCCCTCTACCGAATTATGTTGTGTCGAGTGGTGTGAATTTGAAGTGACTCATTTCAATAGATTCAGGCACAGAAACAATTTCTGTCCTGATTACTTTTGCGGATGGTTTCGACAAAGTTTCGTACGCTTTGCGCTTCACGTTATTGGAGATGTACTCTCTATGTTTGTTCGAACACTGCTCATGTTTATCTTCACCAACGGTTTTAAACAAAACTTCAGCATCATCATCCTTAAACAAATGCATAGAACGAGTTTTAATTTTACTACAACGCCATTTCTGACCGCACTGTGTTTTTCTGCTTTTTGTGAACTTCAAACCGTCTAAAACTACTAACTTGGAACCTCTCTCATTTAGCATGATAAACATTTTCGCTCGCAATGTTATTTCACTCACTGGTATAAACAGAATGCGAGAAATTGAGTAGCATGTTGTAAATGGTGAAAATCCACCTTTGGCCGGAAATTCCCGAGAAATGCTGCCAGAAATCTAAATGGAAATGGGTTTCCCGTAGTACAGCGGCTTATCGGGACGGGGGACTACCTCTTATTCTCAGCAGTGCAGTGGTAGACAGTCCGTCACTTCCCCTTAAACCGACCTTCGGCTAAAAGCCAACTTGACTATGGGCGCAGTTCAATCGGCCTAATTAAAAGGATCTGGAAATACCACTGATTATGGGCGCAGTTCCATATCTCCCGTAAACACCACCCCGTTTGACAGGTGAGCTGACATCGTTGTGATGGTTGTACGATGACAGGAATCCCATCTTCCGTGCAGAACACGATTGCACGGACATTAGTTGACAGTTTGTCTGATTATATCGTGAATTAGCCACAGGACGGAGAAATAGGAGTTTGTTGCTTTAATTTTGGACACCAGTGTAATTAAGAATGGACCTCATTTAAAAATATTCTTCGTGTGTGTTTGCTTTATAAACTAAATGTGTTGGTTAAAATGTATGCTTATCATCGGTTTTGACAAGGATTGTGTTCTCTGCGATAACATCACACAATCATATCGGTGGCTTCTAACTGACCCAAGAAAATAACGTCATCCAGTGAAGATGCTTCTGAACACTGCTGAACTTCGCCTTGTTCGAGCTGCTTCAAGAAAGATGCTCATTGTATGACGTATTACTAACCACGACAACTATAACTGTTTCAATCTCAATTACGCACAGAATATACAAAGTAGTCCACCAGCCCCTTATTGTTTTCGGAGAAAGGCAACACAACTAACGCGTATGTCACAGTCGTCCTAAAAACATTAGTACGTGCTCGTTTACGGCCTTAATATTACTTTACCGTTGATTTCATGCTCGCGAATATAGTAGAAATTATTAGCGGCTGTGTTAATTATTTAATTGGTATTTTTCTGGCGACTGCTAATGAAGAAAAGAGGTAGGTTCGTAGGACACATACTAAGACACACAGGAATATCAAACTTAGTTATGGAAGGAAGGGTCGAGGATAAGAACTGTAGGGGTAGACCAATGTTAGAATATGTTAAACAGGTTGTCTCGGATGTAGGGTGTGGTAGCTATGTAGAGATGAAACGATTAGCTCAGGACAGGAAAGCATGGGCAGCTGCATCAAACCAGTCGAAAGACTGAAGACTCAAACAACAAGAACAACTGACAGTCCTTCAATTATGAAAAATATTTCGTATTTTTTTTGTTGTTGTTGTTTTATATTTGTGTATTTAGTACAGCAATTTTTTCCTTTTGGGGCGTGGTGGCACAGCGGTCAAACTGTATGCCTCTCACCAAGGCGGACCGGGTTCAATTCCCGGCCAATGCATGTGAGATTTTCGAAGTGAAATGCCATGGCCTGTAGTTCGGATTCCACGTAAAAAGGAGGTCCCGTGGCTCATAATCGTGAGATTAACGATCACGCTAAACTAGAAGCTTCCTTTTTTCCTGTTGCTGGAAGAAATACTCTTACGTCTTTTAGCTACACCCGGGAAACGCCGGTCAAAACATTTAGTCGATCATAAAAGCCCAGCTATAAAATAATTAATTACTCATGAATTGGGGTAAGATATTCTGTGAATGCGAATGCTCACGAGTGCTAATTTCTTTTTAACGACTATCAGCTGGCGGCCTTGGGTGTCACAAAGCTGGGTTGTATCTCGCCTCACTGCATGACAGCTGTTTATCTTTCAATAAACACCAGACTGCATATTTATTCAGCAATTCTAAGTTGACGCCTTTGATAGCGCCGTAATGACGAGACTGATGGCATCACAGCACGGTCAAGGCGAGAGCAGTATTAATCTGTTGTGAGTGCAACAATAATTACATTGTTGTTTTTTTCATTTAGGTGCCAGGGACATCGTGGTTGTTTTGCCTCTTCTGAACATACTTATTCTTCGAGGAGTCTTATTGTCTTGATCACATTTTTGGACATCTCAATCTTCCAGGAGTCTTATTTCCTTCTCTCATTTTGCTAGACATCTCATACTTCCAGGAGTCTTATTTCCCCTTCTGATCTTTCTAGACATCCTTATTCTTCGAGAGTTGGGGGCGTGGTGGCGCGGCAGTCAAGCAGTTGGGCTCTCACCAATGTGGACCGGGTTCGATTCCCGGTCAATGCATGTGAGATTTTCGAAGTGAAATGCCATGTCCTGTGGTTCGGATTTCATGTAAAAGGAAGGTCCCGTGGCTCATGATCGCATGATTAACGGTCACGTAAAACTAAAAGCTTCCTTCCTTGGCTTTTCTTCAAGGAGTCTTATTCCCCTGCTCACATTTCTGGATATCCTTATTCTTCGAGAAGTCGCATTCCCTTTCTCATCTCTCTAGACATCCTTATTTTTCGAGGAGTCCTATTCCTCTTCTAATTTTCCCAGACATCCTTATTCTTCGAGGAATCTTATTCCCCTTCTCACCTTTATTGACATTCTCATTCTTTGAGGGGTCTCATTACCCTTCTAATTTTTTTGGACATCCTTATTCTTCGAGAAGTCTTATTCCCTTTCTCACATTTCTGGACATCCTCATTCATTGTGCTGTCTTATTCCCTTTCTCACCTTTCTTGACATTCTCATTCTTCGAGGAGTCTTATTCCAATTCTAACATTTCTGGGTATCCTCATACTTTGCGGAGTCCTATTTCCCTTCTCACCTTTCTGGACATCCTCATTATTTGACTCCGCGGAGATAGAAACAGAGTTGGATGAAGACCAATTTGGTTTCAGGAGAAAGTAGGAACGAGTGAAGCTGTACTAAGTGATTATAATTGTGATTATTCTGGGTAATATTGGAGTCTCCATTAATTAGAATTTTGTTCTGTTGTAGACAATAAACAAAGAAACAAACAAACAAACAAATGAATGAATGAATTAATAAATGAATAACTGAGTAAATGAATAAATAAATGTAATTAATTAATTAAGGAAAGTTATATTAGTAATACGCCTAATTTCCACATTTTAGGAAATACCCAGTATGTTCTGTTCTCCTCACGATGCTCACAATAGTGATTGGTTTTTACCAGAAGAGTAAATATATTTACCTCCCACCCTGTATGCTCTGTTTAACTAACAATACTCATTCCGGTGATTGGTGTTCCCAGAAGACGACCACAACTTGTGCTTTCGAAATTTGCTATTGATAATACGCCAAGAGTAAATACAATTACGGTTATTGCAGTTGATCAAAGAGAAATGCTTTCCGTGTAATGGATGCCGCGATATCATTGATTCTCAGGTTCTCAGAGATAGGTTAATTAAGCTAGTGATGGCATTTAAAGAAGATCCTATTTCAAGGAATTCAATTATATTAGTTTTACAAAAGCATAAGCAACAATTTGCTTTGCTTCGTCTTGTGCACCGCAACTTGAGCTTAACAAGCATACATTGTACTGCCCCAGGGGCTGCACATTGATCTGTTAGGTTCAGTTGTTGGTCTCTTTATTTACACCCCATAACCCTTGAGAACTGGCGCGAAAAAAAAATTATACGAACCTTACAGTAGTCGCATATGATGTGTAACGTGTGACATGTTATCCTACTATGTGTGTCCCGGGAGCGTAAACCCCTTGTTAACAGTGAACTCTATTGGTCATTGAAATAACTACTTGTAAAATTCCAGTGCTAAATCCTGACCGTAATAAATCAAAATTGTTATTTGCTATGACGTTGTATCTTAATCGATTGATAACATTCTTTTTGGGAGGACATAATTAGGTCTGTGGATACAGCGTTGGTCTCTCACCGGCCGGCTGGGGTTCTAATCCTTACAGAGTTTTTATTTACTTGATTTTTTGTATTTATTGTTTTTTGAGTACTGAGGCGTTATACAATTGAGCGTTATATTGTGAATTTTGCAATGGAAAATATATATTTAATTAAAACAAAGTTCTCCAATGGATCTGCAGTAGTGACATCCACCTTCAACTAGTTGAACTACGGTATGCGGGAGCACTGCGCAGCTCGCATCCAGTCGGCCGTGGCGGAAGCAATCCACTGCCTACTTGATGCGAGCTGCACTCTATACCGGCCAGTTAGTGAACTCATGCCAGCGATGTTATTGAAAATGGCATCTTTTTGCCTATAGAGCGCGCTGCCATGTATAGGCGATTAAAATTTAGGTGTGCAGAAGGTATATTAAATGTGTTTCTCCCAGTGATACGTTTAGACCAACGAAGTTTCAATTATTGTTAGTAGTCGGTGTTAATATACTGATTTCCTACGTTGTTTGGAGTGTTTGTTGATGCGATATAAATTCCACATAGCCACATGGCCGACAGTACATCGAGTGCTTGCATTAGATAAGAATACAGCAAAAGTATGAATATTGAATAAATCATAATTGTTTTCAGCAAATATGATAGACTATAATAAATATTTTCACACCAAAGAACGACAACTTGAAGATGATTTATTGTACGAATATCTTAAATGGGGTCTCCAAACCTTGAACTAAACTGTATGCGATATACATTCCCCATAGTCACATGGCCTACTGTACGTCGTTGCACCGATCTCCGCCACCAAGCGCGCTCATTGTTTGCGTCCCATGCACTTCCGTGACCTTCCGTCCCATCCATTTCCGTGTCGTCCACTTCCGTCCCTTTTCCAAAATCACTCCCACAAAAATATCCAGATACTGAGTGGAAAGATGCTACACATAAACAAGATGTTCAGTAAAGAACATATAGCCTACTTTCTCCTAAATGCATGGGTATTGTTATAACTCTCTGTCCTTTTCAAGGAGTATAATTGAATGTTGGTTGTAGTAGCTTGTTGAAATACAACGTGCTATAGGGATATTAAACATGAATATGAGGTGCACTTTTCTAGTGCTACCTCTGTAAAAAATTCCATTCAATTCGGTTTCACCGTATTTAGGCTGATGACCTATTAGTTTGGTCAAAGGATGCTCCCCCCATAAAGGTATGTTGTTGCAAAATTTGGTAGAGAACGGATGATTAGGTTAGTCGTAATTTGATTTAAGCTTTGAATATTTGTGTGGCCGCCATTACGTTTCCGTCAAGATGGCGGCGATATAAAACGTGATACTGAGGTGTCCTTTGCTAGTGCTACCTTTGTACAAAATTTCGTTCAATTCGCGTTCACCGTGTTCGAATTGATATGGGGGGGGGGGACAGACATTCAGAGTACACACACTCACACACACACACACAGACTCACACACACACACAGGCACACTTTTTTTTCGCCCTGTGTTGATCTCATAAGTCTACTTTCATTTTTTGCAAAAATCGAAAGTAGGCTAAACATATAACACGAGGACTGGCGCCGGGTCATTTTGACCCATAGTGTGTCACTCCCTTTTTGTCGTAGTCGTACGGATTTTAATGAAGTAATTTTACACCTGGTGTCTTCCTATGAACTATTCCCATATATAAAATGAGGTTTATTTATATTTTTCAAATTTAACATGGAGAAAAAAGACAATAATTTTCGTAACAGTATAATTATTAGCCTTGATAGTGGCGGCAAAGCAGTCATTTCAATTTTTTTATTATTATTTTTATTTTATTTTTATTTATTCAATTTACCCTCTAGGTTGGTGGTTCCCACGGACTCAGCGAGGGAAGAGGGGAGGAGGCGGCCGTGGCCTTACATTAGGTACCATCCCGGCATTTGCCCGAAGACGAAGTGGGAAACTACGGAAAACCACTTCGAGGATGGCTGAGGGGGAATCGAACCCCCTCTATTCATTTGGGCCAACCGAGGCTGAGTAGACCCCGTTCCAGTCCTCGTACCACTTTTCAAATTTCGTGGCAGAGCCGGGAATCGAACCCAGGTCCTCCGGGGCGGCAGCTAACCATGCTGACCGCTACGCTACGGAGGCGACTCAATTTTTTGATGTGTAACATACTTGCGCTAGGTTGCTGGATAGTTTTGTGGGAGTGATTTTGAAAATTGGGGACGGAAGTGGATCGGAACGATCGAGCTGGTAGTGGTGGATCCAACGGAAGTATGCACTGCCCGCTCGATCGATCGAACGGAAGTGTACTAGCTGGCAGTGGTGGAAAACGGAAGTATGCACTGCCCGCTCGATCAATCGAACGGACGTGTACTAGCTGGCAGTGGTGTAAACGGAAGTATGCACTGCCCGCTCGATCAATCGAGCGGAAGTGTACTAGCTGGCAGTGGTGGAAAATGGAAGTATGCACTGCCCGCTCGATCGATCGATCCAGCGGGCAGTGGTAAGACCCAGCTGGCAGTGGTACGAGAAACAATGAGCGCGCGGTGTCGGAAATTGATACCATGACGTACTCTCGGCCATGTGGAATGTATAAGTAGAGCCCTGCGCGGATAGACAAAACGTTATCCGCATCCGCACTGCTGTTATCCGCATCCGCACCGCATCCGCACGACTGTTATCCGCATCCGCACGACTGTTATCCGCATCCGCACTACTTTTATCCGCATCCGCCCCGCATCCACGCGACTTTTATCCACACGTTTGTTATCCGAATCTACTGGCATTACAATGATATTTTCAATGTGTTGCTTTATACTTTATCGTTTAGACATTTGCGAAGAAAGTCGAACCCATAGGCTATGTACTGTATGTCATGTCAAAAATGAATGTTATACAGCCAGAATTGCTACTCTTTTCAGTTGGGAGTGTTAATTGAGCTTAATGACATAATTTGAATGGGAATAGCGTAAATCAACATCTTACATTTGTCATGAAAAAAATATAACGGAAAAATATGATATGTCATAAACATCCGGGCCCTAGTAAGGGAGAGTGGGGGAATTGTGCGCACTTAAGCAAGAATCAGTCTTGTGATGATGAAATAATAGATAACACAGCTGCAGTTATAAGGGAGCCTGAGTTACTCTATATTCGATGTGCAGAAACAAATTTAAATCAAAAATAAATTTGGTGGACTATAATTCGAAATCTCGCAAATATGCATTTGCGCACAATTACCCACCCTGCAGGGTAATCAATCATGCGCATGGGATGAGTGTTGGAAAGCCATACCAATACCGTTGCCTACGCTATAACGTAGGCAACGACCAATACAATGTGAATTGGCTGAAACTTGCAATGAGCATTATATTAGAATATTCGAATGCATTTTACAATAGCAGAACAATGTAATGATACTAAAATTCTGCAGTTTTGGATATTAGAATAAAATATCTTCGTTTCGTCAGCATTAAAGGAGGCAATCCTATTTAGGCTTGTTCCTTCAGGTCGTCTCAACGTTAATGCAGGATATCTCTTCAAGAACTCACACAACCAATCTTTGCCTGCTAGACTCTTAACTTTATGGAAATTATGGGGAATCTTATTCTCCTCTGCAAACTTGAACTCTAACCATCTGACAAGCTTGGTGGGCGTTCAGCCGTAAAATAATTTTGCCAACGTCAAAAGGTATTCGGATAATTATGACTCCATTTCGTCGGTAAAAACAGCTTTACGGACTAAACGAGGTGGAGAAAGACAATTTTGCAGCAACTGCTTTCGTAGGATTGACTGGGGAATGTTGAAACTTCTCCCCACTTCCCTTATTTTCCTCCCATCATCCCTAATTGCACGAAGAGCTTTCTGCACATTTTCTGCTGCGTCGGAGTTTTTCTCTGTTTTCCGCGTATAATTTCTTGGCATCTGGAGAACAAACACGAAATATTTTGCCATCAATGTCGCTTTGTATTTACTTGTATCATATATGTTCTGCGCACCATTACCCCCACTCTGCTTTTAAAACGTAACTCACTGAATCCCGGTAAACTAATCTACTGTATTATATTGAAAAATAAATACATGCAAAACCACTGTAAACACTGGCATTTAAAACTACATTTAGGCCTAATTTTAAATAATTGAATCACAACTGTAGGCTTACCTTCTTATTTGCTGGCTACAGAAAATAACATGCAACGTGTTATGTTTCTTCATCCAAGCGTCACGGTTATCACATAGCAACTGACATCATGCTGACTGTCTCTATGTGATAGGTACGATGACAGCTTGAGGGCAGCGGTGAAATGAGTTGCTAGTTGTACTACCAACTCGAAAAACATTTATGCGCACGATTACCCGCTGCGCACAATTACCCAACTTTCCCCATGATATTCAAAAGTTGAGATTGTATTCTAAAAACTATCCGCAAATTTACTCCGAACATTATCCGCGGCTTATCCGCTATCCGCGAAGCCATGCAAACTATATCCGCATGGCGAAAAATGTTGCGGATATCCGCGGGTCTATCCGCGGATATCCGCATCCGCGCAGGGCTTTATGTATAAGACATATGCCTACTGAACGGAAAACGCTCATGCGAACTCTGGTGTCAAGTGATCGAAACAAATGACATGGTACATGTTCGAAGTCTTCGTATCAGTATTTAAATGGTAAAATGCCTTAATATGAAACATTGTAAGTAGTCAGCATTGCCGGTATTATGTTTCTGCACAATGGCTATTCAAATATTAACCCACATAACGGTAATGCACTCATCAATATAATATAATCGTTGTGGTTATACGAGAATTGAGCAAGCCTTCATGAACTATTACTGAATACATTCTCTTTACTCACAAGAGGGCCTATTCATAAGGTATTTTAAACTCAATTACTCGCAGGAACATTATCGAAACAAGCAAAATATAAATGAAATTTAATTCCGTAATGCAGTATTATTGGAAAGTGGAAATAAGTCACCATCTCGTGCATAAAATTTGCGTAGTCGAAATAGCCGTGGGGTTAGTGCATATGACTGTGAATCTGGAGATCTTGGGTTCGAAACCTGGACGGGGTGGATATTTTTGCTACCAGATTATCATTTAAAACGATATTTATCATATCAATATGACTCATTTTAACAGAATCCATATGAAATTACGTGTTGGTCTGTGAATGAAGAGGAACTGCTTATAAGGAATTTAAGGTTATGAGCGGTGTCACGTCTATTAATCTAGTTGTTCCATATCGTATTCTTTATTTAGGCTAGTGCTGGTGGAAGCTACAAATCATCTAATAAAATGAGTTCCGTATTAAAACTACAATATCTGTAAAACACTCCCTTTTACAATATATTAATATTTGTGCCAATAATAGTATAAAATACCGGTGTATCAACAATTTCACGTGAGGTTTCTTCTATGTCAGATGTTACACAACATATGCGACTACTGTGAGGCTCATATTTTTTTTTTTTAACAAAGGAGCTGATGACTAAGGTGTCCCTAGACCTTAAACATGGATTAACAAGTACGTGAACTATGTGATTGTGCTGCACCAAAATAGGTGGATTATCCCCCTTATTTTTTTAAGATTGTCCTGACTAACGTAAGCCGAAAAGTGTCACGCGAGGACTGGCGCCATGGGTAAATCTGACCCGACCGTAAATAATATAGAAATAACTTGAGTGTTCCAAAATCTATGGACATGTTTCATTTGCAGGGTGAAGTTTAAGGGTAGGAAGGAAGGTACAGTAAGCGACAGGAAATAAGGGCTGTCCAAAACGAAAATATAGAGCAATATTTAAGTCTCGGGTCAAAAATACCCACGCGCCATTCCTCATGGGTTAATGGCCCCACACACGCTACGTTTCGCTTGACGACTTGCATGGGTAAACTTAAGTCACAAGCAAGACGGAACGCGAGGACCACCACACACCACACAGTCTTTCTGCGCAGTTTTGTTCACAAGCCTATGTCGAAACATGTCCGACGATCTTATTATGTACGCTACGCTGCTCTTACCATCATTTGTAAAAAATAAAAATAAAAGAATGGAAGAAGTCAGTTTGCAGGAAGAAATGGACGAAGGACTGGCTACTGAAACGAAAAGATTTCTCGCATACAAATTTACTGAATGAACCTGATGACTATAATTACCGACAGTAGTGGCTACGCTGGCTTAAGCGCAGCATTAGGTCATGGGGCCAAGCTCTCTGCTGACTCGGTAGACGCGTGGGTTCGAGCCCCACCGTCGGCTGTCCTTGAAATGGTTTTCCGTGGTTTCCCCATTTTCAACACCAGGCAAATGCTGGGACGGTACCTTCTGACAGGCCACGGCCGCTTCCTTCCACATCCTTGCCCAGTTTCATTCACCATCATTCATTTCATCTCTCATTAACTGCTCTCATGAGGTTGGCGTCAGGAAGGGCATCCGGCCGTAAAAACCATCGCCACAAAGACTTCCATCCCATCTCATCCCCGACCCCGTTGGAAAACGGGAATAATAAGGGGTAGACATACATACAACCTGATGACTATAATTACTTGTGGATGGATGAAGAAATATATGTAACTCTTCTTAATAAGGTAACTCCACGGATTAAAAAGTCCGGCTCCGTTATGAGTCAAGCAATTACTCCGCACGAAAGGTTGAACGTAACACTTCGTTTCTTAGCCACTGGAAGGAGCTATAAACATTTAAAGTTTCCTGCTGCGGTGTCTTCTCAGGCTCTAGGAGTAATTATTCCAGAAACATGCAGAGCAGTTTATGAAGAACTACACGAAGAATTCTGCAAGGTATGAAGTTATTCAAATTAATAGTACAGGCCTAATATAAAGTTTTTAAAATCAACCAAATATAAACATGAGTGGCTCTTCATTCAAAAAGATAAACTTCTAAAATTCATTTTGTTATTTTTCAGTTTCCGTCAAGTGAAAAAGAATTGCTAAGAATTGCAGCAGAATTTGAAGACAAGTAGCAGTTCCCGCATTGCTTGGGGACTGTTGACGGAAAACATAAAAAATAATCACTCCTGACGAAAATGGATCGTTCTTTTGGAACTACAAGGGATCGAATAGTTTAGTTTTAATGGCTATTGTCAATGCAAATTATGAGTTTATTTACTGTGACATTGGAACTAATGGCCGAATTTGAGATGGAGGTGTATTGAAAAACACAAAGTTTTACGAGAAATTACAAGCTGGTCGTCTCCAGTTGCCGCAGCCAAGATGCCCACAAAATAACAGAATGGAACTGCCGTATGTGTTTGTGGGCAAAATAAGGTATTTATTGCAGCCAATGGCCATGAGGCAATCTTTCCCTTCGGCTTTTCCCAATTATTTGGGGTCGCCGGAGCCAACCAGGCTCATTTTGGTTTTGGCCGGGGATTTAAGGCCGGATGCCCTTCCTGACACCACGTGATTTTCCAGGTGAAAATTCCACCCCGCTGTCACCGGGATTCGAACCCCGGCCGTCCGGGTGAAAGGCGAGAAGCTAAGCCACTGCGCCATCACGCTCAATGGCCATGAGGCAATATAATGATAATATGACATTTTTTTTATCTATTTATTTTATCGTATGGCTTTTAGTGCCGGGAGTGTCCGAGGACATTTTCGGCTCACCTCAGTCTGTAGCTGCTTCCAGCGGACACCCTTAGGGTGAGCTACAAGTTCCGTTCAATTTCAAGTAGTTCCAACTTTCGCTACCAGATATCAATGATACCTAGTGGTGAACGTTGGAACTTTGATAGAGCGTTCCGACAAAATCTAACCTAACAATTTAGCTTCACACAAGTTTAGTCTGTGGAAGGATCTTTAACATGCCATAAATCTATGACATGGGACCGCCGGCTTTACTTACCCTCCGAAGGAATGCATATAGGAGGAGAAAAACGCAAATATGCAAAGAACACAATAAATTCTCATTCGCAATAAACGTTAGTCAGTGACTTCACTCTTTGACTGCATGTCATGGGATGAAACTGTTTAATGCCCTTTGCGCAAAGGAATCTCATTCCAAAACGAAAAATGTTAAAATACACACTCGCACGAGCAAGGAGAATAGTAGTAAACGTTTTCGTAATAATGGCTTCAAGATTTGGAATTTTTCACACAGAAATCGACTTAAGTTTATCTGGTATTTAATTAATGAATATTAATCATATATATTATTTCAGTAGTATAGATCCCTCATGTGGCACTCACAAGCGACCGATCGTGAAAAATGAACATTCAAATGAAAGAGAATATACATTACCAGTGACGCATTGCACTCTAATTTCTTAAATCTCTATAATTTATTTAAGAAATTACTTTTAAAAAACTGTGCGAAGTGTGCGATTTGCAAATAGTGTTGCTGTCTGAAAATACGCGACACCGATGCTGGTCAGTTCGAATTTTGGCCGTAGGGACGCCTGAAATGTAAATAGTATTCTATAATCATTTGGTTCAAATAAAAACATAACCTTTCTCCTTAAGTGTCTCATTATAAATCTATTGGGGAAAGTGTGGCTTATGATCATGCGAGATTTCTCGCACGGGTCCGCTAGTTTTTTTTAATTGACTAATGTTTTTTAGATTATTAAACACCTGTGGGTAGGCCTATTTCTTTTTAGACAAATAAGACAGTAGTGCCGAAAGTTACGAGCAACCGGAGCGGAGTCCTCCTCCGTGCACTGAGACATGAATATCTCCCACGCCGGCTAGTCCCGAAAAGAAAATTTGCGCATTATTCAAAATTACATTATGTTGGTATGAACAGCTTGGTGTTTGCCACTTAGTGGGGGAGTCAGCGAAGCCCTTGGGCTAAAGAGTTAGGAGACCGATGCTTTATAGTATTCTCATACGCCACTGGAACGATAGAGACAAGTGAATTCTAACAATGTGTCTTCGTGAGAGTGGGAGGGAGTATGCATATTTTGACTACTTTCCTATTATTGCAACAATAATAATAATAATTATCAAATTTGAAAAGACGCAGTTTATGGAAGGCACTAAATCAAGATTTGACAACCATCCACTAATCACCAAATACGGAGTAATTTCTCAAGTAGACATATTCAAGTATCTATGCGAAATTATTCAGCCAGCAGGGTTAAATCAGGAAGCTAACAAAGAAGGAACTGGTAAATTGCAAAGGGCTTACAAAATCACATGGAACAGATACAACAAAAGATGTATCTCAAAGAATGCAAAATTACAACACTACAACACAGTCATCAAACCAGAGGCATTGTATGCATCCGAAACACTGATAATTGGGGGCAGGTCACAAATGAAAAACATCGAGAAACCAGAGAGGAAAATTCTCAGAAAAAATCTAGGACCAAAGTTCGAAAATGGAATTTGGATGAAAAAGAAACCACATGAAATTTTTCAATCCGCAGGAAAAATCAAAGATGCTATCAGAAAACGGCGATTAACATTCCACGGACACCTTCACAGAATGGATAACGACAGGCTGACAAAGAGAATTCTAAATCTAGCGCTAACCCTGAAAATTCGTAACATTTGGTTAACAGAAATACATGAAGATCTACAAGAAATGGGTATTGCTGAGAAAACCATTCCAGATAGAGTAATATTTAGAAGCCTAGTAAACAAACATACATTTGCAGAGAAACCTAAAAGGAGAAATACAGGCTGGACAGAAGCACGCAGAAAGGAACATAGTGAACGAATTAAGAGATATTGGGAAGAATAGAAGAAGGAACATCGTGCAAAATAAGTTCAAGCGCGCTCCGTAGTTGGGCATAACGATTTAAAATAATTGTGAGCTTAAGGAAGTAGGAAACTTCTGCTACTTAGGAAGCAAAATAACCAGAGATTGACGAAGCAAAGATAATATAAAAAAAAAAAGATACGAGCCTTACAGTAGTCGCATATGATGTGTAACATCTGACACGTTATCCTACCTTGAAGTTGTTACCGTTTTTATTATCCTTGACATTCATCAAGACACAAAGAAATATTTTTATTTTTTACACTCTCATAATACATAATACAAAACAATTCCAAGACTCTCTTTCTTTTCTTCATTGCCTACTTGATATTTCTACTCTCGCACTGCGTTCTTGATACTCTGCAGTTACAAAGTAATCCGTATGTGATAAACATTCCACATGGTATCACTGCCAGCTGGATCACAGGGATGCGATCCAACTGGCAGTGCGTCTTACACACTTCCGTCCCATTTTTCAAAATCACTCCCACAAAAATATCCAGCAACCGAGTGGAAAGATGTTTACACATCAAAAAGTAGGTTGACTTCGGGAATGAAAGCACTTCCACAGAAAGGAAATCTATTGATATCAAATATACGTGGATTTAGATATTAGAGAGTCATTTTTAAAAGCCTTTCTGTAGAGCGTAGCACTGTATGAAAGTGAAACATTGACTGTTGACACAGCAGAAAAGAAATAGAAGCATTTGAAATGTGGTGATACAGGAGAATTATGAAGAAGATCAGATGGGTAGATAGAGTGACAAATGAAGAGGAATTAAGACGAGTGTGAGAGGAGAGATGTTTCTGGTGATTGTTAATGAAGATAAGAGTTACATTGGTAGCACACATACTAAGGTTTCCAGGAATAGCAAACTTAGTAACGGAAGGAGCGTTT
Source organism: Meconema thalassinum (assembly GCA_946902985.2). NCBI lineage: Eukaryota > Metazoa > Arthropoda > Insecta > Orthoptera > Tettigoniidae > Meconema > Meconema thalassinum. The sequence continues at coordinate 389,275,784 of OX336393.1, read as the reverse complement.
GAGGACTGCAGGGGTAGACCAAGGATGTTAAACAAATTGCCTCGAATATAATGTGTGGTAGCTATGTAGAGATCAAACGATTATCTCAGGACAGTCAAAAGATTGAAGACTCAAACAACAACTGCTCGGGGCTATATGAGCATGATGTTGCAAAGTCTATAAATGAAAAAACAACAACAACAACAACTACAAAAATCTCAAAAATCATAGTGTAATTTATATACTATGATGCATACGAGAATGTCTTTCTCTTGCATATTAAAAGTTCTTGCCGAGCATTGTCGGGTAAAACAGCTAGTATTAAGATATACCATTATTCATATAGTCTTAAAATAATTCTAAGTCCGACCAGGATGGTTGGTGTGATTGTGTGGGCGGATATTTAAGACTTCTTCTTGGAAACAACTACTTATCCTTTGACTGTAGAATTTCGAGCCCCACAGCTCTTAACCTTTCTGCCTTAATTAAACTGAAAGACCGCAGCCATCCCTAGTGCCTTCTTAGCTGTCTTGTTTCAAGTATTCTCCAAAACAGTCAGGCAACATTATTGCCTCCTTTACCCAGAATTAGAATCTCTCACTTTAGAAAATGAGTCAAATGTAGTTTATGTTGCGTGCAACACTCTTATTTTTTATTTATTTTTATTGTCGCTTCTTGTCACTTCTCCTTCACGGAACAAACAACGTACGATACTGTGTAAGTTGTAACTACAGCTACCAGTGTGGTGAGGGACGGATGTCGTTGAAATGTCATTTTTAATGCTGTGGATTAAAACGATGTCCACTAATGTGGAAATCCATTCTACCTTACCGAGAAAGGGAATAATACATTTCTCTGAATGATTTATAAACCGGCCGAGAGTGCTAACGCGCTACCTCGAGCTTCGCTGGTATCAGGAGAGCGTGGTTTCGAATCCCGCCTCGGCTATTCTTAAAATGATTTTCCGTGGGTTTTCCATTTTCATTCCCAGACGAATGCTGGGACGGTTCCTTTCAACGGGTCCACGGTCGACTTCCTTCCGGAATCCCTTCACTGAGCCTTCCTTAATTTAGACCGAAGTTAGTGGTCGCCTGGGCGATAAGCCTGTCACCACCCCCAGTAGTATTTGCTGCCAAAGTGTGTCCAGCTCCAAAGACACTGTTCTTATGGCGGTAGATGAAAGATACCTCACGGAGTCCGAGGGTTAAACCGAGCTTAGAGGATAAGCGATTAAAACATTATAATTGTTTTGCCAATTTTGGACGACGAGTCATATTTGTTTTCGACAATTTTCATACTTTAGAAGTCTCAATCGATTCCTTCTTGGCTGTTAGAGATCTAGCCTATAAGGACATATTTAAGTATGGAATTTCAGAAACATTTATTAATTTGACATACGTTTTAGACGACTTTAAGGCATTATAATCTACGTTCAGTTTCATGTACATATTACTTTTGATTCTTAAGGATCTGGGCTGAGTAGTTGAGGTATCTACAGTATGCAGCGAGTTGTTTTAAAGGCCGAACGCCAGCGTCAGCAAAGAAGTTTGTGAAATATGAAGTGAATCGGCGACGATTTTAAAAGAGTTGCCGCAATTGAGCAGTTTTTTTTTAGCGTATGGCTTTTGTGCCGGGAGTGTCCGAAGTCATGTTCGGATCGCCAGTTTTGTAGCTGCTTCGAGACGGACACCGAAGGGGAGAGCTACAAGTACCGTTTGAGAGGAAAGTTTGGATGTAAGGACGAGGAGTTGGAAGGTAGCGACTGTGGCCTATAGTTAGGGACCAACCCGGACATTTGCCTGGAAGGAAGATGGGAAACCACAGAAGACCATCTTCAAGGTTGCCGGCGGGGGGATTCGAACCTCCTTGCCTCCTGGATGTGAGCGACTGCCAGCTGTCATGCCGTAACGACCACGGCTAACTCACCCGGTAATTGAGCAGTGAATATAACAGAAAATAGATTAATTCAGTTTCATCAAGTATTTTAACGTTAAAAAAAACTTTTGATGCCAAGCTATTATGAATGGTTATGTTATAAAGTACAGGGATAGGAGGGTGATCTACAATCTAAACAGAAACCAGACAGCAGTTATTCGAGCTGAAGGACATGAGAGAGAAGCTGGTATTCAGAAAGGTGTAAGGCAAGGCTGCAACTTATCACCCATACTTTTCAATCTATCCTACATTGAACAAGCAATTAAGGAAACTAGAGAAACATTTAAAGTGGGAGTGAAGATTCAAGGAAAAATAATTTCAACTCTGTTATTTGCTGATGACATCGTCATCTTGGCCGACACGCCTGAGGATTTGAATGAGTTTTTAAATGGTATGGACTCCGTCTTGAGGAAAGAATTCATGATGAAAATTAATAAATGTAAAACAGATATATTGGAATGCATTCGAAATAAATCAGAAACCTATATGGACACCAAATTGGCAGGTGAAAAACTAAAGAAAGTAGGAGACTTCTGTTACTTAGGGACCAAATAACCAGTGATGGACGAATCAAAGGGAATATAAAAAGTAGGTTGGCTCAGGCAAGGAAAGCATTTCTACAGAAAAGGAATCTGTTGTTATCGAATATAGATTTAGGTGTTAGGAAGTCATTTTTGAAAGCCTTTGTCTGAAGCGTAGAGGTGAAACTTGGACTGTTGAGCAGCAGAATAGAGGAGAATTGAAGCGTTTGAAATGTGGTGTTACAGGAGAATGATGAAGTTCAGATGAGTAGATTTGTAGATAGCGTTACAAACGAAGAGGTATTAAGACGAGTGGGAGAGGAGAGATGTTTCTGGTGACTGCTAATAAAGAAAAGAGATAGGTTGGTAGGACACCCAGGAATAGCAAGGTTAGTTAAGGAAGGAAGGGTCGAGGACAAGAACTGTAGGGTTAGACCAAGGTTAGAATATGTTAAACAGATTGCCTCGGAGATGTAAGGTGTGGTAGCTTTGTAGAGATGAAATGATTAGCTCAGGACTGGGAGGCATGGAAAGCTGCATCAAACCAGTCAAAAGACTGAAGACTCAAACAACAACATGTTAAAAATCCCAAGCCAAGTTAAGGGAAATTATACATTCGTGATGAAATATCTCCTATAAGGCATCCAACGTTTAGAATGAAGCATTGGTCTTATGGCGCGTTGGGACGGGGTTGCCAGTATTGTTCCACTCCATGAGAGGACGGAGTACAGAGCGCTTCGCGTACTCTTTCCACACATTCAGCGATCGTACAGTGACGAAGACTTGCATTAAGAAGCCTACTGTATAATAATACAGAGCCATTATCTATGTGCGCCCCGATAAACACGGCAAGCTAAGCCGGCTGTGTCTGGCGCAGATCGCGGATACGCCTACATGGTTCAGCGGGTGGTAGGCGCGCTTCGCTGGCTCATATCGTTAGTTCACACGTGTTTTGTCATTCATATGGACGTGTATCTGCAAAACGTAGACGTTAGTGTTGCACGTTTAGTGAGTATTGTGATTATTGTGATTAATGGTAATGCCTAGACACCAATTCACATTGTGCGAACTTGTGTATATACATAATTCGTATATGAAAAGCAGAAAGTCTTGTTCTGAAACAAGACAAAAATTTCTAATCAAGTTTCCAAGAAGACCTGTGCCTAATGCCAGTACACTTAGGAGGCTCGCTAAACGATTCACAAGAAAACAGGCTCCGTAAATAATAATAAAAAAGTTAACAGACAACGTTGTTGAACAAAAATTACATGAGATTGTTGTCCATTCTTTCATCGGAAGATGTCAGGTGTGTGTTACAAGAGAGGTAGGACATTTTCAGCATCGGCTAGGAGCACTGTAAGTACACATTATTGAACATGTTTGGTAAACGTGTAGAAGTGCGCGCCCACCACCGGCTGAACCGTGTACGCGCGCCCACGATCTGTGCCAGTCAAAGCCGGCTTAGCTTGCCGTGTTTATCGGGGCGCACATAGATAATGACCCTGTACTAATAGTAACATATCACTTCTTTTTCTTCTTGGTCGTAGTTCGGTTTCGAACGTCGTGACCCTTCACGGAATTCTGTTAACCATACCCCGCCATACACGGCGGTCTTCTGCTGTGTGCATTAATTTCTGAAGTGGCAGATTAGTCAGACTCTTTATCAGGTCAAGGTACTGGTTCGGGGCACGTCCCCTCAGCCGTTTTCCGACAACTTTACCTGGATGATACACTTCCCAATGCCATCTTGCCGGATGACATGGCCGAAAAATTTTAACATTTGCCTTTGGATGTTTAGGAGTAAGTGTGCTTTAGGAGCAATCCGTATCTCTTTCAGAATAGATTCATTTGTTCTTCTTGCTACCCACGATATTCGTAGCATTCTTCGAAAACACGTCATCTTGAAGGCTTCGATTCTCCTACGGCATGCAGTATTTATGGTCCAGGACTCAGAGCCATACGTGACGATAGGAAATAACCAAAGCTTGAACCAGTTGCTTCTTTGTTTCCTTGGTAATATGATGATCATTCCGTATTCTTGTTAGACTAGACAGTGCTTTTTTAACTGACCATACCTATTCTCCTTTTAATTTCTTCTTCACAGTTTCTCTTAGTGGAAATGCGGACTCCTAGGCAGACTATTTCTTCCATGAGATCGATATCTCATATTAGCTGGAAGGGACGAAATTAAATAAACTATAGGTTATGCTGGATGTAACATGAAACAGAGCAAACAAAATAAATAAATAAATAAATAAATACATAAATAAATAAATAAATAAATAAAGCACAATAGCAATCTGCACCCCACCCTGACCATCGAAACTTCTTTCATAGAATGCGTGGTCAATGAACATGTAAACATTTAAACCTGCACTCTGAATATGCAGGTAGAAAACTTTTTCCAACTTTCCTCTACAACTCTCAAACTGACATGGCATGGTTATCTTTAAAAATAAATAATAAATGGCAGCACGCGAACTTTTTCAATGTTGCTACGCGGTTATGAGAGAATATTCAGAAGTTTTCCCCACATGAAAACTTGAATATTGCCAGTATAAAATATTTCAAGAATGCATCATCAAGACGACACATTTAGCTACACTTGTGTGTAAAATAGGCGCCACAAAGTCAATGCAACATGATATAAGATCGATTTGACTAAAAAGGGGACACAGTTTATCGTTTCTTCTAAAATTATGGATATGTGATTTTTCAAGCATTTCTATCAAATTTACGTAGTTCTAATATCGGACAGAAAGATTGGTAATTCACATTTCTATCCGAATATGGTGTTTTTGGACCAAGAAAGATTTTCGACTCATATGACAACAGTTGCTCTGTTGCTAGAACATGATAGCGTCATAGCCTACATCTTTCACTTGCAGCAGAAAGAGAGAAGATAATCTATATTTTAACCAGTGCGTCATTCTAAACGTTCGACACCTTATAGAATGTTGATAGGTTTTTCCATAGCAGCTAAATATATAAGGTGCGTTCAAAAAGTAACAAGCTGGAGGCTGTAATGCGTAAACCGGTGACGACATCGGCTAATCGTGGCCTGTGTAACGAGGTGTGGTTCCAACCAAAGCGTGGAAGGTCACAGCCCGTTGCTAGAGGGCACGCGTACACGTCACGTGACGATACAAAACGAGCAGCAACATGCATTAATCGTCCAGCCAAGTCCGAGACAGTGGGCCATTCGACATGCTTCCTGGTGTGGTTGAAGATCGTGGGACACCCATTGGACACACACTTTCCGCAAGTGCAGTCGTTCCTTCATGATGGTGTGCACACTTTCGACGCTCAATCCGACCACGGCGGCTATGGCGTTCACTGTCACTCGGTGGTACTGGGTAATGAGTGCTTCAACCAGCTGAACGTTGTCATCGGTAAGGCAGGGGGGTGCCCCAGACCGGGCATCATCGGCTAACGACACCCATCCTTCCATGAAGCGCTTATGCCACGTCTTGACCCTTGCAAGGGACATGCAGTGTTCGCCGTACACTTGTGACATTCGGCGATGAATGTCAGTTCCCCCTACTCCTTTCGCTGTCAGAAACTGAACAACACCTCTTTGCTCTTCGTCTGACGCCTCCATGTCACTGTTTGCTATGCGACTGTCAGTGTTAGACGATTGATGCATGCTGCGGCTCGCTTTGTATCGTCACGTGATGTGCACGCGTGCCCTCTAGCGACGGGCTGTGACCTTCCACGCTCTGGTCGGAACCACACCTCGTTACACACGCAACGATTAGCCGATGTCGTCACCGGTTTGCGCATTACAGCTTCCGGCTCGTTACTTTTTGAACGCACCTTATATTTTAACTTCAGGTTATGTGGTGTACAATACCCAAGGGGTATGTACCCCTTAGAGATCATCCCCCCCATCATCTGTCTAAATCTCATAAAAGGCAACCCTTTAAAAGCCTACCCAATATCCATCAATACTATAAGGGCAGCTGGCTACTCCATAAAGCAGCTCAACCCTTGCGTAATTATGACACACAGCGACATACTACAAACTGGTTCAACTATGCCACAACGCGCTGACAGAACAGAGGCTAAAGGTATAAAAGGTGCCTTAAGTGGGTCACGAGGATATCTCTCCATCACCAGTGCTTCGACGAGACAGCCGGAGGCTAACGACAGTGTCAACCGAGGTGAGTCAGTCAGTCAGTGTTCAGAATCCTACTTTTGTAACCTAACACCCACAGTTTGTACTCACATTATAACATCACAAGATCCCTTAAAAGGGACTAACAGTTACTCATTGCTGACCAATAAACACTTGGTCAGTCTCTTACACTTGCATTACTGATCTACACTCTTCTTCACGTCCCCACGTCCTTCCTTACTCCCGTCACAGTCGGACGTGACACACCGTAGTAATAACGCCAACTCAGACGTCCTTGTATTCCTCACAGCGGCTAGCGTGCTCAATTGAAGCGCGTGCCGAACCGCTGACACTAGCAAGGTGATTATATAATAAGTAGCCGGCTGGGCGACTAGTACATCGACCCGCGTGCTAAGGCTACATCCCTTAAACCACATTTACAGTCTTTATAGGAGCGCCCCCTAGTTCCTAGCACACCACAACACACTACACTGGTCAGCTTGCCCTGTCAAGGGGAGCTACCCTTATTTAGGCACAAACTCATAAATTAGTACAGCAACTCTCCCTTTTAGATCCACCCCCAAATAAGGGATCTAAAACACTGGTGGAGGCGGGGTCCTACGCATAGAGAAAAGGGACTCAACCAACGAGCCCTCGTAGGTAAAACGACCCCTTCCGTACCGCAAAAAGCCAAGCAAATTAGTGAGAAAAATTTTTCCCCCAAATAAAAAGAACCATTTTTTTTTGAGTGCTCCAAACTAGCTACACAGGGGAAATTCTTAACAAACCAACCCCCCAGCCCCATACAGAATCAGAGAAATATAAGAATACACTGTCAAAACACGCACAGATTTTTTTTTTATTATTTTTTCACATACACTCCATTCAACATGGCCCCCCTATACCGCCTAGCTGTGCTAAGGAGCATTGGGGAGTACCAGGAATTAATTGCCTGGCATAGAGTTTTTGAAACTAGGCAGGACTACCTCAGAAGGTTTCAGCAGCTCCTGCACGCCCAGTACATGCGGATCATAAGAGCCCTTGTCCGGCCACTCCGCAGTGCTAAGAATCGCAAGATTCGAGCGAAAATCCCCACCCTCCGCACACAAATCATAAAAGCACACTGGCAACTACACTGTCGACACGAGTTTATGTTCCAACAATGGGAAACACTCATCACGGAACACAGACGGATAGGGACTCAGGACACCAAAGTCGCTGAACTGGCCATATGCCTCAATAGGCAGTACACCCAAATTTGGGACGAATACCGTGAACTCCAAACCAACAAGGCCATTTTTGAGTTCATGGTAGGGCCACCAGCCCAGCCGAGAGAGGACATAAGCGTAGATACGCTAACTCGACAATTTGCGAGGATGTCCCTCTCGCCACGTACTGCCACAGAATGGAAGGAGTTCGCCGTGGCCACAGTCCGGGAGACGGCCAGGTTAGGCTCCAACATACTAAAGAATACATCCTACACAGACACACGTCCTCCAGCTCCGGATCGGAAGGCAATTTTGCCAAGCCGAGGGGAAGAGCCTAGAACAATCCCCTCGGACCGGATGAACGAGAGGGAGTTGAAGCCAGGACCTTCAATCACACATAATACGACAGAGGGACAACAGGAGGTAACCTCGTCATGGGCTGACGACGTAGAGCCTGACCTACCACATATAAAGCCTACATACACTCACACAGATAGGCTAACACAGTGGCAGGAGTCTGCCGTGGCCACGGGCCAGAAAGCGGACAGGCTACACGACACCACATTGGCAGGACGAAAACAGGCACTTAAGCGGCCCTCACCGCCAGTTCAAAGGGCAAATTTGCCAGAACGGAGGCGAACACCGGCATTAGTCCCTCAGGATGCACGGTACACGCACATACATATTAAACAGGCATTACCATACAATACACGGGGATTAGGAAAGGTATTATTACCCACCCCACAAAACCTCGCAGTCAAACATACATACACTCCCGCAAAATCTGCTAAGATAGCGCCAAGCGCAATAACGCCCTTAAATACAGGTACACTTAGACCTAGAAACACGCGCTACGGTGGAAGTAGGGCAAGGCTTACTTTGCTAGAAATTCCGCCGGAAAACAGCAAAGAAACACCTCAATGGATTTCAGAGGCCTATAATATCGTAACAGGGCAAAACCCTTCACCTTTCTGAGCACTGAAGCTCGAAAGACGATAACGACTTCCACCAAGGCCAAAGAAATAAAATAACATCACTTCCCCCATCATAAATGGCCACACAAGTTCTTTCACGCGGGAGATATCAGAAAATAGACCGACAATTACATAGTAAACATAAACTGCGCATTTTTTTTTTTCTTTCTCGTATTTTATGTATATACAGGGCAACATGGCCAAATTAGAAGTGAGTAATTTTAAATCCTTCTGTGTTTTTTTTTGGGAACCATGGCATCTTTCTATTAGGCCATCACTAAGCCAAGTGAAAGCCCATCAGGCTTAAGGCCGGAAAGAGATATTTTGAACACAACTTAGGCATAAAATCACAGCATAGAGCTTAAGGGAGTCTTTCTAAGTAGAAATGACTAGACGTTCTACGTTATGGTTCCACAGTTTGACAGATTCTCTTGTTGCGGGCGAAAACCGTAAGCATGGCAAGAATTAAGAATCTCAAACTAGTTTCAAAAAAAAAAAATTTTGGGAGGTGTGCTTTAACCAACTAAAAAGCCCAATTGCACACCGGGATGAGACACTGTCATTTTGGTGAGTTACAATTACTTTGATAGGCAGGTTTGACTCCCACAGTGCACTGGCTTTGCTCGTGACGTGGATACAAGGGTATCAGTTACGTCTGGCAATGGCCTTCCTAAGGTGTACTAGACAGTGTCGGTAGATTCCCCTGAGACGTAACCAGATTACGGTAGTACTCACGTTACCAAATTGGTAAATACTACACTCAGGTCCCAATCACCATTTTTTTTCAAACACATAGTGCTCACGACATAATTTTTAGAGACTAACGCCACCTACTATTATTTTCTTTCAATGTGCTCTCTTAATGCAGAGCGGGGCATAAATAATTTTTTTTTTTGTTTCACACATTTAGCCCAAGAAAGAAAAATGGCCAAATAAACTATATATATATTTTACACATAGGTATACATAACACAACACTCGGGGACACAAGTGTAGTCAATGGGAGGTTCTTTTGCAGACGGCCAATGCATATGAGATTTCCGAAGTGAAATGCCATGGCCTGTGGTTTGGATTCCAAGTAGAACGGAAATCCCGTGGCACACGATCTCTAGACATGGTCACGTTAAACCACAAAATTCCCCTCTTGCCTTTTTATAATGCGAAGAGCACTAACAGAAAAGCAGGCTGATTAAGAACACATGTTCGGATACACAGCGTTATCGAAACAAGTAAACAAGCGACCGCGCAAGACATTGCAACCCGACACCCTCATACTCAGCATTAAAGCAGACGTCCGTGATAAACTGCGAGCCTTACAAACGACAGTTCCCAAAGCACACTGCACGGAATCATTCATAGCCAACCTAAGAACCCTATATCTTCAAAATTTACACTACGAGGAGAGGGCAAAAATAAGCAAACTCCTCGCAGGAAGGTATACTAGGGGTTGCGCACAGAAAAACACACAGCCCATTTGCCATAGTGTAGGCGGCACAGAAATGGCCACCAAATCTTTACAGACAACCGGCTTCGAACCCATGTCCACACACAAAAACCTCGTACCGAAAACTAACTAAACAACGGTATTTTCGGTACGAGAAACACAAACAAAATACAGGCAGAATGCCCGCAGAACATGAACAACGCAGACATATAACACAGAGAATTACATAGAACACGGGTTCGAACCCCAGAGAAAATTGCACGCCAGGGAAAAACAAGCAGACGGCCTTCCAATCACACCAAAATTGGCCCATATAACGGCTTAGACAGATAATACTACATTCCTGCGGCCAAATGACAGGCATAAAATTCCAGAAATACACTTGACAGGGAAAATGGACTTTCCAGACAGAGACATATAAATTTCGTAAGACAACGGTCTTACGGAATAATGGCCACACAACGGCAATAGTAGCAGGGCGGATTACCACATCGGGCCGCCAGGAATTTAACACAATGACCACACTGGCATACGTGCAGAAAAACACGCAACAGTGGTTAACCTACATAAAATCCCGGCCTGAAGTTACACACACAAACTGATGACTTGCAGACTTAGCCACTTTGCAACACTGTCGATGACAAAACGCGATTGTGTAGTGGCAGTGACCATGAATAAACAAATGCAGAACAATCATAACACTATACATTTTTCAACACTGCGAAAGCATTTATCAACAAGCAGACGTCACAGACCAAAACTTGTCGCAGGCCCAGAGTAGCACGTTCGTAAAGACGTTGGCAGGCCACGGGCGCTTCCTACCCATACACAATATACACAGTAGGACTTAGCCCTACAGCAGACCAGGCGTCCGCGTGGTGTAGCGGAGCGTAGTCACACACACACACACAAACGCGCTCACCAATCAGGGGCGAACATAGGGACTTTGAGGACACGGGACCTCCCCTTAACAACTTCTTTTTGCGACCCTAGTCCCGAAACAAATCATTCCAGGCGACTAGGACTTAGCCCTATAACGGACCAGAGTAGGTCGTGAAGCTTCGCTATCCCAAAGCGCGGATAGAAAACCAACATGGACCAAGGGAGGATGACAAGAGAACATGCTAACAGCGTCCCACTCTACTCCCTTCCCATAACCTTCTCACGCCCAACATAAACAACGCAAACACATCTACACGACCATAAACAGCTACACTACACTACAAAGTATACATAAGGGTTGGTAAACTTCATGTGTTTACAGAAAGGGCATGCTACGCCCTGAGCCCCACCGCTATCACCTGAATGAGAGGGGTGCATCGGCCAACACCAACTAAGCGTAATGCACATCTCCATCTGAGAGATGAGGCCATAAGTAATAAATACTAACCATTTTTTTTTTAAATTTAAATCATCCCGCATGAGAGGGAAATATATTAGTATTATGCCTCAACCTACACCTATCCATACATGAGTGCAAACGCCTCATATCCAGACGCATGCATGTATATCCCATCCATTCACCAGGGGATATTGATATCAGACCGGCATGGATTTTTATTTTATTTTTTGCAACCCCGGGAATTACCTGCCCCGTTCCACTCACTGTAGGAGCATCCTAGCACAAAAACCGGTTCCAGGCCGCCACTAACGCGGAATTCGGAAGTGCGCAACCTCCTCCTACCCTGCTTTAACCCACTCTACAGATAACTACCCCCAGATCACAATAACAGGGTACCTGACGCCACAGACCCTACTAACACCTCCATCAAGGTTAAAAAAGAGCATTATCGCTGGAGAAGCTGATATAGCACAGGTAGCCTAAAGTAGTCTACGTATGTAGAGGTTTTACCAGCCCACCACACTGGAAGTATTTTACATTTGACACTTTTTACACAGGTTACACCTATATTTAAAAAAAAAAAGGGGAATCTGAAACACCCTGGCTGATGATACCGGCGTTAGCCAAAGGTCAAAAGCACAACACTAGGGGCAGAACTGGGGTAGGTAATGACAACCCTTACCCCAGTTGGCTCGACAAATCAAATTACTGACGACTAGACCAAATAGACGAACCACGTAAGGTCAAAGCATTCGCGGCCTGGTCGGGCAAGCTCTGGAATCCTAAGTGCGCATAAACCGCCCCTGGGAGGAAGGGATGCTAAACCCACTTTGAGCCACGGTCGTCGAAGCCAAGACCTGCAGGGAGACTTTCTGAGAATGGCGGGAGAAATAGCTCACTCCGCGTCGGCCTCGGGAGCTATCCCTAGAGACGACCATATTATGACTAGACTGTTAGTTAAATTTACGTAAGTAGGACTTCCATGGCGGGGAGTCAGACTCCTATTCGTCAGGAGTGAAGCAGGATCCAAGGGTTCAGCAGGACCAATCCTAGATCCGACAAGTCCTTACCCCGCGAGGTGAAGGTGAAGACCACGACGGTAATCAATAATGCAGAATGAAATATGAATATATATATATGGAATGTACGCGCTCATTCGGTCCTGCGCCCACGTAAATGGACGACAACGGGTCGCCAGAGTTCTTAAATGAGTAGCATAGCGGGCACTCAAAAGGGTTCAGTGGGCCAACCCAGCAATGCCGATTAAGGCGAAGAGGACTCCCCGGACGCTCACTTCCCGGAGGACATACGAATACAAATATTGCGGCCGAAACAGGCGAAGAGGACTCCCCGGACGCTCACTTCCCGGAGGACATACGAATACAAATATTGCGGCCGAAACAGGCGAAGAGGACTCCCCGGACGCTTTCTTCCCGGAGGATATTATGCCATGGGACCACACTGTCCAATGCCCACATAAATGACGACGCATCGGGCAGTCAGAGTGCATTAAGAGATGGGGCATTGCGCGCCCCTCACAGGAGCCAAGTGGGCGGCTCACCTACGACTAATCGGAACGGCAAAACGAGCACGACAAGGAAGTTACAGCGGGCGGAACGGTTAGCTTAGTGGCACCGTAAGCCGCCCGCGGATAGATTAATCCTAGTAATAGACGTCGACACTAGACTTAAGGGGACGGAATCTAGCGACCCTAGAGACAACCGGTGTTTCTGGGGCTCGTGCGGGTGGTGATCTGGGGATTTAATTGCCCCAGGCGATCGTCCTAGGCCAAATTTAGTTATAGACGGTTGCATTTGACACGCAACCTAGGATTAAGCAAATTTAATGAACACTGTTGCAATTCAGCACAGAATCTTTCGGCAATAGATTAAGGCAACCCTCTCGGCTTAGATGTAGTTTTTTTTTATATATATACCATAAGTAGAATAAGTGGTATAAGAGAACGCCGTTCGGCGCCTGATGACCCACAAATCCGTCATCAGGGTAAGTCCGATAATTCATGATAAGTTATTATAATGTAGCATAGTCTTACATTTAAGACAATTTTTTTTAATACATATATTGAGGTAAAATTTCGGCGCCTGGCGGCCCAAATTCGTTGCCAGGGTAAGCCCAATACTACAACACATTAGGAAATGACGTCACGGCACCATATAGGGTAAGCCCGGCCATATATCGAGTAATAATAACCATGCCATTCTTTTCACAGGTAAAAAGGGGCTTCAGACTGTGGCAACGCTGCCACAGGAAGCGGCATATGGAATAGGGAATTTCAATGTTTTGTTAACCTCTCCATTTTTTTTTGCAGGCATTGTCACCTAGAATATGACACGTGTAATTATGATTTTGCTGCCAGATAGCAGCAACATGCTATTTAATGCCCCCTTATTGTAGTATTATACCTGTGCATACTAACCTCCATTTAACATTCATTCTCACTTACACACTCACTACATTTTTTTTTACAGCTACACGTCAATAATCTGCACAGCGGGAATGATGCCTGTGGGGCATCAAGCTTGCTGGCAGATCTACATAAAACAAAAACACTTGAAGCGTCAAAATGCGACGCAGCTTACGGCGATGAGGGCGCAACCGGCATGTGGCGGCGACCCTCATGGCCAAGTGTGCAAGCATTCACCCACAGAGGATGCTTCACAGACTAGGTATTAAGAATACACTGCAAGCGGTACGACCACTCAACCGTGCCAAGAGGTGGCCGTATAGGATCAGCCGTGATACGGCAAGCGTACGTACAAACAGGTAGCGTGCACGCGAGGATCCAAATAAAAACTAGAATTATAAGGGTTTAGCGCGCTTAAGTAGACATAAGGTCATTGTAGTTCATAATTTTAAAGAGTAAACTACATACATATTCATGCGCCCACGGGCAATTATTCCAATGGAAATTCCTAAATGTCAGCATCGCAACATAATATTTTTGTCTGTTTATCAAGTTCACGTGTACACGATGTCTATATTTTTGTTTTGTTTTGTTTCGTTTGCTAAGGTAACACGTAACCAATGTCTGTGAATTGTTTTCTTTCATTTTTCTCTCTTCTAACTTCCCCATTTGTCAGGGTGTTCCGTTTTATCCCACACCAATAAATACATTTTAAATATTTCCTTTAAATTATACCCTGGAACACCCATTTTTTTCTATTCTCTCCTATCTTCTTTATTGCGGGGAGCACTTTTTCCCCAAGATAGGGCGGACGACGCAATCATCCGTTCGGCCCTGGGTTTTTCCTCCCTGCACAACTATGTAACCATGTATAACCATGTTTTTTTTCTTTTTTATGCCGACAACGGCAATGGCGATTGTGCCTCAATAGCAATTATTTTCTTTATTCAACAATGTTAATGCACATTTCACCATGCAATGTAAAATTTATATACATATATATCTATGTACACCCCATAACCCTCCCCTCTGAACACGGGCTGACCGCACACCTACACTTCTGCACGACGACACCCGTTCCATACGACGACGCTTACGACGCCACCACCAGAAGAGACGAGGGGGATTCAAAAACTACTACGACAACATCCCAACCCCAAGTGCCCTTCCCGGTCGCGAGGACGCGACCAAATGGAGGAAGAGGCTTGTACAATACCCAAGGGGTATGTACCCCTTAGAGATCATCCCCCCCATCATCTGTCTAAATCTCATAAAAGGCAACCCTTTAAAAGCCTACCCAATATCCATCAATACTATAAGGGCAGCTGGCTACTCCATAAAGCAGCTCAACCCTTGCGTAATTATGACACACAGCGACATACTACAAACTGGTTCAACTATGCCACAACGCGCTGACAGAACAGAGGCTAAAGGTATAAAAGGTGCCTTAAGTGGGTCACGAGGATATCTCTCCATCACCAGTGCTTCGACGAGACAGCCGGAGGCTAACGACAGTGTCAACCGAGGTGAGTCAGTCAGTCAGTGTTCAGAATCCTACTTTTGTAACCTAACACCCACAGTTTGTACTCACATTATAACATCACAAGATCCCTTAAAAGGGACTAACAGTTACTCATTGCTGACCAATAAACACTTGGTCAGTCTCTTACACTTGCATTACTGATCTACACTCTTCTTCACGTCCCCACGTCCTTCCTTACTCCCGTCACAGTCGGACGTGACACACCGTAGTAATAACGCCAACTCAGACGTCCTTGTATTCCTCACAGCGGCTAGCGTGCTCAATTGAAGCGCGTGCCGAACCGCTGACACTAGCAAGGTGATTATATAATAAGTAGCCGGCTGGGCGACTAGTACATCGACCCGCGTGCTAAGGCTACATCCCTTAAACCACATTTACAGTCTTTATAGGAGCGCCCCCTAGTTCCTAGCACACCACAACACACTACACTGGTCAGCTTGCCCTGTCAAGGGGAGCTACCCTTATTTAGGCACAAACTCATAAATTAGTACAGCAACTCTCCCTTTTAGATCCACCCCCAAATAAGGGATCTAAAACAGTGGTGCAAAGGATGAACCACCAGCTTTCTATCACCTCAATGCATGGTGGTACACCAGCTCTACCACGTTGTGTTATGATGCTACTAGTTACTTCCTTCCCTCCATGTTGTGTTTAAGTAGATATTGTGTGTTATGCGCACAGAGCTTAATGTGAATTAAAGAATATATTGTGCCTCAAGGGTCACGATTCTCGTCAAATTCATGTGCATGAAAGAGTTAAACGCATTAGATTCTAAATAATTAATCCATTTAATTAAAAACACTTTACGTTTTATATATTTTAAATAGGACATTTTCGTATAATTTTGACAGCCTACGCAACCTAAATAGTATCCATTATAAACCTCATTTATATCCACTTTGTTCAAACATGACCTCTCTTAATTAGCTCAGAACAAGAAGGTAAATAAACACAACTTCAAAAGATAACAAGCGTGGAAATTCTGACCGGTGGAGTATGTTCAAAGAATAGTTATTATAAATCCAATTATTCACGGAACATATATGGTACCAGGTGAGTCAGCCGCCCCTTATTTTTTTAGTTATCGGCCAAACTTCCAACGTCTGATGCCAACATGGTCGACAGTTCCCCGTCTGTAGACAAGCCACAATGACCCTAAACGACTTTACAAGATTTATGACGACATGGAAGCAAGACCTTTACAAAAACATGTTTGCGACAAGTGATAATTCAAAGCATCAAACTGTCATACGGGCATGTACAAAGAACATGGCTATTTACATTTGTATAGTGATTCCGCGCAGCATGATTATGAAGAAGGTTTACTAACAAAAGTTCTCATTTCTAGGCGAATGCCTGGACGGTAGCTTTGATAGAACGTGGCCGAATTACTTCCAATTAATGTCCTTAACTATCCAGGGCGGAAAAGACCCTGTAAAGGAAATACTGTACAGTAAAAATATTTTTGGCCTACTTTTCACATTTTACAAAAATGAGGAAAAAGTAGTCTTATGAGATCGATCCGGGAAAATGTCTGTCCTTCTGTCTGTCTGTCTGTCTGTCTGTCTGTATGTATGTGTGTGTCCCCCTCCCCCCCTATAAACTCCTAAACGGCTGCAGCAATCGAAACCAAATTTGGAATGAGTAAAGATCTATATCGGGACATCTCAACGTCATACTTGAAAATGATGTCAGTGATACCAACTGATGAAAAATCGCAATTGAAATTTCAACTCCATGTTGTATATCTTGAAAGGTTTGCATGGGAGCTACACCAAAATTGGCACACATATAGATACTAATATCCGCCTCCGTGGCTTAGGCGGCAGCACGCCGGCCTCTCACCGCTGGGTCCGTGGTTCAAATCCCGGTCACTCCATGTGAGATCTGTGCTGGACAAAACGGAGGCAGACAGGTTTTTCTCCGGGTACTCCGGTTTTCCCTGTCAAAATTTCATTCCAGCAACACTCTCTACTATCATTTCATTTCATCTGTCATTCATTTAATCATTGCTCCAGAGGAGTGCGTCAGGCCTCGGCAGCCGGCACAGTTCATATCCTCGCCGCTAGATGGGGGCTTCAATCATTCCATTCCTGACCCGGTCGGAGACTGGAAGCAGGCTGTGGATTTTTTCATAGATACTAATATATCAGTTTAATTTCTAGAAGGCCATACATGACAGAGTTGCCAAACTGATTCTAAGCCAGCTGATAGGTCCAATTTTTAAATGCATGTAACTTCTACACTATCAATTGGATTTCAACCAAATTTTGTATGCACTATGTGTAGATAGACAGATATGACTGAGCGTACTCTTAAGAGCTACCAGGGCTGCCAACTGTTAATAAATGCCCTCTCATTTGTTTTTATCCAAATACCAATATATCGGAAAGTATGCAAGCCAACAGCTTTAAACTATGCACACGTATAGTACCTAACATTCTATATTAATTTGGAGTAACTAATGGACCTCAGTACTACCAACATGAATCTAAGCCTGCTGATAGGACCAATTGTAAATCCATGTAACTTCTATACTATCATTTGGATTTCAACCAAATTTCGTATGGACTATATGTACTATGACAGATATGACTATGCCGATTCTTAAGAGCAACCAGGACTGCCAACTGTTAATAAATGCTGTCTCTATTTTTTTACCCTAATATCAATATATCAGAGAGTATTGAAGCCAACAGCTCTAAACTTTGCACACGTATAGTACCTTACATTCTAGATTAATTTGGATTAACTAATATACGTCAGTGCTTCCAACATGATTCTAAGCCTGCTGATTGGTCCAATTTTAAAATACATGTAACTTCTATACAAATAAATGGATTTCATACAAAATTGGCACAACAATAGATCATAATAGTTCAGATTATTTCTGACCAACACACGCATGACATTGTTGCCAACATGATTTTACGCGCGCTGATAGGTCCAATGTCTAACTACATGCAACGTCCATGCTATCCATTGGACTTCAACAAAATTTTGTATTCTGTTCCTTAAGAGATGGAACTAAGAATATATTCAGTCACCAGGGCTGCCAACTGTAGTGCTCTATTAGGCTACATTATGCCAATTATATTTCGAACTAATTAGAAATTTCGATATTACCAACTCATTTTCGTCATTATTCTAATTAGGTCCATATAGATTAATCATTGGAATGAATTTACCATTCGAGAAAAGTAGGCTCTTAAGTTCGTCACGGAACTTCTTGTTTTTATTATTTTCGATCCGTATGAATCGGAGATCCGGATTATTGAGGGCCGGAAAAACGAGGTTCTTGTATAATGTCAAAATTCTTATCATAAGAGTTATTTAGATAATTTTAAAAATTTGCCAAGTTTTTAATCGTTTTCCTCATATATTCCAAGTTTATAAGAAACTAGCAGTAGTGCCCGGATTCGCCCGGTGGACAGATATGTTTTATGGATGATAATGAATTACATAAATTTAAAAAAAAAACTGCTGATGATAAAATTAATTAACAGTGTTGGTTGGTTCCTCAGTTTAGGGGCTGCGACAACGCGGTCATGTAGCCCCGTGTACTTTGGGTGTGTGTAGAATCTGTCTGATAACCGGTGTTAATTGTGATGACTGTATTAGTGTGTGTTATCTGATTTTAATTCAAGTTATTTATTTATTCATTACTATTTATCGTATGGCTTTTAGTGCCGGGAGTGTCCGAGGACATGCTTGGCTCGCCTGAGGCTGTAGCTGCTTCAACCTAACACCCATAGGGTGAGCTACATGTTCCGTTCAATTTCAAGTAGTTCCAACTTTCGCAACCAGATATGATTGATACCTAGTGGTAAACGTTGGAACTTTGATAGAGCGTTCCGACGCAATCTAACCAATCAATTTAACTTCACACAAGTTTAGTCTGTGAAAGGATCTTTCACATGCCATAAATACACGACATGAGACCACCGGCTTTACTTCCCCTCCGAAGGAAAGCATACTGAAGGATTTCAAAGCTCTTAAAAAATCCGACGTCTTCAGCCATGTTTGAACCCGCTATCTTGGGCACAGCAGTTCAGCATGCTACCAACTACGCCACTGAAGACTTTCGATTTTCAAGCAGTTCCAACTTTTTCTACCAAACGCCACCACCAACGACCAACTAGTTCTGAACTTTGTTACTAGATGCCACCGCAGTCGGCTCCTGGCGACGAACGTTGGAACCTAAGAGCGATAGTAAAATATCTATATATTTAAAACACTAAGCTGTTTTTTGTATACACGAGATTGTGAAAACGACTTAACCGATTGGCTTCGTAAGACAATCTAACGAAAGCTCTTGGCATGCAGATTTGCAGAGTTTCTTTAAAAGGAAAATATATGTTACGGTATATTTTTAAATGATTAAAGAAATATGTAATATTTGACACTCCCGCTCATGCGCACAATGGCCTTTCTCAACAAGGAAAATGGCGATTCCGGTCGCGTCTAACTGAGATCTTTGTTTATGACAATTAAAAAGGGTCTCCAATAATGTTAATTATGTTTTTACAATATGCATTGAATTAGAATTATATTAAATGAACCACGAATTGAAGGACTTAAACTGCAGGTTGAGCGTGTATACTGGTTAGATAGCTTAATACTGAAGTCTCACACTGTTGTCTGGATGGCCGAGGGGATAAGCTTGCTGCCTAGAAATTTGTATTATGCATGATCGAGAGGGTTCGATTCCCACCTCGGATATGTTTTTTTATTTTCGTTTTCTGCCTTCCTACGATTGGTATTACATTGTAGAAACATATTTCACTTTTATCATTCCCGTCAAGTAACGAATTCTCTGTTGCCATCCTTTGCATGGTCGAGAGGGTTCGATTCCCACCTCGGTTATGTTTTTTTTTATTTTCATTATCTTCCTTCCTACGATTGGTATTACATTGTAGAAACATATTTCACTTTTATCATTCCCGTAAAGTAACGAATTCTCTGTTGCCATCCTTTGCATGGTCGAGAGGGTTCGATTCCCACCTCGGATACGTTCTTTTATTTTCATTTTCTTCTTTCCTACGATTGGTATTACATTGTAGAGACATATTTCACTTTTTTCATTCCCGTAAAGTAACGAATTCTCTGTTGCCATCCTTTGCATGGTCGAGAGGGTTCGATTCCCACCTCGGATATGGTTTTTTTTGTTTTCTTCTTTCTACGATTGGTATTACATTGTAGAAACATATTTCACTTTTATCATTCCCGTAAAGTAACGAATTCTCTGTTGCCATCCTTTGCATGGTCGAGAGGGTTCGATTCCCACCTCGGATACGTTCTTTTATTTTCATTTTCTTCTTTCCTACGATTGGTATTACATTGTAGAGATATATTTCACTTTTTTCATTCCCGTAAAGTAACGAATTCTCTGTTGCCATCCTTTGCATGGTCGAGAGGGTTCGATTCCCACCTCGGATATGGTTTTTTTTTGTTTTCTTCCTTTCTGCGATTGGTATTTCATTGTAGAAATATATTTCACTTTTATCATTCCCGTAAAGTAACGAATTCGCTGTTGCCATCTATATATTTAAAACACTAAGCTGTTTTTTGTACACACGAGATTGTGAAAACGACTTAACCGATTGGCTTCGTAAGACATTCTAACGAAAGCTCTTGGCATGCAGATTTGCAGAGTTTGGTTGGTTGGTTCCTTAGTTTAGGGGCTGCGACAACGCGGTCATGTAGCCCCGTGTACTTTGGGTGTGTGTAGAATCTGTCTGATAACCGGTGTTAATTGTGATGACTGTATTAGTGTGTGTATCTGTTTTTTTAATTCAAGTAGAGACTGCAACTTTGAATTTTCAAATAGTTCCTACTTTTGCCGCCAAACGCCACCGTCAACGACTACTAGGCCTAGTTCAGAACTAGCTACTAGACGCCACCGCAGTCGGCTCTTGGCAACGAACGTAGCAACCTAAGAGCGTTGTTTACATTCTTAACCTATCCAATTTAGTTTCACACAGGTGTAATTAGTGGAAAGATCTTTAACATGCCATAAATCTATGACATGGGACCGCCGGCTTTACTTCCCCTCCGAAGGAAGGCATACTGAGGGATTTTTAACGCTCTTAAAAAATCCGACGGCTTCGGCCGGGTTTGAACCCGCTATCTTGGGCATAGAAGCTCAGCATGCTACCAACTACGCCACCGAAGCCGCATTTGCAGAGTTTCTTTAAAAGGAAAATATATGTTACGGTATATTTTTAAATGATTAAAGAAATATGTAATATTTGACACTCCCGCGCATGCGCACAATGGCCTTTCTCAACAAGGAAAATGGCGATTCCGGTCGCGTCTAACTGAGATCTTTGTTTATGACAATTAAAAAGGGTCTCCAATAATGTTAATTATGTTTTTACAATATGCATTGAATTAGAATTATATTAAATAAACCACGAATTGAAGGACTTAAATTGCAGGTTGAGCGTGTATACTGGTTAGATAGCTTAATACTGAAGTCTCACACAGTTGTCTGGATGGCCGAGGGGATAAGCTTACTGCCTAGAAATATGTATTATGCATGATCGAGAGGGTTCGATTCCCACCTCGGATATGTTTTTTTATTTTCGTTTTCTGCCTTCCTACGATTGGTATTACATTGTAGAAACATATTTCACTTTTATCATTCCCGTCAAGTAACGAATTCTCTGTTGCCATCCTTTGCATGGTCGAGAGGGTTCGATTCCCACCTCGGTTATGTTTTTTTTTATTTTCATTTTCTTCCTTCCTACGATTGGTATTACATTGTAGAAACATATTTCACTTTTATCATTCCCGTAAAGTAACGAATTCTCTGTTGCCATCCTTTGCATGGTCGAGAGGGTTCGATTCCCACCTCGGATACGTTCTTTTATTTTCATTTTCTTCTTTCCTACGATTGGTATTACATTGTAGAGATATATTTCACTTTTTTCATTCCCGTAAAGTAACGAATTCTCTGTTGCCATCCTTTGCATGGTCGAGAGGGTTCGATTCCCACCTCGGATATGGTTTTTTTTTGTTTTCTTCCTTTCTGCGATTGGTATTACATTGTAGAAATATATTTCACTTTTATCATTCCCGTAAAGTAACGAATTCGCTGTTGCCATCTATATATTTAAAACACTAAGCTGTTTTTTGTACACACGAGATTGTGAAAACGACTTAACCGATTGGCTTCGTAAGACATTCTAACGAAAGCTCTTGGCATGCAGATTTGCAGAGTTTCTTTAAAAGGAAAATATATGTTACGGTATATTTTTAAATGATTAAAGAAATATGTAATATTTGACACTCCCGCTCATGCGCACAATGGCCTTTCTCAACAAGGAAAATGGCGATTCCGGTCGCGTCTAACTGAGATCTTTGTTTATGACAATTAAAAAGGGTCTCCAATAATGTTAATTATGTTTTTACAATATGCATTGAATTAGAATTATATTAAATAAACCACGAATTGAAGGACTTAAACTGCAGGTTGAGCGTGTATACTGGTTAGATAGCTTAATACTGAAGTCTCACTCTGTTGTCTGGATGGCCGAGGGGATAAGCTTACTGCCTAGAAATATGTATTATGCATGATCGAGAGGGTTCGATTCCCACCTCGGATATGTTTTTTTATTTTCGTTTTCTGCCTTCCTACGATTGGTATTACATTGTAGAAACATATTTCACTTTTATCATTCCCGTCAAGTAACGAATTCTCTGTTGCCATCCTTTGCATGGTCGAGAGGGTTCGATTCCCACCTCGGTTATCTATATATTTAAAACACTAAGCTGTTTTTTGTACACACGAGATTGTGAAAACGACTTAACCGATTGGCTTCGTAAGACATTCTAACGAAAGCTCTTGGCATGCAGATTTGCAGAGTTTCTTTAAAAGGAAAATATATGTTACGGTATATTTTTAAATGATTAAAGAAATATGTAATATTTGACACTCCCGCTCATGCGCACAATGGCCTTTCTCAACAAGGAAAATGGCGATTCCGGTCGCGTCTAACTGAGATCTTTGTTTATGACAATTAAAAAGGGTCTCCAATAATGTTAATTATGTTTTTACAATAAGCATTGAATTAGAATTATATTAAATAAACCACGAATTGAAGGACTTAAACTGCAGGTTGAGCGTGTATACTGGTTAGATAGCTTAATACTGAAGTCTCACACTGTTGTCTGGATGGCCGAGGGGATAAGCTTACTGCCTAGAAATATGTATTATGCATGATCGAGAGGGTTCGATTCCCACCTCGGATATGTTTTTTTATTTTCGTTTTCTGCCTTCCTACGATTGGTATTACATTGTAGAAACATATTTCACTTTTATCATTCCCGTCAAGTAACGAATTCTCTGTTGCCATCCTTTGCATGGTCGAGAGGGTTCGATTCCCACCTCGGTTATGTTTTTTTATTTTCATTATCTTCCTTCCTACGATTGGTATTACATTGTAGAAACATATTTCACTTTTATCATTCCCGTAAAGTAACGAATTCTCTGTTGCCATCCTTTGCATGGTCGAGAGGGTTCGATTCCCACCTCGGATACGTTCTTTTATTTTCATTTTCTTCTTTCCTACGATTGGTATTACATTGTAGAGACATATTTCACATTTTTCATTCCCGTAAAGTAACGAATTCTCTGTTGCCATCCTTTGCATGGTCGAGAGGGTTCGATTCCCACCTCGGATATGGTTTTTTTTGTTTTCTTCTTTCTACGATTGGTATTTCATTGTAGAAATATATTTCACTTTTATCATTCCCGTAAAGTAACGAATTCGCTGTTGCCATCTATATATTTAAAACACTAAGCTGTTTTTTGTACACACGAGATTGTGAAAACGACTCAACCGATTGGCTTCGTAAGACATTCTAACGAAAGCTCTTGGCATGCAGATTTGCAGAGTTTCTTTAAAAGGAAAATATATGTTACGGTATATTTTTAAATGATTAAAGAAATATGTAATATTTGACACTCCCGCGCATGCGCACAATGGCCTTTCTCAACAAGGAAAATGGCGATTCCGGTCGCGTCTAACTGAGATCTTTGTTTATGAGAATTAAAAAGGGTCTCCAATAATGTTAATTATGTTTTTACAATATGCATTGAAATAGAATTATATTAAATAAACCACAAATTGAAGGACTTAAACTGCAGGTTGAGTGTGTATACTGGTTAGATAGCTTAATATTGAAGTGTCCCATAGTTGTGTGGTTGGCCAAGGGGATAAGGTTACTGCTTAGAAATATGTATTATGCATGATCGAGAGGGTTCGATTCCCACCTCGGATATTGTTTTTTTTTTTATTTTGTTACAAGTGCATCGCGTTTCAATTTGATAGTTATTTGCAAGAAGTATAAAGGAAGGGAACATTATTTATGATGTTCCCACGATATATACAGGAATACAATTATACACAACGGAAAATGTCGAAACACGTAGTCGAGTGTTTAGGGCCTATGTAGTTAAACTGTCTTAATATAGCGTACTATTATAAGTGGTTCGGTAGCTCAGGTCGTAACGGCAAGAAATCTTAATTTATGCATCGCGCAATGGAAGCTGTTCGAGTCCTACCTACGACATGTTTTTTTATTTCTGTTTTTTTATTTCTTGGTATTGCTATTCCATTGTCAAAACATATTTAAATCTTGGCATTCCCGTAAACTAAGGAATTCGTATATATTTTAAATTAATATAGAAAATTGCAGAATTCTTTCCCCTCACGCATGCGTACAATCACCTTGCCTCATGACAGTCATGGCGGTTACAAGTGCATCGCGTTTCAATTTGATAGTTATAAGAAATATAGAAGAAGGGAACATTATTTGTGACGTTCCCACGATGTATAGGCTACTGGAATACATTTATACACGAAGGAAAATGTCGAAACACGTAGTCGAGTGTTTAGGCCTATGTAGTTAAACTATCTTAATATTGCGTACCATTATAAGTGGTCGGTAGCTCAGGTCGTAAAGGCAAGAAATCTTAATTTATGCATCGCGCAATGGAAGCTGTTCGAGTCCCACCTCCGACATGTTTTTTTATTTCCGTATTTTTATTCCTTGGTATTGCTATTCCATTGTCAAAAAATATTTAACTCTTGGCATTCCCCTAAACTAAGGAATTCGTATATTTTTAAATTAATATAGAATTATTCTTGCCCCTCACGCATGCGTACAATCGCGTTTGATAGTTATTTGTCTGTCATGTCTGTTAGGTAGTCAGCCCGAAGTCTGGTTGGATCCTCAAAAAGCACCGCCGTTACGTTATGTGAGTAGATACCCACAAAAACCCAAGGCAGCGCTATATTGAGAAATTCTAGGCAAGAAGAGGAGTGAGGTAGTTTGCCATTGCTTTCCTCACCGAGTCAGAACAGTAGTCCTAACCCTATGAGTAGAACCTTTCACAGCATCCACAGGCACTGACTGTGCCCTGAAGGCCATTACTAAGCACCACCCATACCTCAGTAGCTTCCATATAATCACAGCCATGAGTGAGACTGAGATATCGGTGAAAAGCCACCTTTTACTCTAGCCTGTGCCAACTGACAAATGCAAATGTACTGTATTCATCAAGAGATGGCAAACAGGCCATGATAGTTATTTATTAGAAGTATAAAATAAGTGAACATTATTTATGACGTTCCCACGATATATACTGGAATACAATTATACACGACGGAAAATGTTGAAATATGTATACTGACAGTTAAGTGTGTAGGGCCAAGACCAACTACAAGTATTGTAGTTGGTCTTGGTAGGGCCTATGTTGTTTAACTAACTTAATATTGCGTGGTATTACCAGTATTACCAGTTATTTATTAGAAATATAAAAGAAGTGAACATTATTTATGACGTTCCCACGATATATACTGGAATACAATTATACACGACGGAAAATGTTGAAATATGTATACTGGCAGTTAAGTGTGTAGGGCCTATGTTGTTTAAGTAACTTAATATTGCGTGGTATTACCAGTATTACCAGTTATTTATTAGAAGTATAAAAGAAGTGAACATTATTTATGACGTTCCCACGATATATAATGGAATACAATTATACACGACGGAAAATGTTGAAATATGTATACTGACAGTTAAGTGTGTAGGGCCTATGTTGTTTAACTAACTTAATATTGCGTGGTATTACCAGTATTACCAGTTATTTATTAGAAGTATAAAAGAAGTGAACATTATTTATGACGTTCCCACGATATATACTGGAATACAATTATACACGACGGAAAATGTTGAAATATGTATACTGACAGTAAAGTGTGTAGGGTCTATGTTGTTTAACTAACTTAATATTGCGTCGTATTACCAGTGTTTCGGTAGCTCAGGTCGTAGCGTCAGAGACTCTTAATTTATGCATCGCGCAATGGGAGCTGTTCGAGTCCCACCCCCGTCACCTTTTTTTCCGAATTGTTATTTCTTGGTATTGCTATTCCATTGACAAAACATATTTTACTCTTAGCATTCCCGTAAACTAAGAAATTCGGCGCGATTGACATTGCCATATATATATTTAAACCCCTAAGGTAACAAAAGCATACACCATTGTTACAGATTAAATAATGAATATGAAAGCCAGATTCTTCTTACAGAATTCTTGAATTCCTCGGAATTTTGCTTCCACATATTCATACTCCTAATGTTCGAGCCACAGTTATGCTCCTTAGGAATCTGGACATTTCTCAAAAGCTCCTAATTGGTGCCAGATTAATTGTAAGAATTATGCATGAGAATTGCTTGGATTTGGAAATAATAAGTGCAGATAATATTGGGCAGAGAGTTCTAATCCTTCGACTTTATTTAACACCATCCGATGAAACACTTCCATTTTCGTTTAGAGCACCAATTTGCAATCGCTTGCCATACCTTATCACAATCAATAAAGCTGAAGGGGGAACTCTCCAACGTGTAGGTCACTATTTACCTCATCAAGTTTTCAGTCGTTGCCTCCGTAGCTCGCCTCTGTAGCGTAGTGGTCAGCATGGTTAGCTGCCGCCCCGTCCTGAGTTCAATTTCCGGCTCTGCCACGAACTTTGAAAAGTGGTATGAGGACTGGAACGGGGTATACTCTGCCTCGGGTGGTCCAAATGAGTAGAGGGGTTTCAATTCCCACCTCAGCCATCCTCGAAGTAGTTTTCCGTGGTTTCCCATTTCGTCTTCGGGAAAATGCCGGGATGGTACCTACCGTAAGGCCACGGCCGCCTCCTTCCCACTTCCTTGCCTAACCCTCCCGCTCTTACCATCCCTTCATCAGGTCCCTGATCGCTTTGCAAGTGAGGCCGCCTGGGCGTAGTGCTGGTCACACACCCGAGTTGTATCCCCGACTCAGAGTCACAAGCTCCAGGACACTGCCTTTAGAGGCGGTAGAGGTGGGACCCCTCGCTTAATCCGTTGGAAAAAACAACCCTGGAGGAGAAAAAGGTTAACGCAAACGTAACGTAACGCAAGTTTTCAGTAATGGCCAGTTATATGTTGCAAAGTCGATCTTTCTCTGTAATCATACAGAGAATGCATATAAGAAAGTCCTACAGTAAATATTTTCCCAATGACCGTTATGTTTTGCACATCATCGCATTTCTTCGTTATATTCCAAAATTATAAGCAACGGTTTGCGGCCAGTTGTATTAGACCCCTCAGAGTTCTTGAATTCCTTGGAATTATAAGATTTGCCTCCACATACTCTAAACGCTTGACCCATAGTTATGCTGCTTAGAAATCTGAAGGTTTCCCAAGGGCTCCTAAATGCAACCATATTGCTTGGATTTGGAAATAATAAGTGCAGTAAAAATTAGGCCAAGAGGTCTAATCCTTCGACTTGATTTAATGCCATCCGATATAACACTATAATAATTCTTTTAAGAGGCAATATTTTCCAATTCGTTTGGCATACTCTATCAAAATCAATAAAGCTCAAGGGGAAACTCTGGAACGTACAGGTCTCAATTTGCCTCATCAATTTTTCAGTCATTGCCAGCAGTATTTTGCAATGTTAAGAGTGCAATCTTTTGACGCCCTTATAGTTTCAATAGAGCCAAAAAATAATCGTACAAAGAATGTACATTAGGCCTATATAAGGAGATTCTTCAGTAAATATTTTCCCTTTGACCGTCATGTTTTGACGGGTTTCAACTAGTAACCTATAATTTAGCTTCACAGAAGTGTAATTAGTGGAAGATTCTTTATCATGCCATAAATCTATGACATGGGACCGTCGGCTTTACTTCCCATCCGGAGGAAGGCATACTGAGGGACTTTTAACCCTCTTAAAAAAAAACAACTATAAGGTGAGTTCAAAAATAACGAGCCGGAGGCTGTAATGCGCAAATCGGTGACGACATCGGCTAATCGTGGCGTGTGTAACGAGGTGTGGTTCTGACCAGAGCGTGGAAGGTCACAGCCCGTCGCTGCTGCTTGCTTTATATCGTTACGTGACGTGCACGCGTGCCCTCTAGCGACGGGCAGTGACATTCCACGCTCTGGTCGGAACCACACCTCGTTACACAAGCCAAAATTAGCCGATGTCGCCACCGGTTTGGGCATTACAGCCTCCGGCTCGTTACTTTTTGAACGCTCGTTATACTTCGGCCGGGTTTGAATCCACGACCTTGGGCATAGAAGCCACCATTAAAAAGTGTAGGTGCACATATGTGCATCCTGGGTCTGGAGGGGTTAAACCACAAATAAATCCAAACAATTAAATTAGGGAGTGAGGTGGTATTGTCACTTGAATGAAATGAAAATCCACAGCCTGCTTCCAGTCTCCGACCGGGTCAGCAATGGAATGAATGAAGCCCCCATGTAGCGGCGAGGATATGAACCGTGCCGGCTGCCGAGGCCTGACGCACTCCTCTGGAGCAATGATTAAATGAATGACAGATGAAATGAAATGATAGTGGAGAGTGTTGCTGGAATGAAATTTTGACAGGGAAAACCGGAGTACCCGGAGAAAAACCTGTCTGCCTCCGTTTTGTCCAGCACAGATCTCACATGGAGTGACCGGGATTTGAACCACGGACCCTGTGGTGAGAGGCCGGCGTGCTGCCGCCTAAGCCACGGAGGCTTCACGGTATTGTCACTTAATCGTCTCAATTATTGGTGTTTATATTCGATTCCTATTTCAGCCATACTGGAAGTGGTTAGCTATGGTATCCCACTTCTACTCCAGGCAAATGCCGGGATGGTGTCTTACTTAAGGCCACGGCTGCTTCCTCAATTACAAATACACACACTAATACACATATCACAGTGACACAGGTTATCAGACAAATTCTACACACACCCAAGTACACGGAGCTACATGACCACGATCTATCAAAGCCCCTAAACGAGTCAACAACCACAAATATTTTTAATTATGGTTACAAATGGTTAATGAATTCAGGGAATGGTCACAGGTGGAAAGGGTGAAAAAATTACAATAAAATTAGAAGATGAAATTGAACAAGAAATTAAAACAAGGATTGCAATAGCAAAACAAGCCTTCGGTGAGAAATGACAATTATTTTGTGGTGCAATGAAAGTAAGCCTAAGGAAGAGATTAGTGAATTATTTGTTTGGAGCAGGCTGTTCCAAATCCACGAGGTTGAGTATGCGTACACGTGACTACTCAGCAGTGATGCTCGGAGCACGGTTGGAGAGGGACTGGGGGTGAGAGCCAATACGTCACTGGGCGAAGGTCAGAACACAAGTCCATGCTCTTTCTGCCAGTCTTGATGTATCCACCGCGAAGTGACGGCAGCCCCCCCCCCACAGCAGAGCTGTATTGCATGTTGCAGGTTTACTCACGTAAGGCGACGAGTACTCCGCTGCTCACGGGCGAGTTGCTCGGCTAGAACAGCCTGGTTTGGAGTGTAGCAATGTATGGAGCGGAAACTTGGACGCTTAGGATAGAAGACGAGAGAAGAATAGAGGCCTTTAAAATGCGGCTACGGAGGAGAATAAGTTGGAAGGACAAAGTGAGAAATGAGGAAGTATTAAAGAACGTAGGAGAAGAAAGGGTGATGCTAAAGAAGATAAGGAAAAATGAATATTGGATTGGACACTGCATAAGGGGAGATGGTTTGGCAAAAAGTGCATTACAAGGGACAGTCCAAGGGAAAATCCGAAGAGGAAGAAGAAAGTTTCAGATGCTGGATTCCATCAAGATTGATAAATCGTATGATTTGATGAAACGTGCTGCTCAAGACCGGATATTTAACGGCTTCGTTGGCGTAGTCGGTAGCATGCTGAGCTTCTATGCCCATGATAGTGGGTTCAAACCCGGCCGAAGCCTTCGGATTTGTTAAGAGCGTTATAATGCCTCAGTATGCCTTCCTTCGGAGGGGAAGTAAAGCCGGCGGTCCCATGTCATAGATTTCTACGTTCATTGCCAAGAGCCGACTGCGGTGGGGTCTAGTAGCTAAGTTCTGAACTAGGCCTAGTAGTCGTTGACAGTGGCGTTTGGCGGCAAAAGTAGGAACTACTGTATTTGAAAAATTCAAAGTTGCAGTCTGTACATAAATTAAAAAAAAAACAGATACACACACTAATACAGCCATCACAATTAACACCGGTTATCAGATAGATTCTATACACACCCAAAGTACACGGGGCTACATGACCGCGTTGTCGCAGCCCCTAAACTGAGGAACCAAACAACCAAGACCGGATTAGGTGGAGAGACCGAACATGAGGAAACCTGCCATCAGGACAGATAAACTGATAATTTTTATTTATTCTCGTATCAAAAACATACATTTTAAACATATAACACAATTATTATAAAACTAGCAGGTACCCGCGGCTTCGCTCGCGATCAAGACAATGGGGACGATGCATTATTGCTGATAGTTGGTTTATTCTATTACAGCAATCGCGGCTACAGGTGGGTAGATTCAAATTCTGAGAATTCTGATACATACAGTATATAGATATGAGCAGCAAAGTGGGAATTTTATAGAGTTGTGAACACATTTGAAAATTTTAGTTTTGGTTTTGCCATCTTCTGCTGAGACATAACGATTTTGCTGTCCGGATACTCGCCAGCACGCCACATACAGTTGTCCATGGGAAATAATGGTTTTGTCTAAACGTACACCTGGAATGGCAAATCTATCTGAATATGGGGAATTAAAAGTATTTTTCCTTAAGCTATTCTGGGTATAATTTTGCCACACTTATTGATGATTTGAACGTCAACATGTCGCTATTAATAGACCTATAGTAAAATATATCTCACCTTGGTCGCTGATGTACATTATGCAGTCACTTCCAGTGTTACATCCCAGGGATTGAAATTCTCCAACAACCCTTTTGCCTCACATGCCTCTCTAAGTAATTAAAATTCCCGATTGTTGTTGTTTGAGTCTTAAGTTTTTTGACTGGTTTGATGCAGCCCTCCATGCCTCGCTCTCCTGAGCTAATCGTTTCATCACTACATAGCTACCACACCCTACATCCGAGGCAATCTGTATAACCCTGGTCTACCCCTACAGTTCTTGTCCTTGACCCTCCCATCCATAACTAAGCTTGCTATTCCATGGTGTCTTAATATGTGTCGTACCAACCTATCTCTTCTCTTCATTAGCAGTCGCCAGAAACATCTCTCCTCTCCCACTCGTCTTAATAGCTCTTCATTTGATACCCTATCTAACCATCTGATCTTCATCATTCTCCCGTAACACCACATTTCAAACGCTTCAATTCTCCTCTTTACTGCAGCACCATTAGTCCAAGTTTCACTTCCTTATAGTGACTCAAAAGCTTTCAAAAATGACATCCTAATACCTAAATGTATATTCGATGTCAAGAGATTCCTTTTTGTGTAGAAATGGTTTCCTTGCCTGAGCCAACCTGCTTTTTATATCCTCTTTGCTTCGTCCATTACTGGTTATTTTGCTTCCTAAGTACCGGTAACAGAAGTCTCCTACTTCCCGTAGCGTTTCACCTGCCAATTTGATGTCCATAGAGGTTTCTGATTTATTTCGGCTGCATTCCAATAATTTTGTTTTACATTTATTGATTTTCATCATGAACTCATTCGTCATGACGGAGTCCATACCATTCATAAACTCGTTCAAATCTTCTGGCGTATTGGCCAAGATGACGATGTCATCAGCAAATCTCCGAGATGAAATTATTTCTCCTTGAATCTTCACTCCGACTTTAAATTGTTCTCCAATTTCCTGATTATTGTGTTTTTAGAGATCTTTGAAATGCGTTGCCCTCGCACATGGTGTAGATGCATTGTCAAAGGAAAACATTCCATGTTACGAACATGGGCTGAATAACCTGTACCGAAAGCCTATTCTGGACAGCAGTTCCTTGAACTCAGATTTGCCAACATTTTATTGTATCTTTCCATGTGGTATGTCTCTGTACCTCAACATACAGAAGAGTGCTTTAAAAATCATGTCTTGTGTAAATTTTGGAAAATGTAGTGAGAGTGGTTTTTGCCGGAGTGGATATTCGCTAGTAGAAATTCTTTTCAGTAAAATAGACTGGTTCACAATTTGGTAAGTGCACATTGAGCTTCTGGCGTATTGGCCAAGATGACTATGTCATCAGCAAATCTCAGAGATGAAATTATTTCTCCTTGAATCTTCACTCCGACTTTAAATTGTTCTCCAATTTCCTGATTATTGTGTTTTTAGAGATCTTTGAAATGCGTTGCCCTCGCACATGGTGTAGATGCATTGTCAAAGGAAAACATTCCATGTTACGAACATGGGCCGAATAACCTGTACCGAAAGCCTATTCTGGACAGCAGTTCCTTGAACTCAGATTTGCCAACATTTTATTGTATCTTTCCATGTGGTATGTCTCTGTACCTCAACATACAGAAGAGTGCTTTAAAAATCATGTCTTGTGTAAATTTTGGAAAATGTAGTGAGAGTGGTTTTTGCCGGAGTGAATACTCGCTAGTAGAAATTCTTTTCAGTAAAATAGACTGGTTCACAATTTGGTAAGTGCACATTGAGGTATATGACGGCGGGATGCCTTAAGTGTTAAGGAAACGGCAATAGCCGCCTCAGAGCTTCGTTGCTATTGAAATTATGACCAGACCGATATTTGTACTTAACTATACGGGATTTGTGAGCCCAGTGTTTATGAAATTGAACGTAGCTATATCGCTACCTTTATTTAATAGCCGCTACTGTAGTGTTTAAAAATTAAAGGTGGTATTAGAAGGCGCTTCCCCTAATATTTTTTACCCCTGGCACTACAGCCCATGAAGGGCCTAGGCCTATCATGCGACCGCTTCCCAGCCATTTGGCCTGCAGATATTGTGGTGACGCGTGGTCAGTGCATAGTGTCCTCTCAGACGTTAATCTTGTTCTTCGTGACCGGCACGCTGCCTCACAGCTACACAATTGTCCTCACGAATCTGAGTTCAGCCCGTTGCAGCCCTCACGTCAGTGTCTAAAATCTCTGACGGAGCCGGGAATCGAACCCGGGGCCTCCGGACGGGAGGCAGGCGCGCTACACTGTTCTTATTGTGTTTATATATATCTTGAAAAAGATAATAAATGAATTTCCATTGCCTCCTAGAGGGATATATAGAAAATCGGCCATTTGGCCTGCAGATATTGTGGTGACGCGTGGTCAGTGCATAGTGTCCCCTCTGCCGTTAATCTTGTTCTTCGTGACCGGCGCGCTGCCTCACAGCTACACAATTGTCCTCACGAATCTGAGTTCAGCCCGTTGCAGCCCTCACGTCAGTGTCTAAAATCTCTGACGGAGCCGGGAATCGAACCCGGGGCCTCCGGACGGGAGGCAGGCGCGCTACACTGTTCTTATTGTGTTTATATATATCTTAAAAAAGATAATAAATGAATTGGCATTGCCTCCTAGAGGGATATGTAGAAAATCGGATGTCATACCTTGAGGTAGTGTTGCCATGGAAACGGACTTGCGATTAGTTCATCAATCAGAGCGAAGATAGTTTTCTGCGAATATCTTTGAAACTGTTGGTTTTAGAGCCTTAAAATGTAGTTTTCGGTGTACACCGAGTATTGTTTCTTGCATCGAGGGGAGTAAAATGAGCTTTGTCCGGTCTTTATGCGACAACTTCGATATTTTGTCCTGGTTGAGTATTTTTGGTGACTTTTCAGTTATGTTGCCCATTCCACGGGAACAATGATTTATTTCCGGAAAAAAGGCAGCCTATATGTTATCCCATGGTATAAGCTGTCTCCATTTCAAATTTCATCCAAATCCGTCCAGCCGTTTTAGTGTCAAGAGGTAACAAACTAACACACACGTTCACACACACATACACACACACACACACACACACACACGGACACACAGATTTTCACAATTATAATATATATAGGGATATAGGGATTATCTTCGCCCAACACGTGGCCACTTCCAGTGCACTCTGTGCTCCTCGACGAAGATCTTCTGTGCAGGATGCTGGGCACAGTCGACACTCAGTCATATGCTGAACAGTCTGGTCTTCTCCACAATCACATTGAATATCATCCTGGTCAATGTAACCCCATCTTGCCATATTAACCCTTGATCTGCCTACTCTAGAAGCGCAGTCTATGCAGGGACTTCCAAGTCGTCCATTCCTCGTCATAGCCAGGAGATACTGGCGAGGCCGAGCTCCGACACCGGCCCCCTCCGCCTGCGATGTGTTGTTCGACACATGATGAAGATAACTGGATAAAAGAGCGCTGCTGTGGTGTCACTGTTCCCTATGCAAGATCTATCCAACTGACGAGACCTTCCGGGCGCGCACTCCTTTTATATCTTAGAGGAGTTTCGCGTGTAGAGTTTCAGAAACATTTTCCCAACCAGGGGGAAGGTTGGTCTTAGCCCTCTACATTTGCAACCTAGCTTTTTCAGCAGTGGTTCTAAGTTCCTTTGATGTTCTAAGGAAACTCTTCCTCGACTTCAGTCGTTGCATATAGAACAGGGGTTCCCAACCTGGGGGGCGCGCCCCCCTAGGGAGGCGTGGGGCTTTATCAATGGGGGCGTGAAGTGATTTCCGAATTAAGTTTTTTAAAACTCGAATATTCCGATTTAGTATAATAAACATTCTTCGAATCTCTCCAAGTGATTGTCGTGCCAAGTCAATCGTTCAAAACACTGGTAATTGCCAACTATCGGTACAAACCTCTGCGGAGCTGCGAGGTTGGAGGTGAAATAAGGAATTTTCTGTGTTTTAAGGAACAAAATCAACGCCAATTTTATTATCTAATTGGCATATCTTTGTGATTTCTTTGAAGCTTTGAACAGTTTGAACTTAAAGCTCCAAGGCAAAAATTCCAATATTAGCCTATGCTTGCTTATGATGCCATCAGAGCTTTGCTGAAGAAAAAAACCTATATGGAAACGCCGGCTCCAGTTGAACAACTTCTCATCCTTTCTTTGCCTTTTAATGAAATTTTGCCGGAAAATGAACGTGATAGCAATAAACTTAAGGTGCAAGTTCCGTCACATTTGGATTCCCTGGCACAAGAATTCAACTTCTACTTTCCTGATATCTCGTCGGATGAATGGTCCTGGATGTTAACAAGAAATCCATTTGCCATTGACATTGAAGCACTGCCAGCACATTTCAAGAAGAAGCCATAGATTTGAAGTGTGATTCAAAGCTAAAAGATGATTCCAAAATATTAGGACTGGGTGACTTATGGGTAAACTGTCTTGCAGAGTATCCTGAAATAGCCGAAGTTGCATAGCGTGTCAATGTCCTATTTTCATGACATATTTTTTCGAGTCAGGATTTTCAACGCTGAGTGTCATAAAAACAAAGCAGCACTGTCGGCTTGATGTTGCAAGTGACCTCCGCTGTGCTCTGTCAAATATCAAACCAAACATACCGAATCTTACCAAGAGAAAACAGTGTCAACCCTCTCACTGACATTTGTTGACTAATTTAAGGATTTATTGTAAAAGTGTGTTCTTTGTATTGTGCTAAAATGAAGTTAGCATGTAATAGATATAAAGCGCATACTTCATATTATTTTTTCAGAAATAATTATTCCATTATGCAGTGTTATTAGGTTAGGTCTGTATCCTCCACGTCAGTTTATCGAAGAGGTTATTGGTACGACGAGTGGAGTGGAGTGGAGGGGAGGGGAGTGGTGGGGGTTGATGGCCACCCGCATCTGAAAAGGGGGGGGGCGTCAGCTGGAAAAGGTTGGGAACCACTGATATAGAGGATGAGTTCTTTCATGCTCCACTGTCTTTCGTTCCTTGTTCGCAGCTATTTCTCTTCGAACAGGGGGTGGTGCTATTCCTGCGAGGAGATAAAGCCATTCGACTGGAGTTGATTTCAAGCAACCTGCAGGTATCGTTGAGAGCTGTTTGGCATGTGTTGAATTATACCAAACAGGAGAAGCATACTAAGCTGCATAATTAAAATAAATTGCTCACCACTGTAACATTTATAACAGTCGATGTATTTGAATTAGCTTACTCGCTGGATAAGTTCATCATTGAGATGTATCAAGAAACAGTTCTCTTGCTGTTATTGTTACAGCCGTGGACCTCCAACACTGATGACTGACAGCTGTGTGAGGTGTGTAGTGGTGCTGTAGTACTCGCCGAGCGACCTCTAGTATTGATCGCAGCCATCACCGTCAGCGCGACTTCACAAATGAACAAATTGTAGACGCGTTTATTCTTCCATTGCAAATCTACGGCTTGAGACAGAATTTGAATTTAGATTTTAAATGAATGTTCACCACCACAGCGAGTCCAATGCAGAGTTTGATAATAATATGAATACCAGTATCTCTGGAACAATACACTTGATTTTCTTCTTTCTTAGTCGTTTACCCTCCAGTTTGGTGGAACCCACGGACTCAGCGAGGGAACTCACCACTACCACCTCTACGGGCAGTGTCCTAGAGCTGGGGACATCTAATCGGAGTGGATACAACTGGTGAGGTGTGATTGGCACCTCGCCCAGGTGGTCTCACCTGCAAAGCGAACAGGGGCCTCATGAGGGAAGCTAATGGATGGGCAGGATGGATAGGCAAGGAAGAGGGAAGGAGGCAGCCGTGGCCTTGAAGAAGGTACCATCCCGGCATTTGCGCGAATACGAAGTGGGAAACCACGGAAAACCACTTCGATGATGGCTGAGGTGGGAATCGAACCCCCTCTACTCATTTGGAACACCCGAGGCTGAGTAGACCCCGTTCCAGTCCTCATACCACTTTTCAAATTTCGTGGCAGAGCCGGGAATCGAACCCAGGACCTCCGGGGCGGCAGCTAACCGTGCTGACCGCTACGCTACGGAGGCGACCCACTTGATTTTCACGAAACATTAACCACTTATGTTACATGCGTGTAATAATAGGTGTATAAATTTAGGGAGTCCTGGGTTTATGAATTCTTATCTGAACAATTACTTCTTCTTCTTCTTCGTCTTTCCTCGATTTTGACCATCTTTGGACAGCGAAAAATAACCCATTGCATTCACTGTCTCTTATTTCCTCTTCCTGTCTTGCCTTCCAGTAGTTCTTCATTACTTCACTTTGTCTCCTTTTTTTTCCATCCAGATGTTAACCCGCTTCTTCTTTTCCTTCTCCTAGAATCCCTTGATTTTTTTTAATCATATTTCTGAAAAGTGATATTAATAATAATAATATCGTATGGCCTCGGGAGCCGGGTGCAAGCTTTGTAATTTGACACCCTGAGGGTAGCTTGCATGTCGAATTTCGTTGTTCCTTGAATCACTATGAAAGTCAAGGAGGTTAGATATCTAAGCTACTTGAACACTATAGCGCTTTCTAGTAGAGAAATGAGAAACATTGTGTTGGCGGAAACTCCCGAGATTAATTTTGCCATCATGAACACGGCCTACTGAATTCAAATGGGTTCTTTGACATGCCAACATCGTGTGACATGCGTGTCGTATTTTTGCCGCCTTTCAAAACTCACTTACCACGGCCAGGAGCGAACCTGCAATCTTGGGTTTAGTAGACCGACACGCTATTCACTCACCCACCGTGGCAAGCTTTCTGAAAAGTGGTCTGTCCTGGATAATATGTATTGTTACTTCCATCTCTTCCATATCTCTTTTTATACTTTGTACCCATTGATTACCATTCTTGCTTTTGTATACATTACTGAAAATTTGTTTTGTGAGTCTGGTGTTATTCATCCTCATTACGTGTCCAAAGAAATTAACCCTCCTTTTCCTGATCGTATTGTAGATTTTTTTCAATTTCTTTATTTTTGTAGAGGTCGTCTTTTTTCTGTATCTGAACCCTCTACTTTCTGTTTTTAATGGTCCCAATATTATTCTAAGTATCCTTCTTCCCTTTTGATGTGTAACATCTTTCCACTCGGTTGCTGGATATTTTTGTGGGAGTGATTTTGAAAAATGGGACGGAAGTGGATCGGACGGAAGTGTGTAAGACGCACTGCCAGCTAAAGCAGCCAGGAGGGATGCTATCCAGCTGACAGTGGTACCATGAGGAATGTATATCACATACGGATTACTACAAGGTTTGGAGGCGCCATTACAGATATTCCTACAATAAATCATCTTTAAGTTACGGTATCGTTCTTTGGTGTAAAAATAATCATTATATCATATTTGCTGAAAACAATTATGATTTATTAAGAGTCTGGTTTTCAATCTCTAGAGGCCGATAACCTAGATGTTAGGCCCCTTAAAACAAGAACTATCATCATCATCATCATCATTTTTCAATCACTGGATAAAAGGGATGGGCTTCTACTCCCCGAGTAACTTTGCTCAACACTTTCTTACTGAACGGTAAACGCACATGCGAACTCTGGTGTCAACTGATTGAAACACAAACCACATGTTCAAAGTCTTCGTATCAGTATTTAAATGATGATATGCTTTAATATGAAACATTGTTACTAGTCGGCAAAGCCGGTATTATGTTTCTGCACAATGGCTATTCAGATATTAACCCACAATGCGGTAAAGCAATGATCAATGTAATATAAATCAATGTTTTTTATACTTGAACTGGGCTAGCATTTCAAGGACCATTATAGGAATTGCCTTTACTGTCAGGCACGGGTATTCATAACTAATTTAAAACTCAATTCCATGTAGAAACATTATCGAATAAAAAGCAAAATATTAATGGAGAATAAAAAATTACTTCCATATTATTACCGGCATGTGAAAATAAGTAACTGTCTTGTACTCTAAATTTCTGTGGTTGTAATAGCTGCGTGGATAGCGTCTTGGTCTGCGAATCATGAGGTCTCAGGTTCGAATCCCAGTCCCGGCAATTAATTTTGCTACCAGATTATCGATTTAAACGATATCTATAATAACATTATGCGTCATTTTAACAGAATCTACATGAAATTACGATTTATCTAATTTTAATTACAGTAGTTTGCACCAAGCAGGAGTTGGGAAATTTGATTGTATTGAACATTATTTCTAGTAGTCTGTAGATAGGCTAGAGACTGTGGTTTCATTCCTCCTCTTAATTTACAATATAATATGTGATGTTTGTTCAAACAAGTGTGACAGTAGCATATCTCCAATTCAATCTATACATTCATCATAGTACCAGTATGAAAACGGAGCGTAAATTAACATTTTAAGAATGTCCAAGCTGTGTAGTATACGAGTAGGGTAACATGTCAGATGACTTCACATACATTTCATTTCAATTTCATAGTAGGATAACTTGTCAGATGTTACACATCATATGGGACTACTGTAAGGCTCGTATCTTTTTTCCCTAGCTCTTTTATTTCGCCTTTCTTAATGGAAAACGTACATTCTGAAGCATAGAGACTTTCCGGCTTAATTACCGTATTGTAATGTCGGATTTTAGTTGCAATAGAAAGATTGTTGGTATCTTTCCAATTTTCGTATTCTTGCTCTATTTGCTTCTTTTTTCTAGTCCATTAATTTGAATAATTTCTCCCATATACTTCCATTTTCTACCTTGTCATTTTTTCCGGAGTCTGTTATCAAAACTGTAGGAGAATTTCTAATATTAGTCATAAATTTGGTCTTATCAAAAGATATCTGAAGTCCAACTTTCTCTGCTATTTTTCTTGGACACAAGCTGTTTGTATATTTTCTGAAAGAATGGCAATGTCATCAGCAAAGGCCAAGCAATTGATACCTACCCATTTAAATTTCGATCCAAGTCTTATTTCATGATAGAGTCCTCTTTCCTTGAGCCTTTCTTCCCATTCCCTTATTACCTTTTCTAGAACACAGTTGAAAAGAATTGGAGACAGTCCGTCTCCCTGTCTCTCACCGGTATTAATTAGAAATTCCTTTGAGATCCCTCCCTTAAATTTCACATTGGATTTTGTATCAGTAAGTGTATCTTTGATGATGTTGATGGACTTCGAGTCTACTCCAAATTCCTCTAAAACATTGAATAATGAAGTTCTATCTATTAAATCATAGGCTTTCTGGAAGCCCACAAATATTATGTCGTAATTCTTGTTCCTGATCCTTCTATCTCTTATAATTGTTTTCGAATTAAATATATGTTCCATACACGACCTACCTTTTCAAAACCCACCTTGGTATTCTTCTATTTGGTTATCAAGTATTGGTTCAATCCTGTTTTGAAGAGCTTTGGAAAGGATCTTATATGTAACTATTATTATTATAATCATTATTATCTTTGAGGATGTAAGAAATATGTAACGCTGCATTATTTCTGATATTATGCATGTCATTGAGACCAATTACAGTTCCCATCTCGCATAGAGTCTGTTTCGTATCCCTAACCAACACAATGTAGGTCTTGTGTTATTTCTACCAGCGAATTGTTGTGGGTTTTCAGAAACAGTGCTGGGTTCAAAATTGTCTTTGTTAGCTTACTACGATCCATTCTGTATATGTGACCATAACATTTGAAAATCCACAGCCTGCTTCCAGTCGACCGACCGGGTAAGGGAATGGAATGAATGAAGCCCCCCATCTAGCGGCGAGGATATGAACTGTGCCGGCTGCCAAAGCCTGTCGCACTACCCTGGGGCAATGATTAAATGAATGACAGATGAAATGAAATGACAGTTGGGAGTGTTCCTGGAATGAAATTTGTGACAGGGAAAACCAGAGTACCCGGAGAAAAACCTGTCTGCCTCCGCTTTGTCCAGCACAAATCTCACATGGAGTGACCGGGATTTGAACCACGGACCCAGCGGTGAGAGGTCGGCGTGCTGCAACCTAAGCCACGGAGGCTTGAAACCATAACATTTCAGTCTCCTTTTTATGATCGAGGCTGTTAATTTTTTCAATACTTTGATAGATTTTATGTGGTTTATTTTTCTTCCGAACACCGTTTTCAAAATTATTTTTATGTATGAATTACAGCCAATGGCCATAGCTGGATATTTTTGATTGAACGCCCGAGGGCTCCCACCAAGTTCAATTTCAAGTAGTTACAACTTTGGCTACCAGATGCTAATGTCACTAACACTAGCGGCGAGCGTTGGAAATTATAGAGAGTTTCTTACTTTTTTTTTAGAATTCTTATTTATTGGTAAACAATTGACCTACAGTATGTATCATTAGTTTTACATCTCTGAATGAAATAAAATATTGGTCACTTTCCATGAAAAGTTCACTTAAAGAGTTCACCAGAAGTTCTCCACTCATGTTCTGAACCGTTGTAATCATTTCTTCTTCTTCTTCTTCTTCTTCTTCTTCTTCTTCTTCTTCTTCGTATCCCTTGTGCCTTTAAGCGTCGGGGTAGCCTCGTTCTGTCCATCTCTGCCACTTCGATCTATTTTCACACAATCTCTTCATTTCGAGCATTGTTTTCCCTCGCTTCTGTCCGATTTTCTCAATTCTGTCATCCCAAGTGGTACGGGGTCTTCCTCTTCCTACTATCCCTTCCACTCGCATTTCAAAAACCTGCTTCGCTTTTCTCTCTTGTTCCATCCTCCTGACATGTCCATACCACTTCAACTGACGTTCCTCAATCACCATACTTATCGCCTTCTTTTGTCCTGCTTCTTCTCTGATTCTCTCATTCCGGATCCTATCCCTTCTAGTCCTCCCCACTGCTCGCTTTGTATACTTCATTTCAGTGGCAGTGATCTTACTGAGAAGCTTGTCTTGCAGTGCTAAACTCTCTGTGCCATATAGGGTGATTGGGGCCATAACCGTATTGTAAATCTGCATTTTGGTCTTGATGCTTATCTCATTCTTCCCTACTATTGTATTATTCATCTGATAGTAGGCTGAGATGGCTTTTTTAGTTCTATTGAGTACCTCTTGCTCTATTTTCCCATCACTACTTAATATGGTGCCAAGATATTCAAAAGTTTCTACTTTATCGAGAGGTCTTCCTCCACAAATTATGTCAAGTTGTTGTTCCTGTCTGTCCAGTTTTGAGACCCACATTACTTTGCTTTTATCTGTATTCACTACCATTCCTTTCCTTTCCAATTCTTCATACCATTCCACCACGGCCAGCTGAAGTCTTTCTGGTGTATCAGCAATCACTATTATATCATCTGCATAGAGGAGTGCTTGCAAGTATACAGGTCTTAGTCTCCACATACCAAGCTTGGTCCTATGGGTTCACCGCTTACATATTTTTGTTATTTCATCCAGGACGACATTAAACAGTAGAGGGCTGAGGCTATCACCTTGTTTTACTCCTCTCTCCATTTGGAATTCTCCCGACATTTCACCATCTATGCGAACTATTCCCACAGGTTGCTGGTATACACTCTTCACAGCATTTAACAGTCTCATTGGTACCTTCTTCGCTGCCAGTGCCTCCCATATGCTCTACCTCGGTACAGAGTCAAAAGCTGCCTTCAGGTCTAGAAACGCAAGGTAGAGGTCACGGTTTTTGGCAATGATCTTCTCTATTACTGTTCTAATTGTGTAGATGTGATCTTGTGTCTGACGTCCTGGCCTAAAAGCTGCCTGCTCCTCTTCAATGTCATTTTCCACCACCTTCCTAAGTCTCCTCTCCAGCACCCGAGTGTAGATCTTGTACGCTACAGATGATAGACAGATAGCCCTGTAATTATTACAGTCGTAGCTGTTCCCTTTCTTATGCAACGGGATAATTAGATTTTTCTTCCATTCCTCTGGTATTCTGTTCTCTTCCCACATTCTCCTAAACAGCTTAGTAAGTTGCTTCACTATCTCAACACCTCCATATTTGATTAACTCTGGAAAAATTCCATCAGGACCTGCTGCTTTCCCAGTCTTAATTTGTTTAATTGCCATTATGACCTCCATTTCTTCTATTTTCCCTTCTATTTCTGGATTTTGCACATCTTCATGTGGTCCATAAACAATCCCATCCTCTTGCTCTGCCGCATTTCTCTGGAACTTCTCCTCATAGTGTCTTCTCCACACTTGAAGCACTTCTGCCTTCTCTGATACTAGGTTATTCCCGTTCTTGATTGTCCTAGTCTGCTTTCCATACTTCCCTCTTATAGACTTTATGGTTTTCCAAAAGCTTCTTGTATTCTTCTCTCTAGCTTTGCTTTCAACCATATTCCCAAACTCTTCGCAAGATTTTCTCTTAGCTTCCTTCACTACTCTTTTCGTTTCATCCCTTCTTTTGATGTATTCTTGCCTGTTTTCTTCCATAGGACATTCTATGTATCTTTTCCATGCTTCTTTCTTGCTCTTTACCTTCTCCTTCACTTCTTCATTCCACCAACTTGTTCTTTTCTTTCTGGTATCTACCACTGCCTTTCCACACACTTCTTCTGCTGACTTTAGCACACTGATTTTATGTCATTCCACATGTCATTGATTTCTTCACTTCCATTAGTTCTTATTTGCATCTCCTCCTTCACTAATTCTGCATACTGGGACCTTTCCTCTTCTTTTTGAAGTTCCTTCAATCGGATCACCTCAAACCTTTTGTTTCTTGGTTGGATTGGCCTCTTGAATCTGGTGTCCATTACCAGCAATCTATGATCTGTAGCTAGTTCTGCTCCTCGTATGACCTTCACATCCATGATGTTATTCCGTATGCCATGAGGGTACATAAAGTAGTCTATAACACTCCTAGCATTTCTACCTTTAGCCTCAAAAGTTATCTTATGTACTTCTTTATGGGGGAAAAATGAGTTTCCCAATAACAATTGATTTTCAATGCTGAATTCTATAAGTCGCCTGCCATTTTCATTCAGCGTCCTCTCTCCACCATGATTGCCC
Source organism: Meconema thalassinum (assembly GCA_946902985.2). NCBI lineage: Eukaryota > Metazoa > Arthropoda > Insecta > Orthoptera > Tettigoniidae > Meconema > Meconema thalassinum. The sequence continues at coordinate 389,231,171 of OX336393.1, read as the reverse complement.
ATGCTTCCATGTGCTATTCTTTTGTCCTGGCCTGTTCTTGCATTTAGGTCCCCTCCTATCAATACATGGCGTCCATTCGCAACCTCTTTGTCCACGGTCCTTTGGAGTTGAACATAAAACTCCTCTTTATCGAGTAAGTTGGTGTCTTCTGTTGGGGCGTATACTTGTATGAAAGACACTTTCATCTGTATGTCAAGGTTAATAACCATTATTCTCGAGTTTATTGGTTGCCATCCACTCACTTCGGTTTCAGTCTGCTCGCTGGTGACTATGCCCACACCTTCCTTTGCCCTACTGTCCATCCCAACCCCAGAATATCTCAAAACATACCCTTCTTGTAATCTCTTCATTCCACTTCCTTTCTTCTTCACCTCACTAAGTCCCAATACTTCCAGTTTATGACTTTTCATTTCCTGTATTAACTCTATATCTTTTCCAGCGATTGTCTTGATATTCCATGTACCAAATCTCATATTCCGTTTCCATTGCGGTCGTTGACGTCGTGTAGATCCGTCCAATCCGAGGCTACTGTTGTTGCTTTGAATCATTTCTACCCCCACATGGGTGATTAGCCCAATGTGAAGTGGTTTGTTGGGTTGCCTTCCCGGCCTCCTTATTTATGTCCCCAGGAGACAGGGTGGCCCAGTTATACCCCCAGGCACCGGGTACCCATTTTCGTCGCCTATTACGACACGCATGGGCTACGGTGGGACAATTCTAAACCCCGGTCACCACGCGGGGTATAATCATTTCTTGCATATCCATAATCCCCATTTGTGTCTTATAACCTGAAATTATAAATAGGAATGCTCTCTCACAAGGACCAGACCCTTCGTTGCTCTTCTTAGCCATATCATTGAGCTCATTTATGAAGTCCGCCCTGATGACGTCACTGTACTGTAGATCGAAACGAGCTTTCTTCTTCAGCTGTTTATGTTTACATTTCCGTCGTCGTCCATCACGTTAAAAGCTTGCATCATGCACGAAATAAATCATTTGGTATTGTTTTGTATATATTTGCATCTAACATCTTTATAGAACTGGGTCAAATCTTTCCGAGTTGTGTTGGTTTTTGAGAGGCAGTTTTCAGTGTTTGTAACGAAACATCCCCTCAGTACTGTTTCAAAATTTTGGCCGTCACATCCGACAATCAAAACTGAAACAGATGCGTTGAAAACTTCTGTACACTTTTGCTTTGTACCATTGTCCAGCGTATTCTTCTGATGGAACTTACAAAATCCCTTAAGGTGCCCCCACCTCTTTCGTGCGCTGTTATGTTCCAGTCCACTGCTGCCGCTATAAACCAGGTTACAGCGTTTTGTTTTGGTTTCCCAGTAAGTTCAAAATTGCAAACCATTATGCGCTCCGCTGGTAGGTGGTCTATCCCCGGATGTATTCTCCGCAGTATAGCAGTCGTCCAAGTCCATACTGTTCTAGCCCCTTGGCAGGATGTCACTCGATGCACTAATGTGTCGACATCTCCACATCGTCTACATTGAGCATCCTCAGCCATATTGTGACGTATGCGTTTACTCGCTGTAGGCACAATGTCGTTGATCACAGAGTAGAGTGTGGATCTCCACTGATAGATAGATAGATAGATAGATTTTTATTAATTCCATTTGATCAAATACATGCATTCAATACATTTTTGATATAGGACACGTCAGAATTTACATGCATAAAATAAAAGAACTAACAGGTATATATTACTAAGATTATAACTATTTATAACTTATTATAATAGCAAATCTTAATAGATACAATCTTATTGCACAACTATTTACACCTCACTCTATTATCATAATATGAAAACTTAATTCTATAAATACAACAACATACAGCTAGGTATTAAAATTAAATTAAAAAAGTAAAATATAGTTATAGATTCCATCACTCCTATACGCTAAAATATTCAACTACTGAGTAAAAACAATGGCACTGCAGATAAGCTTTCAACATTCTATCAAAGGTTTTTATTTTTGGGGCCAGTTTTATATACTGGGGTAGTTTATTGTATAATTTAACTCCAGTGTGAAAAGTTCCTTTTTGATATATGCTTGTGTGTGTGTGTGAAATATGAATGTTTTGATTTTGTCTTGTGTTATGCCTATGAACATCATTGTTTGTTTTAAGTAAAACATCTTTATTCATTAAATTCTTTTTAAAAAACATAATACTTTCAAAGATATATATGCAGGGCAGTGGGAGAATGTTTAAATCTTTAAACAGAGGTCTACATGATTCTCTCGAGTTTACATTTGCCATAATTCTAATCGCTCTCTTTTGTATCCTAAACGTGCTTAGTACATCTGGCGACATACCCCAAAATATGATCCCATATCTTAAGTATGAATGGAAATAAGCAAAATAAGTATTTCTTAATGTGTGCATGCTAGTGCAGGTTTTCAAAATACGTAACGCAAAGCACATCGAGTTCAGTTTAGTATTCAGATATTGTATATGTTTATTCCATTTCAAGTCTTGTTGTATCCATAGTCCTAAAAACTTTGTTTCTGATGTATTTTCTATTTGATGACCATTTAATGTTATATTGGGCATCGCAGGATTCCTATTCTGTATAGTGTGGAAATTTAGACATACTGTCTTTTTATAGTTTATTATGAGGCGATTATCTTGTGACCATTTGGTTAACTCTCCTGTAACGGAGTCAGCAGACTGCTGTATGACCTGTTTAGTTTCACCTTTTATTACGAGTGTTGTATCGTCCGCAAACAAAATTTCCTTATGTGAATGAACGTTCTGTGTTATATCATTGATATATAGAAGAAAGAGTAGTGGGCCCAAAACCGATCCTTGGGGTACTCCAAATTCAATAATTCCCTCATTGGACAATGTTTCATTAAGTAATTTGGTTCCATCATCCTTGTGTCTCAAGCTTACTATTTGTTTACGCCTTGTTAAGTAAGACTCTATCCATTTATTAGCTAGACCTCTAACACCATATTGATTTAGTTTGGTAAGGAGGATTTTATGGTCAACTACATCAAATGCTTTCGATAAATCCAAGAATAGGCCAGTTACATGTTCCTTATTGTCAATTAATTTCAGTATACTATTACTACATTCGTAAATTGCTGTCTGTGTAGATTTTTCCGTTCTAAATCCATGTTGTGAGTTTGATAATATTTTATTTTTTTCTATGAAACTTATCAGTCTCTTATACATAATTTTTTCCACAATTTTTGCAATACCAGTTGGTAAGGTAATAGGACGATAGTTATCTAATTCATCCTTTGAACCGTTTTTGTGCACTGGAATTACTTTTGATAACTTCAAAATATCCGGGTAAGTTCCTGAGAGAATTGAACTGTTTATTAAGTGCGTAAGTGGATTTATTATATTTTCGGCACATTTCTTTAAAATTGCATCAGGGATGCCATCAATGCCAGCACAGAATTTATTTTTTAGCTCTTTTATAACTATTCTTACCTCTTCACTTGTGACATGATTTATAAATAAAGAATCACTGCATATATTTATTTTATTATTAGAATTTAGTGTATTTACCTGTGATTTATTTAATAATTTTTGCGGAATTTCCAGAAAATAGTCATTAAAAGTGTTTGCTATTTCCTCTGGATTATTAATCACTTTATTATTTCTGGTCAGTGTAATGTTCCTTTGTATTTTAGCATATTTTCCAGTTTCTTTCTTTATTACGGACCACATAGCCCTGTTTTTATTAGATGATTGGGAAATAAAATTATCATTATGCATTTTCTTTGCTAGTCTTATTACCTTATTTAATATGCTAGTGTATTTTTTGTAGTATAAATTGAATTCAGGTGTTGTGTGGTATTGTTTATATAATTTGTGTAGAAATTTCTTTCTTTGACATGAATTTATAATCCCTGTTGTTATCCAATTGCTAGTTTTGTTATTTTGAACAGTTCTTCGTTTAAAGGGGAATGCTATTTCAAAATAGTGTTTTAGGGTACTGTTAAATGCATTAAATTTATCATTTACATTTTCTAGTTCTTAAATTTCTGACCATGTTTCCTTATTTAATAAGTCATTGAAATATGTAACATTTGCTTCAGTGAATGACCTGCACTTTGATTTTACTCCATTATCATTATTATTGATTACTTCGGATACTTCAAAACTCAGTATTTGTCCATGGTGGTCACTAAAACCCGGACAATAGACTTCTATTGAATGGTGATATTTATCTGTATTTATAAAAATTTGATCAGGAGTGGTTTTACTAAATTTTGTTATTCTTGTTGGTGTATTTACTGTAGGTTTCAGTCCATAGGAAATTAGTAACTGGTTTAATAATTCACAATTTCTATCAAGTTTTAAGAAATCCACATTTACATCCCCACAAATTATTATATCGAAATTTACTTTGCTCATGTTATTGAGTAACAATTCTAGTTTATCTATAAATAGAGGAAACTTTCCTGACGGAGAACGGTATACGCATACAATTATTAACTTAAACTGCTGAATTTTTACGGCAGAGAATTCAAAATCCTGTTCCATAATTAGATAATCATAAGCTGTTATCTGTTCATGATCTAAATTATTTCTTAAGAAGATGCAAGTACCACCATGGCTAATATTAGATCTAGAGTATTTACTAGCTTGTATAAACCCTGGGAATTGAATTAATTCAAGTTGTTCCTCTTTCAGCCAATGTTCTGAAATACATAGTGCTGAGATGTCTTTAAGTTCATTTTTAAGCATTAGATTTATGTAATCAATTTTATTATAAAGAGACTGGACATTCTGGTGGTAAATTTTAAATTTGTTACTTTTGCAAGCTTGTGTTGGTGATTTATTTACATTATTATTATCATAATTGTTATTATTATTGTTGCTAGACAAATCCGAAATACCATTGTTGCACTCCGTTAAATTTGACTTCAAAAGATGTGAATGCCAAACCACACGTTTGGCTTCTTCTACCAGTTTCCCTGCTTCCACTCTAATGATATTACTGTCGAATTATTCTTACCATTTGAATTTACAATTTTGCAGATTTCATCACTAAGATACTCTTTTCCTAATCTATTTAAGTGTAGGCCATGCCGAGTGTGGAACTTCCTGTCTAATTTACTTACATCTACAATTTGGACATTTGGAAAACTCTTACAAATTTTATGAATTTTTCCATTTGTAGCCTCTATTTCTATATTTACACATGACTTGGGAATTAAATCGTGTCTCTGCGGAATGTTTACAATAATGACATTTGTTTTTTGCATGGATGGCAATGTACCCTTTAAATCTTTGATTACCTTTTTACTCTCATTTCTATAGACGTCGTTTGCTCCAGCGATGATCACTGCGTAGTCCTTTGCAGTAAGGGACGCACACTCTCCTATCATCCCGTTCGTGACTTCTGCAATCTGAGCTCCTGGCTTCACTGTCGAAGTGACCTCCATTTCTCGGCTTCTCTCCAAAACGCTTGCTGCTACATCTCGCCCGTGGCTATCCGCAAATATCCGCATCTTCCTGGATTTTCTCTTTATCACTTTCTTCTTTTCTTCTTGAGGAAAGTCATCATTTTCTTCGACAAGCACTCCAAATGAATTTGAGACGGGAATTTCAGTTACATGTACTCCATTTATAGGCCTAGGCTTATTCAATCTTACCTTACCAGCAATCACTGTCGACCAAGTTTCCTTGCTTTCCCCTCTGTTTCCTTTTAATTTATTCAACTCTTCCATTAACTTAGCAATATCTTCCTTTAGCAGCTTTATAATTTCGTCTTTTGAGGACAGTTCGTTTCTCAGGTTATGACATTCGCATGACGGTAGCGGTAGGCCTACATTACGACAATCGGTTTCACTTTTCTCCTCATTCAATTTTACCTGAGATCTTGTGATGATTTTATTTGCATTTTTTACTTTTATTTTGCACGACGAGCATAAATCCGTTACGGTTACACAACCTGACGAGATACTAACACTGTTGACTGTCGTCATACTAGAGATCTAAGTGAGCCTAGATGTTTACACCAAATTACACTAAATTTAATTTAATTATTACTACCTAATAGAATTAATCTAATAACCTACCAATAAAGAAGAATGTGAAATACGTATATCTTCCAATCGGGTGAAGTCTCGTAAAAGCACCACTGCTCTACTTGGTTCAAACAGTGATTGAAGAAGTCACCGAATCTTTGGATACACGTTCCCACAACTTAGTTTAAGTTTATTAAATTATCAACAAGAATTTCTAAATACTATCAATATTCCGTATTACACTTGATCTAAGGAAAGTAACTTTATAGATTTTAAGCCTCTGTTATAATATTTTACCACTTTTATCAAATATTTACACTAGCTGCTATTTCACTACACTTTCACTGTGACGCCATCTTGTTGTTGTTAGGATGTATTTATTTGAGGCGTTCAACCAAATCGTTCTCCAATGTCTTTGGGTGAATTTATGTTCTATTGATAGCGGCTTCTGTTGCCCCTTCAGCAAATATGTGTATAGATTCTTCGTTGAATTAAATTCCCCCTGAGTTTTCCTTTCCTGAGGTAAAATGTCTATTACATTGATAACGGCACGAAGAGCCGGGTGTATGTGTCTATATTGCCCATTTATCGTCATAAGTGCTGGTGGGTGAAGAAAAGTCAATTCTGTTTGACTCCGCGTTCCTGACATAGATCGGAGGATGGTGCGCCCTAAGAGGGCTTTACATTTCATATCGACACAGGTTACATTGAGGCCTCCTTGGAGATTTGGCAAGTATAATTGATCACGGGCGACTCTGTACAGCGATCCTCTCCAGAGGTAGTGACCGATACACAATTCTAAACGTTGGCTAATTTGTTTCGTTGCAGGTAAGAATTGTGCGAGATACCATATCTTGGATAAAGCAAACACATTAATGTGCCATACTTTCTGTATGAGATTTAGGGACCTGGTATGTTGCTGGAATAAGGTATGCCTCACTTTATTGATTACCATCGCCCAGTTTTCATTAATCATATCTTTAAATTTGTTCTGGAAAATAATTCCCAAAATCTTCAGCTTTTGCACAATAGGGAAAGATCGAGTAGGTGTGGGTAACGGATGTTGCCCAAGCAACATCATTCCAGACTTTGATGGATTGACTTGGGATCCAGATGTTTGCTGAAACTCGTTTATGATAGTCAGCATACGGTCTTCGTCGTTTTCCTCTGTGAGAACAATGCATACATCATCGGCATATGCTCTTACTGCCACTTTTTTCTCATTGATCGTCAGACCTGTTACATTCTGGTTTATCCTCCGGAGGAAGGGTTCCAGTGCTATGATGAACAGGGTCATAGAAAGTGGGCATCCTTGACGAACATATTTACGGATGGGTATTTTCGATGTGAGATGTCCATTAATGATTACTCTAGATTGTGCTGTTCTGTACAGTCCTGTAATGCATTTAATCAACCCGATAGGAAACCCGAAGGTTTGCATTGTAGACCATAGATATGAATGTTTTATTCTATCAAAGGCCTTTTGAAAATCAAGACTGACTAGTGTCGTAGAGGGGAGATTAGAAGAAGTTTTCTCATGTAGAATAATAATATTGTTTAACACCAACAAGTTCGAGATGATATTGTTTCCTGGAGTCGCACAGGATTGCCACTGCCCTATAATTTGTAGCAGTAGCGGTTTGATTCGGGATGCTAAGGTTTTTGTAAAGATTTTGTAATCTGTATTGAGAAGTGTGATAGGTCTGAAATCCTCCATTCCAAGTGGTCTTCTGATCTTCGGAATTAAAATAATAATTCCAGCAGTGAATTCTTCAGTTATGATTTGAGGGTTTCCCATAATCTCCTGGTAAATTTGAAGGAGATCTTCTCCTAGTATATTCCACATTAATTGATAGAATTCATATGGTATTCCATCAGGTCCAAGAGAGCGGTGACGTTGAGTTTGGCTTAGTGCTGTGAAAATCTCCGCCGAGGTAATATCACTTACCAGCATCGATCCATCCTCTGCGGTCAGTCTGGGTAGGTTTTGTTGTAAGGTCCCATCGGTTTGCTCGCTATTTAGTTGGACGTCGGCGAAAAATGTTGTGAAATACTTTGCACCAATTTGAAGGATATCATCCATGTTCGACTGAGTGCAGCCATGCTCGTCCCGAAGTTTAGTAATGGTCTTTCGCTGCCCTTTACGCCTTTCTGTTAAGATGTGGAACAGTGATGAACGTTCTTCTTCTATGACTGAGGGAATCTTTGCTCGAATACATGCACCCTTTAAATAATTTTCCTGAATATTTCAAATTGAATGCTTAACTTCTTTCATTTCACAAAGGACATCGTCGCCATTTGCTTGCTTTTGCTGAAGTTCATATAATACATCATAATAAAAGTTTAAAGTACTTCTCCTCTCCCAGGCACGCTGTTTTGAAATTTGCTGGAAAAACTTTTTATAGCAGGTTTTACAACCTCGATCCACCAAGTGATATGATATGGATATTGTGACCTTTTACTGCGCAGCATCATCCAAAGGGTTTCAAATTTGTTTCGCACATCTTGGTCGTGAAGGAGGGATGCGTTTAGTTTCCAATAACCGTGTCCATATATAGGTGGTCGTGACGTAGTTAAATAATTAAAGTACAGTGCGTGATGGTCACTGAAAGATACTGGAACTACTGTGGAACTATGCAGGCTATCTCGCATTCCTCGTGCTATATATGCCCTGTCTATTCTAGATGCTGATCCGGCACGATAGAAAGTAAATTGGACGTCGGTTCCATGTTTAAGTTCCCACACATCATGGAGGTTAAATCCGTCTTCGAGACTTTTGAGGCTGCGGCAGTTGTTGAAAGCGCCGGTTTGATCTCGAGGGTTTAAAACACAGTTAAAATCGCCTGCTAATATGATATTATTGATCGGGCCCCGGAGAAAGTATCTGATGTCATCTTCAAGTAAATGTTCTCTTGCCAGACGACCTTGTGATCCAGAAGGGGCGTAGACATTAACAAATAATGTGTCATCACATTGCAGAGCAATTATTCTGTCACTCGGATGTAACTCCACTTCCGAAACAATTAACCCTGATCGGTAAACGACAGCTGTGCCTCGGAGAGATGGGCCAACATTTGCTATGTATTCGTACCCACTCAACCAGTCCAAGTTTGGATCATTTACTTCCTGAAGCAATAAAATGTCAATATCATAAGTCCTGAGAAAATCTTGAAGTAGAAAACGTGTCGTTAAACTTATGATGCCATTGATATTTAAAGTCGCAAAACAACGCAAGACACTCATATGCAAAGAACAAAAGGATGAAGGTGACGTACATCAGTATGTTTGAGTGCATTTAACTGACGATGAGCAATTATTTGAGGGGATCATTGGAGTGATGTTTTACTGGTGTGCACTTCCGGTGATTTACGGCGACTACGTGATGCACTTCGTGTTTGTGTGTTTTATAATTTATCTTCTTCCCTCGCAGTGTTTTTGTTGACACTTTTTATGGGAAGATTATGGGTGCCCTTAATGTTGGCTTTATCTGTGACCTTGGGTTTTGCTCCTGTTTGTGGATGTAGGGCACTTGCACTGACGTCCGTGACTTTCTTTTTACTTACTCTGATTGCAGCATCAGAGGTGGAAGTGAACTCTGCCCCCGATGTAGTAGATAGGGTTTCCTGAACTATGCCAGTGCTTTGCACGTGAAGTAATTGGGAGCGAACGGTATCGTTAGCTGGAGGGTGCTCCGAATGTACTGAGACTGTTGGGAAGCCTATTACTTGTGTGTGTTCTCGTTCTTCTTGTATGACATCCTGAAATTCCATGTCTTCCGACCACGTAAATTGGGTTTTGGGTACGTCAGTAGTGACAGGTCCGTCAATAGTATCTGGCTGCTGCACAGACTGCTTTGTTGGATGGCTGGTGTGTCCCTTTCCCGTGCTGTCCGATCGTGACGTCATAGTTCCCTCTTCATTACTATGTAAAGTAATCAGGGATGTTTCAACTACGTTATTTGATGGGTGAGATACTTCCGCAAAACTATCTGTGTTTGTGGAATGGGGCCTGTTATGAAGGGCCTCTGATATGGTTGGATATTCAGGGGAAAGTACTGCAGTTTCCATGACCGTAGTGTTGCTTAGCGTACTACTCCCATCAGACTCACCCAGCACCGTGCTGTATGTTTGTTGTCTGACATGAAGTACCGGGCGATTCCTTCTGTTCGGACAGTCTACTTGTAAGTGGGAGGTTTCTTTACAATAAAAGAAGTACTTAGCTTGTCCTTCATATGTCAACACAACTTTATAATCATTGACCGTTAAATATGATGGTATGGAGTATTTAAGTTCAATTGTTACGATACGTATGCCATTACTTAGAGCAAAACATTCATATGCTTCATTCCAGCACTCGTTCCGTATGTCCTTGACAACTCCGTACGTAGAAAGCACGTGAGAGAGCCTTTCGTTGTTGACTTCGGGAGTTAGATTAAATACACGTACACGTTTTGTCAAAGAGTCTGCAGCAGTGATAGTTATCTTCGTGGTGTTACCGCTAGTTAGCCGGAAGGATTTCACACCTTCATGTCGAGATAATATGTTTTCATAAAGTAACGTGGACACTAATTTAATGTACACTGTATTTTCCCCGTTGTTTAGTTGAATCGCTAGTACTTGATCTCTATTAAGCTTCAGGTCGTTTGCTATCCACCTATGTATTTCAAGTGGTGTCGGTCTGTTGTTTCTTTCTTCAAAAGCGCATTTAATAGTGTTTTTCCTGACATTCGCCATTTTTACTAGTTAAAAAATACAATACCCTATCACGGTAAGCACTTCCGAGTACGTCTTAACCTCGCGGCTAAACTCGGAACCTCACACGACGTAGGTCGCTAAGTGACACTTCCACTCTTCCTACTCCAACGCAAAATGTAACAAAATGGCGCCGTTCTCAATCGATGATGCCGTTTGTAATATATGTGGTTTCTTCTATATTGTATATGGTATTTATATTGTATCTAGTAATGTTTTAATAGATTTAAGTTACCTTCCAACCAAGCTCTAGTCCTTGTGTATATTTCTTCAATATTTCCTTCCTTTTCCAGTGGTTATACCAGTAGTGTTTAGCAATACGTGATAAGTCAAGGCCATCTCGATCAACAATTGACGGCTTTACTTCCCGTCCGAAGGAAGACATTCTGAAGGGTTTTAACGCTCTTAAAAATCCGACTACATCGACCGGGTTTGAACCCGCGATCTTGGGCATAGCAATTCATCATGCTACGGACTACGCCAACGAAACGTTTCATAATTATTTAGGTCCTAATTTTTTCTGATGACTTTTCTCACTTGATTCTCCATGTTTTGACTTGTGATATGCCCCCAATCATCAAAGTTTCAGAGACTTTAAGTGCTTCTGGTTTGACGTCAGTATTATAATGTCGTAATTTTGCGTTGTATTATTATTATAATTTTATCATTATAACAGACCACGACTTGACATGGAAATATACACCCATGTGGAGAACATAATTGACACCATGCGCGAAAGACGAATGCCATTCTGTGGGCATTTAAATAGAATGAATAATGACAGGTTAACAAAACATTTTTAGTAACATTTTACAACTTAAAGTTCAACCAGCGTGGTTTACACAGACATTAAAGGATCATAAAGAAGCCGACATTGATATTACAGATAAATATAATAGGAATTTATTTCAGGACAAAATTCAAAAGTGATCTTCATAGAGGATCAAGAAGGACAACGAAAGCAGCCACGTAACATTAAACAGCTCCAAAAGCCGAGATCAGAGAGGATGTAGTGAATGTTGGCAGATAGAAAGAAGACATGTGGCAAGATTAAAAGTATTGATTTTACGAGTTTTGTAATAGTGCTATTCGATTAAATAATAAATAAATTATTTTATTATTATTGAAAATGAAAATCCACAGCCTGCTTCCAGTCTCCGACCGGGTCAGGAATGGAATGAATGAAGCCCCCATCTAGCGGCGAGGATAAGAACTGTGCCGGCTGCCGAGGCCTGACGCACTCCTCTGGGGCAATGATTAAATGAATGACAGATAAAATGAATTGATAGTGAAGAGTGTTGCTGGAATGAAATTTTGACAGGGAAAACCGGAGTACCCGGAGAAAACCCTGTCTGCCTCCGTTTTGTCCAGCACAGATCTCACATGGAGTGACCGGGATTTTAACTTCGGACCCAGCGGTGAGAGGCCGGCCTGCTGCCGCCTAAGCCACGGAGGCTTATTTTATTATTATTATTATTATTATTATTATTATTATTATTATCGTTATTAGTTCCAATTCATTTTCTCGATAATGAGATTGTTTTTATCTACATCCTTTCATTTCACCCCATTTAATTTCATTAGGGGCCGATAACCTCGATGTTAGGCCCCTTAAAACAATTATCATCATCATCATTTCCTCGATAAGGAGCGGAAGAAGTCTGAATTGGCCATGGAAACTGCGCCTAGGGATGCAAGAGTGCAGACGATTCTAAGATGGCAGAACAGTTAAGGCGGTTGGACTAGAAGGCTGAACCTCAGGTACAACGCTGGGAAAAACCATGGAACTAAATTGAACTAAATTATATGCCAGTGCATTACAATGTGCATAAACATTTACTGTACCAGGTTTCATTGCATTTGGATAGTTAAATCGCGAGAAACGTCTATTTAAAAGTTTACACTTCGCTTGGCCACTATGTTCGTTTTGTAGTTAACAGGTTTTTGAAAGTCTCATAGGTACAAAACTTCAGGGTGATATCAGCAATAGTTTCGGAGATATAGAATACTAGTGAAATATTTCGCACAGCCGCCATATTGGATTGGTGAGACGTAATAAAATGTTAAGGGCACTGTCGGAGTTGGCCGTAATAGTACTATGACCTTCCAGAGTTTCATTGAAATCGAAGTTATTAGGACACATACGCACACAGACACACACACACACACACACACACACACACACACACACGGACAAAAGGTGATCTCATGAGCCTATTTTTTCATAAAATGAAAATAGGCTGAAAATATAAGAGTGTTATTATGCTTATTGTTCTAATGTATGGATATAAAGTTTTGAGTTTTAAAGTGTTGCCCTATACTTTATTACAATGTAGCTCATGTACCATAAGTTGTTCAGTCCATCATATGGAAAATCGATTTAATTGATGGGAGAGTGTTGAGATGGAAAGGATCAGTAGAATGTGTATTAGTTCTTTACGGAATTACTTGCCCATGCTCCCTGATATTCTTTGTGATAAAACATTAACGTTAAGATGAAGTGTACTGCATGGACCTAGTAAATAGTCCCTGGAGGTTTGACAGAATCAGTGCGACGCGACGCGGCGTCATCGGAGTTGGCAGGCGTGCTTTGGAATGGCGTCAAGAAACCCATGTAGTGCCTGCGTACAGCCATACCAGTGAGACCTGTTGAGCGATGAGAACATCAATACTACAGTGTGTTTCACGCTAGACTGGAAAGTGACGGTCCAAATAAACTGCTTGCATCATAACATTTCGTATGTATCTCCACATCGTTTACATCCAGTGTTCATCTGCAAGGGCTCATAACGAGTGAGACGTGCGTTGCTGACAGTGGAGACTCCTGATTTTTAGCCTACTTTTCACATTTTGCAAAAATGAGGAAAAAGTAGACCTATGAGATCGATCCGGGCAAAAGTGTGTCTGCCTGTCTGTCCTTCTCTCTGTCTGTCTGGCTGGCTGTGTGTTTGTTCCCCCCTATCAACTCGTAAACGGCTGCAGCAATCGAAACAAAATTTGGTATGAGTAAAGACCTATTTCTGAATATCTCAAGGCCATATTTGAAAATTATGTCAGTACTACCAACTGCAGAAAAACCGAAATTGAAATTTGAACTCCATGTTGTATATCTTGGAAGGTATGCATGGAAGCTATACCAAAATTGGCACACATATAGATAACAATATTTCAGTTTTATTTCCAGGAGGCCATACATGACAGTGTTGCTAAAATGATGCTAAGCCTGCTGATAGGTCCAATTTTTAAATGCATATAACTTCTACACTATCAATTGGATTTCAACCATATTTCGTATGTACTATGTGTACATAAGCAGATATGACTGACCGTATTCTCAAGAGCCACCAGGGCTGCAAACTGTTAATAAATGCTGTCTCTATTTTTTTTAATCCAAATACCAATATATCAGAAAGTATGCAAGCCGACAGCTTTAAACTATGCACGTGTACAGTACCTGACATTCTAGATTAATTTGGAGTATCTAATATACGTCAGTGCTACCAACATGATTCTAAGCCTGCTTATAGGACATTTTTAATACATGTAACTTCTATAGCATACTATCAATTGGATTTCAACCAAATTTCGTATGTGCTATGTGTACCTTGTCAGATATACTATGATTATTCTTAAGAACAACCAGGGCGGCCAACTGTTAATAAATACTGTTTCTATTTTTTTTCCCTAATATCAATATATCAGAAAGTATGCAAGCCCACAGCTGAGAACTTGACACATGTATAGTACCTCACATTCTAGATTTGAAGTAACTAATAAAAGTCAATGCTGTCAACATGATTCTAAGCCTGCTGATTGGTCCAATTTTAAAATACATGAAACTTCTATACTGTTCTATACTATACAATGCTATCCATTGGACTTCAACCAATTTTTGTATTCTGTTCCTTAAGAGTTGGAACTAAGAATCGATTCAGTCACCAGGGCTGCCAACTGTAGTGCTATATTAGGCTACATTATGCCAGGTTTATTTCCAACTAATTAGGCTAGAAATTTCAATAGTACCAACTTAATTTCGTCATTATCCTAGCTAGATATGTCCATATACATTAATCATTAGCATGAATCTTACATATTAAGAAAAGTAGGCTCTTTAGTTCTTCACGGAACTTCTTGTTATAATGTGTAGGATGTAGCCTAATAGCATGACGAATAGAAGGACCTAGTGTGAGGACTCCGCCATTATAGCACGGTAGTTTATGGTCCCGCCGCTACAAGCACTGCAAGCGATAATGTCCAACAACGTGTACCAGGGTTGTAGGCACTACAAGCACGCCATCAAAAAACAGCAGATGAAAAACAAGCAACAACAGCAACAACTCCATAAACCCATCCCCTCACTTCTCTCCCTCTCACCAACACTTCCCCCAAGCAATCCTAGCACTCAACATCAAATCCTACAGCTTTTATTCACGCCAGCAGCACAATAAACTTAATAAATCCAGGCTACAGAACAGACCAAAAATCTACACTTAAAGCTAAACCAAATTCACTTCTCAGCTCGACATAAGCCATAATACAACTTAAAACCTATACAAAACATACTCTCCCTACTGTTTTACAACTATTAAGCGAACTATTCGCACTCAAAAACTTAAAACCCTGAAACGGGAGCTAATTCAAAAACGCAATAGCCTAGCCCGATTACGTCTCCGGCAGTGCTACCGCAAATACATTCATAACTTCACAATAACTTCCAAATTACGGCTAAGTGACCTACCTGCCTGAGTAGTTACAGGTGTTACCGGCTTGCCTGGGACGATGGGTCACCAATCCGGCATTTAAACTGAATTAATAAGCTTTAATTAACCAAATTCAGAGGAAACAGATGGTGCAAAATGATGAGTTTTAAAGCTATCTGGATCCAGTTTTTCAGCCAATTTATTTTGATGTTTTATGTACGGTATGGTTAATGTCAAACGCAGCTAATACAATGTTATTCATAATGTAGAATTTTGGGCTTATGCTGTGTTTTATTTATTCAAACTCGACGCGTTTCGAAAGAAACCATGTCTTTCTTCATCAGGAATAAACGGAAATACGACTAAATTATTGCTAAGAGAAAGCAAAAAAGAAACTAAAAAAGGTGCCCTAAGATGAACAATGAAGTGTATCTAACACGTCCTTCGAGAAGTGTATGTGGCATTCTTTTCCAGGCCGAGAAAGTAATTACCGGAAAATTAAACTCAAAATCGATGTGGAGCGAAATATTTCTGATTGTATCGATTCCAAAGAAACAATTTCAGTTGATCCTTCAGGAGGTGGCTGCTGTCTTCAGCGTGTCATGGATATTATCCCCAGACTTGTTTATTATGGGTGCCGATTCTTCTTCAGAACGAAGGATATCCGCCGAGATTTGCAATCTCGAACACCCGCCATGTCTTCACGCAAGCTTTCGAAAGTCCAGTACCGTAGCCGACAACATTAATTGTTAAGTAGAGTGTTACTTTAAATAGTTTATGTGTGCTTGTTTTAATATGCTGGGGATTATGTTTTTTATCTGTGTCTGTATACTCCAGGAATCTGTGCGTTCCGTAACATGCAATGAAGACCGTAGTTCTTATTTCTATGAATTATTTTTTCCATTGTGCACTGCCATGCTATTTTAATTGGAACCGCTAATTATTTTTTTTAAAAAGTATTAGTTACAAAGTAATTCGTTTCCCTTAGCACCATCCCTAAGACCAGCTGACCCCGGCAGTGTGGAACGTACCCACTCTAGCGCTGCCTGGCGGGGCGC
Organism: Meconema thalassinum; assembly: GCA_946902985.2. NCBI lineage: Eukaryota > Metazoa > Arthropoda > Insecta > Orthoptera > Tettigoniidae > Meconema > Meconema thalassinum. Next base: position 389,214,660 of record OX336393.1, on the reverse strand, counting down.
GGTTGAACTTCAGGAGTCTTCTCACTTTCTCCTTCTATTCGTCATGCTAATAGGATAAGCTACTTATTAACTTAAGAAAATTATTATAGCTGGTCTAAATTGAGATATTAGACTCGGTCTAATATTAATTATTCAGTCGCACAGCACTACTACCAACACATTCCACAATACAATACAATGGAATACCCCTCCAAAGATGTGCACACGGCAAAAACAGACATCCATTGTGACCGCGCGAAATCATAACCAATAAACCCGCAGTGATGGTTTAAATTCAACCAATAGCGAGACTTGAGGATCTCAGTAGACGTCCTCAGAGTGCCATTAAACAGACCAAACCTGCCCCCTTTCCCCTCAAGTCCTCCCATACATTTTCTGGAGCTATATGCAAGTGCTTTGAGGATGCAAAGCTTCCATCCTCAGCTTTCAACTCCGGGCCGTGAAGGTCACACTTCTCCCATGGAGGGGTGTAATGTAGAACTATTTGAAAGTACTGACAGTGACAGTAAGACAGAGCTTATCGAGAGGACGCGCAGGGAAGCACTAAAGAGTAGTTAACAAACCAATTCAATTCTTTTTTTTTAATAGTTACGGCTGAGAGCTAACTGTAGGATGATCCTCACGTCCTACATGGAGGAATCGACACTGGTTTGCGACCACAGGACCCCAGCTATGTCCGGTATTGCGTCCAATTACTTGTGCCGGGCTCCTACTATCATATTATCCTATCTTTCCTATCGACTTCTCTTGGTCAACTCATGTTCTGTACCGACCCCGACGGTATTATGGTATCCAAGGGCTAGGGTGTCTTTCACTTTCCCGCATTAATTGGCCCTTGACTCATCTTTCCTGGTACGCTCATTCATCGATGATCAAATGAAACTTACAACTAAAACTAACCACTCACTTACAAACTAGAAGAGGAAATGGGGAACAAAAAGAAGAAGAAAGTAAATAAAAGACAGGAGGAAAGAAAATGCCCTCAACCCTCGAAGAATGAGAATTGAGGGACTTAGAAGGAAGGAGAGCCAAGAAAGGCATAGGGGAAAGAGAAGAGGGCCCGCCCCAAAGGCAATGGAAGAAGGAGAAAAACCGGACTCAGCTCAGGAAGCCCTCGGGGTCGCCAACGCTCGAACTCGCCCGACGTGAGCCCTTGAGGGTGTTGCACTATCCAGGGTGCACCATAAGTGGTGGGGATACACACACCCTGCCTCCTTGAGGGCCCTGAGCAGAAGGCAGGAGATACAATGAAAAGAAAACAAAAGGTCTAACCCCTCGAAGAATGAGGGATCACGAAAGATGACACAAGGGCTAATTAAGGCGGGAATGTAAAAGACTCCGTACTCTAATACCGTCGGGGTCGGAAAAGAACAAGAGTTGACCAAGGGAGATCGAGAGGAAAGATAAAAGATAACAGAGAGGAGCCCGGCACAAGTAAGTGCAAGTAATGCCGGACTCAGCTGGGGTCCCGTGGTCGCCAACCCACGTCCCACAAGTTGTGATCCCCTGGGGGGGGGGCTACCAGATAGTGACACCCTTCATAACTTAGGAAATATAAATAACTTACTCGTAATTGCTGAATTAACCACTTGTCTCTCGATATCACTTGTGAAATGTTAATCATATTGGAGAAGACCACAATGTGGCTGAAACTAATACATTAGCCTAAACAACTTCTGGTAGTTAATTTGTTGACTTTTGATGGATCACCCTTAATACAATTGTGTATTTATTTGTGTGTAATACATAAAATAGATTCGTTTTCTTTCTTTCTTTCTTTCTTTCTTTCTTTCTTTCTTTCTTCGATTCGGCCTAGAGCCAATATTCTCGCATTCTGTGATCCTCCTTTCTTTCATCAGTCCACTTGTTGCCAGTTTTCAATTTTAGATTTTCTTGGAAGCTCTTGTATGCTCGATGTCTTCTCTTGAGAGGTGCGCGTTCCTGGATGTCTTCAAGTGCGATCAGGGGCGTATATACAATTTTTTTTTGGGGGGGGGGGGGGCGCTGACTATCCTGGAAAATTGTGAGTATTCTCAAGGGTTTGTCACCCCAAAATACCCAGAAATATCAACCAATATCTTAGAGCATATAACTTTGTGTAATTATTTTAGATAAGATTCAAATTTTATATAGCCTACAATTATTACTGGCAAAAAAAAAAAGTTGTAAAATACAACACAACACACAAATAAAATGTCATACTTAATGCATTTTATTTTGATTACGATATATGGAGTATGAATGGCGATATCTAAATATTTGTCAATTTTCTAAGCAAAAAGGTAAACATTTTGTTTTACAAGTTGATAATTTATTTGTCAAAAGTAGGCTACTGTACTGTAGAATTCACAGTTATGCCTCACAAGGTACCCCGTTCCAGCCCTCAGATTAGAATTAAAATTTCTTGGCAGAGCCGGGGATCGAATTCGGACCTCCGGGGCGGCAGCCAAGAATGCTAGCCACTACACCACGAGTTAGTATAATTTCAATCTTAATATTGTTTATAACTTAGGCAATAAGTTAAGATTAGGGTACAACCAAATTTACAATTATTTTATGCTCTTACCAAAGCAAACCTTTCTTAATTTTTATTGGCTTATTTTTCGTGGAAAGGGGGGGGGGGGGGGTGTATTCTTTGAATACACGGTACCTGAGATATAATTTTTATTGCTCTTTGCATGTTCATTTCTTCCTTCTTCTTTGTCAAACACCAACAGTGATCATCTGTTTTCTCCTTGTTGGGCATATCTCTTATGTCTTCATAAGTCTGTTCTAGTTATATAACTTCTGTGACCCACCTAGCGTCACCTCGCAGCGAATCTCTGAAGCTCCTCAACTCTTCCTGGTGCTAGAGGACTTACTTATCCATTTGGCCACCAGATCCTGTTACCATCGCCAGCTATTTTCTCTTGGAGCAAGAGGACTACGTCTACTTCTTTACTCACCATGCTGCGCTAGTATCATCTGTTATCAACTCTTAGAAGATCAGCTCAGCAAGAGATTAATTTTTTGTTTTAAAGTTTGCAATGCTTATATGTTCTCCTTTTGTCTCCTACCCCCCACTCTTTTCCCCTTCCTCGGTCCCTCCGTGCTCCGTTGAGCTGCTCTCACTTCTCAGTCTGCAGTTGACTCGTTCAGTCAAAGCTCCGCTCGAGCTTGCCTCCTCAAACCAAGAGGCTCACCCTCTTCTACGCCATGTTGGCTAAGTAATCTTCAACAGAAACTTCGACTTCAACATGAAATCAAGATAAGTACCATTTTAAAGTTTTTAACCTCATCTTCATCATTTTATCTACATGCTTTTATAGATTACTTTTATAGACAGTGTGAAAGTATTTATTTTGGGGCAGTAATCATTCTTCGCGAGATTTGCCATGTTGAGCTTCTGCTTGTATGAGCCAACCTTACTAAAAAAGAGCTTTTCTTAAGCTATTCAAACGAGAAATCCTCTCGCTACGTGGGATATTATTTTGTACCCGCTGTCTATAATTATAAAGCTATTTCCTCCGTTGGATTTTCTCAACCCCATTTTCTGCTAAGGTTGTTCTGGAAACTTCGAGATTTTGTACCCTATCTGCGAGTCTTGCCGTCAAGTGTTTTTAGCTCACTTGGGACAATGATATTTAAAATGAGGAATCTTCCTTACAAATTTTTGCAATAGCTAACTTTCTTCCACCGCTGGAACCTCTGGAACATTCTATGGCGCATTTAATTGTAAATTACAACTTTTTCAAGAAATAGACTCTCACCTATATAGTGCAATCAGTTATTTCCATAATTGCAATAACTTTCTTTTTCATAAACTTTAGTGTTTCTACAGTGAACTTTGCATCCTTCTTCATAGACTATAGTGATAATCAGTGCTTGCTCCATGTTTCTACCGCGTCGCGATCGTCCGGTTATATTAAATACGGCCATGAACATTGATCCTATATCCCAATGATCTTTCCTCAACCTTCTACTAACAACCATTATTAATAAAATTGAAACTTTTCTATAAGGTGTCACTCACGAGGTGCCCTTCCAACTTTGCTAGTTTAACATTAATTAAATTCTGCATAATTGCTTGTGTGATACAAGTTTTAAATTCACGTTGTTCCTTTCCCATAATCAGGGAAAACAATTCTTTAAACTCTTGAGCGAGTCATGTTCAGGTTTCACGAAATGGAAACTGTCCCATTTGGCGAGTGATTCCTGCTCAAACTTGGGAAGTCTAGAACTTTCCCTTTCACTTTCTTCAGGTTTCACAGTAAGTGACCTGCCCTCTTTGCATAATTCTCATATATTAATTCTGTATAAATATAAGAAGTTGTAGGAACTTCTATCTTATTTTTCATGTTTTTATTATTGTTATTTTCAAAATTGTCACTTTCTCTAGAACATTTTCTCCAGAATTTCTTAAGGTGCACTCTTTGTTCTCCAATTCACGTTTAAGCTTTAATTATTTCATTGTTCATTTGTTTAAATCTTATAAAGATTTTAGAAACATGTAAGGTTTGAAACCTTGTAAATGGTCAATTGCCTGGAGCAACCTTTTAATGTTGAGAGGTCTGCGACCCCAAATTGTTAACAAGATTGCAAAATATTTAATTGTCAAAAATATTAACTTCTTTAAATTGTTAAATAAATTAAATATTTGTTTTTGGATTCATCATTTCTCTGATACTACAGTTAGGCAAGATCCTGGCTTTCCTAGCTCCTCCTAGGTTCATGCTCTCGTTAACACAAAATAAAGCTTTTACTATCTGTCTTGCTAGAACATCACCCTTCCCTATAGTACTTTTATTCGTGCTCGGGAGGAAAGACACTAAAGCCTCTCTCTGGCAAACTGCCCAAGTCTTAGCTGCAGTTCCCGTCAGCTTAGACCAAGTCCTTACTCATTTTAGGTATCCGAACAAGGATCTGCGGTGGCAACCACCTTTAAATGTATTGAAAGTCAAATTCATAACTTTTGTGGGACTCTCCTCCTATTTTTCTATCCTTCTTTTCTCCAATCCAAAATCTACTTCCTTCTCTTAATCATCTTCCCTTGGTGGGTGGGTTATTCCTCAGCCAATAAACTACCAAGGGGGTGCTGGAGCCCCCTTAGCACCCCCCTTATTTACGCCCCTAAGTGTGATTCGTACTTCTCGAAGGTCTTTTTCAACTTCGATGAACTAGGGTCCCTTGGTTTTCTTGTTAACAAAGTAGGAAAATATCTTGTTGGCCTGTCTCTGCGAGCTCATACGTGTTACGTGGCCATAAATTTGAATCCTCATTTTTCGAATGGTGTCTGTTATCCTCTCAATGTGCTGGTAGAATTCGTTGTTATGCCGTCTCCCGAACTCGCCATTTTCTCTGATTGGTCCAAGGATCTTCCTCAAGATTTTCCTTTCTTTGGCTTCTAACTTTTCAATCAGACCGTTTCTATTCATTACCAGGCATTTTGCTGCTTACAGGGCTTTGGGGCGAATGACAGAACAATAATGCTTAAACTTGGCGTTGATGGACACTGTTCTTTTGTTGTAGACATCTCTAGTTGACTGGTATGCCACTTCTATCTTGTTGATCCTAGCTGTGATTCCTTCCTTCTCAGAATTGTTAGGTACTATCCACTCGTCTAATTACGTAAACTTTTCTGAATGCTTGATTTTGCGCTGTTCTACAATGATCTCTCTGGGAGTTGGCTTAATATTAGTTATAAACTCTGTTTTTTAAAAGGAGATATAGAAACCAGCTTTTGTTGCTTGAGTTCTAAATTGGTTAATTTGTTTTTCAGCAGTATCTAGGGAATTAGAGAATATTGCCAGGTCGTCTGCAAAAGCTAGGCAGTCTATTATCACGTAAGTTTTCTTGTATCCTATTCTAACACAATTCTCGACCTCTTCTTTGCATATTTATTCGTGCAATTTCCGAATAATTTTCTCCAGATCACAGTTGGAGAGCAGAGGTGATAATAAAATAGATGATTATTATTGACCGGGTTAATAGGCACGATATTCATATTCCTCTGAAGAGTTCTCCTTTCCCCGATCTCAACGTCCATAATTCGCTCCTGACGGTGTTACAAACTAGACCTGCTCGTCTGTGCCCTGGGTGGCTGAGAGTAATCGGCCAATTAAGTGCCTGCCAAACTGATCAGAATATCGATCAATAATTACGAGAAAGATTCCTTGAAGCTGCACGGGAGAGCAAGAAGTGTAAGCGAAGACTGCACCGCCTTGGTTTCCGCAGACAACAGTGAACATGCTCTTATGCTGGTTCGTAAGAACTCTTGAGGAGCCTGCTTTCAGAGATGGACATCGTCCATTATCGATTTAATCGATTTATCTTACCAGTATAGCCTCTCTTTCAGGGCACCGACCGAGGTAGGTAAGGCGTTAAGGCAACCGGAAGGTGTGAAGTGACAGAAAACTGCAGCATCCTATATTTTACAGTTTAGGCCTACTGTATATCACAAAGTATTTCTGAGTCGAGTCCTGATAGTGACCAAGTTAACTACTTTCACCAGGACCGCGCAAGACTCAGCCAGATAAGAAGTTTTACATCATACGACGGCTTCTCATGAAGTGCCTAGAATTTTCCTGAAATGACGGATTTCACTGTCTGACTACGACATATGAATAACAAATTAAATAACATTTATGAAAAAATAGGCTTATGAGATCACTTCTTGTCCGTGTGTCTGTGTGTGCGTGTGTGATTCGTGTGTGTGTGTGTGTCCCCTGATAAAATCTAAACTGCTGGAACGATTTCAATGAAACTCGGTAAGTTCATAGTACTATTCCGAACGACCCCTACCGTGCTTTTCAAATTTTGTTACGTCTCACCAATCCAACATGACAGCATTCAATATCTCGGAAACTATTACCGATATCACCCTGGAATTTTGTACGGTCATAGATGTATGGCTTGTAAAAGAACCTACCACTACATTTGGTAGTGTGTAACTAAATTTGTTGATTATTTGGTTAGAAACGCTCTTATAAAGTTCCAACGTTCACCGCTAGGTGTCAGTGACAGTGGCATCTCTGGTAGCCAAAGTTGCAACTACTTGAAATTGAACTTGATGGGGAGCCTACGGGCGTTCAATTAAAAATACCCAGCTATGGCCATTGGCTGCAATACGGATATAATAATATTTTCTTTCATTTATTATGTTTAATTATGTCCAAAACAGCCCCTTCTTCCCCCTCCCCCCCCCCCTCCCGTTCCCCGGCTCAATATAATCATCCGCCTCCAGAAGCAACTCTAGTAACGCCACTGTCATTGATGTGCAAGCAGTTATTGTCAAGTTTGGGGCAGATGACCTCGTAGTTCCGCCCCTTAAAACAACAATATATATAAATGTCAAGCATTTGCGGTCATCCGCCGGCCCCATGATTTTGGGGTAATGCGTCTGCCTCGCACCCATAGGCCCCGGTTTTGTTTCCCATCTCCGTCAGGGATTTTAGAAACTGACGTGAGGGCTGGAATGGGGTACACTCAGCTTCGTGAGGAAATTTAAGTAGTTGTCTGACTGTGAGGCAGACCCCCGGTCATAGAGACCAAGATCAACGGCTGAGGGGACCCAACACGCTGACCACGCGTCACTTCATAATCTGCAGGTCAAATGGCTGGACAGCGGTCGCTTGGTAGGCCTTGGCCATTCATTGGCTGTAGTGCCACGGGGTTTGGTTTGGTTTTATTTGCAGGCATTCACCCTCCAGTTATTTTAGCGGTCGTTTCTCGTTTTAAAGTATAATGCTGAGCTTATGGAAGACAGGTTTAACTACGCAATGTGCGGTGAAGAATAGTTTTGGCTCCCAGATGTTAGGAGACGCGCGCAGAAGCGTTGGTGACATCGTATGGCTCGTGCCAACTGGCAAATGAAGCAAACGCCAGCTGACTTGTAGCAAGGGGCCAGAGCACATGTTTATATATTTTTATTGCACCTGCGTGTAGTAAATCGGCACGCGCCTTGCTGGCTGCCCGCTCAGGGGTTCATTGAGGTCAATTGGTGGACGCCCACGCGCTGTCAGTTCTGAGATGGCCACATGTAACATCTGGAGCAAGTATATTAACATCCAGAGTGACGAAGTGGTCCAGATGTGAATAAACGCAGTTCCCGTAGCATATCTTTCGCTGGCGTGACGAAACAACACCATGTCAGTAGTCAAATGCTTCCGGCAGTAGCCTCTTGGTTAGTACGATGCATTTCAACATTTTAATATACTTTTCAATTAATAAAAATTAAGAGCCTTACAGTAGTCGCATGTGATGTGTAACATCTGTCATAGAAGAAACCTCACGTGAAATTGTTGATACACCGGTATTTTATACTATTATTGGCACAAATATTAATCTACTGTGAATGGGAGTGTTTTACAGATATTGTAGTTTATAATACGGAACTCATTTTATTAGATGATTTGTAGCTTCCACCAGCACTAGCCTAAATAAAGAATACGATATGAATCAACTAGATTAATAGACGCGACACCGCTCATAACCTTAAATTCCTTATAAACAGGTCCTCTTCATTCACAGACCAACACGTAATTTCATATGGATTCTGTTAAAATGAGTCATATTTATATGATAAATATCGTTTAAAATGATAATCTGGTAGCAAAAATATCTACCTCGTCCGGGATTCGAACCCGAGATCTCTAGATTCACAGCCATAAGCACTAACCCCACGGCTATTTCGACTACGCAGATTTTGTGCAAAAGATGGTGACTTATTTCCACGTTCCAATAATACTGCATTACGGAATTAAGTTTCATTTATATTTTGCTTGTTTCGATAATGTTCCTGCGTGAAATTGAGTTTAAAATGCCTTATGAATAGGAACAGTCGCCTCCGTAGCGTAGCGGTCAGCATGGTTAGCTGCCGCCCCGGAGGTCCTGGGTTCGATTCCCGGCTCTGCCACGAAATTTGAAAAGTGGTATGAGGACTGGAACGGGGTCTACTCAGCCTCGGGTGGTCCAAATGAGTAGAGGGGGTTCGATTCCCACCTCAGCCATCCTCGAAGTGGTTATCCATGGTTTCCCACTTCGTCTTCGGGCAAATGCAGGGATGGTACCTACTGTAAGGCCACGGCCGCCTCCTTCCCTCTTCCTAGCCTATCCATCCCAATCTTCCCCTCCCTTCCCATCCCTCATGAGGCCCCTGTTCGCTTTGCAGGTGAGGCCGCCTGGGCGAAGTGCTGATCACACCTCCCCAGTTGTATCCATCTCGACCAGATGTTCCAAGCTCCAGGACACTGCCCATAGAGGTGGTAGTGGTGAGTTCCCTCGCTGAGTCCGGGGGCAACCACCAACCTAGAGGGTAAATTGACTAAATTTAATATATACTGTATATATAAATACTGATACGAAGACTTCGAACATGTACCATGTCATTTGTTTCAATCACTTGACACCAGAGTTCGCATGAGCGTTTACCGTTCAGTATGTCGTATACATTCTACATGGCCGAGAGTACGTCATGGTATCAATTCCCGACCCCGCGCGCTCATTGTTTCTCGTACCACTGCCCGCTGGATCGATCGATCGAGCGGGCAATGCATACTTCCGTTTTCCACCAATGCCAGCTAGTACACTTCCGTTCGATCGATCGAGCAGACAGTGCATACTTCCGTTTTCCACCACTGCCAGCTAGTACACTTCCGTTCGATTGATCGAGCGGGCAGTGCATACTTCCGTTTTCCACCACTGCCAGCTAGTACACTTCCGTTCGATCGATCGAGCGGGCAGTGCATACTTCCGTTCGATCCACCACTGCCAGCTCGATCGTTCCGATTCACTTCCTTCCCCAATTTTCAAAATCACTCCCACAAAACTATCCAGCAACCGAGCGGAAAGATGTTACACATCAATAATAATATTTACCAATTGTCGCAAAACCGTTGCAACAATAAGTGCATTTCGAAAAACGCCAAAATATGCCACTGCAAAACAGCCATCAGACCCCAGTTCTTATATGCCTCGTAGACCTTACTGTTGAACAGAGAAGACACCATGGATGACCTAGAAATGGTCGAAAGGCGTATCCTCCGGTAAATTCATGAGCCAAGAGTACTCCCAGATAGCAACGTAGCCTACATGTTTCTGTATTCAATGATTTCTTCAGTGTTTAACATTACTGAAATGCAATAAATATCCTTATAATATTTTGATTAGAATAAAAGTTCCAATTACTTAATTAAAATCGTCATAAACAGTTAGAATATGTAGTTTCTCTACTGTGTCACTGGAGTTGCGATGGAATTGTGGTAAATTGTAGACATATATAGAGCAAATTGAGATTTCTACCTTTGACAAGGCCATACTTGCTAGCTTATTTTCGCTGTAGTTGTTCGAATAGCTTCAAAAAATATGTATATACTATACCCGGATCGTTCACACGTCCGTGACATTATTGACATTCTTATTTTGGAAAGAGGAGTTGTTAGTTGAAGTGGTTGAAGGAATGGATGATTTGAATAACGCGCGGAGGAAACTCAAGAGTGCTGAGGGAAGCATACATCGCAGGGGCGAGTGACGCGAGATTATGACATGGAGCCTGAATACGTCATGAGAAATAATTTTTTAGAATTACCTTAAGGAGAAGAGATGGACGCTAGGAAATTAGCACACTTTTCTGGCTATAACAAGAGGAGGAATTTGAGCTATCAAGCATTAAAATCGGTCCAGTAGAAGCCGAGATACGAGATTGAATGTTCTCGAACAATGTCTCGCTGAACTATAAAAGGCCACGTTGCTGAGCAGAGAGTCATCATATCTTCAGAGCATTTGTTCATGTTCGGATCTACGCTACGTGAAAGTGACAGTATACACGCCGAGATTCTGACGGTCGGAGGACTTAGTCGTCGTACCAGTGGTCAGCACGACTTAGTTTTTGTTCAAGTGAACGAACTTAACTTTTGGCAGCGAATGGACTTAGAAATATTCACTGACTTTCAGGTCACTTATTCTATAGTCAGGTGATGGTAGTGTCGAAACCATTCACAGAAGTCAGCCTACAGAACGATGTATTTCTTGTGGTGACTATACATCAGGCACTTCGAATTCATCAGGAGAAGTTTATTTCATTTTGTTCGTTTATGCAGCTAATAGGTGTTCCTATCTTAGCGTGCAATCGAAACCGTATTATTGGAACATGCGATTTATTCTCGAATCTACAGGAGTACTGTACCAGTCTATAACTGAGCAACTTTTTGTCATGTTACACGGTACTAGTGATAACGGAAGTTATTTCGAAAGGATGACTGCGAACATCATCATGCAGCGCTAAAACTACTCGTAGGACTGGAAGGACATGGAGACGAACGAGGTATTTGGATACGGCAGATGGCCATGGGAAGACACTGTGGGAATAGTGTACACCGCAAGACACGCCCGTCATCTACATCAAGAATGAAGTAAGACAACCATTTCATGTACTATCCACTAACCAGTAATATTAGAGAATTCCATATTATTGAACAGTCACGATCAGAAATCAACACACATTTTTCACCATAGATAGATATTAGCTAGATCTTCCATTGTATTTGTCTGGATGACAAATGGAACTGCTGTCTGACAATTTATTTTTCGATCTAAGATTGTTGTTAGGACAGGCATTAGTTGATGTTTCGACATGAAATATTTCGATTTTTCCAAGGGATATAAATATTTTTCGTTAATTCTGATTATGAGAACAGAAGTAATTGAGGCTTGGATTATTTAAATAATTTAATTTATTTAATAATAATATAATAATATTAATCAAGTCTGAAGTGAATAAGTTAATAATATTTATAAATAATAACAACGCTATTTAAAGTTATAAATAATAGGGAGTGATAATACCGAACATTAGGAATTAAATTAAATTTTGTTAATTGTTTGTGATTAAATAATTAATGCATTAAATAAAAATTAATAGGAGATGTTGATAATAATAATTCACAGATGAGACTTAAATATTTATTAATTTAAAAGAATAGGGCGATAATAATCATTTGATATTGATGATGCTTAATTTTTTTGTGGTGATAATAATAATTTGTGGATGAATTTAATTAGTTGGAAGGAATTAAATTAAATAACTTTGTTTGGAAGTTTAAATAAATTTAAATGAGTTTATGGATGAAGAGAATGAAGTATTAGATTTTTGAGCTCAGTTTTTTTAAACACTTACAAAAAGAAAGAAAAGAAAATATTCAGATAAAAAAGAAGGGAACGGCAGGTATTTAATGTATCAAATAGGGAGAAGAAAGAAAAAAAATATAATATGTAAAAATATATATATATATATATATATAATAGTAATAATATGATGCTGTGTGCAGAATATTCTGGCGATGATTTTAGTGTGCGTTTGGCGACACTTAAAGTTGTGGAGGCCTAGGGGGTCATCCAAAAGTGGGTTTTATTCCCGTAGTTGTGGGCACAGAAGGATGTGCGGATGTTTGAAGGAGCCTGTGGGCTATATTTGTAAAAGAAGGGTTAGGCGATGTGGACCGCCCCATATTCTTGTCAGATTTCACTATTCTGTTAATCCAAATATTATTATTTTTTTGTTCTGGATCAACTCAAAATTCAAATGGAATGCCTAAATAAATAATTGAAGAACTTGAATTTAGATTTGTTGAACCTGACCGAGGAGAAAAAAAATAAGATGAAAAGTGCAAATGAATTAAAATAAATAATTAATGATTTTTATTTTTGAATAACAATAATAATAACATTGGAAATGAGCAAATAAAATATTCATCATGTGAGAAGTTGAGAAAACTTGTTATAAATAAAGTGAAGGGGAAGTTTGAAATTCACTAATTAATAATAATAATAATAATAATAATATTTTTTAATTATTTTTAGCCTATTTTCAATTTTGAAAAAATAGGCTTATGAGATCACCTTTTGTCCGTGTGTGTGTGTGTGTGTGCGTGTGTGTGTGTGTGTGTGTGATTCGTGTGTGTGTCCCCCCCTAATAAAATCGAAACGGCTGGAGCGATTTCAATGAAACTCGGAATGTTCATAGCACTATTCCCGGCGACCTCGACCGTGCCCTTCAAATTTTGTTACGTCTCTCCAATCCAACATGGCGGCTGTGCGAAATATTTCACTAGCATTCAATATCTCCTAAACTATTACCGATATTGCCCTGAAATTGTGTACGGTGATAAAGGGCACTACTAGAAGTTCACCTATGAGACTTTCAAAAACCTGGTGACTACAAAACCAACATGGCGGCCAAGCGAAGTTGAGACATTTAAATAGACTTTTCTCGCGATTTAACTATCTAAATGTAAAGAAACTTGGTACAGCAAATGTTTATATACATTGTAATGCACTGGAGTCTAATTTAGTTCAATTGTTTACATAACCTCAAAATGGCGGCTGTGCGAAATATTTCACTGACATTCTATATCTCCGAAACTATTACAGATATCAGCTTGCAATTTTGTACGGTGATAAAGGGTACTGATACAGGTATACCTACGTATATTTCATAAACCTGTAAAGTACGAAACGAACATGGCGACCAAGCGAATTTAAAATATTTTAATAGACTTTTCTCGTGATTTAACTCTCTGAGCGCAGTGAAATGTGGTACAGTAATTGATTTTGCAGATTGTAATGCACTGCCATCTAATTTAATTCAATTGCTTACATAACCTCAAGATGGCGGCTGTGCGAAATTTTAAAATTAAGTTCTAATTTCTTGTGTCGTAATCATGCGATCGAAGTGAAAGTTTGAATAATGAACCTAGGCAATAATTGTCCTTGAATGGTACTTAACTCTATGGCCTATACACATAACACTCCTAAATGGTGAGCTCCCGAAATATTTAGACGGTTCTCAATATCTATGAATCTTTTACAGCAACCAAACTGATTTTTTTAATGTTCATAGAGACTATGAACATATGTTCACCTATAGGACTTTCAGGAACCTGGTGAGCACAAATCCAACATGGCGGCGACGCGAAGTATAAATATTTAAATGGACGTTTCTCGCGAATTAACTATCCGAGTGCCGTGAAACGTTGCACGTTAAATGCTTATACAAATGTTGATCCACTGGCATCTAATTTATTTCAATGGTTTGCATTATCACAAGATGGCTGCTGTGCGTAATTTTAAAATCTCGTTTTTACTTCTTGTTGTCTAATCATGGGATTGAAGTTTGAATACCACACGTACACAATAATCTTAATGTAATAGTACAAAAATAAAAATCCAACCTGGCGAACATCTGAAATATTTAGACGATTCTCAATATCTACGAATCTGTTACAGCAATTAAACTGAAATTTTGTATGTTGATTGTGGCAGTTAACATAAGTAGGATATATGAAAATAGGCTGTATAGTTCTTCACGGAACTACTTGTTTTTTGTGAGATTATACGAAAAGTTTGGTGATAGGAAATTTTGTTAACATAAAAATTTGGTGAAGAGTTAGATGATTTAGTCCGCTGATGGTGGATAGAAATAACAACATTGTTTACAACAATTTTTGTGTAATGTTAATAATATATGAGAATAATTTAAAATCGTTTATGACATTTAAACAAATGAAAGTGATAAAAGAAGAAAGTTGAATTTTCAAAATATTATGAAAGTTTTTGAAAAAAATTTGTTTCTTTGAATTTGAAAATCTTTATGAAGAATTATTAACATTCGACTTTATGTCAGTCGAGTATTGATATTGTTATGAAACAACGAATCAGTGATATGATAATTTTCCAAATAAGTTTAATTTTGGAATAACACCGAATGAATCAAGTGACAATTTATTTTGAGAAATTTTTGCTAAGAATATTTGATAAAATCAAATTGCAATCTTTGTAAAGTGAACTGCGAACGTGTAAATAGTAGGGATCACTCAGAGCTCTTTATTGAACAGTGATTACCGAGTGTAAATATTTTTTTTGAATTTTTATGGATATCAGAATGGACTAATTAATGTTTTCTGATTATCACATCTACGACAATTCTAATAATATTGTAGGGACCGTTGATTTCTTATGTGTGATGTGTTTTTATCTTTGTTGAGGGTTTTTATCAGTTGAATCATATTTTTTATTTATAAATAAATTGAGAATTTTAAGGAATGTGCTAGTTCAAAAATAATTTCTCACCTTACCTTACTTGTGAATTACCGAGATCAGGGATGCCAGATTAGACCCAAGTATTCACCTAGATAGACCCTGAGATATATTTTCTCGTGCTGATCTGATTTCGGTATTTTACAAAATGTGGTAGTTGGATCTCGGTCCAAATGGGCACAATACTTCATAAGGACTCAGCAATGTTTCTAGGTCTATGCCGTATCTTGTGTCGGGTTTCGCCTAGGAACACCAGGCTAGCTCATCAGCGGGCTCTTGGCCCCACAGGTGTAGCGAACTGTGCACTACCTCCCATATTATGAAGCGCACATGCGCTTCTTTACTGCGAGTGCTTAGAGCTCAAGCAGCCTTTCATCTGCCTATAAAGGCTTCCAAAAAGATGGTATATAGCAGGCTGTTCCAAATCCACGACTTTGAGTAAGCGTACATGCATGTACTCAGCAGTGATGCTAGGAGTACGGTTGGAGAGGGACTGGGGGTGATAGCCAATACGTCACAGGGCGAAAGTCATAACACAAGCCCATGCTTTTCCTGCCAGTCTTTATGTATCCACCGCGCAGTGACGGCAGCCCCCACAGCAGAGCTGTATTGCATGTTGCAGGTTTACTCGCGCAAGGCGGCGAATACTCCACTGCTCACAGGCGAGCAACTCGGCTGGAACTGCCTGGTATATAGGCTTTCACGGCGAAGGAATTAAAACTCAGCAATTTTTCTAGGTTTATGCCGTGTCTTGTGTGGTATTTCACCTAGGAACACCAAGCTGGCACTGCATGAACCTAGAAAAAATTGCTGAGTTTTAATTCCTTGGCCGTAAAAGTCAATATATCATCTATTTTATAAGGACTTAATCATTCCATGGTGATTTACCGGGTAATTCATCAGCCCCTTCCAATATTGTTTGCTGCAACCCAACTAACGGGTGTTGGCAGGAAGGTCGATAAATCTCTGCTTGCATACCGTATGGTGCTAATGCACTGGAAGCATATCCTGCAAACGATACTGAACACTATTAATTATCCCTCGATGTGGTTACAGACTAATACGAGGGAAAACTAATCTGTCTTCAACTTCTCTCCTTCAGATGTGCAGTGGTACAATCGAGTTTGGAAACCTTTAGGTGACTCATTCTTTAGCTATCGTAGATGCAAGACGTTGAACTGTGCAGATACTTCCCGCCTTAAGGGAAACGGGACGTATGAGGTGATAGTAAAGTGCAGCTTCCTATATTTGACAGAATATATTCACAAAGTATTTCAAATATTTCCTTAAAACTTTCCTGAACTGTAAATGATACTTCCACAATTATATGTATTACTAGCGGACCCATGCAAGAAATCTCGCATATTCATAAACCACACTTACCCCAATAGGTTTTGCAAATCGAACACTTCTTACAAAAATTGATAATTAAGAAATTAGAATGCAATTTGTCACTGATAATGTCATTTGTGTGCCGAGTGTGCTGTAACACTCACCGGTTATTAGATATTTATGAAATTATACGAATTGAGTACTCATTCCTTTGATTTAATGTTTCTGAAATCCATGCAAAATGATAAAGGAAAGACCTTATAATGTTAAAATGACATGAAACGGGCGTCTCAGCGACCAAAATGTGAAGTGGACAAAAATTATGGAGCGTATTTTCATACATCAACAGTATCTGCAAATCGTACACTTCTACATATTTTTAAAAGTAATTTTTTAAAGAAATTATTGATATTTATGGAATTAGAGTGCAATTCGTCACTGCTAATGTCTATTCTCTTTCATTTGAATGCTCATTTTCACAATCGGTCGCTTGTGAGTGCCACAGTAGGGATCTATAGGCTGCTGCTAATCTGTTTTGAAGCCGCTGGCTGCGAGCGAAGCGAGCAGGCCAGCGGCGCTAGGGGACCTGGTACCGTTGCGTTTATGCGCTACTCTGCCTGGTGTATGTTGTTTTAGGGACGTAATTTTGAAATTCATTTATGAATTGATGAACTCTTTAATATTAAAAATATAGTTTTACCGCCGCAAGCGATGTGTCGGCCGCAATCGCTTCGGCGGCGCGTGTATAAAATTGGGATGGTTTAAAGAGAAGTTGTTTGATATAAGGTGGAATATAATAAAAGATTTGTTAATTTAATTTTAGTTCTCGGGGAATAAACAGTTGTCATAGCAGTCGAGTTCTGTTTAGCTACTAGCCTGGTGTTCTGGCTCTATATGTAACGTGCGCCATGGCCGGCGTTGCAACAGCTTCAGCTTAGTAATACTAATAATAATCGAGTGAATTGAAAGTTACGTTTTAAGCTTAAAGAAGGAAGACAGACCTCTAGTGGGTTGGCGTTTAATAGTATGAAATGTTGAAAGACCTGTAGTAGGTTAATTTGTTTAAAAATAAATAATAATAATATAATAAGCCTCGCTATTGGAAATAATAATGAATTAATGATTTGTATGGACTATGTGTTAAAGCTGAGCTGTGATTGGTTGTATTCGAATATGCCGGCTGAGCGGGCGTCTGTACTGGGCTGTGATTGGTGCTTTGGTTTTGGTCCGTTTTGAGTATTCCTGATGGTAAAATGTTTAATTTTTTATTCAAAAAGTGTATTTTGGAGGTGTGGCTATAATGTGGAGTAGGTTTAGTTTGAATATATTGATATTTGGGTGAAAAAGTTAGTCGGACGTTGTAGTCCAGGCTTGTGATTGGCTATCTGAGTTCTGCAATCTCTGAGCTGATTTTCAAGTGATTATGTAAATTTGTGTTTCTGAAACGTGTTAAAAGTTAAAATTCAAGGATGATCGAAGTTAATAAATTTATTTTGGGTTTCGGAAAAGATAAATTAGGGGGTGTATGAACTGGAAGTGACCCGCCAGCCCGCGGCGCGCCACCCCGTTGGACAGGCTTTCGCCTAATCCCCAGGCAGGCCCGCTACGAGCCGGCAGGTCCTGTGTTCGACTGCAGAAACTGTCAGATAGGCTTTGAGTGTACTTGTAACCTGTAATATTGTTTTTGAGAGCGATTTTGGGTTGGAGAATACTGTTTTAGGTTATTGTTTGCTGCGATATGTAAATTTCCGGCTTGTATTGTGCTTTCCGGTCCGCCAAGCTCCATCCCAGGCGACCGGGTTCGGGCCCAGTCCCCAGGCAGGCGCTTAGCGATCCCAGAGTCCTGTGTTCGGTTTGAGGCTGAGTGTCTATGGAAGTGGGATGGCTGAGAGTTGGGAGAGGAGCTGTAGTAGCTGTGTAAGGGCTGAATTAGTATGTGTTGGAGGCGGATGGACTTTGAGGGACATGAGGGATGGAATGTTAGCGTGTTCGCGTTGTCTGAGTTTCAACTGCTTTCGCCTTATGGCTGTTTTTATGTATTTGCAACCTAGATATGAGGCCGCATGCGCACCACCACAGTTGACGCACCTAGGTTTGTCTCGGGCCACGCTACAAGCGGCGTGTTGATGACTACCTCCACACCGATTGCATCGCGCCTCGTGGGGGCAACTAGCAGCATCATGTCCCAATCGCTGGCAGTTGAAACACTGGATCGTGAGTGTAGTGTGTGTTTTGGGAGGAAGGCGACGAGTCGCTCGTGTTTTTGGACGGGGTTTTGATTTTACTGTGTTTAAGGGAGGGAAATTGTCAGGTGAGGCATCGCTCTCTGATGGAGGGGCAATTGCCTGTGAGGGAGATGTGTCGTGAGTTGTTTGTGAGCCTTCGTGTTCTTGTATTGTTGGACCTGAACTTTGTTTACTGTCTGTAGGCTTGAATATAATTGTATGGCTGTTATGGCTGGTGAATTGCGTGCATTTATGTTTGCGTTTGGGTCTGATGTGAGCGAGATGAGTTTGGGTCCATGTTTCCTTAATGTCTGGCTCTGTTTGTGACTGTTCGTGAAAGAGTTCAGGTGAGGTTGTTTGGGAAGCCTTTAAGTATTTGAGAGTAGGCGGCAAAGGTGGCGGAACAGGGATTTTGGCCGTTGTGTCCTCCTGTTTGTACTCGTGAGTGTTTTCTGTTTGCGATTGAGCTGTGTCGAATGTGGTTTCGAGAAAGGGGATCCGTATGAATGAGGGAATGGCCGGGTGACTCAAGAGCGCTCTCTTGATTGTGTTAAGACGAATGTTGTTTGTAGGTGTGATGGCTATGTGATGATTGCGAAGTTCCTCAATCTGGGTGATGAACTTCGCAATAGGTGTGAGCACACTGATTATTGCTCCTCTAAGTGAGCTCATGTAGGTGTTATTATGAGGTGGGCGGATCACAATCAGCGTGCTCTTGGGGGATCGGCGAGTGGGTGACTCATACCATAGCGGCTGTCCAAAATCAAAGGTTGGAAAGGTGCCATGGCAAGGTGTTGGAGGTGGTGAACTGCAGGTGTATATAGGGTTCGAAGGTCCTGCAGCCACGGCGCATAAATCGTCCCACAGGGCGATTGTGTTGGGGTCCATGTTGTGAGTGATTTAGGAGTGCTGGTTTTAATGGGAATGAATGAAGGGGTCAAATGTCTTCACAGACCCTTAATAAAATGTTTGGCTCGCCCAAGAAGTTAATACCTGTCGCACAAGGTTAAACAGTTGGTCGGTTGTAGCCGAGACAGTGTGCGCGCAGGCGAAAAGAAAAAGGTTTAAATAATTAATTAATATTAATTAATTATTTGGCTGCTGTAGGGTTGGAGGGAAGAGTTTTGCTTGGCTGTAACTCGAGGGTGATGGATTTGCTTGACGTGGAATGGTGCGGTAGGTGGGCAGGCGACAATGGCTTGGTTGCAACAATGGTTAATGGTTGGAAGGGAAGGAGATTGTTAACTTGAATTTGGGGATGGGTAGAGGGTTATAGGCTGGCTGAAGTATCAATGGTTGCTATGATGTAGCGGCGTGGAAGAGGGATCATCGATTTGGCATCAGTTTGTGCGGAGCTCGGAGCAGCGACGTCTGTCCTGTTCAGATGCAAGGCTCGGAATAACCACCAACCTATAGGCTACTACTGAAATAATATATCTGGTATGCCCAAGATCGCGGGTTCAAACCCGGCCGAAGTTGTCGGAATTTTTTGAGAGCTTTAAAAATCCCTCATTACGCCTTCCTTCGAAGGGAAAGTAAAGCCGGGAGGCCCATATCATAGATTTATGGCATGTAAAAGAACCTTCCACTAACTAAACTTGTGTGAAGCAAAAAGTTCCGACGTTCGTCACCAAGCGCTGATTGCGATGGCATCTAGTAGTAGTCAAGTTAGGTGTCGTAGCGAAAGTAGGAACTTTTTGAAATTATCGTCTGCAGTCCTTACTTGAATTAAAAACAGATAACACACACCAATACAGTCATCACAATTAACACTGGTTATCGCACAGATTCTACACACACACCCAAAGTACACGGGGCTACATGACCGCGTTGTCGTAGTCCCTAAACTAAGGAACCAATCAACTCATCTGTTCGCAAATATAAGGTGTTTCAGGAGGAATGGTAAATATTTAGGAGGTGGTAGTATACATGAATTGCAATAAAAAAAATCCATATGGCATGTGACCCATTTGTATTGCATACCGAGATACAGATGTTGGTATGTAACCAGGGCAGTTGTCGTTTCGTGTGTTGGCACATCGGTAGCTATGGGCACGTTTCTTGGCCACCAAGGTCCCCGGACCTTACCCCTTTGGATTTTTGCCTGTGGGGATGGTTGAAAGACGAAGTCTACAAGGAGAATGATAACACAAGAGCCAAGTTGGTCGTTCCGATTATGCTTAGTGCAGCCCTCGTCAAAGAACGCCAAGACGCCCTCCGAAGAGCTACACGGGGTGTTATCAAGAGAAGTTCAAAATGCATTGAAGTTGGTGGTGGTATTTTTGAAAATCAACTTTGAGTGACCTCATTTGGCTTGCCTTTACATTTATTTGTGTTAAATACTACCAGCTGTATCTCTGTACGCAATACCAAATGGGACACATGTTATATGGATTTTTAGCCTATTTTCAATTTTGAAAAAAGAAATAGTCATATGAGATCACCCTTTGTCCGTGTGTGTGTGTGTGTGTGTCCCTAATAACTTCTAAACGGCTGGAGCGACTTCAATGAAACTCGGTAAGTTCATAGCAATATTCCGGACGACCCCGACCGTGCCCTTCAAATTTTGTTACGTCTCACCAATCCAACATGGCGGCTGTGCGAAATATTTAACCAGCATTCAATATCTCCGAAACCATTACCGATATCACCCTGGAATTTTGAATGGTGATAAAGGGAACTACTAGAAGTTCACTTATGTGACCTTTGAAAACCTGGTAACTACAAAACCAACATGGCGGCCAAGCGAAGTTGCGACTTTTAAATAGACGTTTCTCGCGATTTAACCAACCAAACGCAATGAAACTTGGTACACTATATGTTTATATGCATTGTAATGCACTGACATCTAACTTCGTTCAATTGTTTACATAACCTCAATATGGCGGCTGTGCGAAATATTCCACCGGCTTTCTATATCTCTGAAACTATAATCGGTATCACCCTGAAATTTTGCACGGAGATAAAAGGCACTACTGGAAGTTCATCTGTGAGTCTTAAAAACCGGTTAACTACAAAACAAACATGGCGGCCAAGCCAAGTTGAAAGTTTTAAACATACTTTTCTCGCGATTTAATATCTAAACACAATGAAACATGGTACAGCAAATGTTTATACACATTGTAATGCACTGGTATGTAATTTAGTTCAATTCTTTACATAACCTCAAGATGGCGGCTGTGCGAATTTTTAAATTACGTTTTCATTTCTTGTGTCGAAATCAGGCAATCGAAGCGAAAGTTTGAATAATGAACCTACGCAATAATTTTCCTTTAAATGAACATGACTCTATGGCCTATACATATAACAATCCAACATTGCGACCATCCGGAATATTTAGACTGTTCTCGATATCTACGAAGCTACTAAAGCAATCAAACTATTTTTTATGTTCATAGGGGTTATGAACATAAGTTCACCTATAGGACTTTCAATAACCTGGTGATCACAAATCCAACATGGTGGCGACGCGAAGTATTAATATTCACATGGTCGTTTCTCGTATTTTAACCATCCAAGTGCAGTGAAACTTGGTACAGTAAATCCTTATTCAAATGTTAATCCACTGGCATCTAATTTATTTCAATTGTTTCCATAACCACAAGATGGCGGCTAAGCAAAATTTTAAAATCTCGTTTTTACTTCTTGTGTCCTAATCATGTGATTGAAGTTAGAGTACTACACGTACACAATAATCTTCATATAACAGTACACAACTCTTAGCCCTACATATATAAAAGTCCAACATGGCGACCATCCGAAATAATTAGACGGTTCTCAATATCTACGAATCTATTACAGCAATCAAACTGAAATTTAGTATGCTGATAGAGGCAATTAGCATTAGTAGGATATAATATGAAAATAGGCTGTATAGTTCTTCATGGATCTACTTGTTTTATTGCAATTCATCCATACTACCACCTCCTAAAATATTTACTATTCCTCCTGAAACACCCTGTATTTCAAGTCTTTACTCAATACGGGAAATATTACAGAATTTATTTCAACAGTTCCATTTAAAATGACATAAACATGACCATGATAGCCAGATTCCCTATTTACGTATTATTTATAATAAACTATTTATTACCTTAAGTCAATATTTAGTACATTGAAACTGTGACCTTCTTCAGCGTGGTATAGGATAACAGTAACATACAACTTAATAAATAGGCTATTTTGTCATAATAGAGGATACTATAAATATTTTTGTTCCAAAAGCTCACAGAGTAAAATTTCAAAAATCAGATCTGTTACAAACATTTTGTTAATAAAGCATAAAAAAGATACGAGCCTTAGAGCAGTCGCATGTGATGTGTAACATCTGATATGTTATCCTTCCTTGAAGTTGTTACCATTTTTATTATCTTTGACATTCATCAGCACACAAAAAGTCTTTTTATTTTTTACACTCTCATAATACATACCGTGACAATTCCATGACTCTCTTTTTTTTCTTCACTGCCTACTTGATAGTTCTACTCTCGCACTGCCTTCTTCATACTCTGCCGTTACAAAGTAATCCGTATGTGATAAACATTCCACATGGTACCACTGCCAGCTGGATCACATCCCTCCTGACTGCTTTAGCGATCCAACTGGCAGTGCGTCTTACACACTTCCGTCCCATTTTTCAAAATCACTCTCACAAAAATATCCAGCAACCGAGGGGAAAGATGTTACACATCAAAAAGTCTTGATGAAACAGCGTTGAATTAAAGAGATGTGTATGTGAAAATATATATGCTGAATAAGTTAGGTTATAAATGATGGTTGATGTGTATTTGCCAGGTAAAGAGATATTGTAGAGCAAACTTCGGGAATAGGTGTGACGAAGTTATTATGAAATGGTAAGACATGTATTTTTGTTACTACACAGTTACTTATCCTATACCACGCTGAAGAAGCTCACAATATGACCGAGACCAGTACGGTTTCAATGTACTAAATATCGACTTATAAATCCATTTAAATATGATTTTATTTGAGTCGTCCAGTTGCAAAACTCGTTTAATCCACTTGTGAATAATCATGTCGTAAAATTATTTATTTAATAAGTTTATTTAAATTTATTTTACTTAATTGTTTTGTTTTTGTTTTTTGTTTTGTTTTGTTTTGTTTTATTTTGATTTTGTTTTGTTTTGTTTCGTTTTATTTTGTTTAAAAATGTTTTATTTAATTTTTTGTTTTGTTTTATTTAATTTTGTTTTTATTTTGTTTTGTTTATTTTGTTATGCTTTTTTGATTTTCCAGAAAAGAAACATAAAACCAAAAAAAAAAACACGAATCTAAAAGCAAAATTCAAAAACAAAAGCAAAAGCAGAAAACGAAAAACAAGAAACACAAAGCAAAAAGTGAAATTCAAAAACAGCAAAATCAGAAAACAAACACAAAACCAAAACCAAGAAAGAAAAGCAAAAAAAAGCAAATGCACAAAGCAAACACAAAACCAAAAACCAAAAACACAAAGCAAAAAGAAAAAAAAGTAGAAAACAACAAACACAAAAGATACGCGAGGCAAAGTCCAGAGAAACGTTTCTCATGAAAATGATTCTTATTCACAAGTGGATTAAACGAGTTTTGCAACTGGACGACTCATTTCATGTATTTGTCATTCCTTCTTATAAAATCAAATATCAAAATTTTAAAACCAAAAATAGCTAATGAAATAACCATTAAAAATTGGCCTGCGATTGTAATCCACGTGACTACTGGCGTTACACTTTCGAGCACGACCTCCGGAGGTTTAAACTATCAGCTGTTGGCTCGAGATGGCGCTTACAATATGGCCCACCTCGGGATGTGCGCCCTAGTTTGAGAGACACACTGTTTGTAGCTGAAATGGACAATTTTCGATTGGTAATTGTTCGTATGACAGAACACAGCTGGAAGCTCGCGGAAGCGAAAGCACAACACAGGAAGTTAAAAGCTGGGCCATAAACGGTAGCTTTACTGCTCTGCTTGCCATAAAACTGATACCGCCCTTGTCGAGTCACTGGACGCACTCTCTCAAATCCACAATCATTTTAAGGCTCGTTTATATTTTTATAAAGCTCCGACTGTAATGGCTCAATTAAATTAGACCAGGGGTGTAGCAGTGCCGTTAACTCATGCACCATCACTGCAATAAGTAGCGCTAAAAGACCAGAGATTTAATACTGGTACTGACAGATGCCTACATGAGTGTTTTTCCCAACCGTACTCCTTCCATGTAGATTTACTTATTTGTTGATGGTACACAACAGCAATCAGTGATCGCCCCAATAACAGTGCACCTACACAGTAAAATGCAGTTCCAGGTATTTCTACATTATTAAGTATAAGCACATTAGTAATATCTAAGTGTAAATACATGTATTATTGCTAGGACGTTCACACAGATGTCTAAATGCAACGTAGAAAAAATTAAATCTAAATATCATACGAAAACTGAATCTGAATTTGATCTAATGTCAAAAACAAGTAGTTCCGTGAAGAACTATACAGCCTATTTTCATATATCCTGCTCATATTAATTGCCTCTATAAACATACAAAATTTCAGTTTAATTGCTGTAACAGATTCGTAGATATTGAGAACCGTCTAAATATTTCAGATGGTTGCCAGGTTGGATTTTTATTTTTGTACTATTACATTAAGATTATTGTGTTCGTGTGGTATTCAAACTTCAATCGCAAGATTAGAACACAGAAGTAAAAACGAGATTTTAAAATTACGCACAGCAGCCATCTTGTGATTATGCAAACAATTGAAATAAATTAGATGCCAGTGGATCAACATTTTTATAAGCATTTAACGTGCAACGTTTCACGGCACTCGGATAGTTAATTCGCGAGAAACGTCCATTTAAATATTTATACTTCGCGTCGCCGCCATGTTGGATTTGTGCTCACCAAGTTCCTGAAAGTCCTATAGGTGAACATATGTTCATAGTCTCTATGAACATAAAAAAATTGAGTTTGGTTGCTGTAAAAGATTCATAGATATTGAGAACCGTCTAAATATTTCTGAAGCTCGCCATTTAGGATTGTTATATGTATAGGCCATAGAGTTATGTACCATTCAAGGACAATTATTGCCTAGGTTCATTATTCAAACTTTCACTTCGATCGCATGATTACGACACAAGAAATTAAAACTTAATTTTAAAATTTCGCACAGCCGCCATCTTGAGGTTATGTAAACAATTGAATTAAATTAGATGGCAGTGCATTACAATCTGCAAAATCATTTACTGTACCACATTTCACTGTGCTCAGAGAGTTAAATCACGAGAAAAGTCTATTAAAATATTTTAAATTCGCTTGGTCGCCATGTTCGTTTTGTACTTTACAGGTTTATGAAATATACATAGGTAAACTTGTATCAGTACCCTTTATCACCGTACAACATATCAGGGTGATATCTGTAATAGTTTCGGAGATATAGAATGTCAGTGAAATATTTCGCACAGCCGCCATTTTGAGGTTATGTAAACAATTGGACTAAATTAGACTCCAGTGCATTACAATGTTTATATACATTTGCTGTACCAAGTTTCATTACATTTGGATAGTTAAATCGCGAGAAACGTCTATTTAAAACTCTCAAATTCGCTTGGCCGCCATGTTGGTTTTGTAGTTACCAGGTTTTTGAAAGTCTAATAGGTGAACTTCTAGTAGTGCCCTTTATCACCGTACACAATTTCAGGGCGATATCGGTAATAGTTTCGGAGATATTGAAATGCTAGTGAAATATTTCGCACAACCGCCATGTTGGATTGGTGAGACGTAACAAAATTTGAAGGGCACGGTCGAGGTCGCCGGGAATAGTGCTATGAACTTACCGAGTTTCATTGAAATCGCTCCAGTCGTTTAGATTTTATTAGGGACACACACACACACACACACACGCACACGCGCACACACGCACACACACACACACACACACGCACACACACACGGACAAAAGGTGATCTCATAAGCCTATTTTTTCAAAATTGAAAATAGGCTAATAAAGACAGGTTTCGAAATTAATTATTACTTTAAAACCTATAAATACTTAAGTGTAATAAAAACTTAGCAATTTTTCACTGGCCGTGAGAGCCAATATACCATCTTTTTTTGGAAGCCTACATAGGAAGGTTATGGCTGCTTGAGCTTTTAGTTCTCGCAGTAAAGAGGCGCGGGTGCACTTCGTAAAGAGGGAGGTAGCGGGAAGTGCGCTACTCCTGTGGGGGTCCGGGCAGGGACACCTCGAGTTCACTGATGAGCCAGCTTGGTGACCTAGGCTAAACTCCACACAAGATACGGCACAAACCTAGAAATATTGCTGAGTTTTAATTCACTGGCTGTGAAAGCCAATATACCATCTATTTGGAAGCCTTCATAGGGAGGTTATAGCTATTTGAGCTTTTAGTTCTCGCAGTAAAGGGGCGCGGGTGCGCTTTATAAAAAGGGAGGTAGCCCGCAGTCGCTAAGCCTGTGGGGGTCCAGGCGGGGACACCAAGAGCCCGCTGATGAGCCAGCTTGGTGTCCTAGGCGAAACCCCACACAAGACACGGCACAACCCCAGAAAAATTGCTGAGTTTTAATTCACTGGCCGTGAAAGACAATATGCCACCTAAGTGTAACTTAAATAACTAAGGAACAGTCCTGTTGACATATATACTTTGTTGGTTCTGTTTTGTATGACCATCCTCCCTGTCCTGAGCTAATCGTTTCATCTCTGCATAGCTACCTCGCCTTACATCCGAGGCTATCTGTTTCACATATTCTAACATTGGTCTACCCCTACAGTGCTTGTCCTCGACCCTTCCTTCAATAACTAAGTTTGCAGTTCCTGGGTGTCTTAGTATGTGTCCTACCAACCTATATCTTCTCTCCTTTACCAATCACCAGAAACATCTCTCCTCTCCCACTTGTCTTAATATCTCTTCGTGTGTTACTCTATCTACCCGTCTGACGTCATCATTCTCCTGTAACATTGCATTTCAACTGCATTTAACCCTTGAGAACTGGCGTGAAAAAAATATAACATAGCGTGTCACTCCCTTTTTGTCGTAGTTGTACGGATTTGAATCAATTAATTTTACACCTGGTGTCTTCCTATGAACTATTCCCAATATAAAACAAGATGTTCGGGAAAGAACATATAGCCTACTTTCTCCGAAATGTATGGGTATAGTTATAACTCTCTGTCCTTATCATCTCCTAATTTCTTCCTATTTGAAGTGCAAATTGGCACACAGGATTTGAACAGTGGCGTTCAAACCATAGTTTATAATTTACCCCAGCATTTTGCAATTTCATCAGCAAACACTCCAAACACCGACTACTTACAATAATTGAAACTTCGTTGCTCTAATAAGGCCCATCTACAATGCGCAGTCGGCAGTCCGTAGTTGGTAGTCCTCGGTCGGCAGTCGCGATCGACTCCGTGTATACTATAGGCACCATACACAACATGAAGTTGCAGTTGGTAGCTGGCAGTTGGCAGTCGAGAATTTTATCCTTGACTGCCAACTACCCGACTGCAGCAATGTAATAGCCAATCAGAGCAGATCAGAAACTGACGTCACGTTGTTGTTCTGTGTCGTGTACGAATGATATAGAACTAAGTGAAGTAACTTCGCAACCCGTTAATTTATAGGCTAATCTTAAATACACGGTATAACAAAATAATCCATCTCCAAATCATCCATATTGCAAGTTTTGAGATTATCAACAACGCCTCTGTGCACAGGGAATAAACGAATGTTACTGTCTTATTACTCCTAGCAGTCGTTAAGACTGGGTTCACTAACTGGCCGGTATAGAGCGCTGCTCGAATCTATAGTTTCTGCATAGTACAACTGAAGGCTGGAAGATGTCACTCCAGTGGAGAATGTCGTTTTTTTAAATATATAATTTCCATTGCAAAAAGCACCATATAAAGCTTTATTTTATAACGTCTCAGTACTCAAGAAACAATAAATATAAAAACTAGTCGTGATATCTAGTTGTGAAATATCGAACAATATAATCCTAACAGAGCGAGTGCATTCTAGCGGCCAGAAGAAGAAACTTTTCAATAAAATCTGTTACCTTTTTGTCAGCTAGATGTCTCGATTAAATCTGCTGGCGAATTATGTTTTAATTAAGTATATGTTTTGCACCGTAATATGCACAATATAACGCTTAATTTTAAAACGTCTGAGTCATTACAAAGCAACAAATATGTAAAATGTCAAGCAAAAAACATATCTCTGATGGGGTTTGAACCATAGGCATATGAATGACAGACTAACACTTTACCACTGAGCCATTTGTGCCAACGAATATTGATCCATATAAAATGACTTACATAGAACTTGTTAGCAAATAATGATTTATACTAAACGATTTCATCACTGAAGTATATTATTTATATATAAAGCATTTCATACAAAGTTTATTTATTTTGTTTCAGTACGCTATATTGCATGGAATACTCAAATTAGTGAAATATAAGTCAGGCACAAGATATCCGCTGCCATCTTGTCTTATTAATGAATCAGCTGAGCTTTTTAAAATCACGTCTGCACTATAGTATTACAAAATAAACTTTTAATTTCGTTCGTGCCTCTTCCTTTAGAACAGTTAAAACGATTCTCGGCTCGATAATCGGAACTGGTGGGTCCCATGATATGGATTATAAAGTTTGCATAATTCGCACGGCCGCCATCCTGAAATGGTATGGCGGACGACCTTGTAGTTTGGTCACAAGACGCATCCTATACGAAGGTATGTTGTTACCAAATTTGGTAGAGATTGGATGATTTGGTTAGTCGTTATTTGATTTTACGTTTTGAACGTTTGAGTGGCCGCCATTCAGTTTTAGTAAAGATGGCGGCGATATAAAACATGACACTGAGGTGTCCTTTGCTAGTGCTACCTTTGTACCAAATTTCGTTCAATTCGCATTCACCGTGTTCGAATTGATAGGGGGGGACAGACATTCAGAGTACACACACTCACACACACACACACAGACTCACACACACACATACACACACACAGACTCACACACACACATACACACACCCCTGTGTTGATCTCATAAGTCTACTTTCATTTTTTGCAAAAATCGAAAGTAGGCTAATGAAGTTTATTTATATTTTTCAACTTTAACTAGCAGAAAAATTAAAATTTCCGTAACAGTATAATTGACCTTGATAGTGGCAGCAAAGCAATCACTTCAATTATTTTGAACAAATGAACTGATAACCAAGCTGTCCCTAGACCCTAAACATGGATCAAAAAGAACTTGAGCTATGTTATTGTGCTGCATCAAAATAGGTGGATTTTCCCCGTTATATTCTACAGATTGTTCAGACTAACGTAAGCCGTAAATTGTCACGTGAGGACTGGCGCCATGGGTAAATCTGACCCGACCGTAAATAATATAGAAATAACTTGAGTGTTCAAAAAGCTGTGGACATGTTACATTTGCAGGGTGAAGTTCAAGACTAGGAAGGAAGGTACTGTAAGTGACAGGAAATTAGGGCTGACCAAAACGAAAATATAGAGCAAAAATATAGGTCAAAAACACCCATGCGCCAGTTTTCGTGGGTTAATCTCCTCGTTTCTGCTGTGTCAACAGGCCAAGTTTCCCTTCCATAGAGCACCACGCTCCAGACCAAGGATTTCAAAAATAACTTTCTAATATCTAAATCTACAGTATATTTGATGTCAACATATTTCTTTTCTGTTAAATGCTCTCTTTCCCTGAGTACACATCATTTTTATACCTCTTTGCTTCGTCCATCACAGGTTATTTTGCTTCCTAAGTGGTAGAAGTCTACTATTTCCTTTAGCTCTGCACCTACCAATTTGACGTCCAGATCGTAGAAATTACAGTTACACACACACTGATACAGTCCGCCGTGTTACGTTGTGAGTAACATTCTTGGCTGTCACCTCGGAGGCCCGGGTTTGAACCCGGCTCTGTCAAGAAATCTAATTCTGGTCTGAGGGATGAAACGGGGTACACTCAGCCTCCAGGGGCAAATCTGAGAAGATGCGGGTTAGTTTACTACCGCAGCCATCCTGGAAGTGGTTCCTCGTGGTTTCCCCACTTCTACTCCTAGCAAATGCTGGGATGGTTCGTAAATTAAGACCACGGCCGCCTACTACCCAAACCCTACTTCAATTATACATACACACACTAGTACAGACATCATAGTGACACAGGTTAACAGACAAATTCTACACATACCCAAGTGCACGGGGCTACATGTCCACGATGTCGCAAAGACCCTAAATGAATCAACAACAACAGTAACACAGTTACAATCTTGTGGTGCAGTGACTATCATCCTTGCCTGATATCCTTGAGGTTCCGGCTCGATTCCCGGCACTGCTAAGACATTTTGGAGCAGGGTATACTCAGCCTCTTGAGGAAAAACTGACTAGAGATGGTTTTGTCCACCCCAGGTATCCTAGAAGTAGTTTGCCATAGTTCCCTCATCTACTCCAGGCGAATTCCGGGTTAATTCATAATATAAGGCCAGGGCTGATTCCTTCCCAACACACTACTACAGACACCACAATAATACTGGTTGTTGTTTGAGTCTTCCATCTTTCGGCTGGTTTAATGCAGATCTCCATGCTTCCCTGTCCTGAGCTAATCGTTTCATCTCTACATAGCTTCCACACCCTACATCCGAGGCAATCTTTTTAACATATTCTAACCTTGGTCTACCCCTACAGTTCTTATCCTCGACCCTTCATTCTATAACTAAGTTTGCTATTCCTGGGTGTCTTAGTATGTGTCCTACCAACCCATCTATTCTCTTCATTAGCAGTTGCCAGAAACATCTCTCCTCTCCCACTCGTCTTAATACCTCTTCATTCGTAACCCTATCTACCCATCAGATCATCATTCTCCTGTAACACCACATTTCAAACGCTTCAATTCTCTTCTTTTCTGCTGCACCAGTAGTCCAAGTTTCACTTCCATAAAGCGCCACGCTCCAGACAAAGACTTTGAAAACTGATTTCCTAATACCTAAATCTATATTCGATGTGTTCTCCATGATGCTAATGAAGTTGTTAAGACCTGGTGTGCTGACTATTCCAAACACAAAACAACTCTCCACACGAGGCAGGTGTCAGATTCACTTTCACACATGCGCCAGCCAATATCATAGCAATAGCATGATGCCTTGATTACTGGACACTCTAAGCTCGCTGGGACGTGCGGAATGTATATTTCTCTCCACACACGAAAATCATTAAATAATCAATTAGTTTGATAATCCTATGTTGCAGAGCTAAACCCCATGACGCTACGACCAGCCGTTCGGGAGATAACATCTCTGCTCTTGAATGGGAAAGATAGTGTGTAGTGAGAAAATTCAGATGTTGAATTATTTAAGTCCACCGGGGAAGGAAACAGAGTTCTTGGAGAAATACAAATTTAGAGTGACGGTATTGCTGTATCAATTCAACGAGTCCTGCAGAATAATTACTGGTTGCCTGAAACCTACACCTGTCCACAAACTACATTCCTTGGCAGGAATAGCCCCTCCTGAGGTACGCCGTGAGGTCATAGCACAAACGGAACGAAAAAAGTCCGCAGAGGACCATGCTCACCCTCTTTTTGGTCACCAGCCTCCAAGAAGGCGGCTAAAATCAAGGAAAAGCTTCCTGCAAACTACATCGATGCCTACTACAAAACCCGAAGTAGCCAGGATACAGCTATGGCAATCCACCATACCACCAGATTGGATGAAGGCCATGGAAAGGCTTCCAGCAGGCCACAACAACAACTGGAAAACTTGGCGGTCACTCAACAGACTTCGGACTGGTGTTGGGAGATGCAAAGTTAATCTCCACAAATGGGGATACCAACAGGAATCAGAACTCTGTGAGTGTGGGGAGAGACAGACCATGATGCACCTGTGTTCCTGTGAACTGTGTCTGTGCTCTTACACAACACGGGAGTTAATGGAAGGCCATGAAAAGGGTGTGACAGTGGCCCGTTTCTGGGCAAAGACAATCTAATTCGAGACATTGTTGTATGCATTATTTCTTTTTAATATTGTGTATCATCCCTCTGTGTATGTTGTAGTGCTTTTGACTCGAATAAATAATAAATTCACTGTACAGAAGTGAAGCTTTGAGAAGTGCTGTGAGCTAAAGTTTTGAATTCATAATAATGTCCCTTTGCAGGCCGAGTGGCAGCCGATCAGTTTTACATAGGCAGGGAAGAAATATTATAATTTTCAGTGTGTATGGCTCTTTTAACAAAGCATGCGAGATTTTCAATGTGAAATGCCATGTCCTGTGGTTCGGATTCAACGTAAAAAGGAGGTCCCGTGGCTTATTATCTCGAGATTAACGGTCACGTAAAACTACAATCTTCCTCCTCCTTCCTTCTTTTAACAAGCTTTCGCATACAGGAGTATGTGATAACGAATTTCTCTGACAACCTCTGTTATTGTGGTGTCTGCAATTGTGTGTGTGTATTAGTAATTGAGGCGAGAAAATCCATCTCTTCTCAGTCTTACCTAACGAGGCATAGTGTACTGCGTTCTAATTCTTATACCAGAACTAAATTTCTTGACTGAGCCGCGAATCGAATCTGGACCTCAAGGGTGACAGCTAAGTATGCTAACCACTACGCCACAATGTGGTTCCCCGATTAACGAAAACTGATCCCATTGATTTATTGTCTGCATTTCTTTTACCTTAAGAAGATTCCACAAGCAATGTTACTCGGAATGATTTGAGGTAATGATTTGGCCATATAAATTTAAAACGTTGTTGTTTCATTTGAGTGGCTTGGACATTTCGGTCATTTGGCTCCGTGTACTTGGGTGTGTAGCCGTGAAACTCGGACCACCTACAGGAGACACATAATCTGCTTGGAGAAGTCATCAACGTTATTTGGGAAGAATCATGAGAATAAAATTGCAAGACGGGCGTACCAACATCTGCATCCTCGAAGAAGCCAATGCTACAAGCATCGGGGTCACAATAATTAAACATCAACTTCGATGGACTGGTCATGTTGTCCGTACGCTCGACTATAGTCTCCCTGAGCAAATCTTGTATGCTCAACTTACGATTGGACACCGTACGCAGGGAGGACAGCGCAAAAGGTACAAAGATGCCCTGAAATCTAACATGCAGAGATGTATGATCTACACCACAAACTGGGAGACCACAGCTTCTAACCGACAAGCATGGCGTGGGCTTGTTCACGGAGGTCCACAACACTTCGAACACGAGCGTCGAAGATATGCAGTGGATATGCGACAGGCAAGGAAAGAACGAATGGCCGCTCAAAAGAACAATTCTCCTGCGAGTTGTGGGTCAAATATATGTTTGTGAACATTGTGGAAGAGTTTGCGGCACCATAATTGGTCTACACAGTCATCAGAGGACCCTCAGACATTGAGGACTTTTAGTCCCAAAGAAGACATCATACTCCTTAGCGAGTGAAAGTCTCACATCATTATCACTTGGGTGTGTGTGCAATTTGTCTGATGATCTGTTTTATTGTGATGTCTGTAATAGTGTTCATATTGGTAATTCAGCCCCCCCCCCCCCCAGGGGCTCACATCTAGTGGGCATGGGTTGGCGACCACGGGACCCCAGCTGAGTCCGGCATTGCTTCCACTTACTTGTGCCGGGCTCCTCCCCGTTTTCTTTTTTGTCGACGGTATTAAGGTATACGAGGCCTAGGGAGTCTTTCACTTTCCCGTCTTAATTGGCCCTTGTCTCTTCTTTCCTGATACCCTCATTCTTCGAGGGGTCAGCCTTCTTTATACTTCTGGTGCACTCTGGATAGTGCTATACCCTCAAGGGCTCACGGTTGGTGAGTTTGGGAGTTGGCGATCCCGAGGGATTCCTGTGCTAGGTCCGTTTTGTCCCCTTTTTCCTCTGACTTTGGGGCGGGCCTTCTTCTCTTTCCCCTTTCCTATCTGCCTTTCATGGCTCTCCTTCCTTTCAAGTCCCTTAGTCCTCATTCTTCGAGGGTTTTGGGTATTTCTTTTGTTCGTGTCCTTTATTCTCCTTATCCTTTATTTGTTTACCATTTATTCTTCTAGTATGTAAGTTTGTAGTTAGTATTAGTTTTTATTCTCATCTTATCTTTCACTACCACACAAACCATTAGGGGCCGATAACCTAGATGTTAGGCCCCTTAAAACAACAATTATCATCATCATGCAATTCAGGTGAGGAATGGGAAGGAGGGTGTCGTCACGTGGTCACGTTAACGAGGTGGTCAAATTGACAAGTAATGCCGTAATATGTTGCTGCCTTGCTTTGAGCGCTCGTGGAAGTCATGAGACCCCAGAGCGACACGCAGTCTGCCGACTCGACTCTCGCAGTGACATGTGTCCACACGTTGGTCAAGAATGAATTGGAAATACACAGAGAGTCTCTCAAAATAGATCGCGAGTCTTCTATTCGGGGACACTGTGCGTATCCCACACAGGTGCGTCCTAGCTCTCGCACTTGGCTCCAACCCGCTTGGCACTCACATACCGTATCGCTATGTATCAAAGTCGGCTATTACACTCATAATCACCAATTATATCTCTACTAGGACTGTCGACTTACTGGGGTTTACCCACCACGATAGTTCAGTGGGATGAGAGACCGGCTACTGTGGCCAAAAATCGTGAACTCGAAAAATAAATCTCACTGTTACCATTCTGGAAATTATTTGAAAGCTTTTAAAGAACTCGCCATCGTCCCCGCAGTCATTTAGCATTTCAGGGTAAATATACTGGCACATTTCACTAGCTGCATGGCTCTGCGGAACGTTCTCGCCTGTTGCTCCCAAGGTCATGAGATCAAAACTCGGCGCAGTCAGTTGGCATTTGAGGGTGCATAAATGTGAGGGAGACGTGTCTCTAAAAGCCACAGGAGTTAAAAGGTACGTAAAACCAATTGCATTATTATTACTGGCACATTAAAGATCCCCTTCGGGGCAAACATCTGTCGTGATACGTACACCGTTTCACGGATCTGAACCAAAATTTGTATACTTACCCTTTGGAACCATGCGGGTAACACCGTGCACTTTAAATTTCGGACGGACTACTCCATTCCCTATATTTAGGTCCTTTGGCACGAATCTACACCGTTTCACCGATCTGAACCAAAATTTGTATGCACACCCTTTGGAACTCTGCGAATAACAATGTCTACATGAAATTTATGACATACCAGTCCATTCGCTGCATTTAGGCCCTTTGGCACAAATCTAAACCGTTTCACCTATCTAAACCACATTTTACATACTTACCCTTTGGAACCCGACGAGTAACACTGTCTGCTTGAAATTTCGGACAGAGCACTCCATTTCCTGTATTTAGATCATTTGGCACAAATCTACACCGTTTCACCGATCTGAACCACATTTTGCATACGTACCCTTTGGAACCATGCGAGGACACTGTCCACTTTAAATTTCGGACAGACCACTCCATTCCCTGAATTTAGGCCCTTTATCACAAATCTACACCGTTCCTCCTAATTGCACCAAATTTTGCATACACTTTGAAACCCTGCTGGTAACTCTTCCCACTTTATATTTTGGACAACGCTCTCCATTCCCTACATTAGAATAACAGACAAAATGAACTTGAAAACCACGTATTAAGACCCTAGAACCATTCATGTCCGTAGTAGTGTAACTGTAAGAGTATTTTAATAAGTCTATTCTTGACTAGCAATTCAGGCTGCATCACGTCGCCCCTACCAGTGTTCTGGTACAGAATTGCGAAAATAGTTAAATCTTGCGCTGCTTATAAATTGCAGTCACGGAGAGTAATAAGTGCAAAAGGATTTCTTAGGCCCCTTTAAACAGTTATCATCATGACAATATTATGCCTCTGTATAAGTGCAATGGTGTTGGTGCAGTACATTGAGGTTATCAGCTGAAATAAGCGTTGGTGCTTTCAAATTTACCTTCATTTATTCTGAACCTTACCGCTGAGTGCTATGTGGCGATAAATGATACTATTGCTACCTCAGGAACTCGGGACAGCCAAAGTTTACAAGAGAGTTCTGATTATTTTCCTACGGCGATATGCGACAAAAGACGACACTATTGGTCTCTACATTTCTAACAGCCAATGAAATATAGGCCCTAGGCAGTGTCTTTTATTTCACTTACTCCTCTTTCTAATCATCTTTTTAAAATTCTTTTGTAAATTACATGTGTCAGTGATTTAGTTGGTTAATAGCCGTTTCCCTATTCATTATTATCATTATTACCATTACGGGAAAATGACTTGAATATTACGTCCATTATACTGTACTACTTATCACCCCCACTACAACCAACACCACTATCATCACCACCACCACTACCACCACCACCACTACCAGCTTGCCACGGTGGGTGAGTGGATATCGTGTCGGTCTACTAACCCCAAGATAGCAGGTTCGCTCCTGGCCGTGGTAAGTGATTTTTGAAAGGCGGCAAAAATACGATACGCATGTCATACGATTTTGGCATGTCAAAGAACCCATTTGAATTCAGTAGGCCGAGTTCATAATGGCAAAATTAATCTCGGGAGTTTCCGCCAACACAGAGTTCCTCATTTCTCTACTAGAATGCGCTATAGTGTTCAAGGAGCTTAGATATCTAACCTCCTTGACTTTCATAGTCAAGGAACAACGAAATTCGACATGCATGCTACCCTCTGGGTGTCAAATAGCAAAGCTTGCACGAGGCACCCGAGGCCATACGATTTTATTATTACCACCACTACCACCACCACCACAAAAAGTAATATTTTTAAAATATTTTCTTTCTGTTGGTTTAGGTATCATGTGCCACTTCTGTAGTAGTATTCAATATCATCCATCAAATAAATAAATCGACCGGGCGAAGCCGGGCATTACTGCTAGTCATTGATATAATGAAACATGTAGGCCTACGTGTTGATTTAATTACTAAACTACTTTCTAGGGTTTGACAAGGCGGCTTTTATAATTTGAGATTAATATCAGTAATACCATCTTCATAATGGTTAATGTCTGTGCATTTTATAAACTATGGAGAACCATTTTCAGGACGGCCGAGATGGGATTCGAGCCCGCGCTCTCCTCGATACCAGTGAGGCACAAGGTTGCGCATTAGCGCTCTCGGCCGCGTGCCTGGTCAGAGTTATCATAGTTCATAAAACTCTTGTTTGAATTAATTACATATTTTAGCTACCAATCATGCAGCAATCTTGAATTTATCTCTAGGAATTTCATGATAACTGGATATAGCCATTGAACACTGATGCCCTGTTTATTTCTCCTGCCTGCTTGCTGCTCCATAGTACACGCTCCGTCCGTCATTTCCGAGCAGGCCCGGATATGTAGCTCATCTCGATATTATTTTTATTGTAGTTCAAGCATGTTGGTCTTGGCAAGATTAAGTGAAGCAGAACGAAAGCCTGATATTTCACTGCCAGGTCAGAGTGCGTCGTAGACTAGCGCGTAGGGCTCAAGAATAGATCTTTTCACCGCAGCATCAAATTACGAGGGAAGTTCGGAAAATAAGTTTAATTATAATTTTCCCAGGGACAATTTATTGTCAAACTGACATACGAAATGGCATCATGAACTATACACCTTCAACTATCTTTTGACATAGTCGCCATCGACATTACGTAACTTGTTGTAGCGTCCAATCACTTTGAAGGAACCACTCTGGTAAAACTCGGTGACCTGCGATGCAAGGAATTGTCACACAGCCTGCTCCGAGGTCAGGTGGCATCTAGTAACAAAGTTCAGAACTAGTTGGTCGTTGACGGTGGCGTTTGGTAGCAAAAGTTGGAACTACTTGTAAATCGAATGTCTGCAAACCTTACTTGCATTAGAAACAGAAAACACACACTAATACAGCCATCACAATTAACACCGGTTATCAGACAGATTCTACACACACCCAAAGTACACGGGGCTACATGGTCGCGTTGTCGCCGCCCCTAAACTGAGGAACCAACCAACACTTCCGATTGATAACAATGTCCAATTACCGTATTTTTTATCGAATCAGGATAGCTTATTCCCGCGGGAAATAGGCCGGCTTTAATACTCCAGAAGGTCGAGGTTCGATTATTGGCTTTGCCAAAAAAAAAACTTTAGTCTGAGGTTTTGAACGTAGCACACTCAGTTTCGTGTGACAAAACTAAGAAGAGATAGGTTTGATTCCCACCTCAGTGGTTGTCTGTGAATTTTCATTTCTCTTGTAGCCGATAAGCCACCACAATGACACAGATTATCAGATAAATTCCACACGCACCCAAATACACTGGGAATTCGCGTCGACCATCCTTGAAGTAGTTCTCAACAAAATCTACTCATTTCAACACCACCAAAATACCACGATTAGGCTTTCTCAAACTTATTGAAGGAGTGCTGCTGTCTCCTTCCTCATCCTTGTCCTACCCGTTGGTAAAGACACCACTAGAACGCAGATTATTAGATAAATTTAACACAGTAAGTGAACAGGGCTAATGTCAAGGATGCTTCAATCCCTAAACAAGTATTACGTTCTGACGAAGTTTAAAAGAATTATCCCCGCTAAAACTCATTCAATTAGTAATTAGGCTATATCGTATTAATACTAATTGATATTCTAAAAAAAAGTGTGGTGCTTTTCAGTCGGTCAACACGATTGTACCCAAAAGAGTTGGGTTATGCCCTAATCCTGGAAAAAAAATCCTCTCGGCACGCCGGAAGGCGGAGGTAGATTTCACCGGGCAAACTAGGGGATAGGCTATAATAGGCAAAATATGCAGGTTTTCGTAGGAGGATCAGACCTCATTTATTGCGCGAAAGTATTTTACAATTGGAGGTTAGTTAACATTTTTTCGTCTTTCTATGCATACTTTTAACATTTTACTGTCTTATGGGGATGGTAACCTTCTTGTCATTTGGGGTTAATTTTTATACTTGTGATCACACTGTCCTTATGCAAGGTTTGGAACTAATGTGTAACTATCTAACAGTCTGTTACTTCTTCACGCAAAATTTTATCTCCCGCAGAGATGTTGGTTGGTTCCTCAGTTTAGGGGCTGCGACAAGGTGGTCATGTAACCCCGTGTACATTGGGTGTGTGTAGAATCTGTCTGATAAACGGTGTTATTTGTGATGACTGTATTAGTCTGTAATTCAGGTAAGGTCTGCAGACGGTCAATTTTAAGTAGTAGTACCTAATTTTGTACCAAATACTAACGTCAACGACACCTAGCTGTGAACTTGGCTGCTAGATGCCACCGCAACCAGCAACTTGCAACGAACGTTGTAACTTCCCCTCCGAAGGAAAGCATGCTGACGGATTTTAGCGCTCTTAGAAAATCCGGCGACTTTGGCCGGCTTTGAACCAGCACCTTGGGCATAGAAGTTCAGCATGCTACCAGTTAGCCGCTTCCCTCATAGTCAGATGGAACAAGAAGTTCCGTGACGAACTAAAGAGCATACTTTTCTTAAAATTAAGATTCATGCCATAGATTAATCTACAGTATATGAACCTATCTAGAATAATGACGAAATTAAGTGGGTAATATCGAAATGTCTTAATTAGTTCGAAGTAAGGTATACTAGGCATAATGTAGCCTAATAGAGCAATACAGTTGGCAGCTCTGCTGACTGAATATATTCTTACTTCCATCTCCTAAGGTACAGAATACAAAATGTGGTTGAAGTCCAAAGGACGTTACATGGATTTAGACATTGGATCTATTAGTACACGTAAAAGCATGTTGGCAACAATGTCATGCGAGTGCTGGTCAGAAATAATCTGAAATATTATATATTTTTGTGCCAATTTTGGATGAAATCCATTTGTTGGTATAGAAGTTACATGTATTTAAAAATTGGTCCTATCAGCAGGCTTAGAATCATGTTGGTAGAACTGACGTATATAAGTTACTCCAAATTAATGTAAAATGTCGGGTAATTTACGTGTGCATAGTTTAAAGCTGTCGGCTTGCATACTTTCTGATATATTTGGATACAAAATAGAGAGCAATTATTAACAGTTGCCAGCCCTGGTGGCTCTTAAGAATACACTCAGTCATATGTGTTTATGTACACATATTACATACAAAATTTGGTTGAAATCCAATTGATAGTGTAGATGTTATATGCATTTAAAAATTGGACTTATCAGAAGGCTTAAAATTATTTTGGAACGCTGTCATGTATGGCCACCTGGAAATTAAACTGAAATAGTATTATATACATGTGTGCCAATTTTAGAATAGCTCCCATGTATACCTTCCAAGATATCCAACATGGAGCTCAAATTTCTAGTGCGTTTTTTTAGCAGTTGGTAGCACTGGCATCCTTTTCAAATATGGGCCTGAGATATTCCGGTATACATCTTTAATCATACTAAATTTGGTTTAGATTGCTGCAGCCGTTTTGGAGTTGATAGGGGGGGGGACACACACACACACAGCCAGACAGACAGACAGACAGACAGAAGGACAGACACATTTTCCCTGATATATCTTATAAGTCTACTTTTTCCTAATTTTTGAAAAGTGTGAAAAGTAGGCTACAAATGAATGTGATCTCGTCAATGGCGTTGTCTTGGCAACCTCTGATAGATCATCCCTTATCAATTTAAAAGCGTTGTTATGGTAACCTCTGATGGCACTTGGCATTTTTTAAAATTCCGAAATCATTTTTCTCATCCCTTGGCGTAATGGTGGGTCATATAAAAATTCTTTCAGACAAAAGTTTTAGGTAATTATTAGGGGAATATTTTCCATTTTGTACGGTTTTGATATTGTGCCTATTAAGAGAGATGATTAATGTTTCCCGAAAAACCCACTTTTTTCCACTCCTTTGGTCAATGGTTGGTGCTATCAAAAAACTTATTTGACATAAATATTTGGCACTTATCAGACACATATTATGAACTTTGAATGGATTCGATATTTCACGTATTAAGAGAGTTATAGCGAAATTTCACTTTTTCGAAAAAAGCCCCCCATTTTCACCCCCTTCCACCGATTTTGCCCATTAACGAACTCGACCGAGATTTTATAGGGATATATATTATGTAAAAAATTCAAAGTGATTGGTACAAAATTACGGCAGTTATCGTGTCCACAAGAAACTGATATATATATACATAAATTATATATAAACTTTTGAACTGACGGTGGTTTTGGGGTCTGGGGGATGTGAAACGCGAAGATATGTCGAAATTTTCCGGAAGTCGAAACATGGTACCCATTGCAATAGTTAGCTTTCTAATGAAATCTACCTAAAATCATGAGATTAATAAATACACTAGGATGACCAGTTTCGATCGTCAGGCAATCATCATCAGATCCATTACACTTAGGCTATAAAAGCTATGTCTGAAAATACGGGTGATAATATTTACAATGTGTACACTTATTTAGTTGCAGTATTGGTAGTGCAACTCGTCAGTGTTTGTTGGTTGTAATCTTTGTGATGTTTTGGTGAGACACTGGAAGTGGTGATAGAACTGCCTGTTATGAGTGACTATGTGGTTGTTGTGAATGGTCCATTCTGATTGCACTGTATTGTACAGGCTACTTATCTGGTTAGGGTCTTGTACGGTCCGGATGAGAGCAGTTCACTTGGGCACTTATAGTACTCGACTGACTGGTCTGCTATCCCGCTGGGCTGTTTCCCCCTCCCCGCATTCCTAAAACCTGTGTATTCCAGGTGCAGGTGTACCTGTAGTGGGTTGCCAAGTCTAGACTGTAAAATTTGGTGTATGTTACTGTATTCAGGACGGTCTTCAACTATTAAAGACCGTGGAATCAAATCTCGCCACGCATAAAATACGAGCCATGTAAGCGCTACCGGTCTCTGAGAATGCCCCCAGCACCTTTAATTCTGCCGTGAATACCGGCCTAGGTTTATTGAAGAAAAGGTACATCGTACATCCTGTTCCAAATAATATTTTTAGCCTACTTTCGATTTTTGCAAAAAATGAAAGTGGTCTTATGAGATCAACACAGGGCGAAAAATTGTGTGTGTGTGTGTCTGTGTGTGTGAGTCTGTGTGTGTGTACTCTGAATGTCTGTCCCCCCCCCCCCCTATCAATTCGAACACGGTGAACCCGAATTGAACAAAATTTGGTACAAAGGTAGCACTAGCAAAGGACACCTCAGTGTCATGTTTTATATCGCCGCCATCTTGACGGAAACGTAATGGCAGCCACCCAAATGTTCAAAGCATAAATCAAATTACGACTAACCTAATCATCCGATCTCTACCAAATTTTGCAACAACATACCTATATGGAGGGGAGCATCCTTTGACCAAACTAATAGGTCATCAGCCTAATAGTTTGCGGATGGCGGCCATCTTTGTGTCAAAATCGATTCCCCCTATTAATTCGAACCCGGTGAAACCGAATGGAACAAAATTTGGTACAGAGGTAGAACTAGCAAAGGGCACCTCAGTGTCATGTTTTATATCGCCGCCATCTTGACGGAAACGTAATGGCGGCCACACAAATGTTCAAAGCTTAAATCGAATTACGATTAACCTAATCATCCGATCTCTACCAAATCTTGCAACAACATACCTTTATGTGGGAAGCATATTCTGACCAAATTGTAAGATCACCAGCCCAATAGTGTGCAGATGGTGGCCAAGTATGTGTGCAAATGGATTCCCCTTATCAATTCAAACACGGTGAAACCTAATTGAACGAAATTTGGTACAGAGGTAGCACTAGCAAAGGACACCTCAGTGTCATGTTTTACATCGCCGCCATCTTGACGGAAACGGAATGACGGCCACCCAAATGTTAAAAGCTTAAATCAAATTACGACCATCCTAATCATTTGATCTCTACCAGATTTTGCAACAACATGCCTTTTTGTGGAAAGCATCTTATGACTGACTACAAGGT
Organism: Meconema thalassinum; assembly: GCA_946902985.2. Taxonomy (NCBI): domain Eukaryota; kingdom Metazoa; phylum Arthropoda; class Insecta; order Orthoptera; family Tettigoniidae; genus Meconema; species Meconema thalassinum. Next base: position 389,171,155 of record OX336393.1, on the reverse strand, counting down.
CGTCAGCCCAATAGTTTGCAAATAGCGGCCATGTATGTGTGCAAATCCATTCCCCATATCAATTCAAACACGGTGAAACCGAATTGAATTAAATTTTTTACAGAGGTAGCACTAGAAAAGGGCACCTCATATTCATGTTTAATATCCCTATAGCACGTTGTATTTCAACAAGCTACTACAACCAACATTCAATTATACTCCTTGAAAAGGACAAAGAGTTATAACAATACCCATGCATTTATGAGAAAGTAGGCTATATGTTCTTTACTGAACATCTTGTTTCTTTATTTACCCGCTTCTTTAGCTTGGCTGCATCGCTATGTTGTGTCTTGTTTCCGACAGGGTGTTTTTTTAGTAGAGTGAAGTGGGGTGAACTCTCCATGAAAGTGTGTTCATTTAAATTATTGGGGTTGTTTCTTTAGGCTAGGTGTAACTCAATTGCTTCCGATATATCGAGAGCTCTGCCTTTCGGTTCGTGATGAATTATTTTAAAGTCTGTTTCAATGTTATTGAAACTGTGTCCCGCGTCGCACATGTGTTCGCATACGGCTGAGTGTATCCCGTATTTTATCGCATTTCTGTGATCATGGTAACGTGTATCCACTCTTCTTCCACTCTGTCCGATCTAATTTGCTTGACAACCTGTATCTTGGCATGTAATAGAATATACTCCTGACTTTGAATACGGGTCTTGTTTATTTAGATTACTATTGTGCAGATGCCTTCCGGTTGTGCTATTCGTTGTGAATGCTATTTTTATGCCTTGATTTTTGTACAGATTAGTGATTTGATATGTGTTCGCGTTCACACAATTGAAATGCGCTTTTTTCCCATTGTTTTCCGGCTTTGGAATCGTTTTATCTTTTTTATGTCTGGATACAATCTGATCTATTTTGCTGGGCGGGAAATTGTTTTCCTTTGCTATTTGCTTTATTATTCTTATCTTATATATTAAAATAGTTTTCAAAAAAATTCACCCTTTACTAAAACTAAAATATCTCGGTAAGTATTTGCGCTACGACGACGTTTGTTGTCTTAAAATGTAAAGCCCGTTAAGCACCGTCGATTGATATCCACCTTACTTGAGTATATAATTCGAGTATTAAAATAATTGCGATTATTACTTCCTTCAAGGTCTCACGAAAATAGAATCGAATGACTTGACGGACATATTGTCGCTAGGCGACAACGACTAACACTGTATCATGATATTCAACGCCGCCCCAATAATAAATCTAACTTGATATTAACAGAAAAAAAACCCTGGCACTATCCAGCCCATGACGGGCTAAGGCCGACCAAGCGACCGCTGCCCTGCCATTTGGCCTGCAGATATTGAGGTGACGCGTGATCAGCGCGTCGGGTCCCCTTGGCAGTTAATCTTGGTATTCGTGATCAGGGCGCTGTCTCACTGTCAGACAGCTACTCAATTGTCCTCACGAGGCTGAGTGCACCCCGTTCCAACCCTCACGTCAGTTTTAAAATCCCTGACGGAGCCGGGGATCGAACCCGGGGCCTCCGGGTGAGAGGCAGGTGCGCTACCCCAACAACACGGGGCCGGCTGATATTAACAGAGAGTTCCCTAATTATGTCATGATATCGTTAACTTCTACCTGCTCCACTCGGGCGCTAATGTCGCATGTATCCATACATAATATCGTTAACTTCTACCTGTTCCACTCGGGTGCTAATGTCGCATTTATCCGTACGATAAGCAGAAGTGGATTCTGTGCACATAATTTAATTAAAACTTCTCAAAGAATGGATTACTTTGAGACTGAAATGCTCATGCACAATCAGCAGTCATTTTGCTAATGACATTCTCATGTCAACATCTCTTTGAATGACAACAAATAATGTATACGAAAGACAACTAATTTCACGAAGATGCCGCTACAATCGAATGTTGGAACTGCCATTTTGTATTGTGTATCCGATCTTTCTGTTATATAGTCTTTGGTCTCACCAGCTACAAACTGTCTTCTTTTCGTTTCATCATTCGTACTTATAGGTTGTGTGCTCAATCAATACAATGAATCATATTATGATGAATGAGAGGCGACACTCAATTACAAATGTTATAAAGATTAAAGGTGACGGTAATTGTCTGTTCAGGTCATTGGCATATTGTGAGCACAACAATCAGTGTTTATTTACACAGGTTAGAAAGCGAATTGTAAAACATGTTACAGACAAGTGGAATAATTATTCTTCCTTTATTGTTGGCAACAGCGATATGTACGAAACAGCTATCAATACGAGCGATGATTACAAAATGTATGTCTATGAATGGTGTTCATGGAGGTCATGTTGAGTTAGTTGTCGCTGCTCAAGTTTGCAAAATGGATATTTATTCGTGGATTACTACTGTTGTATGGAAGGTGACCGGTTAAAATATATACGTCATCAATAAACGAAGTTACGAGTTGATACATATGCCGGTTTAGCAGACGCCTTGCATGTACGAGCAGAAAATGAAAATCTCAGAGTCGGTCGTATTGTAATTTTGCCATCTTCTTTTAGAGGTAGCCCAAGGAAAATATTGCAAAATTATCAGGATACGATGGCGATAGTGAGGAAGTATGGAAAGCCAGATTTATTCATTACGTTCACCTATAATGCGGGCTGGCCAGAAATATTTAACAGCATTCATCTCTGGGAAACGGCTAATAATAGGCCTGATATTGAAGTGAGAGTTTTCCATTGCAAAGTAGAGGAAATGCTACGATTGATTAATGTTAAGGAAATTTTCGGTAAAAGCATCTCTATATACAGTGGAATTTCAAAAACGATGTATCCCGCACATCCATTTATTCTTAACATTAACGGAAGATTGTATGTTTCGAGAAATTTCTGACATTGACAGTGTGGTGTCAGCCAAAATACCAGATCTCGAGGATGAAGCGCTGTACGAGTTGGTAAGGCATCATATGGTACATGGTCCTCGCGGACCTTTGAATCCTTCTTCAGTCTGTTTGAAAGATGGCGTATGTAAGAAAGATTTCCCTAAACAGTTTCATGAAGAGACCAAAGATAATGCCAATGGTTATCCTTCGTATAGGAGAAGAAATACTGGACGGATTATTATAAAAACAATTCGAGGCATTTAAATTGAAATCGGTAGTCGATTCATTGTTCCCTACAATCCATTTCTTTTACATTACTTGCAATCTCATATTAATGTTGAAATATGCTCAAGTGTTCGGTGTGTTAAATACATCCACAAGTATCTTATATATTAAAATTCACAAGTATGTGTATAAGGGTCATGACTGCTGCATTGTTAAAATATGTCCTGAAGGCGAAACGGTGAACTACGATGAACTTACTTCTTTCCTAAATGCTAGATATGTTGGTCGAACAGAAGCCGCATTCAGAATATTTTCATTTCACATGCATGAACAGTCACATTCTATCTTGCGATTACCAGTTCACTTGCCAACCTTGCAAAATATCAATTTTAAAAATTATAACGCTCCTGATATTTTACTTCAAGCACTGTTGCGCAACACGGAATTACAAGCGTGGTTCAAGTTAAATCATGATTCGCAAGCCAGAAGTCCGTATATATATATCCTGAAACACCAGTACATTACGTCTGGAATAAGAGCAACTGCCAGTGGCAAATAAGGAAAAATGTTTCAAAAACTATAGGCAGAATGTATAATGTTTCGCCTACAGAAACAGAAAGGTCTCATTTACCCCTGTTAATGCTTCACGTCATAGGTGCTACCAGCTTCCAGGATCTACGAACATACAAAGCAGTTGTCTATTCTACTTTTAAAGAAACAGCTAATGAGCGAGGTTGGCTGATTGACGATTTTGAATGGCAGCGATGTTTGGAAGAAGCGTCACAATTTCAGATGCCTTCTTAGTTACGAGAACTGTTTTCTTACATATGCATCTTTCAGACCCCTTCAAATGCAAGATAGTTATGGGACATTTTCAAGAATTTATTATCAGAAGATTATCTGCAGTTTCACGAACCTAACATTGCATATCAGTTCACTCTTGTACATATTTCTAATACATTAAAGCTCCATGGTCTTCCTATTACTTCTCTCGAATTGCCAGCTATTATTTATAATTTCCCTCAGACAAATTTACCAATGAATTATCCAAAACTTAATGAGGATCAGTTAAGTCGGATGATAAACCAAGCAAATGGAAACCAAACGGCTATAATTACAGAAATTTTGGGGTTAGTACAAAACAGCAATGAAAGGATGAGAAATGCATATTTCATTGACGGTCCAGGGGGCACCAGGAAAACATTTCTTTACCAATGCTTGATTCACAGTTGCACAAATTTGGGGTTAAATGTAGTTTCTGTTGCATGGACTGGTATTGCAGCAATGTTACTACCTCAGGGGCACACTGTACACAGCCAGTTCAAGTTACCTCTACATTTACATGCAAGTTCTGTATCAGGAATAAAAATTAACGGCAAGGAAGCTTTTTATGTTCGTTCAGCAAAACTTATCATCTGGGACGAAGCCCCTATGGCTAATAAGCACGCGTTGATGTGTGTAAATCGGTTGCTCAAGGACATCATGAATAACGACGTGCCTTTCGGAGGAAAAATTATCATATTAGGTGGAGATTTTAGGCAGATATTGCCTGTTGTGCCTCACGCATCTAAAGCAGCATCAGTCCAATTGTCAGTAAGGTTCTCTCCTTTGTGGCAATTATTCAAAATTTTTAAACTCAACAAAAATATGCGAGCGGATACAGATCAAAGTGACTTTGCAAACTTCTTGATACAAATTGGTAACGGTGAATACCCTCACGTCGATGGAGAAAATTCAGAATTAGTCCCACGCTGAAAAATATTTCACGCTTTTCAAAACTAAAATAAAAAAATAAAAAAAATAAAAAATGAACATTGTGAAGAAATCAATGACAACGTTTTAGACCTAGTCTCAGGATCATCGAGAACTTACATCAGTGTGAATGTTTTTATTACTGAAGATGAGAGTGAACTTCTACAATTCCCAATAGAATTTTTAGACAGCATAGGCATAAGTGGATTGCCACCCATATCCTTCGACTAAAAGAAGCCTCAATTGTGATTTTGTTGAGAAATATTAATGTTACCCAAGGTCTGTTGAACGGTACTAGACTGTTGGTTTGGAAGATGCATGGCAATTGCTTACACCTGGAAATTATTACTGGCACAAATGTTGGAAAAAATGTTCTACTCCCTCGCCTTGACCTCACGCCATCAGATACTTCTATGCCATTTTCCTTCAAAAAAGAGGCAGTTTCCAGTACGTTAGGCTTTTTGTATAACTATCAATAAAGCTCAAGATCAAACACTGGATCAAGTAGGCATTTATTTACCTCAACCGGTGTTTAGCCACGGACAACTTTACTGTATGCCGCACTATCGCGAGCAAAATCCTTTCATGACGTCAAAGTTCAAATAGAACCAAAAGGCAAGCGAACAGAAAATGTCGAATGGAAGGAAGTACTATTAGAATTTTGAATCGAATGTTGCGGAGGAGCACAGACCTCAGCAAACGGGGCACAGATTAAATAACAATTATACAAGGACGTCCGCATCCCTAATACGATAACTGTCCTGTGGTAATGGTAAACAAGTAGTTCCGTGAAGAACTATACAGCCTATTTTCATATATCCCGCTCATGTTAATTGTCTCTATCAACATACAAAATTTCAGTTTAATTTCTGTAACAGATTCTTAGATATTGAGAACCGTCTAAATATTTCATTTTAGATGGTCGCCAGGATGGATTTTTATTTTTGTACTGTTACATTAAGATTATTGGGTACGTGCGTTATTCAAACTTCAATCGCATGATTAGAACACAAGAAGTAAAAACGAGATTTTAAAAGTACGCACACCAGCCATCTTGTGATTATGCAAACAATTGAAATAAATTACATGCCAGTGGATCAACATTTGTATAAGCATTTAACGTGCAACGTTTCACGGCACTCGGATAGTTAATTCGCGAGAAACGTCCATTTAAATATTTATACTTCGCGTCGCCGCCATGTTGGATTTGTGCTCACCAGGTTACTGAAAGTCCTATAGGTGAACATAGTCTCTATGAACATAAAAAATCAGTTTGGTTGCTGTAAAAGATTCATAGATATTGAGAACTGTCTAAATATTTCGGAAGCTCGCCATTTAGGATTGTTATATGTATAGGCCATAGAGTTATGCACCATTCAAGGACAATTATTGCCTAGCTTCATTATTCAAACTTTCACTTCGATCGCATGATTACGACACAAGAATAAAAACTTAATTTTAAAATTTCGCACAGTCGCCATCTTGAGCTTATGTAAACAATTGAATTAAATTAGATGGCAGTGCATTACAATCTGCAAAATCATTTACTGTACCACATTTCACTGCGCTCAGAGAGTTAAATCACGAGAAAAGTCTATTAAAATATTTCAAATTCGCTTGGTCGCCATGTTCGTTTTGTACTTTACAGGTTTATGAAATATACATAGGTAAACTTGTATCAGTACCCTTTATCACCGTAAAAAATTGCATGATGATATCTGTAATAGTTTCGGAGATATGGAATGTCAGTGAAATATTTCGCACAGCCGCCATTTTGAGGTAATGTAAACAATTGAACTAAATTAGACTCCAGTGCATTACAATGTGTATAAAAATTTGCTGTACCAAGTTTCATTACGTTTGGATAGTTCAATCGCGTGAAATGTCTATTTAAAAGTCTCAATTTCGCTTGACCGCCATGTTGGTTTTGTAGTCACCAGGTCTTTGAAAGTCTCATAGGCGAACTTCTAGTAGTGCCCTTTATCACAGTACACAATTTCAGGGCGATATGGGTAACAGTTTCGGAGATATTGAATGCTAGTGAAAAGGTGATCTCATAAGCCTATTTTTTCAAAATTGAAAATAGGCTAAAAAAATACTATTGTCCTACATCGGTGATTACTATCCTACATCCTGTTATTTCATTCCCTCAGTTCTATAACAAAGATATACTCAATCAAATTTACAGCTTAATAAATATTAATTCCTTCTGTGTGAGTTATCTTTTCATTTCGCATCAATCGCCTTTACTTACTATTCTATCTGTAGGGGTGGAGGCGATAGCTGTCTTTACAGAGATGTGCAAATTATTAGATTCGATGTCAGTTTTCCAAAATTGCACTTTTCACGGTTTAATGGACTAAGTATGTTAACAAGGCGATGAAATTACTTCAAATGTTTAACCAAGACTCCTAATTATATTTTCATTTAAGAAACTCAAAATGATTTTTTAGAATTTTCACTAACAGAGGAGCCTTGCAAATGCAAAATGCCACACGTTTCGTTTTTATTACTTCACTCTACTTTACGTGTGAATTTAGAGCGGAGGGATTTGGGGTCTTTTAACTGATGAACGATATTGAACTATTCAAAGATTCATGAACTATGCATTGAAATCCCCTGACTTGAATTCTAAAGTCAATGAAAAATTGAAAATTGACCCAGCTCAGATATCCCTCGAAATCCAATAATCTGAAAGTTTCCAGACGCAATTCTTTATGGGAAAAGGTGTAATTCCACAGGAGAGGAAACACTACTGAGTAGGACAACAAAAGAAGTTGGTCAGTAAAATGATTTTGAATAAAAGTAATTATGACTAATTAAAATTATTTATTTAATTCTATTAATTTGCACGCCTCTATATGTTAATCAAGAATTACATCTCTAAATTCAAATACAAGAGACCCATCTTTTATTTTAAATTTATATCATTGTTCATAAGTAGACAAAACACCAAATTGTACCGCTGTAACCTTAAATTGTGTGGATATCTCTATCTACTTAGTATAAAACAGTTCCCAATTCTTGGATGTAATGAGTAATCTCGAGAGCAACTTGATGGATTTTGATGCGGTTTTCACCATTCTGTAAAGGATTTCTCGATGAAGGATTAGGTAGAAAAACATGTATTTATGACCAAAAGAAGCCGAGCATTTACGATTTCAGTGAATTGAGTTGAAGAAAAACCTAACGTCCATGTGTCTTTTAAAAAATTCGATATTCTCTGAGAATTGTTCAGCATGAAAAGTTCTGCAAGAAAGTCCGCGACAGCTCCCACATCGACCACTGTAGTGTTTTTACGTTTTCATTTCTTCCAGCAATCTCCATTCAATGGAAATTTTAAATTACTAGCTTCAGAGTGAGTTTACGAGCTTGCGAGCGACCTATCACCCTAGCTTCAGCCAGCATCAAACTGCCGAGTCGTGTCGAGTTAATTCTTCAGAGAAGAGTATAGCTTATGTGTTTGGAGTTAGCTGTTCACCTCGACTTTCCAGAATTGTGTCTGAAACCTGACGTCCGTGCGCCTTTTAAGCTTACGCAGTGTAAATAGTGGGACACACACACAGGACAGGCAGACACCCACACATTTGATCTCATAAGTCTACTTCATCATTTACCCAAAAGCGACGGTACCGTAAATATCTGTTCAGGTCACTAGCATGAAGAAATGCAAATGTCATATGGACAGAAAAGTTGTAGGATTGTTGAAGTGAATGCTGCGGAGCAGCACGGGTCTTCTAGTTTCCTTATTATAATTGTATTTTGACATGGGTATGTTTAAAGCCCTGTGCACCATTGAATTGAACCCCACTAATTTATGCGTACTGGGGTGATTTGACTGATTGTCGATTGCATGCGAGGTTTGAGTGGCTTTTCAGAATATGGAATATGAAAGCTTTACGTTCGAAGGTTATGTCGAGATAATTTATTTTCAGATGGGTTTCGGATTCCTTAGTGAATTTGATTGAGTGGTGTAGGCTATTAATGGTATGGAGAATAGTTTCTCCGCTTGTTAATTCAGTGTCGTAGATGCAAGTTACATCATCCACGTATCTTTTCCACATTACTATTCCCTTAGTTGAGGTCTTATCTAAGAACGCATTTTCCAGTGTGTTAATGGAGATGTCGGCGATTAGCCCGCTTAGTGGTGACCCCATGGCTAGGCCCTCTGTTTGTGTGTACATTTTATTGTCGAATTGAAACACGTTTTGGCTGAGTACGACCCTCAGTAATCTCACGACCTCTTCAGTTTCTTTTGCCGAGTTGTTGGATTTCAAGTTGTTTTCGACAATATTGATTGCTTCATTAATTAAAATGTTGGTGAACATGATAGTTATATCGAATGATACTAGCCGCAAGCTAGGTTTCATTTGTAGCATGTTCAATGCAGTTACTAATTCCGTTGTGATCTTTACAGAATTGTTTTTGCCATTGGAAAGAAGGTGTTTTAAGATTTTTAGTAACTCTTTGCTGATTTTATAATTTGGCGCATTCCTACAATTGGCTATTGGTCTCATTGGGCATTCCTTTTTTGTTAATTTTTGGTAGTCCCCTCAATGACGGTATTATTGGGTTCATGTTTATTAATTTTGATTTTTCGGCTTTGGTCAATATGTATTCTCTTTCTTTTAACGCACTTTTTATTTGTTTTTAGAATTTGTTGGTGGGGTCTTTTCCTAGTTCCTTGATTTCATTGTTGTTCAGAAATTCGACTGCTTTATCAATTTATTCTGTTTTGTTCAAAATTACTGTGGGGTTCCCCTTATCCGCTTTTGTGACGAATAAGTCATGTTCTTTTATTTTTTGTTTCAATGACTTTTTCTCTTTGAGTTGCTTTTTGCAGTGAGTGTTGTTGCTTTCGCTCTCTCGTTTGAGGATTTTTTTAGGCTTCGTTGGTGGCCAGATTTTTGGCTATTTCCCTATCTTCGGCTGGAAGCTTGTGACTGGCTATCTCTATATCTGTGATTAATTGTTTTATATTGTGGTTCGTGTGTGCGTATGTGCAGTTGTATTTCAACTTTGTCCAACATATTCATTTCTTCTTTGGACCCGTGGCTCATAATCACAAGATTCACGGTCACGTAAAACTACAATCTTCCTTCTTCCTTCTTCTTTGGAAAAAGGTAAGTTATTTCTGTTGTTTACTCTGCTGAGGAAGTTGAATTCATTGTTATTCGTGTGTTGTTTATTAGTTTGATTGTTTTGTGTTTCTCCTAGTTTTCTTAGTTCAACTTCTAGCGATTCGTGCTTCCTTGTTGCTCTTATTTTGACGGTGTCTTGCAAGCCTGTGTCTAATTATATTTCTTAAGTCAACAAAATACAAGCCTCTAAAATAAGCAACAACAACAAGTGTATTTGCCGACACATAAGGGATATATCCTGCGAATCTGATTTTCAGAAGCTCCTATTACAGTAGACAGCCAAACCTACTTATTTGTATAAAATGAAATACCCTCTAGCCTACAGTACAGCCTGTAATTTACATTTATATCTTGGAACAAATTCAGCAACAATATCTCCAATTTATAATTCATGCTTTGTCCTGTTGCCTTTTTCACTTTGCAGTGCTTCAAATTCACTGTTCTACTTATAAAGTTGGTGTTAGGACGGACATCCGACATTTAAAACCATCGTAGCTACAGATGCATCCCCCCTTATCCTTGCCCCCGTAAATATGGGAATAATAAGAAGGATAAACAATCACTCATTCATCTATTCCATTACCCAAGCACTCTATAGTTCATACACAGAGAAGCGTTTCAATGTCGACGTCGTAGCGTGAATTATTTATAATAACTAAATAAGTCAAGCGGTTTTTCGATTGCTGCTCACTCGCCCTCGTTGGACGGGAACTAATTTTCCCCTACCTACCTGTAGCCATCGTAGCGCATGTTTATTTAATAAGGTATCGTCAGTGCAAACACTTCCTCGGGATCAATATTGGTAATAAAAGTAGACACGAGCTAACAGTGATGCTCTCTCATTATTGGTCAGGGACGAACCCCCAGTACCCTAGGGTGAGTAGATGGAAGTTTGTGTGTTTGTTTTTATTATGAAGAGAAGATATAGTTGGTAAGGCACATTACTAGGGCACCCGATAATAGCAAACTTAGTTAGAGAAGGGTGGAAGGAAGGAAGAAAGGACGGAAGGGAGGGAGGAGGACAAGGCCAAGGCTGAAAGATGTTTTATTGATACCACCTCTCTTTTAATTCTTTTTTCAATGCATTGTATTTTGTGATTTTTTATGTATTCACTTATTTATATATAAGGTGCGTTCATAAACTAACGAGCCGGAGGCTGGAATGTGCAAACCGGTGATGACATCGGCTAATCATTGCGTGTGTAACGAGGTGTGGTTCTGACCAGAGCGTGGAAGGTCACAGCCCGTCGCTAGAGGGCACGCGTGCACGTCACGTGACGATACAAAGCGAGCAGCAGCATGCATCAATCGTCCAACGCTGCCAGTAATGCTGACGTTTTTCTTTGACCAAGATGGCCCCCTTCTGATACACTTCATGCCGCACGAGACAACAGTGAATGCCCAGCGTTACTCGCAAACCTTGACCACCCTTCGCCAAGCGATCAAAACAAAACGACCAGGCAATCTCACCCGTGGGGTCATTCTGCTCCACGACAATGCACGACCTCATACGGCCAACACAGTCGCGGCACTCTTGCAGAAATTCAAATGAGAGGTTCTCGGCCACCCTCCATACAGTCCAGACCCCTCTCCCTGTGATTACGCCATGCTTGGTCCCCTGAAAAGGGCTCTGCGGGACAAACGATCCACCTCGGACGCCGACGTCCAGCTGTACGTGCTGAACTGGTTCACATCGCAGCCCAGGGATTTTATGAGATAGCCACAGTGGGACAAGTGCCTCAACAGCCAGGGCCAATACTTTTAACATACACTACAGGTACTGGTTTCTGTAAGTATGCCTCCGGCTCGTTACCTTTTGAACGCACCTTATATTTATCTACTAATCATCTCTTTTATTTATTTATTTATTTATCTCATTAGCTCTTTATATATTTATTTATTTATTTATTTACTTTATAATTTATTAAATAGTGAATTTATTTATTTATTTATTTATTTTGCTTTATGCGTGTTTCATGTTTGGCACAGCTAAGTCTATCAAATAAATATGTTTTTGTATTTTATCCACGAGAATTATGTTTGGTCTATTCACTTGAATGGTTTTATCTATGATGAAAGATCTGTTCAACATATTTTTTGCGCATCATTTTCAAGAACTATGCTTGGTGTTAACTTATATACACATCAAACAAGGTTTTGCATATACTTACCACATCCAGCAGCGGTGGTATAAAACCTCCTCCAGGAGTCCACTATTGCACGAATGGAATGGCCTGCGATGTCGCCGGACATGAACTGTATCGAATATGTCTGGGATATGCTGAAGCGTACTATTGCTCAGCGTCCACGCCCTCCCATGACCCGCCAAGAAATCATGGAGGCTGCCGTTGAAGAGTGGGATCGCCTGCCTCAAGAGGACCTGGACAACTTGATCTGTGGAATGTCACGGCAAGTAAGAGACCTACTGAACGCCCGTGGTGACCATGTTCCTTATTGAAATGTCACAGGATGGCAAGATTACAACTCATATCAGTCCCTGTTTAACAGGCCAAATGTCATCCTGTTTGTAACATGAATAAAGTCTGCAGGACATTCGTCAGAATGCCGTCTCTTTTGTAATAACCTCGCCCACAATCCTACATACGCTCTGCATCATGGCAAAAAAAGTGTTATAAGAAGGTGAATTGAACCTAAGAATATGTTCCTGAGAGTAAATTTATTTAGGCTATATTTTAGGTTATGTTTGGTTTGGATTAGTCTATACGAAAAACGCAGTCGGAACACTATTTCAAAATTTCCAAGGACCACTAAGTTTTTAGCCTACTTTTCACATTTTGCAAAAATGAGGAAAAGGTAGACTTATGAGATCGATCCGGGAAAATGTGTGTCTGTCTGTCTGTCTGTCCTGTCTGTCTGTCTGTCTGTGTGTCCCCCCCCCCTATCAACTCCTAAACGGCTGCAGCAATCAAAACCAAATTTAGTGTGAGTAAATATGTGCACCGGAATATCTCACGACCATATTTGAAAATGATGTCAGTGCTACCAACTGCTGAAAAAACGCACTAGAAATTTGAGCTCCATGTTGGATATCTTGCAAGCTATGCATGGGAGCTATTCCAAAATTGGCACACATGTAGATAATACTATTTCAGTTTAATTTCCAGGAGGCCAACCATGACAGTGTTGCCAAAATAATGTTAAGCCTTCTGACAGGTCCAATTGGATTTCAACCAAATTTTGTATGTAATATCTGTACATAAACAGATATGACTGTGCGTATTCTTAAGAGCCACCAGGGCTGCCAACTGTTAATAATTGCTCTCTCTATTCTTTTATCCAAATACCAATATATCAGAAAGTATGCAAGCTGACAGCTTTAAACTATGCACACGTATAGTACCTGACATTTTAGATTAATTTTGGAGTAACTTATATACTTCAGTTCTACCAACATAATTCTAAACCTGCTGATAGGGCCAATATTTAAATACATGTAACTTCTATACTATCAGTTGGATTTCAACCAAATTTCGTATGTGCTATGTGTAACATAACAGATATGACTATAAGTATTCTTAAGAGCAATCATGGCTGCTAACTGTTAATAAATGCTGTCTATATTCTTTAACCTAATATCAATATATCAGGAAGTATGCAAGCCAACAGCCCTATACTTGGCACACGTATAGCACCTGACATTCTAGATAAATTTGGAATAATTAATATAAATCGGTGCTGCCAACATGATTCTATGCCTGCTGATAGGTCCAATTTTAAAATACATGTAACTTCTATGCTAACAAATGGATTTCGTCCAAAATTGGCACAACAAGATATCATAATATTTCAGATTAGGCTATTTCTGACCAGCACACGCATGACATTGTTGCCAACATGCTTTTACGCGTGCTGATAGATCCAATGTCTAACTGCATGTAACGTCCATTGGACTTCAACCAAATTTTGTATTCTGTACCTTAAGAGATGGAACTAAGAACATATTCAGTCACCAGGGCTGCCAACTGTAGTGCTCTATTAGGCTACATTATACCAAGTATATTTTGAACTAATTAGATATTTCGATATTACCAACTTAATTTCGTCATTATTCTAGATAGGTTCATATACTGTAGAATAATCATTGGCATGAAAAGTAGGCTGTATAGTTCTTCACGGAACTTCTTGTTTATTACGTTATTTGTGCCCTAACTGAATATAAAATAAATAAAACAACAACAACAACGATTGAGTAAATTTGTACTTTATAATTATGTAGGTCTAGGCTACTTGCTGAAAATCATAATCGATTCGCCAAGTGATCTTCCGTAGAGTTTCTCCAATCTTGTTCTCGCGTGTTTTAGGCGTCTCGATGAAATTTAAATATGAATTTTTCCAAAAAATAATTACAGTAAATAAAAGCTTCTAAACATCTCAGACCAGTGAGTTTGAACACACACATATCTATAATCAGAGTCCACAATAACTGTAAAAAGTGACAGTCAGTCTGAAAGACTAGACTTTGTATCATTTTAAATGCTACAAATGCTGAATAATGCTAGAAAGGCTGGAGGCTTCTCGCTTCGCTCGAAGCCAAAGACTCTTGACATTTTAGAAAATTATCTGCATAATACTTATCTTACTTATCTTGTTTTAAAATACTCGCGAACGGCAAGTGCAAACCAAGGGCAAAGCAAGGTCAAGCGCGCGGGATGCCGTAACGCTCACCAGAGCGCGCGGGGACGTGCCCCTTCCATCCAGTCTAAAAACACTTATAGTGGGCGATGTATTGAAGATAGAGATATGCTCTCGCGGACTTTTTTGTAGAACTTTTCATGCTGACCAATTCTTACGCTCGTAGTATATTGATATTTTTAACGTTTTACCCAGCGTAAGCTTAAGAAGCGCACAGACGCCAAGTTTGTTTTCGACTTTGTCACTGAAAACGTTAATGCTTGGCTTCCTTTCATCATACATAAATTATTCTCTACAGAATCTTTCCTCGAGATATCCTTTACAGAATGGTGAAAACCGCATCGAAATCCATCCAGTGGTTCTCGAGATTACCCGTGCCATCCAAGAATCGGGGAATTTTTTTCTTATACCAACGAAGTAGAGATTGTTGGGGAACACATGCACCAAGCGGTACTATGACGTCACACACCTCAGTGCACCTGGGTACATTTCGTCCCATCACCGTAACGTAACGCCAGACCCCAGCGTAACGACGAAGTCGACAAGATCATTTAAAATGACAAAATCCATCCAGTGGTTCTCGAGATTACCCGTGACAACCAAGAATCGGGGATTTTTGTCTTATACTAACGAAGTAGATTGTCAGGGAACACATGCACCAAGCGGTACTGTGACGTCACACACCTCAGTGCATCTGGGTACATTTCGTCCCGTCACCGTAACGTAACACCAGACCCCAGCGTAACGAATAAGTCGATAAGATCATTTAAAATGATAAAACTGTTTTAATCAATGTATTTTAGCTGTACTTACCTTGTACAACTTCATTAGACTTGAATAAAAACTCACTGGCCATGAAAGTCAATGTACCATCTTTTTGGAAGCCTTCACAGGGCGATTATGGCTGCATGAGCTTTTAGTTCTCGCAGTGAAGAGGCGCAGGTGCACTTCATGAAAAGGGAGGTGGCGCGCAGTTCACTAATCCAGTGGGGGTCCGGGCTGGGACACCAAGAGACCGCTGATGAACCAGCTTGGTGTCCTAGGTGAAACCCCACACAAGACACGGCACAAACCTAGAAAACTTGCTGAGAAATATTTTACGGTTTTGTAATGAAAACGAATTGTATGCAAAAGAGTTTATTTATAGACTGTGTGTATTGGATAACATTATTAGTAGTGGTTTTTGGGGGGTTCTGGCCCCACCGCCACCCACCCACTTACAAGATGGCGGCGGCACGATATCTCTCGAACGCATGGTCGGATTTTGACGAATGAGGTGTCGTTGAACTCGGGCTGACACCCACTTCCGATTGGACAACATATTTTCCACCCCAAAATAAAACCTAGGGGGTGAAATTGTATTTTTTTTAGAAAATCTCGCTTTCCAATTGCGACATATGGAAGTTTGAATGCTAATATGAAATTACACGTTGTTCCACACAAGAGACATGTGTACGGTGGAAAGCCAGTATGAATTAACATGCTTGTTTTTTGTGTTTTACGCATGCCCACTCATGGCTTTTGTAAGAGGGTGTGCTTTTATAAAGATGGCGGCTGTAATAATGTCATCTCACACGTGTTCACATGTATTTCGTCACTTTCCTTTCGTATCGTTATCACATTGTAGTAGTGAGGGCTGGCGAACAACGTCAGTTCAACACACTGCTTTACACACAAATGTAGTTAGGCACTTTAACATAATTTAAATAAATCCATGGGCTAGTTCATAGGGACCAGGCCAATGGGACCGGTCCAAAGGGATCAGTCAAAAGGGACCCGTCCACAAGGACCTGTCAACAAGGACTCGTCAACAATGACCCGTCAACAGGGACCTGTCCACAGGGACTCGTCAACAGGGACTAGTCTAAAGGGACGAATCAACAGGAATAAATCAAAGGGGCTATCGCCTCAAGGCCTGACATGCCCCTCTTTGATTATTGGTTTGCCTATCGACAAGCGCCGCTTGGAATACCTTTTGATCACCCCTCGTGGGATGGGTTATGTTAGGTTAGGTTACACTACAGCCGCCATCTTTAAAAAAGCACGCCCTCTTACAAAATCCATGAGGCATGCGTAAAAACAAAAAAAAAAGCATGTTAATTCATATTGGCTTTCCACCGTACACATGTGTCTTGTGTGGAACAACGTTCAATTTCGTATTAGCATTCAAACTTTCACATGTCGCACTTGGAAAGCGAGATTTTCTAAAAAATTATAATTTCACCCCCTAGTAGGGGTAGGTTTTTTTTTTGGGTGGAAATATGTTGTCCAATGGAATGGGGGGGGGGGGGGGGTCAGCCCGAGTTCAACGACACCTCATTCGTCAAAATCCGACCATGCGTTCGGGAGATATCGCGCCGCCGCCATCTTGTAGGTGGGTAGGTGGCGGTGGGGTCAGAACCCCCCAAACACCACTACTATTATTAATGCAAGAAACCCATTATTGTAACTAACAAAACCTGCTTAAAAATGGATGATAATTTCTTTTAACCTGACCAGTCTCAAAGTTCAAATCCATACATTATCAGGTTGGTAGTCTTCTAACTCCACAGCACATTCTGCATCCGTAGTAGGTCATTGCAATATATCGTTATATTGTTTAATTCACTGGCCGTGAAAGCCAATATACCATCTTGTTGGAAGCCTTCATAGGGAGGTTGAGGCTGCTTGAGCTTTTGGTTCACGCTGTCAAATAGCGCAGTTGCACTCTATATAAAGGGAGGTAGCGCGCAGTTCGTTACTCCTGTGGGGGTCCGGGCGGGGACACCAAGAGCCCACCGAAAAGCCAGCTTGGTGTCCTGGGCGAAACCCCGCACAAGACACGGCACACATCTAGAAGAATTGCTGAGTTTTAATTCACCGGCCGTGAAAGTCAATATACCATCTTTTTGGAAGCCTTCATAGGGAGGTTGAGGCTGCTTGAGATTTTGGTTCTCGCAGTCAAGTAGTGCAGTTGCACTCTATATAAAGGGAGGTAGCGCGCAGTTCGTTACTCCTGTGGGGTCCGAACGAGGACACCAAGAGCCAGCCGATGAGCCAGCTTGGTGTCCTAGGCGAAACCCCACACAAGACACGGCACAAACCCAGAAGAATTGCTGAGTTTTAATTCACCGGCCGTGAAAGCCAATGTACCATCTTTTTTTTATCGTTGTAGAACTCATCATACCCAGGGGGGCGTGGTGGCTCAGCGGTCTAGCTGTATGCCTCTCACCAAGGCGGTCCGGGTTCGATTCCCGGTCAATGCATGTGAGATTTTCGAAGTGAAATGCCATGTCCTGTGGTTCGGATTCCACGTAAAAAGGAGGTCCCGTGGCTCATGATCTCGAGATTAACGGTCACGTTAAACTACAAGCTTCCTTTTTCATCATACCCAACAAGGTAAGGCTTGAGGTTAGTGAGGTCTTTTATCTTCTGCACATTAATGGGAACCTGAAACAGAAGCTGTTTTAGGTTCTAGGCCAAACCTAGACATAGGGTACAAGAAGTATGGGTTGAAATATTAGAACAGAGAGAGAGAGAGAGTCAATAAATTAGAAATGGTTTATCGGTTGACGAAGAACACTTACAGCAAGAAGTGCTTATCTCGTAACTTGAAACATTATAAGTATGTCATAAAGCCAGAGGCCTTATACGATATGTAGTGTCTGTCTTCAAACCGAAGGGGTCTGATGGAGAAGATGGAAATTAGAGAGAGGAGAATTCTCCGGAAGATCCTTGGTCCTGTAAAGGTAGATGGATAATTTCGTAGGCGACATAACTACGCGCTCTACGAATATATAGAGAAACTGATTGTGCGAGAAAAAAGAAAATATCCTTTTGTGGCCATATCGCGAGATTACCTTCCACAAGATTGACCAATCGTTAGCTCAATTTCTGGCACAATAAGAAGGTTCGTACCACGTGGTGAACAGAAACTGAGAAGGATATTAACGAACTGGAAATGTCGGATCTGCATGACAGACAGGTTATGAGGCGTCTTTTGAAGGAAGTTTTCGGGAGAAACCTCGGAAGAAAGGTACACCCTGGAATACTGAAAGAAAGGAGTTACACTGGCAGAAAATGCGTCAATTCTGGGCGAAGATCAAGAACCTCCAGTTGAATAAACGTGGTCCTAATTATACCAATTTGAGACAAGAAGAAGATCAGAAAGGAGTCAAACTTGACCACTTCCTGCACTAAACGGAATGTTTAGCCTACTTTTCAAATTTTGCAAAAATGAGGAAATAGTAGACTTATGAGATAGATCCGGGCAAATGTGTGTTTGTCTGTCCTTCTGTCTGTCTGTCTGTTTTTCTGTGTGTGTGTGTGTGTTTGTGTGTGTGTGTGTGTGTCCCTATCAACTCCTATACGGCTGCAGCAATCGAAACAAAATTTGGTAGGAGTACTACCAACTGCTGAAAAATCGCAATTGAAATTTGAACATAGCGGCCTGTGTTTGTCACTGTACTTAAATGCATTGAGATCGATATTTTTCATAACACCGCGTAGCTTAGCCTAGCTTTCTGTGTGTGGTGGCCTTTACCATTCGCCTGCAAAGCTATGTTGTGGGCACTCCCGAATGATGTGGTTCATCGTCTGTTCTTGAGCTCCGCAGTCACAAGCTGGTGATTCTAGCCAACCCCTTTTGTGTAGCATTGCTTTGCACCTTCCATGACCAGTTCGAGCACGATTTAGTTGGCACTTGGTAGATCAGTTCCTGGGATATGCTGGGAAGAATCATCTAAGTGGATTTGGTGAGTTGAAGAAAGATCTTTCCACCTTTCCTTCCAGATTTTGTTGATGTTGTAAGGCCCTGGCTGCTAATGTCATCACCCCAAACAGGATTCCTGGATTTCATAATATAAGGTGCGTTCAAAAAGTAACGAGCCAGAGGCATAATTACAGAAACCAGTACCTGTATGTTAGAAGTATTGGCCCTGGCTGTTGAGGCACTGTGACACGAGGCGGTGAATGGCTGTCTCATAAAATTCCCTGGACTGCGATGTGAACTAGTTCCGCACGTACAGCTAGACGTCGGCTTCCGAGGTGAATCGTTGGCCCCGCAGAGCCCTTTTCAGGGGACCAAACATGGCGTAATCACAGGGAGAGAGGTCTGGACTGTATGGAAGGTGGCCGAGAAATTCAAATTCTGCAAGAGTGCCGCGACTGTGTTGGCCGTATGAGGTCGTGCATTTTCGTGGAGCGACCACGGCGGCTATGGCGTTCACTGTCACTCGGCGGTCCTGGGTAATGAGTGCATCAACCAGCTGGACGTTGTCATCGGTAATGCAGGGGGGGTGCCCCAGACCGGGCATCATCGGGTAACGACACCCGTCCTTCCCTGAAGCACTTGTGCCACGTCTTGACCCTTCCGCTGTCAGAAACCGAACAACACCTCTTTGTTCTTCGTTTAACGCCTCCATGTCACTGTTTGCAATGCGACTTGCAGCGTTGGACGATTGATGCATGCTACTGCTCGCTTTGTGTCGTCACGTGCCTCTAGCGACGGGCTGTGACCTTCCACGCTCTGGTCGGAACCACACCTCGTTACACACGCCACGATTAGCCGATGTAGTCACCGGTTTGCGCATTCCAGCCTCCGGCTCGTTACTTTTTGAACGCACCTTATATACCAGTACAAAAGAGGAATAGAGAAGATTTCAACCTGTATCTGTTGAAGACACTGTATATTGTTGTCACTGTTGAAGAAGACGGGATGCTTCTGTACAGGGTGTAACTAAATATGTGGGAAATATCCGGGGATTCGATAGAGGACCTGACAACAAGCAAAATATGTCCTGCTTTCGTTTCCTTGTTACAAGCATCGATTGTGGTGTGCATAACACAGACCGCTTCTCTATGTAGGTTGGTCATTTTTGTTGATAAAGTATACGATATTACTTACAGTTCTCTACAGAAGGTGCTCAAAATGGCTACCACGAGCTATAATGCAGGCGTCTATCCGCTGCATGATTGACTGTCTCACACGCTCCCCTATTCCCGGCGTCTGTCGTATCTGCTGACATCCTTGCTCTAATTGCTGACGCAGCATGTCCACGTTATGAATAGCTGTGGCATACACAATGGCCTTTAAATGACCCCATAAGTTGAAGTATAATGAGTTGAGATCGGGAGAACGAGCAGGCCACGTTGCCGGTCCCTAACGCCCTATCCATTGGTTTGGGAATAAACACAGACTTGAATAGCGACGAAACGTACGAGTGGCCTTTGTGCCCTCCACAAATAACCAACTAGCATCGTGCCACCGTCTGTGTTGTGCACACCACAAGCAATGCTTCTAACACGGCAACGAGCGCACATGCACCTTATGTTTGTTGTTTGAGTCTTCAGTGCAGTTCTCCATGCCACCCTGTCCTGAGCTAATCATTTCATCTCTACATAGCTACCACACCCTACATCCGAGGCAATCTGCTTAACATATTCTAACCTTGGTCTACCCCTACAGTTCTTGTCCTCAACCCTTCCTTCCAAAACAAAGCTTGCTATTCCTGAGTGTCTTAATATGTGTCCTACTAACCTATCTCTTCTCTTCATTAGCAGTCGTCAGAAACATCTCTCCTCTCCCACTCGTCTTAACACCTCTTCGTTTGTAACCCATCTGATCTTCATCATTCTCCTGTAACACCACATTTCAAATGCTTCAATTCTCCTCTTTTCTGCTGCACCAATATTCCAAGTTTCACTTCCATAGAGCGCCACGCTCCAGACAAAGGCTTTCAAATATGACTTCCTAATACCTAAATCTATATTCGATGTCAACAGATTCCTTTTTTGTAGAAATGCTTTCCTTGCCTGAGCCAACCTACTTTTTATATCCTCTTTGATTCGTACATCACTGGTTATTTTGCTTTCTAAGTAACAGAAGTCTCCTACTTCCTTTAGCTTTTCACCTGCCAATTTGATGTCCATAGAGGTTTCTGATTTATTTCGGCTGCAGTCCAGTATTTTTTGTTTTATATTTATTAATTTTCATCATGAATTCTTTCCGTAAGACGGAATCCATACCATTCAAAAACTCATTCAAATCCTCAGGCGTGTCGGCCAAGATGACGATGTCATCAGCAAATCTCCGAGTTGAAATTATTTCTCCTTGAATCTTCACTCCCACTTAAAATTTTTCTCCAATGTCCTTCATTGCTTGTTCAATTTAAGATTGAAAAGTATGGGTGATAAGTTGCAGCCTTGCCTTACACCTTTCTGTATACCAGCTTCTCTCTCATGTCCTTCAGCTCGAATGGCTGTTGTCTGGTTTCTGTATAGATTGTATATCTCCCTCCTATCCCTATACATTATTCCAATCGATTTCAAAATGTCAAACAATTTAGTCAAATCAACGTTATCAAAAGCCTTTTCTAAGTCTACAAATGCCATGAACGTTCTCTTATCTTTCCTTATTCTACCTTCCAAAATCAGCCTAAGGCTTAGTACAGCTTCCCTTGTTCCTAAATTTCACCTGAAACCAAACTGGTCTTCACCTAACTCCCTTTCTATCTGGCTTGTTTTGCTTGTTGTCAGGTCCTCTATCGGATACCCGGAGCTTTGCCACATATATAGTTACACCGTGTGTAATTGGCTTGTTATCCTTAACTTTACGAGATGTGGTAGTATAGCCAGTTGCATTCTTTACTCGTCACCGATAGCAGCAAACTCTTGGGATACGATGTTACTCTTGCTTTGCCGAGCCCAGAACCGATCTCAGGAACTTTGGGACTGGTCTCGATACGTACGAGACCGTGGAAGCCGACACACACACACTATTACGGGCAACATAACAACACGGGTAATTGGTGGTGTTGAATGTTGTTCTAAGGTTAGGAAATTCGAGGTTAGGTGCCTCCAATAAAACAGATTCCACATACACCCAAGTACACAAGTCCTAAGTCTCTGGAGGCATGTTGGCGCAGCAGTTAAGTTGCCTACCTCCCGCCAAGATGGACCAGATTTGACTACTGGTTAATGCATGTAAGATATTCAAATTGAGATGTCACGTTCGGTGATTCGGGTTCTACGGTACATAAAAAGTGGAGGTCGCAAGGCGATTTACCGGTCACGTAAGAACACAAATTTCATCCCTTCCTTCCTATCTTACGCCCTTCTTACTTCCCTCTCTTACTTTCTATCCCTTTCTTTCATTCTATATCCCCCTTTCCTTCTCTTCTCTTCTCACGTCCTCCCTCCAACTCTTCATTCCTATCTTCCTCCCATATTTCTCTCCTTCTTTCTTCCTCCCTCTCTACCTTCCAATCTTCTACCCCTCCCTTTTTTCCTTCTCCACTTTCTCCCTTCCTCCCTTCCGTCCTCCCATTTTTCCTTCCTTCAGTCTTCCCTTTCTTCCTTCCTCCCTTTCTTCCTTTCTTCCTTCCCTCCTCCCTTTCTCCCTTCCACCATTTGTTTCTTATTCCCCATCTTATTTCCTCTTCCTTTCTTCTTTCCTCCCTCCCTTTCTTCCTTTCCTTCTCCCTTCCGCCCTCTCTTTCTTCCTTCCTCCCTTCCTTTCTTTCTTACTCCCTTTCTTCCTTTCTTTCTTTATTTATTTCTTTCTTTCTTTCTTTCTTTCTTCCTTTCTTCCTTTCTCCTTTTCGCCCTTCCTCCCTTGCCTCCCTTTCTTCCTTCCTCCTTTCCTTCTGTCCTCCCTTTCGTCTGTCATACCTTTCGTCTCTCCTCCCTTTCGTCTGTCCTCCCTTTCGTCTCTCCTCCCTTTCTTCTGTCCTCCCTTTCGTCTCTCCTCCCTTTCGTCTGTCATACCTATCGTCTGTCCTCCCTTTCGTCTGTCCTCCCTTTAGTATGTCCTCCCTTTCGTCTGTCCTCCCTTTCGTCTGTCCTCCCTTTCGTCTGTCCTCCCTTTCGTCTGTCCTCCCTTTCGTCTGTCCTCCCTTCTTCTGTCCTCCCTTCTTCTGTCATACCTTTCGTCTGTCCTCCCTTTCGTCTGTCCTCCCTTCTTCTGTCCTCCCTTTCGTCTGTCCTCCCTTTCGTCTGTCCTCCCTTTCGTCTGTCCTCCCTTTCGTCTGTCCTCCCTTTCTTCTCTCCTCCCTTTCTTCTGTCCTCCCTTTCGTCTGTCCTCCCTTCTTCTGTCCTCCCTTTCGTCTGTCCTCCCTTTCGTCAGTCCTCCCTTCTTCTGTCCTCCCTTTCGTCTGTCCTCCCTTTCGTCTGTCCTCCCTTTCGTCTGTCCTCCCTTTCGTCTGTCATACCTTTCGTCTGTCCTCCCTTTCGTCTGTCCTCCCTTTCTTCTGTCCTCCCTATCTTATGTCCTCCCTTTCGTCTGTCTCCCTTTCGTCTGTCCTCCCTTCTTCTGTCCTCCCTTTCATCTGTCCTCCCTTCTTCTGTCCTCCCTTTCGTCTGTCATCCCTTTCGTCTGTCCTCCCTTCTTCTGTCCTCCCTTTCGTCTGTCCTCCCTTCTTCTGTCCTCCCTTTCGTCTGTCCTCCCTTTCATCTGTACTCCCTTCTTCTGTCCTCCCTTTCGTCTGTCCTCCCTTTCGTCTGTCCTCCCTTCGTCTGTCCTCCCTTCTTCTGTCCTCCCTTCTTCTGTCCTCCCTTTCGTCTGTCATACCTTTCGTCTGTCATACCTTTCGTCTGTCCTCCCTTTCGTCTGTCATACCTTTCGTCTGTCCTCCCTTTCGTCTGTCCTCCCTTTCGTCTGTCCTCCCTTTCGTCTCTCCTCCCTTTCTTCTCTCCTCCCTTTCTTCTCTCCTCCCTTTCTTCTGTCCTCCCTTTCTTCTGTCCTCCCTTCTTCTGTCCTCCCTTTCGTCTGTCCTCCCTTTCGTCTGTCCTCCCTTTCGTCTGTCATACCTTTCGTCTGTCATACCTTTCGTCTGTCCTCCCTATCGTCTGTCCTCCCTTTCGTCTGTCCTCCCTTCTTCTGTCCTCCCTTTCGTCTGTCCTCCCTTTCGTCTGTTCTCCCTTCTTATGTCCTCCCTTTCGTCTGTCCTCCCTTTCGTCTGTCCTCCCTTTCTTAACAACAATGCTAATTTATGTTCCCGTGCTGACTGGAGTTCTGCTCTTTGTTCCAGGCCACTTCCTCATCCTCCACGGGGCGCATGAGAGGCGGGAATGGCACTTCCGGAGCCCCAAGTACGTGTATGCGAGCGAGCAGTGTAGAATCAGCGTCTTACTGCACATGGCCTTCATGATAAAAGGCAACTTCAAGGTGGTGATCGAGTTGATGGACCACACGTCTTGGGTGGCGGCAGAGATCCCAGGCAATAATCGGCGAAGGTAAGTCATTGCTATTAAGTGTCTACATCTACAAGGTCTTTCTTTCTTTCTTTCTTTCTTTCTTTCTTTCTTTTCGTGTGGCCTCCTGAGAGGCCGAGTACAAGTATTTCTAGTCGACGCCCGTGGGCTACCTGCGCGTCGGGATGAGAGATGGAATGGATGAAGATGAATGAAACTGGGCAAGGATGTGAAAGGAAGCGATCGTGGCCTGTCATAAGGTACCGTCCCAGCATTTGCCTGGTGTTCAAAATGGGGAAACAACGGATAACCATTTCAAGGACGGCCGACGGTGGGGCTCGAACCCAAGCGTCTACCGAGTTAGCAGAGAGCTTGGCCCCATGGTCTAACGCTGCGCTTTAGCCAGCGTAGCCACTACTGTCGGTATCTACATGGTAAGGACCAGTGTTGCCAACCCATATTTGAGCAATAAAGGATTTGTCTACTCAGAAAAGAAGATTCAAATTTCTATAGACTTGGTCTTTTTGTAAGGACAGATGGTTCTGAGCGCGCCATGAAATAATGCTCAAAGCTACCATAACGATTTCTCGCTGTATCTGCCATAATATTCCAGGCAGAAATGCAAGACTTTTACCATGTTGAGTCCAAGTCATGCTGATTCTAATGAATTGCAAGTTATTGGAAATATACTTCTCGGATTTTCTAAGAACTTTTTAGTTATGTAATTTTTAGCCTACTTTTCACATTTTACCAAAATGAGAAAAAAATAGACTTATGAGATCGATCCAGGTAAATGTGTGTCTGTCTGTGTGTCACCCCCCTATCAACTCCTAAACGGCTGCAGCAATCGGAACCAAATTTAGTATGAGTAAAATCTATACCGGAATATCTCAAGACCATATTTTGAAATGATGTCAGTGCTACCAACTGCTGAAAAAACGCAATTGAAATTTGAGCTCCATGTTGGATATCTTGGAGGGTATGCATGGGAGCTATTCCAAAATTGGCACACATATAGAAAATAATATTTCAGTTTAATTTCCAGGAGGCCATGCATGACAGTGTTGCCAAAATAATTCTAAGCCTGCTGATAGGTCCAATTTTTAAATGCATATTTCAATTGGATTTCAGCCAAATTTCGTATGTACTATGTGTACATAAGCAGATATGACTGATTGTGAGCGTATTCTTAAGAGCCACCACTGTTAATAAATGCTCTCTCTATGTTTTTATCCAAATACCAATAGGCTATATCAGAAAGTATGCAAGCTAATAATGCAAGCCAATTTGGAGTAACTATTATACGTCAGTGCTGCCAACATGATTCTAAGCCTGCTGATAGGTTCAATTTTAAAATACATGTAACTTCTATACTAACAAATGGATTTCTTCCAAAATTGGTACAACAATAAATCATAAAATTTCAGATTATTTCTGACCAACACGTACATGACATTGTTGCCAACATAATTTTACGCGCACTGATAAATCCAAAGTCTAACTGCTTGTATCGTCCATGCTATCCATTGGACTTCAACCAAATTTTATATTCTGTACCTTAAGAGATGGGACTAAGAATATATTCAGTCACCAGGGTTCCCAACTGTAGTGTTGTATTGGGCTACATTATGCCAGGTAGGCCGATATTTCGAACTAATTAGTAATTTCGATCTTACCAATTTAATTTCGTCATTATTCTAGATAGGTCCATATACAGTAGATCAGGGCCATCCAGACGCTCCGGCCGCGCTCTTAGTCAGTGCTCCGAGCGCTTTGTTGGAAGGTAGTTTCAGAAGTGGTGGGAGGAGCTTGGCTGGCTGAGCGCGCTAAAGTGTGCAGCCGATCCATCAGTCGCTAGTCTAGTCCAATGCGCTTTGTTGACAGCGTGTAAGTAAATCAGTTTCGCAGTGGTCATGACTGAACAGCATACAAAAAAGGAGTTGTGAAGCAGCAGTCGTTAATGCAGAATGGGAAATTTCATTTTTCTGTACAGCATATAAAGGGCATGCCAAATGTTAAGTGTGCAACAGAGATGTAATGTGATAAAAAGAACACAATTTGTTATTGAATTTTCCTCTCTAATATGTTCACATTTCAGTTAGGAATAAATCACAATATTCTTTACTTAACACTTGCGTTCGTTTCCTGCACATTCCATACAATGTCATCGGAGTACCATTCGATTTGTATATGCGGTATATTTGTTAAGGCAAAACAGCCCTATTAATATGTGAACAATCCTACAAGAGCCGTCGGCTGCACGAATGTACGTACATATCTAGTCAGCGTGGTCCGAACATCGTCCGTCTCCTCGCTGCCACATTGTAGTGGTGGTAGGGGAAGGAGCGCTAGTCTGACTGCTCAGTGATCCCCCAGCGCGGCCGCGCTCCCGGAGCGCAATGACTGGATGGCCCTGATATAGATTAATCATTGGCATGAATCTTAAATTTTAAGAAAAGTAGGTTCATTAGTTCGTCACGGAACGTCTTGTTCAAGCTCTTATTACTGTATGTTGGTCAACTTTCGTGCTGAAGTATTCCTACCACTGCTTCCAAATGTTGAACACTTAGAATACAATACATTCATCGCTGTATGAAAGTCTAGAATTTTTAATGTAACATTTAAATTGTGCTATTTATAAGGCATTATATGCTGCTAAAATTATATATTTTGTAATGAAAATTTCAATATATCACTATTACTAGCACCCGACCCGGCTTCGCCTGGAATCTTTAACGGTCCACCCAAGGTAAGCTTAAAAGGCGCACGGACGGCAGGTCCCAAACGCAATTCAGAAAAGCCGAGGTGAATAGTTAAACTCCAAACACATATTCTCTTCTCTGAAGCCTTATATCGACACGACTCGGCAGTTTGATGTTGGCCAGGGTGATAGGTTCGCTTGCTAGCTCGTAAACTCACTCTGAAGCTAGTCATTTAAATTTCTACTGAATGGAGATTGTTGGAAGAAATTAAAACGTAAAAGCACTTATAGTGGGTGATTTATAAAAGATAGAGATATGCTGTCGGGGACATTTTGTAGAAGTTTCCTTGCTGAACAATTCCTACACTCATAGTAGCCTATATAGATACTATAAATGGTTTACCCAGCGTAAGTTTGAAAGACGCATGGACGGCAGGTTTTTTCTTCAATTCGATTCACTGAAATCGTTACTGTTCGGCTTCCTTTGGTCATAAATAAATGGTTTTTTTTACAGAAACCGTCCTCGATTAGTCCTTTACGGAATGGTGAGAACCACATCAAAATCCATCCAGTGGTTCCCGAGATTACCCGTTACATCCAAGAATCGGCGACATTGTTTTATAGTATGTAGAGATTATTAAAAATTTATCAAATGTAAGAAATCTAGCGTTTCATATAGCTATGAATGTATTTAAAGTGTGAAAACAATTTATGCACTGATATTAATACTTCAACAGGAAAGTGTACCAACATAATAATAATGCTCCAATTAAGTCCCTAAAATTTACACAATTTAAAAACAAAGTCCATAGAAAAAAATGGAAGTTTAATTCCAATAAATAGCAACTCTTGGAATAATAATAATAATAATATCGTTTGGCCTCGGGTGCCTGGTGCAAGCTTTGCTATTTGACACCCAGAGGGTAGCTTGCATGTCGAATTTCGTAGTTCCTTGACTATGAAAGTCAAGGAGGTTAGATGTTAGATATCTAATCTCCTTGAACACAATAGCGCTTTCTAGTAGAGAAATGAGGAACATTGTGCTGGCGGAAACTCCCGAGATTAATTTTGCCATTATGAACTCGGCCTACTGAATTCAAATGGGTTCTTTGACATGCCAACATCGTATGACATGCGTATCGTATTTTTGCCGCCTTTCAAAAATCACTTACCACGGTCAGGGGCGAACCTGCAATCTTGGGGTTAGTAGACCGATACGCTATCCACTCACCCACCGTGGCAAGCTACTCTTGGAATGAACATGGCAAATGTTTTGCATTTCTACCGTTTCAATTCCTTACGAATGTGTACATAATTTTTCAGTTCTTTCTCCGTCCTTGTATTTTTCCGGCAAGTTCTTCTTCGTGCGTTCATTCATGAACCATTTTTTGTGAGGCAGTCAGACAGTGCACATCGTAATTACTGACTGAGGTGGATTCCACCCCAACGCGTGTGTTAGTGTTCGTAAAATAATTCACACCAAGGTGAATTGCAAGCAGCATGGGCATTTGTTTCGTGTGTTTATCTTTGTTACTGTAAGTAAATATTTGGTTTTCTTTTCAGTCGTTTACTTACGCACGATATGGGGGTGTTACGGTAGGCTGCTAACAATATGTAGGCCTAACGTCATTGTTGGCGGAACTTTTATTTTATTTCATGTTAGGAAAGATAATCGGAAACTAAGGTTACAAGGCTGATATTCCAGGAGTTTCATTTGTTATAGAGAAATTAGTAGAGTATGGGTTAATTCGAATACATACAGTTGGTAACTGTGCTCAGTTTCAGCCACCCGCCACCTACAGCGCTAGTTGTAGTAAACAACCAATGGTGACGCGTTTGGAAAACTGGTCTCGCGAAGAGATCCGCTCAGTTGTTCGATTTCTGTGGGTGAAACATATAACCACGGCCAGAACTTCTCACCGAGGGCGGCATCTTCCTTCATGACGACGCGCGACCTCATTCAGTCCAGAAGACCACCACGCTGTTGAAGCGGTTCAGTTGTGATATATAGCGGCTTCGGTGGCGTAGTTGGTAGCATGCTGAGCTTCTATGCCCAAGATCGTGGGTTAAAACCCGGTTGTTTTAAGAGCGTTAAAATCCCTCAGTATGCCTTCCTTCGGAGGAGAAGTAAAGCCGGCGGTCCCATGTCATACATTTATGGCATGAAAAATAACCTTCCACTAACTACTCTTGTGGAAGCTAAAATTTGAGGGTTAGTTTGATAACGCTATATTAGTTCCAACGTTCGCTACCAGGTGCTGACTGCGATGGCATTTAGTAGCCACGTCTACTGCTAGGTGTCGTGGATGGTAGCATTTGGTAGCAAAAGTAGGAACTACTTGAAAAGAATAATCGTCTGCAGTCCTTCTACCTGAATCACAGATAACACACTTTAATACAGCCTTCACAGTTAACACCGGTTATCAGACAAATTTGTACACACACTCAAAGTACACATGGCCGCGTTGTCGCAACCCCCAAACCAAGGAACCAACCAGCCATCAGTTGAGATATCATCGACCACCCTCCCTACAATCCCGATCTCGCTCCAAACGACTTTTACCTGTTTCCTCACTTGAAGGAGCACCTAAGAGGTCCACGATTCGCTTCAGACGAGGAGGTGAAACACTTCGCGACAAGGTGGCTGAACACGCAAGGACCGGATTGTTACTATGAGGGAATAAGTTATTTAAACTCATTCCTCGGAGCGACATGTGCCCAAACCGACATGGAGATTATGTGTAAAGACTACAAGTAGCAGCAGAAGTTGAGAAGAAAAAGCAAGAAACAGATCCAAGACACCCAATGTATGGATTTGGTGTCCATCCACCTAGGCTAAAGTCAAGAAAGAGCTTCCTCCAAACAACGATATCCATTCCTTCCTCAGCTGAAGCTCGCTGAATTGAACTTTGGAAAACAAAATCACCGAGAGGATCGTGTGAAATGAAGGAGAAGTCGGCAGCAGGCTACCATTTACAATACGGATCTTGGAAGACGCTAAACAGACTGAGAACTGGTGTGAGTCGGTGCAAAAGCAATTTGAACAAGTGGGGATACAGTACTGAAGAACTTTGTAAATGAGGTGAAAAACAAGACCCTGAGCACCTTCTGAATTGCAGCATGTTACCAAGACCATGTGATATGCAGGACTTGATAGAAGCTAATGACTGTGCCATTCTAACAGTTGAACACTGGAGAAATGAAATTTAGTGCAATTTATGTGACGTACGGTATGGGTAGGTAGCTCGAGTTAGGGTGGTTTTGTCTAAAAGACGATGTACTTGTCTGCGGGACAATAACTGGAGTGTAAGGAAGTGGGTGTGTGGTCTGTAATGAATGGAGCAAGCAGCGGCGAGCAGGCCGTGCTTACGAAGCTATTGCTGACGCGTGTTTACAAGGTTAAATGTCAGCCAACTAAGGCGACCGCCATGGTGCAGCGGACTAGAGCTCGCTGGCTGAGAGCCGGAGTTCGAACAAGAGGGGTTTCAGAAATACAAGAAGGCGGATTAAAAGAGGGTAAATGTTTTAATTACTGTAAGCGTGAAACTATGCAAAGAATGAATGTGATGAATACAAGTTATTAGGCTTGGAATGGGAAGGATTCACTAAGGATAACCTTTGTATGAGTACACTCACTGGACTGTAGACCGGTCGGACGTCAGGCAGCACCTCGGCGTGTGGAAGACGAAAGAGATCCCAGTTCCTGGTGTGGGGTGTATTTAAGTGAATCGTCAATGTTTGTATAATTTAGTCAGCGAATTCTTGTGCTAGATAGTAGGCAGCTACCTGTTTGGATTTATGTTGTAAGGATGTTGTGAGGATTACCACATGTGTGTGTGTGGTTGATTTGTCAAGCTGAGTGTGTTTGCCATGACTAGACGTTTGCTGTTGTTGGTTTATCTGGGGTTGTGGCGTGAAATGGGGCGAAGGGTGGTAAAAGGGGCCAATAGGGGGTGGCCCTACCCTGTGGGAACCCCAGGGTAGAACAATATTTGTATGTGTTTTGGACTCGGATGAATAAATAAATCAATTGTATGAAATAAAATATCGACGTTTCATTGCAGGCTTTGTAACCTTAGTTTTTGATCACCCCTCATATTTTCAGTGATGAACAATATTTTGGAACCTGTACACAATGGATACTTTTGTTAGAGTCCAGTAATTTTTCAAACTAGTTGGTTTTACATCTCAAGGCTCACGAAAGCTTATGTAGCATATCAGGCTACTATCCAAACCTTAACCATTCATTTTAAGGCAGCAGTGAAGCACATCAGTGGTACTGAGGGTGAACCTACTCCTCCCCCGCCAAAAAAGAAAATAATACTGATAACTTCCGGTCACTGTGATGAACAAGAAAACTCAATCATCGTGCTGCAGATCCCACATACTCTTCTGCATGGAATAGCCTACTGTAAAGAGTGCACAAGTCCTGAGTTAAAGCTCTATCACCACAACTCTCCCCCACCACCAACATACACAGGATATATGGGGCATGTCGGTATTTTAAAACTACACAATTCATTGTTATTGTTGCCAAGTTCCATTGTAGATCCAATAATTGATTTATATTAATTACTATATGATCCAGTGAACTTCGTACCACCTGAAATTGATTTGACTGTAACTCTTCATATGCGATTATTAATCATAATCAACTTTCCAACTCCAATTATTTGAGATCGATAATATTTGCCGCATCGTGTATGGTTTGAGTTTTGTTTGGTTATTAAATGAAACTCGTTTGTAATTCAAATGAATCCAATGTCTTTTGATTATATGAAAGGTAAAAGCAGTTAACATTCAATGCAAGGATTTCTGGTAAACTACGTTTTTAGTTTTGTTTTCCGGCACGTAAATAAACAAAGATATGACTTTCCGACATGCGAACACGTGACAAACAGTTGTCCATGCGCGAAAGTTCGAAACTCGAAGTTAATTCCGCAAACTTCGAACCACTGGCCTTGTGATTTGTTGATGGTTTATTGCGAATGCCAGACACACGGAGAATTGCAACCGTTTAAAATCGAATGGCACGTCATTTGGAATCATCGGGATGCGCGGAATCAAAACATCCTCTTCTTTGTACTTTCCCTATATAATCGTCGCCTCGATGACGTTGCTCATCAGCTTTTTCGCAGCCAGTCTCATCCCATTGAATAGTCGAGGTTGATTGATGTTACGCAACATGATGATGACTGAGCCTACTTTCAATTACAAATTGTGAGGAGGTAATCCAGGCAATTCCAGCGAATTCAAAAATTCTGTAGGATAGCTGACTACCTCACCGTGGTTGATAACTGTGTCAACCGATTTGAAGGAAAACAACTGCCCCGTAATGAAATTTTGAATGGACTCGTTGTGATCATCGACATCTTTGTTTTTCGCCGACAATATGGCTCGTTCGCCCAGCCAATGTTATGTTTTTTGAAGTTCTGCGCTACGTTCGGTAAAACACGCCTTTGATTCGGTCAACTGACAGAAATCAGTGGGCAATGTGATGAATTGCGTCGATATGTCAATTGAGATTTTCCCATTACCTATGTCAAACACTTGCTTCGAAAACACATCTGCATTTCGATCTTGTTCCAAAAACACTCGCATGGAAGTCGTCAATCGGAGTGTCTTCACATGACGCCACAAATGCGATGATTTTAAGCACACAGTTAGTTCGTCAGCTACAGTTGATCGTGGAATACCTGGAAGATTCTGACGAAAATATCGGATAACAGAATCATGGCTCCACCAAAAATGTTTTGATTGTAACGAAGATCATTCAACGTTCTATCCAGCGCCTTCAGTGACCACTTGTGGGCGATCAATTTGCATATATGTAGAATATTCGCCATTGCGCTGTTTATGGCGATGTTGCAAGCTGATATCTCGTTGATTTGCATGTTCAGTTGCAATTTCAAGGCAGAATGTGCAGTTACTCCAGAAGAAACCAATGTTTCTTTATGCGATCGAATCTTCGCCAAAAGCAATGAAATTAGGAACGTTTTCCAGTGCCTCTGGGAGCCTCCAGGAAGTCAATTCCACCCGTTCCAATGTTTTTATTAAAGAGTCGTACGCAGTCTTTTGTTGTTGATTCAATTGCGGAGTATTTGTAAACTCGTGGTTAGCGACAATCTTTAGATTCAATATTGGTGCGGCTTTAACTATCATGATACAGAATTAATCGTTGTCGCCTAGCGACAATCTGTCTGTCAAGTTTTTAGCCTATTTTCAATTTTGAAAAAAATAGGCTTATGAGATCACCTTTTGTCCGTGTGTGTGTGCGTGTGTGTGTGTGTGTGTGTGATTCGTGTGTGTGTCCACCCCTAATAAAATCTAAACGGCTGGAGCGATTTCAATGAAACTCGGAAAGTTCATAGGCCTATTCCCGGCGACCTCGACCGTGCCCTTCAAATTTTGTTACGACTCACCAATCCAACATGGCGGCTGTGCGAAATATTTCACCAGCATTCAATATCTCCGAAACTATTACCGATATTACCCTGACATTTTCTATGGTGATAGAGGGAACTACTATAAGTTCACTTATGTGACTTTTGAAAATCTGGTAACTACAAAACCAACATGGCGGCCAAGCGAATTTGCGACTTTTAGATAGACGTTTCTCGCGATTTGACCAACCAAACGCAATGAAACTTGGTACAGTATATGTTTATATACATTGTAATGCACCAACATCTAACTTCGTTCAATTGTTTACAAAATCATAAGATGGCGGATGTGCGAAATATTTCACCGGCATTCTATATCTCTGAAACTATTAGCGGTAAAACCCTGAAATTTTGTACGGAGATAAAGAGCACTACTGGAAGTCCATCTATAAGACTTTCAAAAACCGGTTAACTACAAAACGAACATGGCGGCCAAGCGAATTTGAAAATTTTAAATAGACCTTCCTCGCGATTTAATGTTCCAAGCGCACTGAAACCTGGCACAGGAAATATTTATACACATTGTAATCCTCTGGTATCTAATTTAGTTCAATTGTCTACATAACCTCAAGATGGCGGCAGTGCGAATTTTAAAATTAAGATTTTATTTATTGTGATGTAGTCATGCGATCGAAGTGAAAGTTTGAATAATGAACCTACGCAATAATTTTGTTTTAATGGTATATGACTCTATGGCCTATACATTTAACAATCCAACATGGCGACCATCCGAAATATTTAGACGATACTGAATATCTACGAATCTATTTTAGCAATCAAACTGCATTTCTTAATGTTCATAGGGGCTATGAACTTAAGTTCACCTATAGGACTTTAAATAACCTGGTGATCACAAATCCAACATGGCGGTGACGGGAATTATAAATATTCACATGGACGTTTCTCGCAATTCAACCATCCGCGTGCAGTGAAACTTCGTACAGTAAATCCTTATACGAATGTTAATCCACTGGCATCTAATTTATTTCAATTGTTTCCATAACCTCAAGATGGCAGCTGTGAAAAATTTTAAAATCTCCTTGTTTTTTCTTGTGTCCTAATTATGCGATTGAAATTTGAATACTACACGTTCACAATAATCTGCATGTAACAGTACATAACTCTAGGACCTACATATATAAAATCCAACATGGCGACCATCCGAAATATTTAGTCGGTTCTCAATATCTACGAATCTATTACAGCAATCAAACTGAAATTGTGTATGTTGATAGTGGCAATTAACATAAGTAGGATATATGAAAATAGGCTGTATAGTTCTTCACGGAACTACTTGTTAGATTCAATATTGGTTGGTTCCTCACTTTAGGGGGAGCAACATCGTGGTCATGTAGCACCGTATATTTTCGGTGTGTGTAGAATCTGTTTGATAACCGGTGTTAATTGTGATGGATGTGTTAGTGTTTGTTATCTGTAATTCAGATAAGGACTGCACACGATCAATTTTCAAGTAGTTCCTACTTTTGCTACCAAATGCTACCGTCAATGAAATCTAGCTTCAGAATTGGTTACTAGATGCCACCGAAACCGGTGGCACGGCGGCTTCGGTGGCGTAGTCGGTAGCATGCTGAGCTTCTATGCCCAAGATAGCGGGTTCAAACCCTGCCGAAGCCGTCGGATTTTTTAAGGGCGTTAAAAATCCCTCAGTATGCTTTCCTTCGGAGGGCAAGTAAAGCCGGCGATCCCATGTCATAGATTTACGGCATGTTAAAGAACCTTCCACTAATTGCACCTGTGTGAAGCTAAATCGGATAGGTTAAGAATGTAAACAACGCTCTTGGGTTTCTACGTTCGTTGCCAAGAGCTGACTGCGGTGGCGTCTAGTAGCTAAGTTCTGAACTTGGCCTAGTAGTCGTTGACGGTGGCGCTTGGCGACAAAAGTAGGAACTATTTGAAAAATTCTAAGTTGCAGTACTTAAATTAAAAACAGATAACACACACTAATACAGTCATCACAATTAACACCGGTTATCAGACAGATTCTACACACACCCATAGTACACGGGGCTACATGACCGCGTTGTCGCAGCCCCTAAACTTACGAACCAACCAACCAAACCGGCGGCACCTGGTGACGAACGTTGGAACTTATTGAGAGTTATCAAATTTAACCTAGAAATTTGACTTCACACTAGTGTAGTTAGTGGAAGGTTCATTTACATGCCATAAATCTGTCACATGGGCACGCCGGCTTTACTTCCCCTCCGATGGAAGGCATTGTGAGGGATCTTTAACGCTCTTAAAAATCTGACGACTTCGGCCGGGTTTGAACCCGCGATCTTCGGCATAGAATCTCAGCATGCTACCAACTACGCCACCGAAGCCCCCATTCAATATTGGTGTGGCCTTGTAATTGAAATTAATTTCATAAAATTACTTTAAAAGAAACAAGCCTCCGTGACTTAGGCGGCAGCACGCCGGCCTCTCACCGCTGGGTCCGTGGTTCAAATCCCGGTCACTCCATGTGAGATCTGTGCTGGACAAAACGGAGGCAGACAGGTTTTTCTCCGGGTACTCCGGTTTTCCCTGTCAATATTTCATTCCAGCAACACTCATCTGTCATTCATTTAATCATCGCCCCAGAGGAGTGCGTCAGGCCTCGGCAGCCGGCACAGTTCATATCCTCGCCGCTAGATCGGGGCTTCATTCATTCCATTCCTGACCCGGTCGGAGACTGGAAGCAGGCTGTGGATTTTCATTTCATTACACTTTAAAAGAAGACTTCCTATCCGATTTCGTTCAAACCGTTTTCTAAGCACTCTTCGCCAGCGGTCACGCTGTTCGCCTCTCACCACGGCGGACCGTGCTCGATTCCCGGTGAATGAATGTGAGATTCTCAAAGTAAAATTCTATGTCCTGTAAAAGGGAGGCCCCGTGGCTCATGATCTCGAGATTAACAGTCACGTAAAACTACTGTCTTCCTTCCTTCTATAATGAGAACAAATTGTATAATTTTGGAAGAAACCGGAGTAGTAGTGTTCGAGTATTTGCGAGACTATTGCACAGCATTTGATTTTTAGCCTATTTCCATTTATGAAACAAGATGTTCAGTAAAGAACATATAGCCTACTTTCTCCTAAATCCATAGGTATTGTTATAACTCTTTGTCCTTTTCAAGGAGTATAATTGAATGTTGGTTGTAGTAGCTTGTAGAAATACAACGTGTTATACGGATATTAAAAATGAATATGAGGTGCCCTTTGCTAGTGCTACATCTGTACAAAATTTCATTCAATTCGGTTTCACCGTGTTTGAATTATATGGTGAATAGATTTGCACACATACATGGCCGCTATCTGCAAACTAATGGGCTGATGACATTGTAGTTCATTCAAAAGATGCTTCCCACAAAAAGGTGTGTTGTTGCAAAATTTGATAGAGATCAAATGATTAGGTTGGTCGTAATTTGATTTAAGCTTTTAACATTTGGGTGGCCGCCATTCCGTTTCCGTCAAGATGTCGGCGATATAAAACATGACACTGAGGTGCCCTTTACAAGTGCTACCTCTGTACGAAATTTCGTTCAATTCGGTTTACCGTGTTTGAATTGATAGGGGCAATCGATTTGCACACATACATAGCTGCCATATGCAAACTATTGGACTGATGACCTTGTAGCTTGGTCAAAGAACGCTTCTCACATAGAGGTATGTTGTTGCAAAATTTGGTAGAGATCAGATGATTAGGTTGGTCGTAATTTGGTTTAAGCTTTTAACATTTGGATGGCCACCATTACGTTTCCGTGAAGATGGTGGCGATATAAGATATGACACTGAGGTTCACATTGCTAGTGCTCCCTCTGTATCAAATTTCGTTCAATTCGGTTTCACCGTGTTCGATTTGATAGGGGGGACGGACATTCAGAGTACACACACACACACACACACACACACACACACACACACAGACACACAATTTTTCGCCCTGTGTTGATCTCATAAGTCTACTTTCATTTTTTGCAAAAATGGAAAGTTGGCTAAAAATAGGCTTATGAGATCACCTTTTGTCCGTGCGTGTATGTTTTCCCCTAATAAAATCCAAACTCCTGGAGTGATTTCAATGAAACTCATTAAGGACACATCAATATTTTGTCCAACCACGACCGTGCCCTTCAAATTTTCTTACGTCTCACCAATCCAACATGCCATCTGTGCGAAATATTTCACCGGCATTCTATATCTCCGAAACTATTACGGATATCACCGTGAAAGTACGTACGGTGATAAAGAACACTACTACAATTTCACTTAGGTGACCTTCAAAAACCTGTAAGTACAAAACGAACATGGCGGCCTAGTGAAGTTGAAACATTTAAATAAATGTTTCTCGTGATTTAACCATCCGAGCGCAGTGAGACATGGTACGGCAAATGTTAATACACATTGTAATGCACTGACACCTAATTTAGTTCCAATTGTTTGCATAACATCAAGATGGTGGCTGTGTGAAATTTTAAAATGAAGTTTTTATTTCTTGTGCCTTAATCATGCGATCGAAGTCAACGTTTGATAATGAACGTACGCAATAATCGTCTTCTACCTAGCATAACCCTATGACCTACATATATAGAAGTCCAGCATGGCGACCATCCGAAATATTAAGACGGTTCTCAATACATATTATTCAATGACAGCAATCAAACTGAAAATTTGTATGCTGATGGAGGCTTTAAACATAATTTCACCTTTGGGACATTTAACAACCTGGTGATCACAAATCCAACACGGCGGTGACGCGAAATGTAAATATTTAAATGGACTTTTCTCGCGATTTAACCATCCGAGCATATTGAAACTTGGTTAGTATATGCTTATACACATTTTAATCCACTGGCATCTAATTGATTTCAATTGTCTTCATAACCACAAGATGGCAGCTATGCGAAATTTTAAAATCTCGTTTTTATTTCTTGTATCCTAATCATGCGATTGAAGTTTGAATACTACACCTACACAACAATCCTCATGTAATAGTACATAACTCTAAGCCTTACATATTTAAAAATCCAATCAGGCTACCATCCGAAATATTTAGACGGTTCTCAATATCTACAAATCTACTGTATTACAGCAATCAAACTGATTGAGGCAGTTAACATAAGGATATATGAAAATAGGAACTACTTGTTATATATAGAGATTGGTGTGTGTATTTATTTTCATATTTTAAGATGTGTGAGTACCTACAATTCTCGAAAAAGGTGAAAATCATTCACTACCGCACTGTGCCAACGTTACGATAGGCTTATTCAAAGAATTCAAGTGTGAAGTTTTGGACCATCTGCCGTTTAGTCCAGACCAGCACTGAATGATTTTCGCCCTTTTCGAGAATTGAAGGTATAGTTGGGCGGCAACGCCTCGCCAAAAAGGAAACACTTCAGGAGACTCTGCAGACGTACCCACCTCAGTGGCGGCAGAACTTTTTGCCTAGGGCATTAAAAAGCTGGTGTAACGATACGACAAATGTTTCAATTGTTTTGGCGATTATGTTGAGACATAAGAATAAATCAAGCAAATATTTGGTAGTAAAATCAGTTTGGTATTTCAATCTGTTTATTTATACAGTCCATCGTAACTTGAAAAAAAAATACGTCCCTCGTATGTTCTTGCCGAGTTTTATTGAAACCACTACAGTCGTTTAGAATTCATTTGGGGGACACTCGCACACACTAACGTACAAAATGTGATCTCATAAGCCTATTAAAACTCAGCAACTTGTCTAGGTTTATGCCGTTTCTTGTGCGGGGTTTCTCTTGGGAACACCAAGATAGGCTCATCAGTGGAATCTTGGTATCCGTGCCCGAAACCCAGCACAAGACACGGCATGAACCTAGAAAAATTGCTGATTTTTAATTCCTTAAATCCCTTTTATTCCTTGGCCGATCCCTCATTCATTGAGGGGTTAGACCTCTTGTTTTTCTTTCATTGTATCTCCTGCCTTCTGCTCAAGGCAGTGTGTGTGTGGCCCCACCACTTATGGTGCACCCTACATAGTGCTACACCCTGAAGGGCTCGCAGATGGTGAGTTCGGGAGTGGGCGACCCCGAGGGATTCCTGAGCTGGGTCCGGGTTTTCACTCTTTTTCAATTGCCCTTGGGGCGGGGCTTCTCCTCTTTCCTTTTGCTATTTGCCTTTCATAGCTCTCCTTCTTTATAAGTTCCTCAATCCTCATTCTCCGAGGGTTGGAGGCATTTATTTCCCCCTTCTTTGATTTTCCTTACTCTCCTTTTGTTTTCCTTTCCTTCTTCTAGTGTGTAAGGAATAGTTAGATTTAGTTGTAAATTTGTAGTTAGATTTCATTATAGTGTTACGTGCCACCCCGCCAGTGGCACTTTTGTTAACTGGATTACGGTGGGTTGAAGCACAACACAGATTGTTCCTTTAAATGAATAATTAGCTTTATTGCGGCCAGAAAGATACACCACTCAACAGAAAATACAAGCAATTAGAACCTTACTCCAGTTTCCTCAAGTCTCTTCCTTAAGGAGCGCTCTTGACCCTTTCAATTGTCAACAAACCACAGAAGTTAAGCCGTCCTAATGAGTCCGGTGGCCTTGACAAAAACTACCTGCACCTCTTCCTTATGTACACAAACTACAGTTACTTACGATAACCTGTTACACGCTGCTTCGCTGTCCACAAACTGGGAAACAATGTCACTGGATTTCGTAACTCGCACGGCACTTCGCCACAATACCTCTGTCGCTCAGTGAAATCACACTCGCTCAAAACACAGGCAGTCCCCTGTATGCTTCTCACTCCCTCGCTGTCAAGAGAACCAGCTTCACTACGGGTTTCGCTAGTCGCGTCACCACACTTCTGTCGCTCAGGATAAACGCTCGCACTAGCTCGAAAAACACACACACACCGCTTGACAGGACACTCTTATATAGCAGGCCGGTGACTCAATATATGCTTCTAGACCCATCCAGGGTTCACGTCTTCTCGAGATTTCCATCACTGGCTGAGTCACGAATATTCTGGACCATCCCTTTGTCCTAGTAGTCCTGTTGCATAAGGCGCACGCAATACACAGAGGCAGAGCACAGCCCAGCCCTGGAGCAGTTGTGACTCATGCGGCAAGCGATGAAACAAACTCACAGCCGTAACTATAGGTTCATTTTCATTTTCCTCGATCACCCAAACCATTAGGGGCTGAAAACTAGATGTTGTGTTGTTTGAGTATTCAGTCTTTTGACTGGTTTGATGCAGTTCTCCATGCTTCCCTGTCCTGAGCTAATCGTTTCATCTCTACATAGCTACCACACCCTACATCCGAGGCAATCTAACATATTTTAACCTTGATCGACCCCTACAGTTCTTATCTTCAACCATTCCTTCCATAACTAAGCTTGCTATTCCTGGGTGTCTTAGTTTGTGTCCTACCAACCTATCTCTTCTCTTCATTAGCAGTCGCCAGAAACATCTCTCCTCTCCCACTAGTCTCAATACCTCTTCGTTTGTAACTCTATCTACCCATCTGATCGTCATCATTCTCCTGTAACACCACATTTCAAACGCTTCAATTCTCCTCTTTTCTGCTGCACCAATAGTCCAAGTTTCACTTCCATAGAGTACCACGCTCCAGACAAAGGCCTTCAAAAATGACTTCCTAATACCTAAATCTATATTCGATGTCAATAGATTCCTTTTCTGTAGAAATTCTTTCCTTGCCTGAGCTAACCTACTTTGTAAATCCTCTTTGCTTCGTCCATCACTGTTTAATTTGCTTCCTAAGTAACAGAATTCTCCTACTTCCTTTAGCTTTTCACCTGCCAATTTGATATCCATAGAGGTTTCTGATTTATTTCGGCTGCATTTCAATTTTTAGCCTACTTTCGATTTTTGCAAAAAAATGAAAGTAGACTTATGGGATCAACACAGGGCGAAAAAAAGTGTGTCTGTCTGTGTGTGTGTGAGTCTGTGTGTGTGTGTGTGTGTGTGTGTGAGTCTGTGTGTGTGTGTGTCTGTGTGTGTGTGAGTGTGTGTACTCTGAATGTCTGTCCCCCCCTATCAATTCGAACACGGTGAAACCGAATTGAACGAAATTTGGTACAGAGGTAGAACAAGCAAAGGGCACCTCAGTGTCATGTTTTATATCGCCGCCATCTTTGCTAAAACTGAATGGCGGCCACTTAAACGTTCAAAACGTAAAATCAAATAACGACTAACCAAATCATCCAATCTCTACCAAATTTGGTAACAACATACCTTCGTATAGGATGCGTCTTGTGACCAAACTACAAGGTCGTCCGCCATACCATTTCAGGATGGCGGCCGTGCGAATTATGCAAACTTTATAATCCATATCATGGGACCCACCAGTTCCGATTATCGAGCCGAGAATCGTTTTAACTGTTCTAAAGG
The DNA here is from genome assembly GCA_946902985.2 of Meconema thalassinum. Classification (NCBI taxonomy): domain Eukaryota; kingdom Metazoa; phylum Arthropoda; class Insecta; order Orthoptera; family Tettigoniidae; genus Meconema; species Meconema thalassinum. The sequence continues at coordinate 389,128,837 of OX336393.1, read as the reverse complement.
AAGAGGCACGTTCGAAATTAAAAGTTTATTTTGTAATACTATAGTGCAGACGTGATTTTAAAAAGCTGAGCCGATTCAGTAATAAGACAAGATGGCAGCGGATATCTTGTGCCTGACTTATATTTCAATAGTTTTAGTATGTTGTATGTGATATACTCTACTGATACAATAATATAAACTTAGTATGAAATTATCTTTAGTGAAGATGTACTGCTGTGAAGAAATCGTTTATTTAAAGTCATTATTTGCCAACAGGTTGTATCTAATGTCAGTTAAGAACACCATGTTGTTAAGGATAGGATTAGCTCTGGGCTAGCGTGTTAGTCTATCACGCAGTCGACTGGGGATCGAGTACTGCTGCAGTTAACTTTTTTTTTCTTGAATTCTTTTACAAATGATGTGCACGAGCTCTTTCCACAGATACTGAATAAGATGTCATTTAGCTCAAAGGAGAGGCTAATGTATACACTCGTTTATTAGTAAAATCACAGCCCCAGCATCGCAAATAAACAGAAAACATTAGGAAAAGGAGAATAGAAGAACTAGATACACGTTGTCATTAACCACAGCCTTCTTAATGCCTCTGAACGGTGCTGTCCTCTTGTGGGTTATGTGGGTAATATTGTTCCACACTTACCGCTGTGTAAATACCTGGCCTCCTGAAGTATGGCAATTTTGTAATACTGGTAGTTCAACTATTAGCCACGATCGCGCTCCGATTACCTTTAAACACTGCCAGCTGGATCGCCTCCCTCTTGGCTACTTTAAACTGTCTACTCATTCAACACTCTTAGGCCACTGCATTACGATGGCAGTGCATAGGCGTACAACATAAAGATTAATTCACTGATAGGTCGCAGCACCAACCTACTGTGATCGGCGTGGATTTTTAAAGGGGAAGATACCCAAAACGGAAGATTCTTAACTTAGCAGGCTGGCTTAATATTGAGATTAACGGACGTGAATGCATTACAATAAGTTAGTAGTTTTGTTATTCAATCATCATAAAGTATACAATATTGATTTTGACACTTACTGGCTAATTATCAATATAAAAGAAAACAAACAATACATTGTGGTAGAGGTGATTGTGTTAGGGATGAGGACAAAGAGTCATAAATATACCCATACATTTAGGAGAAATAAGGCTATATATTCTTTGCTGAACATCTTGTTTTGTTTTACATTTATTTTCATCATGAATTGCTTCCTCAAGACGGAGTCCATACCATTCAAAAACTCATTCAAATCCTCAGGCATGTCGGCCAAGATGTTAGGCCCATTAAAACAACAATTATCATCATCATCATCATCATCATCATCACATATTTTCTAACCTTATCATAACCGATCTTATCTTTCTTGGTTTTCAGCATCATAGTGCGTAGGAACTTATTTCCAGCTGCCTGAAGTTTAGAATTATCAAGGAAGGGTCCTTGATCACAGATTGTCCAGCTCTGAATATTCTTTCCACTCTGTGCATGGGATATACCTTATCACGTACCCAGGTTGATTAATAAATCAGATAGTTTGTACATTTTGACAGCCACTATGCGCATTAAGCCAGGGAGTGCTCTTGCCTGCCACTCACTCCGATATCGAATCAAGATAATGTAGTACCGCTGGGAGGATAATTGACTTGAGATGTTCATTTCCACATCAATAATGGGTGAAGCGTATGATCGCGATTATTCTGACGAGCAGGAACTCAATAATTAATTAGATATCTTACTTCTTTTAGCCCCGCCATGAGCGTCCTGACACGTGAAACTAATAAAGGATATCTCACACCGGATTCACGATCGAGTGAATGTTTCATACGAATTACTTTTAAACTTTTCGAATATGCGTTCATGGCAGAGCAGCGTCCATGGATTGCATTGACAGTAACCATTGGAAATGAGGACACAGGATATATGGCACTCTGTAAGAGGTGGTGTCCCACTACGCTGATTACATGACGCCCCAAAAGAAAGGGTGTCTCGCAACATTCAATGTAGCACACTCTGAAAAGGGGTCCCACAGTTTGGATTACTGGATATGCCGTATGTCCCAAAGTATTGTAACTCTGCGATTCCCGTGTCCTTACTTATGAAAATCAACCTAAAACCTTCACAATTTCGGTATATTGGTTTTCACGGCCAGTGAATTGAAACTCAGCAATTCTTCTAGGTTTGTATCGTGTCTTGTGTAGGGCACAAACCTAGAAGAATAGCTGAGTTTTAATTCACTAGCCGTGAAAGGCCTTCATAGGGAGGTTATGGCTGCTTGAGCTTTTAGTTCTCGCAGTAAAGAGGCGCTTCATAAAAAGATACAGTCAGTCTGAGAGACTAGACTTTACATCATTTCAAATGACGCATGCTACAAATGCTACACATGTTAGAATGGCTCAGGAGGGCTTCTCGCTCGAAGCCCCAGGACTCTTTCAACAGACTCCATTACCCATTAACTTAGGCTTCCCGCGCGGGGAACGGAGAGCGGGAGGTGCACTCTGCTGCATGACGTCACGCACTCGCCGTCTCCGTATCGCATAACGCCAGACCCCAGGAGTAAACTCAGACTCAACAGACTCCATTACCCTTTAACTTAGGCTTCCCGCGCGGGGAACGGAGAGCAGGAGGTGCACTCTGCTGCATGACGTCATGCACTCGCCGTCTCCGTATCGCATAACGCCAGACCCCAGGAGTAATCTCAGACTCGGTGCATATGCACTTAACAACATGATGACGTCATATACGCCGTAACCGTAACGCATAACGGTAGGCCAAAGCATAACGATGAAGTCGACAAGATCATTTGAAATGATAAAAGGGAGGTAACGCGCAGTTCGCTACTCCTGTGGTGGTTCGGGCGAGAACACCAAGAGCCCACTGATGAGCCAGCTTGGTGTCCTAGGCAAAACCCCACACAAGACACGGCACAAACCTAGAATAATTGCTGAGTTTTAATTTACAATGTCCTTAATTTTTCGAGTGGGGCTTCCAAGAAATAAATGTGTTCATTGAGGAATAATTCTTAAACTTTAGATCTTGGACTTCAGCAGGTGACTTAATTTGGATCACAATGAAGACGGCAGTCGCTATCCATCAATTGCCACTTCAATTACGTATCAAATTTCTAACGCCAAGTCTCCGACGATTGTTCACAAGAAGGGTGGTTCCTCGACTGTCTTGGAAGTGAAATTTCCAGAGTAGGTAGGTAGATTCCTTAGTTTAGGGGCTGCAACAACGCGGTCATAAAGCCCCGTGTACTTTGGGTGTGTGTAGAATCTGTCTGCTAACCGGTGTTAATTGTGATGACTGTATTGGTGTGTGTTATCTGTTTTAATTTAAGTAAGGACTGCAGACAATAATTTCAAGTAGTTCCTATTTTTGCTTCCAAATGCTACCGTCCACGACACCTAGCTTGCGGACTTGGGTACTAGATGGCATCGCAGTCAGCACTTGGATCTAATAGAGCGTTATCAATTCTAACCTTCGACCTCACAGAAGTGTAGTTGTTGGAAGGTTCTTTTTCATGTCATAAATCTATGACATGGGACCACCGGCTTTACTTCCCATCCGAAGGAAGGCATACGGAGGGGTTTATAACGCTCTTAAATAATCCGAACACTTCGGCCGACTTTGAACCCACGACCGTGGGCATAGAAGCTCAGCATGCTACCAACTACGCTGCCGAAGCCACCAAATTTCCAGAGTATTCCATCAGTTTTGATATCTTCTATTCAGCCAGCTTGTCTGGCGCAAACCAGGAAAACAACCTTTTGCTCATTCAAATTATTACGCGCTATAGAGCGAATCGTGTCCTTGCCTAGACCCAATTGTTCCGATATAAATCCGCTGATCTCGTGCTGGTATGTATCATACCTACTCGATCACGTCTAGGGTTCAGCTTGTCGATGGCTGACCAGGGCTGGATTTACCAATAGGCCCCGGCCTAAGGGCGCACCATTCTGAGGAGCGCAAAATTAATCCGCAAATTTTTTGTCAGAAATTTTCCACATTATGTTATAGACTACAATACACGTATTTCGTATAATTTTATGATTTAAATAAAACTTTCCAAAATGTTGACACTTTTCCAATTTATATTGTGGCCATCATTTTACAACAAATGTTTTTCAACAGCAATTTTTTTAACTTCAGCTTTAGAACAGGAATGTTTCATGATTTATTTGGAGAAAATTTAAGTCTTGAATATTAATATCAGTTTAATTTGAATAATACATTATGCATAGTTGTAAGTTTATATATACACATTTAGAAACAAATGATTCCCTCATTATTTTAATTTATTTAATGGATATTACTTCTCGATTCATTAGAATAAAATAAAAATTACCTTCACAAAGACCTTTCTGAGGTCTAAATTCTCCCTCTTTCACGATGGTATGACGAGGGGGCGGCAAAAAACCCACGGGCCTAGGAGCGCATACAATGTAAATCCAGCCCTGTGGCTGACCAAAACTTGACTCACCATTATTCTTTCCTTCCAATCACGGAAAAGTTTGAATCAGTCGGTAACAAGCATTGAGTACACTTGCACAAAAATTCCATGAGTCTCTGTCGCTGTTTGCTCCAATTTTCATCAGAAATTGATGTTGACTCGTTGCTTCACTGCACTATGTCACTAACTTTCTCACTGGCTATGATCAAATGCCCACGGTGGTTTTCCCTGACGGCTACTTGTAGTCCACGTTTGGAGGCGCTTCTTGACTTGCCTCTGAATAGTCATGTACTTGTCCTTTTGTGGTGCAATATCTGGACTGAATGGGAGACGCTTCCTTAGCTACCAAAGGAACGTTGAGGCAAAGCTTGTGTTGTGATTTCTAATATTTGATAAGCTGAATGAATATCTGGGTGGAAAATGTTTGGCCAATGATGAATGAGTTCAAACAGCGTTTCTCCGACGACTGCACGACCACAGAGCGGATTCCTATCGTCAGGGAATTGAGACATTCATGTAACGTTCAGGTTGTCATTTACAGAGATTGGATGGCCATAGGCATAGTGGAACATTTACCGGCATATCTCTTTGCATTGTACTGCATGACTCAATCTTATTACGAAGGTGTATCAAAAATTAAGTTGCACTTCCCAGTTTTGGCCATTTATTACACCACGTATACAACAGCAACACGCCTATAACGACATACAATGTAACGTCACTTTTCCACATAGTTTCCAAGAGACTCCAAACATTTCTGCGAACGCACAACCAACTTGTCGATGCCGGATGCATAGAAAGTTCCTCCAGTGTTCTGCAACCACACAGAGACAGCGGCCGTCACCTCCTCATCGGTCTGGAAACGCTATGGAACGCTATGCCGCAGACGGCAACAGGTTTCTACGGCGAATCGTCACAGGCGATGAAACGTGGGTCTACCACTTCACCCCCGAAACGAAGAGAACATCAATGGAATGGGCGCACCCCTCATCACCACAACGAAAGAAGGCCAAGGTTCAACCTTTAGCCGGTAAGGTTATGGCGACAGTGTTCTCTGACATGGAGGAGGTGAAGGCCGCTGTCTCCGTGTGGTTGCAGAACGCTGGAAGAACTTTCTATGCATCCGGCGTTCGCAGAAATGTTTGGAGTCTCTTGGAAACTATGTGGAAAAGTGACGTTACATTGTATGTCGTTACAGGCGTGTTGCTGTTGTATAGGTGTTGTAATAAATGGCCATAACTGGGAAGTGCAACTTATTTTTTGATCTGCCCTCGTATATTCTTATTTTATAATACGCTAAGGTGTGTGTTACACAAAACTCAAGCTCCTAAACCAGAGAGAGTTAGAAGGTGTGGCTTGTACAAAAATCTTCCAAATTATCTCAGTAGTACAGGAAAAATCTTGCATTTCTTGAAAAGTCAACGGAAATATATTTATTTGATTATAAAGTGCTTTTAAACAAATAAACAAGACGATAGCCCCTGGCAGAACTGTGTCACGTACAGCCGCATAGCACTAGAGCCGGGCGGGTAGTCTGTACACATGGGGCGCACACAACCAGCAGCAGTGATGAATTGTTCTCTGATTTCATGAATATCGACAATTTGTTTAAAAAGTGCGTTTAAACAAATAAACATATTTCTAGAAGCCCGCATAACAGTAAAGCCAGGCGGGTGGTTTATACACATGCGAGAGTTCTCGCACGGGTTCGCTAGTATAAGTTAATTGATATACCATAATTATAAGTAACTCGATTTTTGAATGACCCTCATACCATCTAGGTCAGTAGAGAAAGAGAGTTAACCAAGGGAGGTTGAGATGAAAGGGAGCCATGCAGAAGTAAGAGGACCCCTCTCCACTCCCCACCCCTCTACCGGTGTAGCTATGCGCGTTAAATTGCTTACCACGGCCATGATACGGTGCTGCAGCAAGTCCGGAGTTCCAAGGTTCGATATACCAGGCGTTGACAGTGGTTATACTGAGTGAGATTTTCACCCCCGGAGTTTTCCACACTCCCTCCAGCCAAATGTAGGGATAGTAGATTATTTTAAGTCTTAGTGCACCTAACCCATCCCGACCCTAATAATTAAACCTACACACATTACTACAGTCACCACAGAAACACAGGTTGTCAGACAAAATAAGCACACCCCCTGGGGCTCACATCTAGTGGGAGGTGGGTTGGCGACCACGGGACCCCAGCTGATTCCGGCATTGCTTCCACTTACTTGTGCCTGGCTCCTCGCCGTCTTCTTTCCTGTCGACCTCTCGTGGTCAACTCTTGTTCTCTTCCGACCCCGACTGTATTAGGATATCCAAGGCCTAGGGAGTCTTTCACTTTCCCGCCTTAATTGGCCCTTGTCTAATCTTTCCTGATACCCTCATTCTTCGAGGGGTCAGCCTTCTTTTTCTTTTCATGTTATCTCCTGCAGAAGGCCCTCAAGGAGGCAGGGTGTATGTAGCCCCACCACTTCTGGTTCACCCTGGATAGTGCTACACCCTCAAGGGCTCACGGCTGATGAGTTTGGGAGTTGGCGACCCCGAGGGATTCCTGAGCTGGGTTCGTTTTGTCCCCTTTTACCTCTGATTTTGGGGCGGGCCCTCTACTTTTTCCCCTTTCCTATCTGCCTTTCAGGGCTCTCCTTCCCTCCAAGTCCCTCAATCCTCATTCTTCAAGGGTTGAGGCATTTCTCTTCTTCCTGTCCTTTATTTTCTTTATCCAATATTTGTTTACCATTTCTTCTTCTAGTATGTAAGACAGTAGTTAGTATTAGTTATAGTTTTCATTCTCATCTCATCTTTCACTATCACCCAAACCATTAGGGGCCGATAACCTAGATGTTTGGCCCCTTAAAACAACATTATCATCATAACCAACACACACACACAAGTACACGGGACTGATCACCAAAATTGTCGCAAGCCCCTAATACGAATAAACAACAGACAATTAAGTGGATACCTCCTACTGGTGTAGAGGCTAGCAATCTTGGCTGTCACCCCGGATGTCCGGGTTCGATCCCCGGCTCTGCCAAGACATTTAATTCTGGTCTAAGGGCTGGAACGGTGTACACTCAGTCTCGTGAGGCAAAACTGAGAAGAGGTGGCTTTGCTTCCCAGCTCAGCCATCCTAAAAGTTGTTTTCCGTGGTTTCCCCACTTCCACTCCCGGCAAATGCCGTGATGGTTCCTAACTAAAGGCCACGGCAGCATCCTTCCCAATCGTCAGCTGAAATACAAATACACACACACAGAAAACTACAGATACCACAATAACACAGGTTATCAGACAATGTTTTTATTTATTTATTTATTTATTGATATATATGTATATTTTATGCAGCCCAACTAACGCGTGTTATCAGGAAGGTCGACATTTCTCTGCTAGCATCTCGTATGGTACTAATGCTCTGCGATCTTATCTCGCGAACGACACTGAACACAATTATCTTCCCCTCGTATTAGTCTGTAGTCACATCGAGGGAAAAACAAAAGTTTGGTGCTTTTCAGTCGGTCAACACGAATGTAGGCCTACCCAAAAAGAGCTGGGTTATGCCATAATCCTGAAATAAATTCCATGAGATTAATAAATACACAAGGATGACCAGTTTCGATCGTCAAGCGAAGTAGTTAAATTCTTCTATTAACTTCTACTAAAATAAATACACTAAATTAAAATAGAAAATATAAAATATTTTAGTTTTATTAATGTAATAGAATATTTTTAGCCTATTGTCAATTTTGAAACAAGATGTTCAGTAAAGAACATATAGCCTACTTTCTCCTAAATGTATGAGTATAGTTATAACTCGTTGTTATTATCAAAGAGTATAATAGAACTATTCTTTGTTGAAGGCCATAGAAACGATTTTCCTCTACCAAACGCCACAATCTAGATAAAAACTGCTACCATCATTGAAGAAAGAAAGATAAGAAGTATCTCAAGAATGTTATGGATCTGGAGACATAATCGACCGGACTGGCTGCGTGGCTCGGCGGTAACGTTCTCGCTTGCTGGGCCCTAGGTTGCAGGTTCGTATCCTGGCGCAGTCAGCTGGCATTTGAGGGTGCACAAATGCGAGGGAGCCGTGTCAGTACATTTACTGGCACGTTAAAGATCCCCTTCGGGCCAAAATTCCGGCACCCCGGTGTCTCTAAAATCAGCAGTAGTTAAAAGGGATGTAAAACCAATAACATTATTATTATTATTATTATTACGACCTGCCGTGGGCAACATCCAACTTTGAGTTGAGGCATGTCTTTACACGTCTGGTTGTGCATGGCTTTCACAACCCTAATTGAATTAACAAATCTTTCCATGACCCTACAGAGACGTGTGTATACAAACTATGTGGATATTTTCGATAATATAATCCTAACAGAGCGAGTGCATTCTAGCGGCCAGAAGAAGAAACTTTTCAATAAAATCTGGAAGTTACCTTTTTGGCAGCTAGATGTCTCGAGTAAATCTGCTGGCGAATTATGTTTTAATTAAATATATATTTTACACCATAATGTGCACAATATAACGCTTAATAACATTTTCAAGAAACGCAAAATAGGCTGTTACAAACCCTTTAAAATAAAAAGTTAAAATGTATCGTAATATCATCTTGTCATTCTTCAAATTCGATGCGCATAGAATGATAATGGTATAGTAATCAATGGATCCCCACGTAGACTAGTCGTGACATCTATTGGTGAAATATCGAACAATATAATCCTAACAGAGCGAGTGCATTCTAGCGGCCAGAAGAAGAAACTTTTCAATAAAATCTGGAAGTTACCTTTTTGGCAGCTAGATGTCCCGAGTAAATCTGCTGGCGAATTATGTTTTAATTAAATATATATTTTACACCATAATGTGCACAATATAACGCTTAATTTTAAAACATCTGAGTCATTACAAAACAATAAACATATAACATTTCAAGCAAAAAACCTAGCTCCGATCGGGTTTGAACCATAGGCATTTCAGCGATAGGCTAACGCTCTACCACTGAGCTAATTGTGTCAACGAATATCGTTCTATTTAAAATGACTTACATAGAACTTGTTAGCAAATAATGATTTATACTAAACGATTTCATCACTGGAGTATATTATTTATATATAAAGCATTTCATACAAAGTTTATTTATTTTTTATCAGTACGCTATATTGCATGCAATACTCAAATTAGTGAAATATAAGTCCGGCACAAGATATCCGCTGCCATCTTGTCTTATTACTGAATCAGTTCAGCTTTTTAAAATCACGTCTGCACTATAGTATTACAAAATAAACTTTTAATTTCGAACGTGCCTCTTCCTTTAGAACAGTTAAAACGATTCTCGGCTCGATAATCGGAACTGGTGGGTCCCATGATATGGATTATAAAGTTTGCATAATTCGCACGGCCGCCATCCTGAAATGGTATGGCGGACGACCTTGTAATTTGGTCACAAGACGCATCCTATACGAAGGTATGTTGTTACCAAATTTGGTAGAGATCGGATGATCTGGTTAGTCGTTATTTGATTTTACGTTTTGAACGTTTGAGTGGCCGCCATTCAGTTTTAGTAAAGATGGCGGCGATATAAAACATGACACTGAGGTGTCCTTTGCTAGTGCTACCTTTGTACCAAATTTCGTTCAATTTGCATTCACCGTGTTCGAATTGATAGGGGGGGGGACAGACATTCAGAGTACACACACACACACACACACACACACACACATACACACACACACACACAGACTCACACACACACATACACACACACAGACAGACACACTTTTTTCGCCCTGTGTTGATCTCATAAGTCTACTTTCATTTTTTGCAAAAATCGAAAGTAGGCTAAAAATAGGCTTATGAGATCACCTTTTGCCCGTGTGTGTGTGTGTGTGCGTGTGTGTGTCGAATAAATTCTAAATGGCTGGAGCGATTTCAATGAAACTCGGTAAGTTCATAGCACTATTCCGGGCGACCCCGACCGTGCCCTTCAAATTTTGTTACGTCTCACCAATCCAACATGGCGGCTGGGCGAAATATTACACCAGCATTCAATATCTCCGAAACTATTACCGATATCACCCTGGATTTTTACGGTGATAAAGGGAACTACTAGAAGTTCATCTATGTGACTCTTGAAAAACTGGTAACTACAAAACCAACATGGCGGCCAAGCGAAGTTGCGACGTTAAAATAGACGTTTCTTGCGATTTATCAAACCAAACGCAATAAAACATGGTACAGTATATGTTTATACACATTGTAATGCACCGACATCTAACTTCGTTCAATTGTTTACATAACCACAAGATGGCGGCTGTGCAAAATATTTCACCGGCATTCTATATCTCTGAAACTATTAGTGGTATCACAATGAAATTTTGTACGGAGATAAAGGCCACTACTGGAAGTTCATCTATAAGATTTTCAAAAACTGTTTAACTACAAAACGAATATGGCGGCCAAGCGAATTTGAAAATTCAAATAGACCTTTCTCGCGATTTAATGTTCCAAATGCAATGAAACTTGGTACAGGAAATGTTTATACACATTGTAATGCACTGGTATCTAATTTATTTGAATTGCTTACATAACCTCAAAATGGCGGCTGTGCGAATTTTAAAATTAAGTTTTATTTCTTGTGTCGTAATCATGCGAAGTGAAAGTTTGAATAATGAACTTGCGCAATAATTTTCCTTTAATGGTACATGACTATGGCCTATACATTTAACAATCCAACAAGGCGACCATCCGAACTATTCAGACGACTCTGAATATCTACGAATCTATTATAGCAATCAAACTGAATATTTTTATGTTCATAGGGGCAATGAACATAAGTTCACCTATAGGACTATCAATAACCTGGTGATCACAAATCCAACATGGCGGCGACGCGAAGTATAAATATTCACATGGACGTTTCTCGCAATTTAACCATCCTAGTGCAGTGTAACTTGGTACATTAAATCCTTATACGAATGTTAATCCACTGGCATCTATTTTTTTTTCAATTGTGTCCATAACCAAAAGATGGCAGCTGTGCGAAATTTTAAAATCTCGTTGTTACTTCTTGTGTCCTAATCATGCGATTGAAGTTTGAATGCTATACGTACACAATAATCTTCATGTAACAGTACATAACTCTAGGACCTACATATATAAAGTCCAACATGGCGACCATCCGAAATATTTAGTCGGTTCTCAATATCTACGAATCTATTACAGCAATCAAACTGAAATGTTGTATGTTGATAGTGGCAATTAACATAAGTAGGATATATGAAAATAGGCTCGATAGTTCTTCACGGAACTACTTGTTACTATATACATTTGGTAAAATAATGTTTTATCATCATCAGTCCATTACACTTAGGTTATAACATCTATGTTTGAGAATACAGGTGAAAAATATTTACATTATGTACAATTATTTAGTTGCAGTATTGGTAATGCAACTGTCGGTGTATGCTAAATGTAGTATATCTGATGTTAGGTAAAATGCTAAAATGGTGAGAGAAATCCGGAGTTTGTCTATTTGGGGTGATTATATGGTTGTAAAAAAATCAACTATGGTTATACTGTAATAATACAGGCTGATACTTATCCGGTTGTCTTCCTGGCTGGAACTTCGAGCAGTTTCGTGTTCACTCTAGCACCAGTTGTGGTCAAACCCCACAAATCGAGGGGAAAATATTAATTTTCATTATTGTTGGCAGGATATGCTTGCAGTGCATTAGTAGTCTACCATACGAGATGCAAGCAGAGAAATATCGACCTTCCTGATAACGCTAGTGGGCTGCATAAAACAATATTATTAGGGCCAGCTGATTCACCTGGTGTATACACACACCCAAATACACGGGGCTAAATGATCACGATGTCCAAGCCCTATATTATTATAATTTATTTAGCGATAGCTTTTAGTGCCGGGAGCGTCCGAGGACATGTTCGGCTCGCCATAGGCTGTAACTGCTTCAATGCGGTCACCTATGGGGTGAGCTACAAGTTCCGTAGTTCCAACTTTCACCACCAGATGTCACTGACACCTAGTGGTGAACGTTGGAACTTTCATAGAGTGTTTCAAAGAAATCTAACCTGCAAATTAAGCTTCTCACATGTTTTATTAGTGGAAGGTTCTTTTACATGCCATAAATCTATGACATGGTTCCGCCGGGTTTACTTCCCCTCCGGAGGAAGGCTTACTGAAGGATTTTAACGCTCTTAAACAATCTGACGACTTTGGCCGGGTTTGAACCCGCGATCTTGGGCATAGAAGCTCAGCATGCTACCGACTACGCCACCGAAGCCGCTCCAAGCCCCTAATATGAATTAACAACAGACAATTAAATGGAAGTGACAGTGGGTTCAGCTGGCGTCCCGTGGTAACCAACTGAGTGTTGTGAGCCCCTGGGGTACACCTCTTCGATTCCCTGTCCCTCTTGCAATACATTCCTCACGGCAGTTGGCCTCAGATTGGGTGTCTATGAATATACACAGCCATGTACATCTCCACCAATCAACAGTGAAGTACGAGACTAAACGACACACAGGCGTTCTCAGACGGTGCGATGACTTGGTTGGCTGCGGTCTATTTAGCTCTAAGACAATGCTCGAGGGGGGGAAAAGGGAGATGATATTTCGGGCAATTCCTTCAACGTTGACGTCAATGAGTTCATTGGGGGGGGGGGGGGGGGGGGGAGGGAGAGAGCAGTTCAACTCCATGCCAGATCTGATATACAGTAATAAACATAACACACTACAATAACATCAAAATAGAACTCTGAGCAGGAGATTAGTATAGTGTCGCACGTTATAATTAGCGAACAGGCTATTGTGTGGACGACATGGTGTCTGCGCTGCGCTCCCTTACACTGCCAGACAGTCTAGAACTCCCGCTCACATCTTGGGCTTCGCCGCTGCCATCGTAATGTACAGTGTTCCGATTCAACACGGAACTGTAAAATGAGTTGCCTATCCACCCACAATCGGCTTGAAATCTGCTCGCAGCGCGCTAGCGACGGGGCTGAGTTCGATTTCACTGATTGCCGCCTTCTTATGCAGCATTGCAAAGTATTTTGTTCTTTCAAAATATATTTACACAGGCTTCGCAATAAGTTTGAACGATTTATGTTTCAGAATTTGTCATTTTACGCCTCTATTAATGGCTTTTGCACAGCATTTCTATGAAATATAGTTTTATTTTACAACAAAGTGTATATAATTTTCAAAAGAAAAATATGTATTGTCCGTTGAGCCATTATATATTTAAACACAAATTGTGCTAAATGTTCCGGCATAACTCAACAAAATGACAGCGTTTCACCCCGGTGTGCCATTAGGCTCTTCAGTTGGTTAAAGCACACCTCACCAAGACACTGTCTAGTACACACTGGGAAGGCCATTGCAAAACGTATTTGATACATGTGTATCCGCGTCACGAGCAACGCCAGTGCACTGTGGGAGTCGAAACTCCGCTCCAAAGCAATTATAACCTTACCTTGGCATTGAATATATAATTTTCGAGAGAAGAATATGTATTGTCCGTTGAGCCATTATATATTAGCACAATTACATTTAGCACAATTTGTGTTTAAATAAAAATAAAAGTTTATTACAATACAATGTATTTTGTGTTGTATTTTATTTACAACAGTTTTTTTTTACCCAATACCACAAAAGCCATTAACAGAAGCGTAAAATAACACGTTCTCAAACAGAAATCGTTGAAACTTATTGTGAAGCCTGTGTGAATATATTTTGAAAGAGAAAAATACTTTGGAATGCTGCATAAGAAGGCGGCAATCAGTCAAATCAAACTCAGCCCCGTCGCTAGCGCACTGCGAGAAGATTTCAAGCCGATTGCGGGTGGGTAGGCAACCCATATTACAGTTCCGTGTTGAATCGGAACAGGCTGTACAGGCCATCATGCAGCGACTCTGACGAATTGATCAGCTGATCGGTAGGGTGGTAGAGAAGACGACCATTTTGCTTTGAAGTGTGTTGTTTATATCTTTTATGAATTATTAACCGCGTGAAAAGTGATACGTGAAAACGCTTCTACTTACAACATCCAAAATGAGGATTATTTATTTTCTGAAACAAATATTAATTTTGTAGGTTGGTTGTTGTATCTTCGCAAATTTTGCGTTGCATGCTTTTCATCAGACTGAAGGTTATGTTTTAGTTACGTCCTCTATATGAGTCGTCCAGTTGCAGATCTCGCTTAATCCACTTGTGAATAGGGATAATGTCGTAAAATTATGTATTTTATTATTTTATTTTACTTTATTTTATTATTATTTAATTTTTATTTTTGGTTTTACTTTATTTCGTTTTATTTTGTTTTAAATTGTTTTGTTTTATTTTTTGTTTTGTTTTACTTTGTTTTTGTTTTTATTTTGATTTGTTTATTTTGTTTCATTTTATTTTTTGTTTTATTTTGATATTGTTTTATTTTGTTCTATTTTGTATTGTTTTATTTTGATTTTACAGAAAACAAACACAAAACCAAAAACAAAAAACACGAAGCAAAAAGCAAAATTCAAACACAAAAGCAAAAGCAGAAAACAAAAAACAAGAAACATAAAGGAAAAAGTAACATTCAAAAGCAAGAGCACAAAGCAAATACAAAACCAAAAACCAAAAACACAAAGCAAAGAGTAGAAAACAACAAACACAAAAGATACGTGAGGCAAAGTCCAGAGAAACCTTTCTCATGAAAATGATTCTTATTCGCTAGTGGATTAAACGTGTTTTGTAGCTTGAGGACTCATATCAGTCATTATTTCGACTCTTACAAGGTTTTTTTGGTGGTAATAAAATGTTGTTAGTTCAGAAAACCAATGATTCCTTCCCTTCCTTGCCAAAAGTTTGTTGCAAAAGCAACTATTATGAAATAAGTGATTATATGCCTTGCTTTTCCTTCCTCACAGACGAAAATGTAAGAAAGCAATGCATACACAATATTCCTAGAAATGATTTGTATATTACGGGGATTAAAAGAGTGTGTGTTAAACATTTCCCTGAAAAGTAAGATACTTCGGGAGAGAAGAGCTAATCGCCTTTATGGTAGGTTGTAAGTTAATATGGTTTCAATTATTGTGTGAGGTTTTCAAATGTCAGCCTATGCTAGGACTGGAAACATTTCTAATATGATAATGCTGAGGTTGTCACTTAATGAAAAAAAAGTCCTCTCGGCACGCCGGAAGGCGGAGGTAGATTTCACCGGACAAACCTGGGGATAGGCGAAAATAGGCAGAATATGCAGGTTTTCGTAGAAGGATCAGACCTCATTTATTGCGAGAAAGTATTTTATAATTGGAGATTAATTAACTTTGTTTTTCGTCATTTAATGCATATTTTAAACATTTTAATGTCTTATGATGACGGTAACCTTCTTGTCATTTGGAGTCCATTTTTATACTTGTGGTCACACTGTCTTTATGCAAGGTTTCGACACTGATGTGTAACTATGTAACGGTCTGTTACTTCTTCACGCAAAATTATATCTCCTGCAGAGATTTTGGTTGGTTCCTCAGTTTAGGGGCTGCGACAACGCGGTCATGTAACCCCGTGAGTTATGTATCCCGTCCAGGGTCGAACCCCAAACTCCATTCTATACTGAAGGTTATGGTCATTCTTCCTATAGAAGGAACACCATTGCCCAATGTATTCCTCAATATGCTATTATCAACGTGTTTACTGGAACAATGCTCATTCTTGGAAACAAGGAAATGCTTCCTTCACAAACATGTTATCTTCAACACATTTACTTTACTATCTGTAGATTATTATTTATCAAATACTTCCTAGAAGGACTAAGGAAATTACCCTGTACATTTCCTCATATGATTATTCAATATGTTATTTCAGATGTATTGACTACAACAGCTGTGAGCGATCAAATTCATGGAACTGTTATCAAAGACATGAGTCCATATCCTGTAAGATATATATTTCCACATACATGTTATCGAGTGCGCCCCTCTACTGTGACGAACTTTGTTATGAAGGGATTTTGTATAAAAGACCTGGGCTCAGAAGCAAAGGCCTCTTCCAGTTACAGCAGCAACTAAACAGGTTGACTGTCTGGTGTTAACTTGTATATATTGGATCGTCAAAGATTAATAAATACTTCTACAAACTAACCAACGAGTTCTCATTCATAGAAATCAGATACTACTCATCAGAAGTAAGAACCACGAGACCTATTGACTTAGCAGTAGCAACAACTTCTTAGTACATCACTAAAGAAGACTGTTAAGCGACAAACTTAAGTCGTGTACTTTGGGTGAGTGTAGAATCTGTCTGATAAACGGTGTGAATTGTGATGGCTGTATTAGTCTGTAATTCAGGTAAGGACTGCAGACGGTCAATTTCAAGCAATAGTTCCTAATGTTGCTACCAGATACTACCGTCAACGATTCCTAGCTGTGAACTTGGCTACTAGATGCCACCGCAACCAGCAACTCGCAATGAACGTTGGAACTTCCCCTCCAAAGGAAAGCATAGTGAGGGATTTTTAGCGCTCTTAGAAAATCCGACGACTTTGGCCGGCTTTGAACCCGCGACCTTGTGCGTAGAAGTTCAGCATGCTACCAGTTACGTCACCGAAGCCGCTTCACACTTAGTCAGATGGAAATTTGAATCTGATCTCGTGCAAGTGCGTTGTCATGGCAACGTCTGATGGCTCATCCCTCATCAATTTAGTAGTGTTGCCCTGGCAACCACTGATAGCTCTTGGCATTTTCTTATAATTCCGAAATCATTTTTCTCATCCCTTGGCGTAATGGTGGGTCATATCAAAAATTCTTTCAGCCATAAGTTTTAGGTAATTATTAGGGGAATATTGTCCATTTCGTACGGTTTTGATATTGTGCCTATTAAGAGAGATATGATTAATGTTTCCCGAAAACCCCACTTTTCCCACCCCTTTGGTCAGTGGTTGGTGCTATAAAAAAAACTCTTCAAACATAAATTTTTGGGCTTTATCCGACACATAGTATGAACTTGGAACGGATTCGATATTTCACATATTAAGAAAGTTATAGCAATATTTCACTTTTTCGAAAGAAGCCCCCCTTTTTCACCCCCTTCAACCGATTTAGCCCAGTAACGAACTCGATCGAGATTTTATAGGTAATACATATTCGGTAAATAAATCAAAGTGATTGGTGCAAAATTACGGCAGTTATCGTGTCCACAAGAAACTGATATACATATATATACATATATACATACATATATCCAGAAATTCAACATTACGGCATTACACCACTGCAATAAAGCCTGAAGCACTATATGCTTCTGAAACGCTGATTATTGGGGAGGATCATTAATTAAAGTTGTGGAAAAGCAAGAAAGGAAATTCCTAAGAAAATGTATTGGACCAGTCTGTACAGGGGGAATCCAGATAAAAAGAAAATCCCAAGACGTATACCAGCACTCGAAGAAAATCTCAGACACATTTAGGAAAAGACGATTGAAATTTTATGGGCATATCCTCAGGATGGGCAATCAGAGACTGACCAAAAGGATTCTTAACCTTACACTGTCAATGAAAGTTAAAAACACCTGTCTGCTTGAAGTTGGGAAATATCTTCAGGAAATAGTCATCACAGATGACATTGTGCTAGACAGAACTAAGTTCAGGGAATTAGTCGATAATCACCGCTTTGCAGACCATCCAAGCATTATCACCAACAAAACCTGTTCAGAAGATCGCAAGAAAAGCCACAGCGAGAAGATGAAGAGATTTTGGGAGAAGGGAAAGGCAATGTCATCAGTTAAATAAGTTCAATGGCGCTCCTTAGTCGGGCATGACGAAGAGAGAAGAAGAATGATAAATTATAACGATGCTACTGGTTTTACGTTCCTTTTAAAAACGCATATCTCAACCTTGATTGTGTTCTGCAACGCATAAAACGCAGTAAGTGACGTCAATATAGGCCTACTGTAACTTTTATATTTGCGGATGAACTTGCAGAGATGCGAGAACCGTGTGCCAAATCTCTTGTGGTGTTTGACAGCCCACGTTCCTACAGCTTCTCTGTCATCTTTTATCATCAACTTGATAGGCTTCTGTTTACCGTCTCCAACAGCTGCAGCATTGTGATATGGGGCGTCTATTGTTCCATTGTCTACCTATCTGCGTTACCATCACTTCGCATTTCTTAAATGAAAAAAAAAAAAAAATATATATATTCTCTTTCAAATATCTGAACATCTTATAATGCATTTCCAACCCGTATTACTCCCATATCTGATTTGCGCAGTGGCTAGCATTCTTGGCTAACACCGCTGAGGTTCGGGTTCAATTCCCACCTCAGTCATCCTGGAAGTTGGCAAATGACGGGATGGTTCCTAATGTAAGTCCTCGGCCGCCTCCTTCCCAATCCTCATCTGAATGACAAATACACAAACTAATGCAGCCATCACAATAACACAGGTTATCAGACAAACTCCCCACACACACACACACACACCATATACACGGGGCTACATGACCACGATGTCGAAAAGCCCCTAAATCAATCATTAAAAACAAACTCCCATTTTTGCCGCCTTCTCTGATCTCAGGGTACGTATTGTGACTCTGGATACAAGGTTCCTGGGTTCGATCCCCGGCTCTGTCAAGAAATGTAACTGTGCGTTGGAACGGAGTTTGGTTGGTTGGTTGGTTAGTTCCTTAGTTTAAGGGCTGCGACAACGCGGTCATGTAGCCCCATGTACTTTGGGTGTGTGTAGAATCTGTCTGATAACCGGTGGTAATTGTGATGGCTGTATTAGTGTGTGTTATCTGTTTTTAATTCAAGTAAGGACTGTAGACATTCAATTTTCAAGTAGTTCCTACTTTCGCTACCAAACGCCACCGTCAACGACCAGCTGGTTCTGAACTTTGTTACTAAATGCCGCCGCAGTCGGCTCGTGGCGACGAACGTTGGAACCTAAGAGCGTTAGTTAAATCTAACCTATAATTTAGCTTCACACAAGTGTATTTAGGGAGGGCAGTTTATTCAGCCTCGTGTGGCAGAACTGAGAATTGGTGGGTTTGATTACAACCACAGCCATCCTAGAAGTGGTCTTCCATGGTTTACCACTTCAAATCCAGGCACGCTGGGATGGTTCCTAATGTAAGGCCACGGCCACCTCCTTCTCAATTCTAGTGTCAACTACAAATATTTCGTTGTTGTAGTTGCTTATTTTAGGGGCATTGCAACATCGTGGATATGTAATTCCTTGTACTTTGGTGTGTGTGGAATTTATGTGATAATCTATGTGTTTGTGTTAGCAGTACTAGTGTGTGTATTTGTAAATTGGGTGATGGGATGGGGGAGGAAGCGACCATGGCCGTCAGTTAGGAACCATCCCGGCATTTTCCTGGAGTAAAATTTGGGAAACCACGGAAAACCACTTTCAGGATGGCTGAAGAGGGAATCGAGCCCTACCTAGTGTCTATTTTGGAGGATCTTTCCCCAACTGCCTAGCCGTGTTGAAACCCCGGATACCATGAGAACTTCGCAGTTAAGCAGCATTTGGCGTGGTTGGAACTTGGATGGTATACCGGTTCTAGGTACTGCGCGCTGTTGGCCAACATAAGGAGGAGCGGAAAGGCGCTGACCACCCTACCGCACATAAACTTCCGGCTGGGGATAGCCTCTTCGGAGGCTCGGACCTGGCTTCGGGCAGAATACCAATTAAATTAAAATTATCTTTTTAATGAGTGGTACCGTTTAAAGTTAGATAGGCCTACATGATTGTTGCATTTCCTGTAATGGATACCCTACCTACATTATTTCAACGTTGATCCATCCAGCCATTCTTGAGTTAAAGCGTGCAGACAGACATACAATTTATGTTTTGCACGTATTCATCATAATACGGTCTAAAATAATAACGAAAAGTCAAGGTCAATTCATAAGAAAACAAACAAACTTTCATATAAAATAGCTAAGTTATGTAATCTGGAGGAAGGGAGAATGCAAGCAGAAACATAACACTCAGATTTGTCTCAATACTCTTACTGTATATTCCAACTAGCAACTCTCCCCGGCTTCGCCCGGTATCTTTTACGGTTTACCCTATGTAAGATTAAAATGCACACAGACGTTTGGTTCCAGACACAATTCAGAAAAGCCGAGGTGAGCAGCGAAACTCCAAAAACACAATCTTATACTCTTCTCTGAAGTCTTATCTCGACACGATTCGACAGTTTTGATCCTGGCCGATAGGCTCACTCGCTAGCTCGAAAACTCATTCCAAAGCTAGCAATTTAAATTTCCACTGAATGGAGATTGTTGGAAGAAATGAAAACGTAAATACACTTATAGAGGGCGATGTCTTTAAGATAGAGATATGCTGTCGTGGACTTTTTGTAGAGCTCTCCATGTTGAACAATTCTTACACTCATAGTATAAATATATTTTCAACTGTTTACCCAACATACGCTTAAAAGCGCACGAGCGGCAGGTGTTTCTTTGACTCGATTCACTGAAATCATTACTGCTCGGCTTCCTTTGGTCATAAATGAATGGTTTTTCTATAGAAACTTTTCTCAAGAAATCCTTTACAGAATGGTGAAAACCGCATCAAAATTCATCCAGTGGTTCTCTAGAATACCCGTTACATTCAAGAACTTACTGACTCACAACATTTTTTGTTCTCTAGGCTTGAACAAATATTTTCTAATACCCAGATCAATATTTGATGCCAACATAATTATTTTCAGGGAAATATTTTACCTTTACTGTGCTAATCTACTTTTATTTCCTTTTTGCTTCGTCCATCACTGCTTAATTTGCTTCCCAGGTAGTGAATTATACCACATCCTTTAGCTTTTCACCTGCCGATTCGATGTCAATAGGGGTTTCTGATTTCTTCCGGCTGCATTCATACTCACTCACTCACGCCAGCCTTCTCATATCCCGCACTCCTAATCCTCTCAAGGTGGCGTGGTGGCTCAGCGGTCTAGCTGTATGCCTCTCACCAAGGCGGTCCGGGTTCGATTCCCGGTCAATGCATGTGAGATTTTCGAAGTGAAATGCCATGTCCTGTGGTTCGGATTCCACGTAAAAAGGAGGTCCCGTGGCTAATGATCTCAAGATTAACGGTCACGTTAAACTACAAGCTTCCTTAATCTTCTCAAGTCCTCTTCTACGTCGACCTACCACCGTTACCTTGAATGCCCCAATGACCAACTACCCTCTGGTTTTGTAGCCAGCACCATCTTTGGTACCCTCTGGTCATCCATTCTCTGTACATGTCCCAACCACCTTAACCTCCTTGACCTTATATCCGTAGTGATTGATGAGTTCTTGTAGAGTTCATACAGCTCTGCATTTGTCCGGATTCTCCATATGCTGTTCACGCATATTGCACCATATATCTTCCGCAGCACTTTGTGTTCCCTTGTATCCAAGATATTCTGACTTCTTCTTCTTCCTCTTCTTCTTCTTTGTCATCGTCGTCGTTTAGGCCTACTGAGGACCACGGGGCTCGTATCTCCTCGTCGCTTTGTCTTTTCTCTTCTTCCAATACTTTTTCATCATCTGACTATGAGCCAGCTTTCTTTTCTCCGTCTATGGAGGTCTGCTGACCCCGGTGTTCTTCCTAGCTGTCAGTGATACTGGAAAAACTCCCTGGTGGATGGCTTGCTGGAATTGTTGGCGGTCCTGTATGGACTTAAGTGCGATCCCTAGGTGGTCTAAATCCGTCCTGACCGTAGAGATCCACTTGGTCCTAGAGGCTTTCCCTCTTCCTGCCACTGTGAAGATCTTACTGGTGAGACGGCAAGGGATCATGCGGATCTAGTGTCCATATAAGACCAGGCGCCCTTTTCTTATACAAGTCAAAATGTCTTCTTGATGGCTGTAAAGCTCATAATTGTGCTGAATTCTGTAGCTGCCTCCCGTATGGAGCCTAGTATCCTCCGCAGGATCTTCCTCTCTTTGAGTTCAGGTTTCCTGAGTGGGCCTTTCCTGGCCACCACGAGGCACTCAGAGGCGTAGAGAACAGATGGTTTTACTACTGAATTGTAGTGTCTGACTTACTAATATTATTACTTTTAATAATTATTATTTATTTAAGCCCTCTGTGGAGCGCTTCGATGCTCCCTTTCGTTCCCAATACCTCTTGAGCCCGGCTGATAGTTTTTCCTCTCTCTCCTGTGAGAGGGGTTTCCAACACTTAGGCACTTTTGGTGGCGGGGACCAAGAGTTAACCAAATCACCAAATGTGGAGCATGTTGGAGTTCAAGTTCAGAAATCCCAGCAGAATCTAAGACTTAATGACTTTATTGAATCACATGCTTCCAGTCTTGTAGCTTTTAATCAAGGAGAAGATCCTCTTTGTATACGTGAAATTAACAAATTATAATACAAATTTTATAACATAAAATACGCTACTATTCACGGCTTATTTCAGCCTATTTAACTATTTAATTAATCTTTATGTCCTGAAATGTGCGTCCTTAATGTGCAGTTCTTATGGCCTCGGCTTTTTTTACGTACACTTTCTATCTGTTATTTATGTTTTACATGGTACACCATTCATTATATAACATATTATGTAACATTTCATGCATTTCACACTCTGATATGAGCATCTTTGTTGTTGTAATATTCCAGCTGTTATGATCCGCCATTTTGGTTTGAATATTTTAACAAAGATAGCATGATGCTCATGCATTTTATAAAATAAATTTTATAAAACCACCTTTTATAAAAGATTTCCCCATTACACTGTCATATCGTTTATAAAAGATCTTTTATCAAAGATCACCGACAGTAGTGGCTACGCTGGCTAAAGCGCAGTGTTAGGTCACGGGGCCAAGCTCTCTGCTGACTCGGTAGACGCGTGGGTTCGAGCCCCACCGTCGGCCGTCCTTGAAATGGTTTTCCGTGGTTTCCCATTTTCAACACCAGGCAAATGCTGGGACGGTACCTTCTGACAGGCCACGGCCGCTTCCTTCGAAATCCTTTCCCATTCGCCTTCATCCATTCCATCTCTCATCCCGACGCGCAGGTCACCTACGGGCGTCGACTAGAAAGACCTTCACTCGGCCTCTCAGGAGGTCACACGAAAAAACAAGTAGTTCCGTGAAGAACTATACAGCCTATTTTCATATATCCTACTTATGTTAACTGCCACAATCAACATACAAAATTTCAGTTTAATTGCTGTAACAGATTCGTAGATATTGAGAACCGTCTAAATATTTCAGATGGTCGCCAGGTTGGATTTTTATTTTTGTACTATTACATTAAGATTATTGTGTACGTGTGGTATTCAAACTTCAATCGCATGATTAGACAACAAGAAGTAAAAACGAGATTTTAAAATTACGCACAGCAGCCATCTTGTGATAATGCAAACCATTGAAATAAATTAGATGCCAGTGGATCAACATTTGTATAAGCATTTAACGTGCAACGTTTCACGGCACTCGGTTAGTTAATTCGCGAGAAACGTCCATTTAAATATTTTTAATTCGCGTCGCCGCCATGTTGGATTTGTGCTCACCAGGTTCCTGAAAGTCCTATAGGTGATAAAAAATTCAGTTTGGTGGCTGTAAAAGATTCATAGATATTGAGAACCGTCCAATTATTTCGGGAGCTCACCATTTAGGAGTGTTATGTGTATAGGCCAAAGAGTTATGTACCATTCAAGGACAATTATTGCCTAGGTTCATTATTCAAACTTTCACTTCGATCGCATGATTACGACACAAGAAATTAAAACTTAATTTTAAAATTTCGCACAGCCGCCATCTTGAGGTTATGTAAGCAATTGAATTAAATTAGATGGCAGTGCATTACAATCTGCAAAATCAATTACTGTACCACATTTCACTGCGCTCAGAGAGTTAAATCACGAGAAAAGTCTATTAAAATATTTTAAATTCGCTTGGTCGCCATGTTCGTTTCGTACTTTACAGGTTTATGAAATATACATAGGTATACCTGTATCAGTACCCTTTATCACCGTACAAAATTGCAGGGTGATATCTGTATTAGTTTCGGAGATATAGAATGTCAGTGAAATATTTCGCACAGCCGCCATTTTGAGGTTATGTAAACAATTGAACTAAATTAGACTCCAGTGCATTACAATGTGTATAAACATCTGCTGTACTAAGTTTCATTACATTTAGATAGTTAAATCGCAAGAAAAGTCTATTTAAATGTCTCAAGTTCGCTTGGCCGCCATGTTGGTTTTGCAGTCACCAGGTTTGTGAAAGTCTCATAGGTGAACTTCTAGTAGTGCCCTTTATCACCGTAGACAATTTCAGGGCGATATCGGTAATAGTTTCGGAGATATTGAATGCTAGTGAAATATTTCGCACAGCCGCCATGTTGGATTGGTGAGACGTAACAAAATTTGAAGGGCACGGTCGAGGTCGCCGGGAATAGGGCTATGAACTTCCCGAGTTTCATTGTAATCGCTCCAGCCGTTTCGATTTTATTAGGGGGGGACACACACACGAATCACACACACACGCACACACACACACACACACACACACACACACACACACACACACACACACGCACACACACACGGACAAAAGGTGATCTCATAAG
Source organism: Meconema thalassinum (assembly GCA_946902985.2). Classification (NCBI taxonomy): domain Eukaryota; kingdom Metazoa; phylum Arthropoda; class Insecta; order Orthoptera; family Tettigoniidae; genus Meconema; species Meconema thalassinum. Next base: position 389,103,815 of record OX336393.1, on the reverse strand, counting down.
CCTATTTTTTCAAAATTGAAAATAGGCTAAAAAATCAAAGATCTTTGACAAATGTCTTTGATAGTGTAATACCGGCCTTATGGTATTACAAGAGAGTGTAAATAAGCACTTTAGCTTTACCGGTAGGTAATACGTGTAACTAACCACTATAAGCATGTTTTTAGTTGGCCGATTGAGTAGAGCGCTTGACTCCGGATAGATAGGCCTAGGGTTCGAATCCAACTTAATACTTACGTTTTTATTCGTATGTTTCAATTTTCTTTCCTCGGGCAGTGGCTGTTTCGAACGTCACCAACATTAATTTCATCATAATTATTAATAATTAAATATTAAAGTAATTTTTCAAGTCCTCGTACTGCAGCTCGTTCACCAAGATTTTACTCGTATAAATATATTTCTTGTCCCGTGAGCGAACCATGTTTTACCCATAGCCGTTTAGTTTATCTTTCCGTTTCTTTTACCTACCGGTAGCTCTCTGCTGACTCGGTAGACGCGTGGGTTCGAGCCCCACCGTCGGCCGTCCTTGAAATGGTTTTCCGTGGTTTCCCCATTTTCAACACCAGGCAAATGCTGGGACGGTACCTTCTGATAGGCCACGGCCGCTTCCTTCCACATCCTTGTCCAGTTTCATTCATCTTCATCCATTCCATCTCTCATCCCGACGCGCAGGTCGCCCACGGGCGTCAAATAGAAAGACCTGCACTCGGCCTCTGAGGAGGTCACACGAAAAAAAAAACTACCTTTGCTTTCTCACAAACAGTATAGGATCCATATAAGTTGGTAATAGTTGTATGACAATACGGTATTGCCACTACAGAATTTCAGCTACTGTAATACAGTCAAGTGAACAAGGAACAGTCCTACATCCATTTTGCTGAACTATGATAAAATATTTGATGTAGTGTAATGGTGTGATTATTGCTTTGTGTGACTTTTATAAAAGTTCAGTTTTATCAAATATTTTATAAAATTTATTTGACAAACTTCTTTGATAGTGTAATACCGGCCTAAGTCTACTGTTGTCCATTCGTAGAAGGTGCCCGTAGAACATCAGCTGCCTACGTCACATGCTGGTTTCCTGCCATCTATACAGCTCGGAGTTTGCTTTCAGTCGGTAGGTTCCATCTGGGAGCAATCTCGGCCCATGAATTTTCCTGAGGATACGTCTTTCAATCTTCTGCAGATCATCCATGGTGCCTTTCCTGTTCATCAGAAGAGTCTCTGCGGCATACAAAGCTGTGGCCTGACAACAGTTTTGTAATGACAGATATTGGCATTCCTCGAAATGCACTTCTGTTATGTCTTTCTAAGATGGAGGTGCCGTCTCTACCATTGGGATGGACCCATTATTAATAATAATTATTTATTAAATAAATTTATTTCTGTATATTTTGTGACTGGAAAGACTTTCAACTACTAACTGATTGCAGATGTTGTTGTTTGAGTCTTCACTCTCTTGACTGGTTTGATGCAGGTCTCCATGCCTCTCTGTCCTGAGCTAATCTTTTCATCTCTACATATCAACCACACCCTACATCCGAGGCAATCTGTTTAACATATTCTAACCTTGGTGTACCTCTACAGTTCTGGTCCTCGACCGTTCCTTCCATCACTAAGCTTGCTATTCGTGGGTGTCCTAATATGTGTCCTACCAACATATCTCTTCTCTTCATCAGCAGTCGCCAGAAACATCTCTCCTCTCCCATTCGTCTTAATACCTCTTCATTTGTTACCCTATCTACCCATATGATCTTCATAATTCTCTTGTAACACGACATTTCAAACGCTTCAAAACTTCTTTTTCTTCTGCACCGAAAGTTCAAGTTTCACTTCTATATAGCGCCACGCTCCAGACAAAGGCTTTCATAAATGACTTTCTAATACCTAAATCTATATTCGATGTCAGATGGGCGCTGTTTTAAGTTGATGAAGCCTATAATTACAAGGAAAGTCTTACCACGAACTTGAAACGAGAGATAATGAGAGACGGGAGAATATATTTACTTAATGGTGGTACAGACGCGGTTCGAGGGATACGAAGCCATTGGCGTCTCTTCACGAGTAAAGACAAATGAAGCGCATTATGCGCCGCTTAGTTTATAAACTGCCAGGATATACTAGCTCCGGCAGTAGGGAGCACATTATCCTTCTCAGCCACTGGCACTGGCTGGCCTGAGTGGCACGCAGATCGTGTTCTGTGGTGGCGCCGAGCCCTGCTCGAGTTGCCAACAACTGCTTCACAAAGTCACTACACTGGAATAAAATGTCACTAAGAATGTCTCGAAAGTTAGGTAGAATTTTGTGATTGTTGTTGATTCGAATCAGGAGCTTAGGATTTATTTTGTCATCAGCCCCGTGCACTTGGCTTAATGTTGAATTTGTCTGATAAGTATGGGGTTTGAAGCCATTTGTCAGTGTTGCCAAGTAAAGGAGGTTAGATATCTAAGCCCCTTGACACTATAGCGCTATCTAGTAGAGAATGGAGGAACTTTGTTTTGGCTGAAAATCCCGATATTAATTTTGCCATTATGAACACGGCCTACTCTACTGAATTCAAATGGGTTCTTTAACATGCCAACATCATATGGCATGCGTGTCGTGATTTTTGCTGCCTTTCCAAAATCACTTACCACGGCCAGGAGCGAACCTGCAAGCTTGGGGGTTTAGTAATTCGACACGATAACCACTCACCCACCGTGGCAATAACTAGTACGGTATACAAAGGGATAATATGATATTACGAGTATGGAAACGGATAACCACTCGTAGGATGGCTGTGGTTGGAATCGAACTCGCCTCTACTCAGTATTGTCTCACGAGGCTGACAAAGAGAGGTCGCCAAGTGGTTTTCTAGAAAAATGTTCAAATTAGGAGGGTTTGCTCTTCATAAGAACATATTTTTGCCGTGTTCGAGCGTTTTTGCCAATGGGCCTTAGTGTGCTCAAAATTGAACGTTTCAAATCAATCCTCAAACTTGTGTAGTCCTATTCTCGCTTATGTTCCCGGGTTGTTTCCGTGGCGTAGTCGCTAGCGCATTGGCGTGGGGAATTAAAGGTTTCGAGTTCGAGTCAGACCTAGGTCAGGACTTTTTTTTTTACTGTTATTGTCTTTTGTGTTTTCTAACGTATTTTCTGTGGTCTCTTCGGTTTTGGAGCTATGTACAATATTTTAACATCATTATTATTCGTCCTTGAAGCTTGAACGAGTCGTAAGTCCTATTCGTTAAAATTTAAATTCGGCGTGGCCGGCGACGTTACGTTCATGTGCACTACGCCGAGTCTAATGCAGGAACGCAAGAGCGCTTCCCTCAGTTCCACTCTGCTCCACCATCAAGCTAAACTGTCTGTATCCAAAACTCGATACGGAACTCGTGTGAGTAACATCGCGAGACACTCTTCGTCACGCAAGTGCCGTATAAGCGGGTTCGATAAGTCGGAGGTCTTGATTGACGCTTATGTGCAGAGCTGGGATTTCTATGTAATCACATATTTTACATATTTTTTTAATATTTTGTGGGTATTCTGCACATTCTTAGTGATATTACATAAAATTACATATTTCAGAGTTTTCCTGTTTTTATATGAAATAAATTGCTGAATTGAAGTTTCACACTTAATGTCTGTCCTCTCAACAGGGGGATTAAGGTAATTATGAGTGACAGGTATTTGAGAGGATGATAGGATGATAAGTGCTGTGCATGGGGAAACTGGTGCAAGTGTATTGAGTAAATTGCAGAAAGTGTTGAAGAGAATTCCTGGTTATTCAACATTTCACAGTGTGTGCCGAATTCTAAATGGAGATGACTTTGATCCTACCGAGGACATTTCTCCAGCGAAAATTCCTCTCCTAAAATTTTCCCCAGTTAGATTATGTGATGTTGAAAGATCTTTCTCTGCATATAAAAACATCCTAGGAGACAAACGCCTTTCTATGACCCCAGAGAACATCGAAAAACACTATTGTTCACTGTGCTACAAAATTTAATGAATAGACGTGCTTTGAGTTAAGAAAATAATATGTTTCTATTGAATATGTGTGTGATATTTTCATATAATATGACTCCAAAGAACATTAAAAAATACTTAATTGTTCACTGTTCTACGAAATGTAATATAAAGCGTGTTTAGTGTGTTGTAACTGACAAAATGGTAAGTTTATATTAATTATATGATATTACATATTTTGCCCAATCTACATATTTTGCTACATATTTTGGTGCTTTTTGTTACATATTTATGTACATATTATGCCACTTGATATGACATAAAAATCCCAGCTCTACTTATGTGTATTCAATATTACGTGTGTGCGGTTGTCTACAATCAACAGTATATAGAACGCAAAAGACAATAATAACAGTAAATATAAGTAATCCCTTCGGTGTACGGAACTAGCAGCAACTAATCATGACCTTCATACTATGTACGCAAATCGCACTACACCACTGCTTGGCACCAGAGTTCATACGAGTGGCCAGCCTGGTCTAATTGATATTGGTAATTGTTCGCGTTAGAATCTTGTCTCAAAGCTGTAATGAACTGTTAGTGGGAATTGTAGGAGCTCATCAAGACTACAGAGACATTGATTTAGCACCTCATTACAACTGACGAGAGTGTTATGATTTAGGTCAGAGCGGCGAATGCTGCCTCAACTCGTTACAAACTGGCGTCGGGAAACTTTGAGCAGGCAGGGCGGAAGAGAGGCTGTTATATTGTGAGCATCTATTTGTCAGTCTCTAACAACTAGAAGGTTGTGACGAGTGGTTTCAAGGAGAGAAGGAGCTTGTTAGAACATCTGTCAATGGACAGCTGATGTTTTGAAATTGAGAATGTCACGCGCTATCTCCAATCACTATTATACAGATGGAGAAGAACAAAATTTGTTCATAAAAATTACGTTCTCTGACATGTTTATAGATACTTTAATGTGAACTACGTTTTCGTAAAAAAAAAACGATGTGACGACGAAATTGGCTACTCCAAGAACATCCCCACCAGAGCATTTGGTACCCCCAGGGGCTCACATCTAGTGGGAAGTGGGTTGGCAACCACTGGGCCCCAGCTAAGTCCGGCATTGCTTCCACTTACTTGTGCCGGGCTCCTCTCCATCTTCTTTCCTGTCGACCTTTCTTGGTCAACTCTTGTTCTCTTCCGACCCCGACGGTATTAGGGTATCCGAGGCCTAGGGAGTCTCTTCCTTTCCCGCTTAATTGGTCCTTGTCTCATCTTTCCTGATACACTCCTTCTGCGAGGGTTCAGCCGTCTTTTTATTTTCACGTTATCTCCTACCTTCTGCTCAAGGCCCTCAAGGAGGCAGGGTGTGTGTAGCCCCACCACTTCTGATGCACCCTGGAAATTGCTACACCCTCAGGGGCTCACGGCTGCTGAGTTCTGGATTTGGCGATCCCGATGGATTCCTGAGCTGGGTCCGTTTGTTCTCCTTATCCCCCTTTTTCCACTGACTTTGGGGTGGGCCCTCTACTCTTTCCCCTTTCCTATCTGCCTTTCATGGCTCCCCTTCCTTCCACGTCCCTCAATTCTCATTCTTAGAGGGTTGAGGGCATTTCTTTTCTTCCTGTCCTTTATTTGCCTTATCCTTTATTTGTTTACCATTTCTTCTTCTAGTATGTAAGTCTGTAGTTAGTATTAGTTATAGTTTCCATTCTCATCTCATCTTTCACTATCACCCATAACATTAGGGGTCGATAACCTAGATGTTGGGACCCTTAGAACCTCAATTATCATCATCATCATCATCATCAGAGCATTTAGTAGGACCTGAATCACTTGTCTATATCTTGAAAAGGACACACTCCAAAGGCAGATTGTCACACCGTTCACATCTTTTGTAATTCATACAAAATCCCAGAAAGGTAGGCCTACAACTATCGTAGGGTAGTAGTATGCCTGAGGAGAGTCCCTAAACAATACGGTAGATTGCATTGCTGTTGAGAGTTGGTTCCAATAAGCCGATGTGCGTGATACATCATTAAATACATAAGCGATGATCATGTATTTCATTTACGATACCTTGGTTTTGGGCCTAAAAGCGAGTGTATCGCCCTGCGACCTAAGAGAATGTATTCTCGGCTCTATAGATGATGATGATGATGATGATGGTGACGCCCGTGGATGACCTGCTCGCCGGTATGAGAATGAACTAAAGGCAGCCCTGGAGTACATCGCACGGATTTTTCCAGATGATATCACCGCCCTATTCCGCCACTGCCTCACAGCTAGCTATTTCCTGTGGAAAGGTGATTTCTATGAACAAATTGATGGGGTCGCCATGGGCAGTCCCCTGAGTCCGGTGATCGCGAATTTCTTCATGAAAAAATTTGAACAAATAGCACTCGAGACCGCACCTTTGAAACCTAAGGTGTGGCTAAGATACGTGGACGATAATTTTGTAATATGGGGCCATGGTAAAGATCAATTAAATCTGTTTTTACTACATCTCAACAGCCTGAACTCTAACATTCAGTTTACCATGGAGTTAGAGAATGAACAGAAAATCGCCTTTCTCGACGTTATGGTAACGAAGACCGCTGATCTAACCTTGGAACATACAGTTTACCGTAAACCTACCCATACTGACCGATATTTACATAAGACGTCCAACCACCACCCACGACAGAAATACGGAGTGATAAAAACACTGGCTGACCGAGCGAAAAGAATTTGTGAAAAGCAGTGCCTAAACCAAGAAATTAAACACTTCAACGAGGCCCTACGCACCAATGGGTACAGCCAGAAAGATATCCAGCAAGCACTCCATCCAAGACGTCCAATTACAAGGGTAATATGAAGACAAGCAGCCCCTGGCTAGAGCTTTCCTTCCATATATAAAAAAGGTCACGGACAGAATAGGGAGGCTACTCGAGTCCCATGATATAAAGGCCAATATACAGGCCTACGCGGAAAATTAAGGACATGTTTAGGTCCGCTAAAGATAAGCGACATCCTCATACCGCGGCAGGGGTTTATAAAATCCCGTGTGATTGTGGACAAGTATATATTGGAACAACGAAAAGAAGTATTGCCACTCGCCTCAAGGAGCGCGAACGACACAGCTGGCTGGGACAAACAGATAAATCCACTGTTGCAGCACACTCGCTACTCGCAGGTCACGACATAAGATATGGAGACACCGAAGTTCTGTCCACCACGGTGTCTTATCATGCCAGGCTACAGAGGGAGGCCATTGAAATCCTGAAGCATACTAACAGCTTCAATCTTAAGGAGGAAGCAGAACGTGTGAACAGAGCTTGGCTTCCAGTCCTTAATCCCTTCAAGCCTGCCCTCATTGACCGTCATAGACGAGAAGATGCAACAGAAGAGCAGCCCTGTCCTTGATGCATTACTTTTATGTGGTACGCCGTTGCTATGGTAGCCTCTATGTGTGGGTTGTTGACTATTTATATATCTTCTGTTTACTCGTTTTACCTCGCTTAATGTAACCTGTGAACATGCTGAACGCAGTCTTCAGCGAAACGTCAGGACGACAAGATGTCCTTAGAACACGGCCTATAAGCCCGCGAAACAGAGATTCCTATTTCAACGCCGGTCGTGAAAGTCTGAGTTTTTACTTGAAGATTTATTATTTATTTATTCGTGTCAGAAGTACACAACATAAAATGCACACAAGTATGTGTTCATCAGACGACTTTAAACAGTTTCTGCCCAGAACTTAGACACTTCGATAGCACTTGAATTAGCTTCAGTCAGGTCATTCATTGTACAGCTGTACGGGCACAATGGACAGGAGAAGAGGTGTTGTGTTGTCTGGGTTGCTCCACGATCACACAGGACTGTCTTGGTCGGAAAATGCCACTTATACAAGTTGTCCCTGGATTTTGCACAGTCCTCGATCCACGGGAATTAACCCCAGGAGATTAAAATCCCTGATGGCCCGGCCGGGAATCGAACCACTTAGCCACGGAGCCGGACGTGATGGTGAAGATAATTTCTGCTCGGTGGGCCAAACATCTAGGTTATCGGTCCCTAATCGGCTCTATACAAATGTATGTAGATTGGGCATGGTCAAGATGTATGAGGTTTTTTAAGGTTACAATACGTGTAGTAATATTTGTTCCCGTCTAATAAGAAAAATGGAACGCCTGTACCATGATTTTCTTTATCTAGCTAAATAATTGATATTCAGTCGGTCAACGCGTCAATGTGCCCAATTAAGGGGGAACATACAGTTAAACGAGCCAAACCAATAACGACTTTAAACAATTGTATACATTTCAAGGAAACACACACATTTTGCTGTTAAAAGCAAAGTTCAAAATTTTTCAAAAATCAAATCATAACAATATTTATCCTTTTTTCAAAATTTGGTCTTTCTTTGTGCTGGCCTTCACTGTTTCCCTCATATCTCCCAATTTTATAGTAAATTTTGGATTTTTCTTGGTTAAACCCCAGCTACAAAATAACTAAATAATTGCCGATTAATATTGTACATCATTATTATAACTAAGGCTCGGATTTTTAGGTAAATAAATATTTTTTATGTAAATATATATTTCAAGCATTTTTTCTATTAATACATAAATTCCTGCTTTTTACTTATTAGCACATAAAAACACATAGTATTTACTTTTTCTTTAAACCAGTATGCTAGTTATTTCAGTTTATTGCACTTTTGTTCTGTGTTACTTCAACGGGGAAGATCCTGTGAGATATCTAATCTTCATGCAAAGCGTATGTCAGCTTGCAACTGTGTTGTTCTTAACTTACTGTGGAAGCCGGGGATTTCCTTGTCCATAGCCATATTGCACCACGTGCTAGACCTTCCCCCTCCCACCAGCTACCTGGAACCAGAGTCACCCACATGCAGTTCATTTCTGGCACTATGAAGTCTAAGGCAGTTCTACGATGCCTAAAGTAAAAACAACTACAAGTTATCGTCTGTTGCAGAATTTAAAGATAATTTTACTTCTGATGGGGGCGTTCTATTCTGCAACCATGTGGGAAAGCCATCAAGGCTGAACAGCGATCTCAAGTTACACAACACCACAAGGGCAAGAAACATATTATCGCAGTTTCGCGCCTTCGGGGAAGTGTTTCGCGATAATCGTCGGTCATTTGTGATGGACAACCTGAAGATGCATCTCATTGTGTATTGTAATGCTTCAGCAGTCAGTAAAACATAGCTTAAATTGCATTCGTGAGTGCTGCATATTGTTAGGTATATTCACATTAATAAAATAAAATATACTTACATATTTTTCATTTTTGTCACATATTTCAGGTATTTTTAATACATAAAAATAAATAATTTCCCGATTTTAAGCACATAAAAATCCGAGCCTTAATTATAACAAGGGCCCGGATGTTCATGACATGTCATCTTTTTACTGAGCTGTCTAAAACAATGCTGAAGTACATAGAAACTCCGGACAGGCCACCCCGTCTTAAAATATGTAATTTTTACCTTGCATCTTTTTGCATTTTTTCCTATTTTTCCATTTTAGGAGCATTTTTTTTATGTTTGGTAGATTTGTTGGTCTTATTTTAGAGAAATCGGCCTTTTGAGTTGTTTTTTTCTTCAATTTAGTCATCTCACTGCTTTATATGAGGGAGTTACGTGTCTCAGAGTTAGAAGAAGCTAGTAGCTGATACAAGATAATTTAAAATATTGAAATATTGATTCCATTTACTTAATCAACCGGGTGGAAACTAGTCTTAGCAACAGTCGTGGCGTAATTGATACGGGTATTGCATCAGAACTGAAAAAAGTGCTGGATTAAAACACCCGGTATAATACATTCTGAAAAATCTCAGACATTCTTTCTGGTGAAAACTACTGCATGGATGGGCTTGAGGAGGATTTAGCAGCAAACGACCTTCCTCACTTCAAGTACGCTCAGATCACAACAGTTGATGTTGAACGGAGCTTTTCGAAATGTAAAATCTTGTTGGCTGATAGCAGTGCAACTCACACTAGAGTGAACATAAACCTTTTGTTAAGTGCTAGGAATCTATTTTGATTGACTTTTCAGTTTGAGCTTAATATTTCATTTTTGAAATATTGGCGAGTTTAGTATGATAAGATCTTTTTCTCCATTTTATAGTGCAGTTTTCGAATTTTTGAAATATTGGTGAGTTTATTATTATAAGATTATTTTCTCCATTTTATAGTGCATTTTTAAAGTTTTTAGCTCATTTACTACAGTCATTTTTGAAAGTTTTAAGTGCATTTTTTAAACTTTTTTACTGCATCAACATCCGGGCCCTAATTATAACTTGGGGGGCGTGGTGGCTCAGCGGTCTAGCTGTATGCCTCTCACCAAGGCGGTCCAGGTTCGATTCCCGGTCTATGCATGTGAGATTTTCGAAGTGAAATGCCATGTCCTGTGGTTCGGATTCCACGTAAAAAGGAGGTCCCGTGGCTCATAATCACAAGATTCACGGTCACGTAAAACTGCAAACTTCCTTCCTTCCTTTTAATTATAACTATACTTATCTGCCAAACCTAAGACAAAGGCCTTTAGTGAACAGCACCCAAAGATGTTCACCTGACGAGCGAAACAGGCCATTCAATTTCTTTTGGAGAGACGTAAAAAAAATACAAAATAAGGAACCTTGTAGTATTACGTTAACGTTAACCTCACAATCATGAGCCACGGGACCTCATTTTTTACGTAGAATCCGAACCATGGGACATGGCAAATCACTTTGAAAATCTCGCATGCATTGAACAAAAAACATAGAATTATGGTTGGTTGTTTCCTCAGTTTAGGGGCTGCGACAACGCGGTCATGTAGCCCCGTGTTTTTGGGTGTGTGAAGATCTGTCTGATGAAAATGAAAATCCACAGCCTGCTTCCAGTCTCCGACCGGGTCAGGAATGGAATGAATGAAGCCCCCATCTAGCGGCGAGGATATGGACTGTGCCGGCTGCCGAGGCCTGACGCACTCCTCTTGGGCAATGATTAAGTGAATGACAGATGAAATGAAATGCTAGTGGGGAGTATTGCTGGAATGAAATTTTTACAGGGAAAACCGGAATACCCGGAGAAAAACCTGTCTGCCTCCGTTTTGTCCAGCACAGATCTTACTTGGTGTGACCCGGCTTTGAACCACGGACCCAGCGGTGAGAGACCGGGGTGCTGCCGCCTAAGCCACGGAGGCTTCAGATCTGTCTGATAACCGGTGTTATTTGTGATGACTGTATTAGTGTGTGTTATCTGTTTTCAATTCAAGTAAGGACTACAGACATTGGATTTTTTCAAGTAGTTCCTACTTTTGCCACCAAACGCCACCGTCAACAACTATTAGTTCATAACTTGGTTACCAGGTGCCACCACAGTCGGCTCCTGGCGACGAACGTTGGAACTTAAGAGTGTCAGTCAAATGTTTAACCTATAATTTAGCTTCACACAGGTGTAATTAGTGTAAGGTTCTTCTACATGCCATAAATCTATGACATGGGACCGCTGCCGGCTTTACTTCCCCTCCGAAGGAAGGCATACTGAGGGATTTTTAACACCACCGAAGCAGCTAACATAGAATTATGGTTATTCCTATATTCGTCCATTCTTATTGCAGTATCTCGCACGCTTCAACGATTGGGAACTAAGTGCGCTTGCAGTTGTTACCATGGTATAATAATAATAATAATAATAATAATAATAATAATAATAATATCGTATAGCCTCGGGTGCCGGGTGCACGCTTTGTTATTTTACATCCAGAGGGTAGCTTGCAAGTCGAATTTTGTTGTTCCTTGATGCACTATGAAAGTCAAGGAGGTTAGATATCTAAGCTCCTTGACACTATAGCGCTTTCTAGTAGAGAAATTAGGAACTTTGTGTTAGTGGAAAATCCCGATATTAATTCAAATGGGTTTTTTGACATGCGAACATCGTATGCCATGCGTGTCGTAATTTATGCTGCTTTTCAAAAATCACTTACCACGGCCAGGAGCGAACCTGCAAGCTTGGGGGTTAGTAATCCAACACGATAACCACTCACCCACCGTGGTAAGCTACCATGGTAACTATGCATAATTGCATGCATATCTTAATCGTTTAGTGCATAAAAGCCTGGTTGTTAGTCATTACACACGCCACAAGTCGACCAAACTATGGAGCATCCACTTTTTTCTTTCGTTCTCTTGCCGTGCGACGTGCCATTGTCGCCTTTTTATGATTGCTAGCTTCCGGTTTAGTAGTCGGGTAACGGAAGAAATGGGAACTGTGTACAACTATTTTTCTTGTATGTAACTGAGGAAATTGTTGGCTGGATGGTTGCTCAGTTTAGGGGCTGCGACAACGCAGTCATGTAGCCACGTGTACTTTGAGTGTGTGAAGAATCTGTCTGATGAGCGGTGTCAATTGTGATGGCTGTATTAGTGTGAGTTATATGTTTTCAATTAAAGTAAGGACTGCATACATTCGATTTTCAAGTAGTTCAAACTTTTTCTACCAAACCCACAGTCAACGACCAACTAGTTCTCAACTTTGTTACTAGATGCCACCGCAGTCGGCTCCTGGCGACGAACGTTGAACCCTAAGAGCGGTAGTCAAAGATAACCTATAATTTAGCTTCACACAGGTGTAATTAGTGGAAGGTTCTTTATCATGCCATAAATCTATGACATGGGACCGCCGGCTTTACTTCCCCTGCGAAGGAAGGCATACTAAGGGATTTTAACGCTCTTAAAAAATCCGACGACTTCCGCCGGGTTTGAACCCGCGACCTAGGACATAGAAGTTCAGCATGCTACCGACTACACCATAGAAGCCGCCCAGCGAATTGTTGTTGTTATGAAAAATAAAATTTTAAAATGCTACACGACTGATATGATCTTCAGCTGTGTACAATTAGGAAGCTCTGTGTTTATTCCTTATGTATTAGTGATGCGATATCAGCTAACTTTTTTATCACAGTATAATACTCGCCACTCAAATGTTGCAAATTTTCCCGTTAATTTACTACTGATCATGTCTGAAAATCATTTAAAATCGTGACTAAAAAGCGCTTACCTAAATAAGAGAATGTATTTAACTGTATGCACGTCGTATAATTTTGGCAGTGTTGTATTTTTCACAGAGCAATTTTACACAATAGTAGGCACGCAGGTTTTTATATTTAGTTTTCTGGCAACTTGACATAAATAACTGGCTAAAATGTTTCTAAAGAGAAGACGCTCCATGCTTCCATTAGAAGATGTTGGTCTCCATAATTCATGATAAATGAGGTTAGTGTTCACCCTTTCAGTGAATTCTGACTTTACGTCGACTAGGGTGAAGATGAAAATGAGCATTCTTTTGTCGCCAGCTGTTTGGTCTAATAGCTTCACATTGTCCATGCTTTCCACACTATAAACTAGACACGGTTGGATTTTATGATGGAACGGCATGTATCAATTATCGCTTTCATGCAATATCTGAAATAGGTATATGATTACAAAATATTATTGGTTAAATATTCATTAATCCCTCCCTATATTATTCTGCTAAGGTCCCATTCCAGTTTTGTACCGAAAATAAGGTCCCATCAACACCAACCTACACATATTGGGTACCTACAGGTTCAGTATAACCCAATGCGTAAGCGAAACGCACTCGCTTACTCTTTAAATGCCTTATAATTAAATAAATACCATAAAACATGTATATTTACAATGAAATAATGAAAGAATGCAACACGGTAACCATGGTAACAGAATCTCACAGGTCCATCTATTTCTGTAAGACGCAATGCAATTCCAATTATTACATTACTGTGAAAGTTTCCAGTCGGTTATAAGGTTATCACGGAACCAAATTAATCTGTAAAATTCATCAATACATACAGTATAATGCGCTTAAGGGGGTCAAGGGGCACTCTAAAATTTTTTCACACAATTTTCACGTGTGAGTTTGATACGAAAGGTTCTTTTCACCCGACTATAAAGGGTCTCCGAAAACCACATTTAAAGGCCCTTAAATTAACAGTGTCTGTGATATTCCCAGAAAACTAACTTCGCTCTGATATACCTATGAAGGAATGACAAACCCTAACCACTGCACCAGTAGATGAATTGATAAAGTCTGATTATTCATACTGAACCCATGTACCATTGGTTCAAGGGGTCGAATCCATGTATTTTGGTAAAAGGAAGGAAGGAAATATACAGTCTTCAGAGGAACATAGAAATATTTTATACAAGAAGGCTAGCATAACGTTGTGAAATAAACTGAAGCCAGGTGGTCAGGAAATGAGATCATGCCTGACGCATTGATAAGGAGCCAGTCACGAATATAAATAGAACGAGTGGAATTTTCCAAGCGAGTGACGAAGAGCGTGTTTCGGAAATCGCCCTTACCTTGCAGTAAAATGGCAACCGCGCAGCTGTGCCAGAAGAAGAATAATTAGATTTAACCCATTTGCAAGAATAAAATTAACTAAAGAAATACAGCATTGTGAATCATTTCGGAATAGAGATTTTTGTGTGGAGAAAGATGTTATAATAAATGCCCAGGAAAGAAGTGCAGACGTAGTCATACGTCATTGGGGGTTTCCCGAGACCCGAGGAGGGGGAATTAAAAATCAACTGTAACACCCACACAGCTGAAGACTAAATTTTATTTAATATCTCAGAACTGCACGATCGATTTTCATGTGCAAAGAAGTCAGTTTACGTTTAGAAAACGAGCTTTCCAGAGATATAATTTTTAAAAGTGTGCGACCATTACTTCAAAAGTTGGTTCCGAAAAAGACGTAGAATTTATCATTTTGTCGCCGATTTGTATAAAAGCCCTGGCAGGGCCAGGCTAATCATGCAGTACTTACTAGACCTCGAGAGGTCGTGATACTCTGTGTCAATCACCAACGTGCACCCGTAAGGAGTGGCCGAGAAGTATCATCAAACTATCGCCGTGGAGAATTAGGAAAATCCTAATACAGGATTTAGTTCCGCCAATATCAGTTTTACAGTGAAAAGTTCAGTATTTCAGTCGAAGTAGGCTGCGAACTTAAAGAATAGGCGATAGGTTTTCGATAACAGTTTATTTAAACGACCAAGTGTATCGTAACGTTTTGAAGTACCATAACAGCGAAACAAACATTCTATCAACGTTAAAAGAACCCGATCAGGGTTGGACAAAATAAGGTCCGCATAGTATTCTGAAAAGAGAGGAATTATAGAACTGAGTAATCAGAAAGGGGAAGTAAATTCAAGACGTTGTTTCAAGGAAACGAACGAACTATAAAAAGCACTAAGTTACGAGGAGTATTAGATGCTAGAAAATAATAGGTCACCGATAGAGTATTTGGGAGACCGAGAACAAGACAGACTTTCGCTAGACGACCAATAGGGTCTGGAAAGAAGCAAGTTTAAGCTAATAATAATAATAATAGCCGATCATCAGGAAACCGGATTTGAAGAAGTACCATTCCAGGGAGGGGTAGAGTATTCGAGACTTTCATATTCTGGTCAGATAGGAAGCCGACATCTACTAGTTTCACCCGTGGAGACGGGGAAGCAAATATCACGTGTGCAAGGCCTAATCAAAGCCTCAGTGATTAGAATCAGTGTAGTGTAAATATATAAAATTTGTGTTAGATAGTTATTTTTCAGTGATTTTATTGTATGTAATAGAAGAATACCGAAGTATTTTAAAATGTTACCAGTGTTTAAAGTATATAAAGTATATGTGTGTCAAGATATGTCAGTGTATGAAATGAATTTGAGCACGATGGTGTAATCACAAATAGTGGGCAAAAATGAAACATCGTTGGAAAGCACGGTAATGGACCTTCTGAACATGTAAGTAACTATTTTCTTTATGTTATGTGTTGGGGGAATATTTGTGTGCAATCCACCTGAGAATGATAAATAGGGATGTTTTTGAATAACAAATAACAGAATAAGAGCGCGATCTGAACAACTAAAAAATTGAGAAATTATAAAATGATTATGTGAAATGAATAAAATCCTTCAGATGAAATGTAAGAAATAAAATATCAGCAAGCGTAATAATAATAATAATAATATAAATTATATAAATGAAGATTCAGTTGAATTATATGAAAGTAATAGCTTTTGAGCTTTTGTAAAGGAATAAAGACATGGTGTGAATACATGTTCTTAAAGTATAGCGATTATTGTCACGGGAGAGGATTAATATGAGATTTTGAGATATAGATCAAATGTTGATTTTGAATTTATCAGTTCTCTGGAAGACGCTAGGCCTTAAAGTAATGTATAGCGCATTGTCACGCATTAAAGTAAATTGTCACGCTAGGAAGGCGTTGAATCTAAATATACTTGGTAAATTAATTGTGAGGGACAGTTGATTGCGGTAATTGATGATAAGTCCTCCATATAGTGATGTAGATCACGAGGCGTTGTATAATGGGTGCGAATTATTGTATTGATGAGCGCAGGTTAGACCGAGGTCGCCCTAAGCCGCTAATTTGTTGTAAAGTCCTCCAGTACGGGATTGGTTCCCGAGGCAGTTGAGAGAGTCGAACCCAGACTCGTATAGTTGTTGAAGCCCCTAAATATTGTTGTTGTATTGAATTATTCTTACCCATCAATGATGACACTTCATAATTATTAAATGCCAAGGTTACGAAAGTGGTCTATGAACCTAAATAATGTTGTTTAAATGAATGAAAGAAACGCCAGGTCTGTTCAGAGAACTGTGTTTGAGAAATAGCTGTTTTAAAGCATGAGTAGAGCGGTCCCGTGTGGGCGATACTGAGGGTCTCCCTCCCGGGCAATAAATCAAGTCGAGTGTCACGGTCCAACCCCTCGCTATTGAAAGTATGGTAGGTCAGGGGAACCGTCTATTTGAAGTAATAATAAACCATGAGTGTTTAGAGTTTGTTAATGACCCGGGATTCGAACCGAGGTTCTTGTAGGTGAAAGTTACCGCTTGCAAGTTCAGATCGTTTGCTTTCTTATGAGATGATGGTCTTTTAAGAAAAATAATAATAAATATAAATCCCTAATGTAATGAGATATTGATGTAGGATTTCACGAGTTCAATGAAGACAATTAGATTTCGGGAGTGATCATAATTTTTGACTTTGTTCAAGTAGTCTTCTATAACTCGGGAGTGCACAAGTATTTTTCCCAATCACTGTAGTGAATTTGTTAACTTGAGAGAGGTGGTAACATGAGAACATTGTGAAATGCCCAAAAATTTAAGTAAAGGAGTAACAATTACTTTGAATAAGATTATATATTGTTTTGATTATAAGAAACTCATAAAATAGATATTGAGGTGTGTAAAAGAATAACACAGTTTATAGTGGAAAGTATCGAGCCATTGGAGCTCGTGATTGTAGTGAATTTTAAAAGGGATACTTTATGGAAGTGAAAAGAATTATAAGTTTGTTGGTTTGAAGGAAACCATGTATTTTAATGTAATATTTGTTTGATTTTAAGTATTCCTTGTTCACTTTGAACAAATTAGAAGGATTGGTCAGTAGTTTATTTGTTTTATTTGTTTGTAGCGCCATATATTTGGTTAATTAAATGTTTTATAATAGGAGTTGATTTTGTTTTTATTTTTGGAAGTGTATCCTCGATTTAATCCAAAATGTGTAAGTCACAGTGTGGGAGAACATACCATAACCCCGAAAATCCCGATTTGAGCATTGCTGGCATACTGTGATTTGCATATTTCTTGATAAAAGGGCACAATACCAAGGATAAATCAGTCATAGTATTCATGATTGAGGTTTTGCTAAGTGTACTCTTTACAACTAGAATATTCGTGGGCGAAACCGCGACGGGTAATACTAGTATATATTATAACTATAATGATTAAATAAATATTAAAGAAGAATATATGAGTTATTGTTAAATGTCGCCGGTGCAGCGTATATAACTCGTGGCCTTCCTCCTAGGTCACATGTTAGTACTTAAACGGGTCAAGTTAATGCACAATACGATACCAATGTAATAACTGGATAGCAACTGATTATAATATTCTCACATATAAAATATTGGATTGACTCCAAATGAATACCATTATAATCCAAGAGTTGTTGGACCATTGACATTTGAAATGTGCAAATAGCACACATTAGGACAGCTGTTTGTTACGATATTTTCTGTTATGAAGTTTTACTAACTACTCTTTCAGGAGACACTTGTCACTTGAATATCCAAAAAAGGCCTCCCCTCTATTTCTTATTTCATAAAATCAAAACCACAATCCGAAATAATAAAGAAAACAAGTAGTTCCGTGAAGAACTAAATAGCCTATTTTCATATATCCTACTTATGTTAATTGCCTCTCTGAACATGCAAAATTTCAGTGTGATTGCTGTAATAGATTCGTAGATATTTCGGATGGTCGCCATGTTCGATTTTTATATATGTTCACCATAGAGTTATGTACTATTAGACCAAGCTTATTGCTTAGGGTATTATTCAAACTTCAATCGCATGATTAGGACACAAGAATAATTAATAACGAAATACAATGTGTATAAACATTTACTGTACCATATTTCACTGCGCTCAGATGCTTAAATCGCGAGAAAAGTCTATTTAAATGTTCCAAATTCGCTTGGCCGCCTTGTTCGTTTTGTAATAAACGGGTTTTCGAAAGTTACATGGGCGAACGTTTAGTATTGCCCTTTATCACCGGACAAAATATCAGGGTGATATCAGTAGCACTTTCAGAGATATGGAATGCCGGTGAAATATTTCGCACAGCCGCCATGTTGGATTGGAGAGACGTAATAAAATTTTACGGGTACGGTCGGGGTCGGACAAAATAATTCTATGTCCTTACTGAGTTTCTTTGAAATCGCTCCATCAGTATAACTTTTATTTAGGGGGCGGGGGGACACACACGCACTCACACACATACGCACACACACATGGACAAAAGGTGATCTCATAAGCCTATGTTTTAATAAATGAAAATAGGCTAAAATCACGGAAGACTCGATGCCAATGAAAATCCAATGGAGATTCGTGGACCGGAAGTTCGCTATGTATAAGCCTCGGTGCCATTTACAATCGTGGAAGCTCTATACTTGAGTGATTGAGTCCGTATCTAAACATTCATTAGATGTATCGTGCTTTTGTGAAAGCTTACCCAGATTCTCACATTGACAAACGTTTTTCTCGATGAGTGTTTAAAAGTTCATTCTCTAACCTATCATTCATTTTGACTGGCTGCGTGGCTAAGCGGTAACGTTCTCACCTGCTGTGCCCGAGGTTGCAGGATCGAATCCTGGCGCAGTCAGCTGGCATATGAGGGTGCACAAATGCGAGGGAGTCGTGTCAGTAGATTTACTGGTACGTTAAAAATCCACTTTGGGGCAAAATTCCGGCACCCGGCGTCTCTAAAAACCACAGTAATTAACAGGGACGTAAAACCAATAACAGTGTTTATTTATTTTAAGCGAAATCTCCCAATAAATGGATGACGTTAAGCAAATATCTCAATCAACTCTTTTTTGTTTTTTGTTTTTCTTGTTGCTCCAAGAAAGCTTGTTTACGTTCTTCCGATCACTTTGGTCTGTACTGTTTTTGTTTTGGTTGCTCTGAAGTACTACCCTACCAGGGAATTGTTACCGCTAGACGTGGAGCGCGGCTGTTGTGTATACATTACGCCAGCTCGCCTCGTTGTGGCTGCCGCGAGTGGTTGCGGGGCAAGAGGGTTACGCTTATACAGTCATACAATGAGAACACACCGCACAGCGCACGACCCAGCACGAATCATGCACACAAATGACATGCGATGAGGTTTCGCTAGCGATGACTGCACGTCTATCGCAGACGTGTGGCTGGGCGGTGTGCATTAGTTCCGATTTCCGCCACCGGTAACGATTCGCTGGTAGGGTAGTAACTTCTCATTTGTTTACTTTGTGTCTGAAGGTGTCCCTTTCTGAAATGTCTGTTGAACTTATGTTTGTATTTTTGGCATCCTTTCGAAGTTCTTCTAGCCAAGGTGTTGAGCTATTGAGTGATGTTACATAATCTATTATTCTTTTCGTCAATCGATTTTTTGGTAGTCTAGTGAGATGACCAAAGAATTTCATGCGTCTTTTCTTAGTATCAATTTCGATGTATGAATACTGTTCTAGAAAATGCCGTGCTCCTAAGATTTTTTTTAATGATCTTCCTCTCTACTTTTTTGATTTCTTCAAATTCATGTTTATTGTTTCGCTTGCGGAAAGGACTGTTGGTTTTATGACTGTGTTGTAGTCCCAAACTTGTGTCTGTTTTGAAATAGATTTTTTGTTGTATATGTTTTGGACTAACCCTAATGCCCTTCTGACTTTTCGGAGACGATTTTGTTACGATACGTTTTCAAGGCCAGTCGGCTCGATGAATTCCCCGAGGTATTTAAAGTGTGGGACCCTATCGATTGTACCGTATTTTGTATTCAGTCTCGTGATATCTGTCTTCGAACAGAAGAATCTAGTTTTCTCCAACGAGATCTTTAGTCCCACCTTCTCTGCACTTTCTTTAAGTATCTCGAGCTGTTTGATAGCAGTCTCCTCATCTTCGGTTAGTATTGCCACATCATTCGCAAATGTGAGGTATGATATGTAGAGGTTGTTTTTGGGAAAGAACAGTCGGATTGGCTTTCCGAAATTCACATTTCTTGAGTTCCTTCTCCCATTCTTCCACAACCTTGTCTGTGGCGACGTTGAACAAAATATGAGAAAGTCCATCACCCTGTCGCACACCTGTTTGAATGTTGAATGGTTCTGACATTGCCCCCCATAAATCTCATCTTAAACCAATAACATTATTATTATTATTGTTATTATTATTATTATTATTATTATTATAGCTTGCCACGGTGGGTGAGTGGATAGCGTGTCGGTCTACTAACCCCAAGATTGCAGGTTCGCCCCTGGCCGTGGTAAGTGATTTTTCAAAGGCGGCAAAAATACGATACGCATGTCATACGATGTTGGCATGTTAAAGAACCCATTAGAATTCAGTAGACGAGTTCATAATGGCAAAATTAATCTCGGGAGTTTCCGCCAACACAAAGTTCCTCATTTCTCTACTAGAAAGCGCTATAGTGTTCAAGGAGCTTAGATATCTATTATCTAACCTCCTTGACTTTCATAGTGATTCAAGGTACAACGAAATTCGACATGCAAGCTACAAAGCTTGTACCCGGCACCCGAGGCCATACGATATTATTATTATTATTATCTATATATTTAAAACACTAAGGCGATTTTTGTTACCACGAGATTGAGAGAACGACAGAACCGATTTACTTCGTAGAGCACTCTAACGAAAGCTCTTGGCATGTAGATTTGCAGAGTGTCTCTAAAATAAACAAATATATTACGGTATATTTTTAAATAAATATAGAAAATAGCAGAATTCTTGCTCCTCACGCATGCGCACAATCTGCCTGGGCTCATGACAAAATGGCGGTGAGAAGTCCATTAAAATGTAAGTTATTTAATAAGCTTCCATGTAATTGAAAACATACATTAACCAAGTTCTGACAATAAAATATAATAACAGTATGAACATATACGAATGTGCAATATTGATTTTATTGATAATCAATTGGATTATTTTCTTCAGATAGCGGCTTTTGAAGATACTGAATGGTCGCGTCTGCTTCTTAACGAGAGTGAAATATTAGCTGCATGGTTAAGGCGATTGACTGTAGATCCAAGGATCACAGGTTCGATCCCAGCTTTCGCCAGTATTTTTTTTACCTCTGAAATATTGTTTTATCAAGGAGTATTAGTAAGGTTTTATGTCAGTTAAAGATGCATATTTCTACATTCCCTCTCAATACGTTTTATTTCCGTTTTACCATTGCATTACAGCATGTGGTCAAAAGAGCTAATATCTGCCATCAGTTCCAGTAACTGACAACAGATGGCAGTAACTCGCCCATATAGTTCCAGTAACTGACAACAGATGGTAGCACCATTGCATCGATATATTTAAAACACAAGACACGGCACTTTTTCACGTGATGGAGAATTATAAAAGAGGGGAATTTTTAAGAAGGGAAACGTTGAAGAACATTAACTGACAGTTGAGTGTGTAGGCTATGTTGTTTGTGTTCCTTAATATTGCAATTTCTTCCCAATGCTTCGGTGGTCAAGTTGGTAGCATCCTAGACACTTGGCAAACATAATTCGTTTGAAGGGCGCTGACATCGTGGTCACTCAGCCCCGTGTACTTTGGTGTGTAAGTGTAAAATTTCCTTTGATAACCCATGTTATTGTGATGGCTGCATTACTGTGTGTATTTGTAATTAAGGTGGGAAACGGCAAGGTGACGGCCGAGGCCTTAAGTTAGGAACCATCCCGGTATTTGCCTTGAGTGGAAGTGGGAAACCACGGAAAACCACATCCAAGATTGTCGAGGTGGGAATCAAACCTTCCTCTTCTTAGTTATACCTCAGGAGACTGAATGTGCCCCGTTTTTGCCCTCAGACCAGAATTAAATTTCTTGGCAGAGCAGGAAATGTAACCCGGGTCTCCGAGGCGATAGCCAAGAATGGGTGGGCTTCCATGTGTTAATACGATTTATGACATGCACGGGACATAGAATTCTAAAACTGCCTCCATTAGGGTGACTGCCGAAGTGAGTATTGAGTATAGGCCTATGCTCATTCCAGTAGGTGGCGAAGTTATTCTATGTTCCCCTGCAAAATGTACCGCCATAAACTATAACAGGTGATGGAAATAGATTATTTAGAGCAGTTTTGTACTGTTTATATCAAAATGAAGAACGTCATACTGAGCTGCGTTTTCAAGCTATTGCAGGAAATTTCGCTGGCAGGAACAATTATAAGGAATTTATTTTAAGCGATCAGTCTCATCGCATTCTCCTCACCAACCAATTTGAGTATGAACGACTCTGGACGGTCATGTTGAACTTAATTGTATAAGACAATTGTATAATGATTATTTGTTTAGAGTACTGAGTCGAACTACGCAGTTGATTTCGGCAATGGAAGTACTTTTTGCCATTTAATATTTAGCGGCTCCGATATTGCAGGACACGAGTGTTATCGAATAATACGAAGCCACATTTAAAATCCAATATAAATAGGCCATTTCAGAAACAATTCCAGATGTTATGCAGTACAGTGTAAGGTCTTTGACGCTCAAATGTAAACATTGTTCTACATTGTATTTCTCTTGCGTAAAATCTACGCGCAGTTACTTTGGACTTTACTGATGTGATGGTAAAATTGATATGCTGGAATATAAAATATTTGCCAAGCTGCAACAATGTAATGATATTAATTTAAAAGTCATTGAACTTATATCCAGTAGTTCAAACACACACATCAGCGTTAACAAATTGGCGATCATAATTCATTTGATGGACTCAGACATCGTGGTCACTCAGCCCCGTCTATTTTGGTGTGCGAGTGTAAACTTTTCTCTGATAACCTGTGTTAATGTGATGGCTGTGTTGATGTGTGCATTTGTAATTAATGTGAGGAATGGGGAGTTAACGACCGAGGCTTTACGTTAGGAACTATCCCGGTATTTGCCTGGAGTGGAAGTGGGAAACCACGGAAAACCAAATCCAAGATTGTTGAGATGGGGAATGTAGCCTTAAGAGTGGGCTTCCCTGTGTTAATACGATCTTTGACAAGCACTGAACATATAATTCTAAAACTCCCTCCATTACGGTGGCTGGCGAAGTGAGTCTATGCTCATTCCAGTAGTGGCGAAGTGATTCTATGCTCCCTTGCATATTTTACTGTCATGGAAATTCAAAGTATTGTACCTTCAACAGGTGATGGAAATTGATTATTTACAGCAATTTCATTCTGTTTATTTCAAAATGAAGATCGCCATCCTGAGTTGCGTTTGCAAGCAAATTGCAAAAATTGCAAGGATTTTATTATTGTCGATCAGTCTCATCGCATTCTCATCAGCAACCAACTTGAGAATGGAAGTCTCTGAACTTCATTGTATGTGTGAATATTATTGTTTATTGAATATTCGTTTGGAGTACATAACAATGGGTCTAACCACGCAGTTGATTTTGGCAATGGAAGTAAGTTATTATTTGCCATTTAATATTTGGCGGCTGCGTTGACGCAGGCCACTATAGTGTTATTTAAAATGACGTTAATTTGGGGAGAAATGCTGCTATAAATAAACCCACTTGACGAAATAGAACATTAGCCGCAAATAAGAGGGAAATCGGAGAAAAATACGAAGGCACTTTTAAAATCCAATATAAATATGGCATTTCAGAAACAATTCCAGATACTGTTATGCTGTTACAGTTTAGGGTCCTTGACGAACAAATGTAAACATTGTTCTGCACTGTATTTCTCTTGCGAGAAATCTACACCTGGTTACTTTGACCTTTGCTGTTGTAATGGTAAAATTAATCTGAATAAATATAAAATATTTGACAGGCTGCAACAATTATTTTTCACTGGAGATGATATCTCAAGGAATTTCAGAGAGACTAATCGGCAGTACAATGCTATGTCCTTCGTTTCATTTGGTGCCAATGTTACTGTGCCACACGCACACGGTCCACATTGTTTTAAAATGTATGGAATTGCACATCATCGCATTTCTTTGGTATATTCCAAAATTATAAGCGACGGTTTGAGACCAGTTGTATTAGACTCCTCAGAGTTCTTGAATTCCTTGGAACTAAATGACTGACCGCCACATACTCCAAACGCTTGACCCGTTATGCTGCTTAGAAATCTGAACGTTTCCCAAGGACTCCTAAATGCAACCATATTGCTTGGATTTGGAAATAATAGGTGCAGTTAAAATTAGGCAGAGAGGTCTAATCCTTCGACTTGATTTAACACCATCCGATAAAACACTATCATTTTCTTTTAAGAGGCAATATTTTCCAATTCATTTGGCATACCTTATCACAATCAATAAAGGTCAAGGGGAAACTCTGGAACGTATAGGCCTCAATTTGCCCCAACAATTTTTCAGTCATGGCCAGCAGTATTTTGCAATGTTGAGAGTGCAATCTTCTGACGCCCTTAAAGTTTCAATAGAGTCAAAAAATAATCGTACAAAGAATGTACAGTAGGCCTATATAAGAAAATTCTTCAGTAAATATTTTTCTATTGACCGTCATGTTTTGACGGGTTTCAACTAGTTATTATTATTATTACTAAGCCTCCGTGGCTTAGGCGGCAGCACGCCGGCCTCTCACCACTGGGTCCGTGGTTCAAATCCCAGTCACTCCATGTGAGATCTGTGCTGGACAAAACGGAGGCAGACAGGTTTTTCTCCGGGTACTCCGGTTTTCCCTGTCACAATTTCATTCCAGCAACACTCTCCACTATAATTTCATTTCATCTGTCATTCAATTAATCATTGCCCCAGAGGAGTACGTCAGGCCTCGGCAGCCGGCACAGTTCATATCCTCGCCGCTAGATGGGGGCTTCATTCATTCCATTCCTGACCCGGTCGGAGACTGGAAGCAGGCTATAGATTTTCATTTTCATTATTATTATTATTATTATTATTATTATTATTATTATTATTATTATTATTATTATTATTATTATTATTATTATTACCTATCATCCCGTCGCCCACTAGCTGATACATGTGTGACATGAGACCTACTACAAAATAAAATAAATATAATAGGGGGACCCTAAAAACTCAAAATAATTTTAAAAAAGTAATTGCATCTAAGAAAATCAGAAAAGGTCATGAAAAGTATGCATGGTGATAATATTACATCAAGTGGCCAATGCCATCCAGTACAGTACTGTATGTACTCTGAGCATGGATATGCAACAAGTAATTTCACGTCCTCATTAACCCATTCAAACATGTTTAACAGTCGTCAGCAAGCGAACTACAAATGCATTCATGTTGGGGACACTGGGGAAAGCTTTGTGTATCTGTGGCATGACAGAATAGCTGGCCGGGAAAGTAATGAAGTTGCATCATGCTTTATGAAAGTGATCACATCTGGTATCACACAAATACAACATGGTGTGATAAGTGATAACCAACTTGGGATATTTAGGTTCAAAAAGTTAAAAATAGGTTCCATTTATCAGGTAGTTGGTTGGTTGGTTCCTCGTTTAGGGGCTGTGACAACGCGATCATGTAGCGCCGTGTACTTTGGGTGTGTATAGAATCTGTCTGATAATTGTGATGGCTGTATACATGTGTGTTATCTGTTTTAATTCAAGCAAGGGCTGCAGACATTCAATTTTCAAGTAGTTCCTACTTTTGCTACCAAACGCCACCGTCAACGACAACTAGTTCTGAACTTGGTTACTAGATGCCACCGAAGTCGGCTCCTGGCTACGAACGTTGGAACCTAAGAACGTTAGTCAAATCTAACCTGTTATTTAACTTCACACTGGTGTAATTAGTGGAAGGTTCATTTACATGCCATAAATCTGTGACATGTGACCGCCGGCTTTACTTCCCCTCCGAAGGAAGGCATACTGAGGGATTTTAACGCTCTTAAAATCCGACGACTTCGGCCGGGTAGGAACCCGTTATCTTGGGCATAGAAGCTCAGCATGCTACCAACTACGCCACCGAAGCCGCTTCTATACTAGGATTTTATAGGATCTTATATGTTTAATTTAGGATATTTTAGGATTTTCGAAATATATATTTGTATGAAAAGACCCTTCCTTATTGACAAAAAAAAATGTTATGAAAATTAATACCTAAAGTCAAAAAAATGTACTTTTAATTATAGCGCCACGTTGTGACCTTCCTCGGCAGAAATAGATAAAATAAGTCGACTTGCAAGTGTTACACTAAAAAGATTTCCATACGATAACCGAGTCGGCCAAAACAAGAATCGAATGATTGTCATGGTGATGAGTTATATCATTGCCAAACCTTATTTTGATAGCATTGACTTAAAAATTTTGGTGCCATGCACTTGTATGGCATGTGACAGGGACTTCGGAATTCTTGAGAAGAGGATGGTACCAGAAGAAATTGCGGAAATGATCAGAGAGCTTAAAATTTTTTGACCATTTCATGTAATCACAATGATGCCTGGGAATTTTTTAATTTCGCCGTAGCGTGTGACAAATATTTAAATACTTAAGATATCCCTTAAGATTAACACTTTGAGCTGGATAAGAATTTCAAGAGGTGAACTTCAATTAATCAAGACAAGATAATCCTTCAACGAGTTTGAACCGTGGAAGGAGCACAATATCCTTGCAAGAAAACGGTCCTTCCACGCTATGAATAACCTCCAGGCCTTACAACCACTTGAGGGGAGAACAACCATCAGTTAACCTCCTCAAAAATAGGACTTAATGGCCATGTTCTTTTTTTCCTTTTTTTTTTCTTTGGATGAAAAATAACATATGTTTTATCGTAAAATGTAAGCTTATTCGATGTTGTTTGAGTCTTCAGTCTTTTGACTATGTTGATGCAGCCCTCCTTTCCTCCCTGTCCTGAGCTAAACGTTTACTCTCTACATAGCTACCACGCCCTACATCCGAGGCAATCTGTTTAACATATTCTAACCTTGGTATATCCCTACAGTTCTTGTCCTCAACCCTTCCTTCCATAACTTAGCTTGCAATTCCTGGGTGTCTTAGTATGTGTCCTACCAACCTACCTACCTACCTGCTCTTCATAAGCAGTCGCCAGAAATATCTCTCCTCTGGTTGGTTGGTTGGTTCCTCAGTTTAGAGACAGCGACAACGCGGTCATGTAGCTCCGTGTACTTTGGGTGTGTGTAGAATCTGTCTGATAACCGGTGTTAATTGTGATGGCTGTATTAGTGTGTGTATCTGTTTTTTAATTCAAGTAAGGACTGCAACTTTGAATTTTTCAAATAGTTCCTACTTTTGCCGCCAAACGCCACCGTCAACGACTACTAGGCCTAGTTCAGAACTTAGCTACTAGACGCCACCGCAGTCGGCTCTTGGCAATGAACGTGGAAACATAAGAGCGTTGTTTACATTCCTAACCTACACAATTTAGCTTCATACAGGTGTAGTTAGTGGAAGGTTTTTTAACATACCATACATCTATTTCATGGGACCGCCGGCTTCACTTCCCCTCCGAAGGAAGGCATACTGCGGGAAAAATCCGACTGCTTCGGTCGGGTTTGAACCCGCTATCTTGGGCATAGAAGCTCAGCATGCTACCAACTACGCCACCGAAGCCACCCATCTCTCCTCTCCCACTCGTCTTAATACATCTTCATTTGTTACTCTATCTACCCATCTGATATTCATCATTCCCTGTAACACCACATTTCAAACGCTTCATCTCTCCTCTTTTCTGCTGCACCAATAGTCCAAGTTTCACTTCCATAAAGCGCCACGCTCCAGACAAAGGCTTTCAAAATGTCTTCCTAAACCCTGAATCTATAGTCTATTAGATGCCACAGATTCCTTTTTTGTAGAAACGTTTTCCTTGCTTGAACCAACCTACTTTTTATATCTCTTTGCTTGATGCCTACGTAAACTGTTGTTCTATTTTGGTAGCTGCGACATCGTGTCATACAGCCCCGTGTATTTGGGTGTGTGTAGAATGTGTGTGTCAACCTATGTTATTGTGGTGGCTGAACTAGTGTGTAAATTGGGGATAGGATTTGAAAGAAGGCGGCCGTGGCCTTAAGTTAGGAACCAACTCACCATTTTCCTGGAGTAGAAGTGGGGAAACCACTAAAAAGCACCCTCCTCTTCACAGCTTTTCCTCACGATGCTGAGTGTTCCCCGTTACAGCCCTCACACCAGTTTTTTTTGGTATAGCAGTGAATCGAACCCGGACCTCTGGGTTGACAGCTAACAATGCTAGCCGCTACACTACGAGGTGGTCCTACATAAGTTAACAAACTGATAGCACAGTGTATTTTTATGGTTGGATGGTTCTTTAGTTTAGGGACTGCGACAACGCTGTTATGTAGCCCCGTGTACTTTGGGTGTGTGTATAATTTGTCTGATAACCGGTGTTAATTGTGATGGCCGTATTAGTGTGTTATCTGTGATTCAGGTAGAGTAGAAGGACTGCAGACGATTAATATTTTCAAGTAGTTCCTACGTTTGCTACCAAATGCTACCGTCCACGACACCTAGCTGTGGACGTGGCAACTAAATGCCATCGCACTCAGCACCTGGTGGCGAGCGTTGGATCTAATAGAGCGTTATCAAACTAACCTACAAATTTTAGCTTCCGCAAGTGTATTTCGTGGAAGGTTCCTTTTCATGCCATAAATCGTTGACATGAGATCGCCGGCTTTACTTCCTTTCCAAAGGAATGCATACTGAGGGATTTTTAACGCTCTTAAAAAACGACGATTTCGGCCTTGTTTGAACCCGCGATATTGGGCATAGAATGAATTTTTATGACTGGTTTTATTGCGCAAATTTGTGCCTGAAACGTAATGATCGTTAGGGGGTGTCATTGTAGTTTTGGTAGTGTTGTGTAGAGTTATTTTGTCTTGTATATAATTGGATCTGATTATGCACGCTTGACGAGTGTAACATGTCATCCATTATCTCTCGACCACCTCGTGGTGTAGCTGCTAGCACTCTTGGCTGTCGCCCCAGAGTGTACCCGTTCCAGCCCTCAGTCCAGAATTAAATTTCTTGGCAGAGCCTGGAATCGAACCCGGACCTATACGGTGACAGCCAAGGATCTGAATGAATGACTTCAAAGATATATTTACCCGTATATCGTTTCAGCTGCTTCGAGGCACTTAACTGCAGACGTTGGTGCGTAATCATGCGGCATCCGATTTTTTTTCTTCCTCTTTTATGTATTCGTAACAAGCCAGGCACGCGTGAGCGCACGAGCTATCGCAAGTGTGTGTGAGAGTAAAATCTGTGTATGACGTCACTGGGCGTATAGCTCGACCTGCCATCTGGCGAGTATCGTCATCAACACATCATCATTTATGCGCCGTGCCGCAAAAGACCGACCCGACCGCCTGCCAGCTACGTAATCTGGCCACCTGCGCGTTTCTCCAGTCCAGAATAGATGATTTAGGATCTATCTGCTAAAACCTCTAATTAGTTTAACTAATTGACTTCCTATGGTTTTGTGATATATGCTCTTACGTTTTTCCCGTCCTTCTGAGACTTCTCTTCAGATGTAAGGGAAGGTGGGGTGAGAGAACCTTCAAGTAACAGTGAACTCTAACATTCATTATATTTTAAAAACGAGAAGTTCCGTGACGAACTAAAGCGCCTACTTTTCGTAAAATTAAGGGTCATGCCAATGATTAATTTATATGGACCTATCAAGAATAATTACGAAATTAAGTTGGTAATATCAAAATATACCTGGTATAATGTAGCCAAATAGAGCATTACAGTTGGCAGCCCCGGTGACTGAATTTATATTCTTAGTTCCATCTCTTAAGGCACAGAATACAAAATTTGGTTGAAGTCCAATGGATAGCATGGACGTTACATGGAGTTAGACATTGGAACTATCAGCGCGAGTAAAATTATGTTGGCAACAATGTCATGTATGTTTTGGTTAGAAATAACCTGAAATATTATGATCTATTGTTATGCCAATTTTGGATGAAATCCATTTGTTAGTATATAAGTTACAGGTATTTAAAAAATGGACCTATCACAGGCTTAGAATCATGTTGGCAGCACTGACGTATATTAGTTACTCCAAATTAATCTAGAATGTCAGGTACTATACGTGTGCAAAGTTTAGAGTTGTTGGCTTGCATACTTTGTGATATATTGATATTAGTGTAAAAAATAGAGACAGAATTTATTGACAGTTGGCAGCCCTGATTGTTCTTAAGAATATGCATAGTCATATCTGTTATGGTACACATAGCACATACGACATTTGGTTGAAATCCAATGGATACTATAGAAGTTACATGTATTTAAAAATTGGTCCTATCAGCAGGCTTAGAATCATGTTGGTAGCACTGACGTATACTAGTTACTCCAAATTAATCTAGAATGTCAGGTACTATACTTGTGCATAGTTTAAAGCTGTCGGCTTGCATGCTTTCTGATATATTGGTATTTGGATAAAAGAATAGAGAGAACATTTATTGACAGTTGGCAGCCCTGGTGGCTCTTAAGAATACGCTCAGTCATATATGTTTATGTACCCATAGTACATACTAAATTTGGTTGAAATTCAATTGATAGTGTAGAAGTTGTATGCATTTAAAAATTGGACCTATCGGCAGCCTTAGAATTATATTGGCAACACTGCCATGTATGGCATCCTAGAAATTAAACTGAAATATTATTTTCTATATGTGTGCTAATTTTGGAATAGCTCCCATGCATACCTTCCAGGATATGCAACATGGAGCTAAAATTTCAGGTGCGGTTTTTCAGCAGTTGGGAGCACTGACATAATTTTCAAATATGGGCTTGAGATATTCAGGTATATATCTTTACTCAAAACAAATTTGGTTTCGATTGCTGCAGCCGTTTAAGGGATGCGACACCTAGACAGACAGACTGACAGACAAACATTTTCCCGGAAAAGTGAAAAGTAGGTTAAAGATCCCTCTCGTCGCGCCCCAGGTGGAGGTAGAATTTACTGGGCAAAGATAAATATTTCGAATCCACTGAATTTGCCAATTTTTGTATACGCCTACCTACAAAGGTTCCACATGTTTCGCATACTGGAAGTCCCATCTCCTTGTCATTCTCAAAATCATTTGTTCATCCCTTGGACTGAGGGTGGGTCTCGTATAAAAAAAAAAAAAAAAAAAAAAAAATATTTCAGACAAAACTTTTAGGTGCCTTTCAGAGAATTATTAGCCTGCTTTTCACATTTTGCAAAAATTAGGAAAAAGTATACTTATGAGATCGGGCAAATGTGTGTCTGTCTGTCCTTCTGTCTGTCTGTCTGTCTGTCTGTCTGTCTGTGTGTGTCCCCCCCCCCCCCCTATCAACTCCTAAACGGCTACAGCAATCGAAACAAAATTTGGTAGGAGTAAAGATCTATACCTGGATATCTCACGGCCATATTTGAAAATGATGTCAGTGCTACCAACTGCTGAAAAATCACAATTAAAATTTGAGCTCGATGATGGATATCTTGGAAGGTATGAATGGGAGATATTTCAAAATTGGCACACGTATAGATAATAATAATAATATTGCAGTTTAATTTCCAGGAGGCCATACATGGCAGTGTTGCCAAAATGAATATAAGTCTGCTGATAGGTCCAAACTTTAAATGCATGTAACTGCATTTAACTACACTATCAATTGGATTTCAACCAAATTTCGTATGTGCTATGAGTACGTAAACAGATATGAATGAGCGTATTCTCACGAAACACCAGGGCTGCCAACTGTTAATAAATGCTCTCAATTTTTGTTATCCAAATACCCATATATCAGAAAATATGCAAGCCGACAGTTTGGAACTATGCACACGTATAGTACCTGACATTCTATATTAATTTGGAGTAACTTAAATACGTCAGTGCTACCAACATGATTCTAAGCCTGCTGAGAGGTCCAACTTTAAATACATGTAACTTCTATACTATCATTTGGATTTCAACCAAATTTCGTGTGTGCTATGTGTACCATAACAGATATGACTATGCCGATTCTTAAGAGTAACCAGGGCTGCCAACTGTTAATAAATACTGTCTCTTTTTTTGTTACCCTAATATCAATATATCAGATATTATTATATTATATTATATTCGTGGAAAATGTCATATTATAATTTATTATAACCTAAAAGTTTTGTCTGAAATAATTTTTGGTCATTTTAAACGGTTTTGATATTGGGCCATTGAGAGGTATGATTTCTTTTCAAATCCCTCAGCATGCCTTCCTTCGGAGGGGAAGTAACGCCGGCGGTCCAATGTCATATATATATGGCATGATAAAGAACTGTCCACTAATTACACTTATGTGAAGCTAAATTTATGGTTAGATTTCACTAACGCTCTTAGGTTCCAACGTTTGTCACCAGAAGCCATCTAGTAACCAAGTTCAGTACTAGTTGTCGTTAACTGTGGCGTTTAGTAGCAAAAGTAGGATCTACTTGAAAATTTAATGTCTACAGTCCTTACTTGAATTAAGAACAAATAACACACACTAATACAGTCATCACAATTAACACCGGTTATCAGACAGATTCTACACATACCCAAAGTGTACGGGGCTACATGACCGCGATGTCGCAGTTCCTGAACTGAGGAACCAACCGACCATCAAAACTCCATTTATTCCACCACTTTGGTCAATGGTTGGTGCGATCAAAAGGTTTTACTGAGATAAGTTCAGGGCCCTTATTCGAAGAATAGAACGACGTTTGAATGAATTCGATTTTTTACATATTAAGAAAGTTTCACTTTTCGAGAAAAAAAAAAAGAAATATCCTATTTCCACCCACTTGATCCGATTTTGCCCATTAACCAACTCGACCGATAATTTGAATGGTTATATTTTATGTACGTGTAAAAATTTGAAAACACCTCTTGTTGAAGAGAGACTTGAAGGAAGACTCTCAAACGTTTTTGATATAAACCAAGGCTTACGACAGGGAGACGTACTGTCCACGCTGCTGTTCAATATAGTACTAGAGAGAGTAATGAGGAAGGTAGATGTCAGTAATCCAGGAGGCACGCTGTTAAACCGTATAAGCCAAAATCTAGCGTATGCTGATGATGTAGGTATGCTGTCACGAACACTGAAGGATCTTGAAGAAGGGATGGGATGGTTAGAAAAAGAATTAGAAGAAGTAGGATCACGAGTGAAATACAACAAAACTCTATATTTATTATTATCTAGGAGAAATACTGTGGAGAAAGATAAATATATAAATCTCTACTTCGTATAAAACAAAGTCCCCGATTCTTGGATGCTACGGGTAAACGCGAGATCTACTGGATGGATTTTGATGCGGTTTTCACCATTCTGTAAAGGATATCTCGAGGATGATTTCTGTATAAGATAATTTATTTATGATCAAAGGAAGCCGAGCAGTAATGATTTCAGTGGAAAAGACGAAAAAAAACTGGCGTCCGAGTGCTCTGTAAGCTTATGCTGGGCAAACCGTTAAAAATATCTAATTACTATGAGCGTAAGAATTGTTCAGCATGAAAAGTTCTACAAAAAAGTCAGCGAGAGTATATGTCTACCTTCAATACATCACCCACTATAAGTGTTTTTACGTTTTAATTTCTTCCAACCATGTCCATTCAACTACTGAGGCGACAGTTTACGAGCTAGCTAAGGGCGAGTCTATCATCCCGGTTACAGCCTAGCTAGCGGGCGAACCTATTGTCCCAGATACAGCCAGCAGTAAACCGTTGAGTCGTGTTGAGTTGAGACTTCTGAGAAGGGTGGTTGTGTTTGGAGTTTCCCTGGAAGTGCAACTCGGGTTTTCTTCATTTCGCCTGTGAAACACAGTCCAGTTAAGATTGGACGGAAGGGGGATTTGAGTTTCATTCACCTCGCCATTCCCAGGAAGTGCAACTCTCATTTCGCCTGTGAACTTCTCGTTCCGCAAAATTCACAGTCAATTTAAGATTGGACGGAAGGGGGATTATATTATTTAAAATTTTACTGATTGGCGTATAATCTCTACTTAGTATAAAACGAAGTCCCCGAATCTTGGAAGTCACGGGTAATCTCGAGAACCACTGAATGGATTTTGATGCGGTTTTCACCATTCTATAAAGGATATCTCGAGGAAGGTTTCCATATATAAATTATTTATTTATGACCAAAGGAAGTCAAGCACTAACGATTTCAGTGAAAAGGTCGAAAAAATCTGGCGTCCGTGCACTTTTTAAGCTTATGCTGGGCAAACCGTTAAAATTATCTAAATACTATGAGTGTAAGAATTGTTCAGCATAAAAAGTTCAACAAAAAAAGCCCGAGAGAGCGTATCTCTATCTTCAATACATCGCCTACTATAAGTGTTTTTACGTTTTCATTTCTTCCAACAATCTTCATTCAGTTACTGAGTTGACAGTTTACAAGCTAGCTGAGAGCGAGTCTATCACCCCAGTTACAGCTTAGCTAGCGGACGAGCTTATTGCCCCAGATACAGCCAGCAGCAAACTGTCGAGTCGTGTTGAGTTGAAAACTTTAGAGAAGAGTGGTTGTGTTTGGAGTTTCCCTGTAAGTGCAACTCGGCTTTTCTTCATTTCGCCTGTGAACTTTTCGTTCCGCAAAATTCACAGTCAAGTTAAGATTGGACGGAAAGGGGATTTGTGTTTCACGCACCTCGCCATTCTTAAATTACGTCTGACAAGAATTTGTTGCACATGCATCTCCATGATAATATAATTAATAGTTCAGTCAGTGATTTTAACCCATCATGCCGAGACGTAAAACGGATATTGGTCGTTGTTCATTGACATTGGAAAAAAAAGCGCTTATCACGTAATGCATTCATAACTGCTCACGAGCGAATCCGGGTCGGGTTGCTAGTTTATTTATAAACCTAAATGGGTTGAATTTATAGAGGTGTGAAAGTTTCAAGTATTTGGGAGTACTGGTTACTGAAGATAATAGCACAAGAGAAGAAATAAAAGCAAGACTTGCAGCCGGTAATGGAGCTTATTGGACAGTGATAAAAATCCTCAGATCGCGCATCCTCAGTAGAAGATCAAAGGTGACAGTGTACCGAACAGTTATAAGACCAGTGGTAATGTACGGCTCGGAAACTTGGACTATGACTGTGATAGAAGAGGAGCTTTTGAGAAAATGGGAAAGGAAAATCCTGAGGAAGATTTATGGGGCAGTGAATGAGGCTGGAAGATGGAGAATACGAGAAAACGAAGAATTGGATGAACTATGTGGTCATCCTGATATAGTTTCGGAAGTAAAGAGTAATAGGCTAAGATGGCTGGGATATGTGGAGAGAATGGCAGATGATAGTGGTTGAAAAGACCTATAGAGGAAATCCAGGTGGAAGAAGATGCAAAGGAAGACCTAGGAAACGATGGTTGGATGACATGGAGGACGACTTACGCAAGATGGGAGTAAGAAGATGGAGGAAACGTACAGAAGAACGTCAGGATTGGGCAACGATTGTTGGAGAGGTCAAGGCCAAACAGGGACTGCAGCGCCGAGTAGTAGTAGTAGTAGTAGTAGTAGTATAAATTTGAAAGTGATTGATGCAAAATGACGGCAGCTATCGTGTCCACAGGAGAGAGATATATATTTTCTCATGATATCACCTGAAACTCGGGCATATTCTCCACTACATGCCAAATCATTCGCGCATAGATATGTTTACGACCTTCTGACTTGAGAGCTTATTTGAATCCTTTGGAGCGCTTTGTAGTTTTCTGGATTAGTAGTTGTGTAAGAGAATGGCGTGTCGAGGACGATTTTTAGCCTATTTTCAATTTTGAAAAAATAGGCTTATGAGATCACCTTTTGTCCGTGTGTGTGTGCGTGTGTGTGTGTGTGTGTGTGTGTGATTCGTGTGTGTGTCCCCCCCCCTAATAAAATCTAAACGGCAGGAGCGATTTCAATGAAACTCGGAAAGTTCATAGCACTATTCCCGGCGACCTCGACCGTGCCCTTCAAATTTTGTTACGACTCACCAATCCAACATGGCGGCTGTGCGAAAT
Source organism: Meconema thalassinum (assembly GCA_946902985.2). Classification (NCBI taxonomy): domain Eukaryota; kingdom Metazoa; phylum Arthropoda; class Insecta; order Orthoptera; family Tettigoniidae; genus Meconema; species Meconema thalassinum. The sequence goes on along the minus strand of OX336393.1, from coordinate 389,067,324 downwards.
ATTTCACCAGCATTCAATATCTCCGAAACTATTACCGATATTACCCTGACATTTTCTATGGTGATAGAGGGGACTACTATAAGTTCACTTATGTGACCTTTGAAAACATGGTAACTACAAAACCAACATGGCGGCCAAGCGAATTCGCAACTTTTAAATAGACGTTTCTCGCGATTTGACCAACCAAACGCAATGAAACGTGGTACAGTATATGTTTATATACATTGTAATGCACCGACATCTAACTTCGTTCAATTGTTTACATAATCACAAGATGGCGGATGTGCGAGATATTTCACCGGCATTCGTTATCTCTGAAACTATTAGCGGTATCTCCCTAAAATTTTGTACGGAGATAAAGGGCACTACTGGAAGTCCATCTATAAGATTTTCAAAAACCGGTTAACTACAAAACGAACATGGCGGCTAAGCGAATTTGAACATTTTAAATAGACCTTTCTCGTGATTTAATGTTCCAAGCGCACTGAAACCTGGTACAGGAAATATTTATACACATTGTAATCCACTGGTATCTAATTTAGTTCAATTGTTTGCATAACCTCAAGATGGCGGCAGTGCGAATTTTAAAATTAAGTTTTTATTTCTTGTGATGTAGTCATGCGATCGAAGTGAAAGTTTGAATAATGAACCTACGCAATAATTTTCCTTTAATGGTACATGACTCTATGGCCTATACATTTAACAATCCAACATGGCGACCATCCGAAATATTTAGACGATACTGAATATCTACGAATCTATTTAACAATCAAACTGCATTTTTTAATGTTCATAGGGGCTATGAACTTAAGTTCGCCTATAGGACTTTAAATAACCTGGTGATCACAATCCAACATGGCGGTGACGCGAATTATAAATATTCACATGGACGTTTCTCGCAATTTAACCATCCGCGTGCAGTGAAACTTGGTACAGTAAATCTTTATACGAATGTTAATCCACTGGCATCTAATTTATTTCAATTTTTTCCATAACCTCAAGATGGCAGATGTGAAAATTTTTAAATCTCCTTGTTTTTTCTTGTGTCCTAATTATGCGATTGAAGTCTGAATGCTACACGTACACAATAATCTGCATGTAACAGTACATAACTCTAGGACCTACATATATAAAATCCAACATGGCGACCATCCGAAATATTTAGTCGGTTCTCAATATCTACGAATCTATTATGGCAATCAAACTGAAATTGTGTATGTTGATAGAGGCAATTAACATAAGTAGTATATATGAAAATAGGCTGTATAGTTCTTCACGGAACTACTTGTTTGAAACTTAATCTCGTCTATCTCCACAGGTTTCCGTTCGCGATCATTTTTACACTTTTCATTGTTCAATATTATACGAAACAAATACATTTTTAAATTAACAAACAGTACTTTAGCATTACACATTTTCACATAGCACACACCCGCCATCTTTTAAATAGGCTATAAGACATTAGTATTGGAAATCCACTGTCTAATAGAGTTACAATGATAAACGTAGCAAGTAGGTAGTCCCACTTAAGACGCTTTCTCTGCAGAATGCACAAGATCAACGACTCTAATCATGATATATTAGTAGGGGGGTAGTGGCGCTTCTGCCCCACTTCAGAACATACATGTCGTTACTACTAAGCCTCAGCCATGTAATATTTGTTGATATCTCGCGAACCCATGGTCGGATGTTGACATATGAGGTGTCGTTGAACTCGAGCTGACGTCCTCTTTCCTATTGACCATGTATTATATTTTTCAAAAATTCTTTGAATTTTTTGTTTTCGAAAGTTGGTGATAGTTTGAAAACCAAAATTGATAGAACGTTGTGCCATAGCTCAAACGAATGGTCTTTATGACCTTTATTTTTTGTAATAAAACTTTTTTATTATTTATATTTTTTTGAAAACACTCGAATTTTGAAAATTCTATATTTTGGAAACTAGGAACTCTACAAAAACGTTTATTTGACATAAATGAAAGGTACCTATGCCCTCTACCCCCAAAATAAATTTCAAGTCTCTAGAGAAAAACTTTATGTTTTGTAAGTAGTGGGGTAACACGGGAGCTGCTTACAAAAGCAAGTGGTGAGCCCCTGCGACCTTGGAATGGAAGGAGCCATGCTAGGAGGGCGTGCTTGGATTCGTTTTTTTCGTCTCGTCGTGCTCTTTACGGGAATGTAGGTGTCGAAAAGGTGAAAATCTGGAAACACGGTTTTTTAGGGTAAAACCGTGATTTTAAACGTTTTGCTATATTTCGCGAACCAATCATGCTAGAGGCATGAACGAGGGGTCCAAGGACTCGGGCTGACGTCCTCTTTGCTATGGACTACTCGTTATATTTTTTAAAAAATTGGAAACGCGATTTTGGGGTAAACACGTGTTTTTTGTGATTTTTGCTGATATCTCACAAACCAATAACGCTAGAGACGTGTACGAGGTGTCCTAGGACTCGGGCTAACGCCCCCTTTCAAATGTGGTAGATATTTTTTCCAAAAAGATAATTCACAAAGGGCCTAACGCCATACATGTTGAAATAACGTTTTCTTTTTCTTTGCCTGTTTATAATGTCCATGAAGCGTGGCGGTTGAGAGAGACGATACGGCTGGGTGTGTGTTTTTCAACGAACCTGTCGCTAACCACAAGGACCATGCTTAATAGAACAATCGCTATTTCGACGGGTCGGTTTATGACAGAGCGAGGGTGCGTTTTTCTGATATTTTACCTTTGACGTGTAAACGGTGATGAGAACTTGATTCTATGTTGGTCGAAGCGAGTACAGAAAACCAACTTACAGGAGGTGAAGGTCAATTGAGCTTATTGGAAGGCATTGATCTGACTTGACAACAAGTGCAATGGAAAATGACCATGACGCTTGAAGGTGAAATAATCTGACCATCGTGGTGGCAGGGGAGTGTGAAAGGCATGCACACACATTTGTGAAACCACATGTATGCTAAACCAGTGACATCCTGTTTTGCTTCGTACGTGACAAAATGCAAGTTCATGTGAAATTTGATCTTCCACAGGTGTTCGCTTGGGTGTTATCTGTCCACGTGCGCGATAACTGTTAACAAGTCACATCCTGTTTTGCTTCGTACGTGACAAAATGCAAGTTGACGTGAAATTTGATTCGCCACAGGTGTTCACCTTGGACGTTAGCTGTCCACGTGCCTGATAACAGAATGTTCAAAGCGTGGGAATCGCTGAATCAGTAAAAAGTATGATGCAACTTGTGGGAATGATGTCACAACCAATAGATAGGCAAGAGCTGCGAACAGCAGTGGTGGGAGGTGGAGGGGGGAGAGGGGAAGGGGTAATGTAAGAGAGAACACAGGTGGAAAGAGAAAGAAATATGTGGAGCTGAGGACTGTACACATAGAGCTATAGGTGGTGTACAACATGTGTGAATAAATAAAAAGTACACAGGTTCACACAACATGTAATTTATTGATCCAAGAATTAAACGTAGAGTTAAACCCTAACCATTTGACGTAGAGTTTATTTCCTTTTTGTTTCAACACTTTTTCCACAAGATAATGCTGAGGAAATGCTGTTTTCTGAAGTTCATGGAGATAAAATCTACCTTTTATGGGTTGATGGTTGAGGTCCTCGAGTAAATAGGTGACTGGAGTGTCCAAGTTGACTCGACGAATTCGAAATAGTTCAGTCCCCCACTGAGGCGTGTAACCCTTATTGAAGAAAGACTTAAATTTGCTCACACGAACAAAATCCCCTATTTTCAGTCGGTGACGTTTAGGATCGGCTGTTTTTATGGGGTTAAACAGTTTATCCAATCGCTGAATATTTTTAGTCACGAGGCGTGGCTTGGTCCCAATCGTTCTATGTTTGGTGTCATTGTAACGTGACACTAGCTCAGGTAACATGTCCAACCAGCGATAACTGCCCTGAGCGGTAAACGCTTTCCACATATGGGTTTTCAATGTTCGGTTGAACCGCTCGACCACACTGGCTTTGAGATTGCTGTACGTGGTGTAATGGTGAATATCCTTAGATTTGAGAAAACTGGAGAAGTCCTTGTTGAAAAATTCTTTCCCCTGGTCGGTTTGTAGCAGCTGAGGTTGACGTTGGGAGTGTTGAATAATATGTTGAAAGGCCTTGGTAACTAGTGGACCAGACTTGCGACGCAGAGGTTCAACAAAGGCCATTTTGGAATAGACATCAATGACGGTCAACATATAGCGTACACCGTCGTTAACGCCAGCATAGGGTATCATTTCAACCATGTCAGCCTGCCAAAGTTCATCCACACGTCGTGAAATCACCTTGAGTCGTGGATAGTGACGCCTAGCTGGGCGATGCAACTCGTGAGCAATACCCATTTTAATGGGTGAGGGCTTAAACAATAATTTTGGCATTTCGAAGTTCTTGTTCAATTTCTTGAATTTCCCAATCGTGACCGGTATGGCCAGCTTGACGTGAAGCATGCAACAACTGTAGCCGCTGGACGAGCTTATTTGGATTGTGCCAGTAGGTAACATCCACAAGGGGGTTTTAATGGTTTAAATGTCACTCCCGAAGCGGACGCTTTACGACGAGTACTTTGACTGGTGGGAAACATTTTTGCAATGATGGTTTTATATTTTTGAGATATATTGGCATTCACTTGTTGCGTGGGATCATACTGTCTCTTATGGGCATGGGTATTCAATAAAATGGATTTATATTTGTCAAGGTCCTCTGACGTATAATCATGGGGAGAGGGGGTCCGAGAAAAGAGCAACTTTAACAGTCCTGGCGTTAAATTATAGTTGATGTTTTTAATGACAGCTTTAGTACGAGCAAATTTAATGGATGAATCGCCAATTTTAAAACTATCATCCTCATAGCGAACACCATACGTGGTATCTGTGTTTCCAATAAATAGATCGGTGAAATAGGGTTCCAATGTTGATCCATAATATTTTATTAAAATGGTTTTCAGTTGTGCTTTATGTTGAGGGGTGGCCAAGAGTTGTGAAAACGGAGACGCTCTGGAAGGGCAAGGTGTTTCGACCATGGCCAAGGATTTCTTTTTTCTCAAAAACTCTGCAAGGGGTGCGGCCTTTTTTTTGAGGCGCAAACACTTGTTCCTCCTCATCCTCAACTTCACTAACACTAGTCAAATCTTCCTGTTCCTCTTCCTCTTCCTCAGGGTCCTCGTGCAGTGTCTGCGTGGCTTGTGAAACGGTGGGTAGCGTTTCAGATGGCTTGAAAGAGGGTTTCAACATGGCTTTTAGTGGAGGTGCTAAATGTTGCTGAATAAACAAAGCATGATTGGCACGTGATTGTTTCAATTGACGAAACTTTTGGCGAATAGTATTTTTTGCTCTAATAATATGCTTTTTCAATTGACTCTCTGCTAACGCCATGGTGTCTTGACAAATGACTTGACGGGGAATGAGACAGGGTCTTAAATAGCAATAAAATGATCAAACCCTAAGCGATACCGTCCTTGGTTGAGTTCACTTTGTTTGTCAATCACTAAACAGGCATGACGTTGAGTGTTCCAGCACTTGGCACACAATTCTGTAAACATTTGAAAGGTCATATCCGGATTCACATGTTCATTATAAATGTGACGACTGTTCCTCTCGTCCTGACGAAATAAAACAATGACATTGGCATTGTCACGAATCAACTGTTTGGACATTTTTGAATACGTTTGTCCAAGATAGAAGCAATCGATATGTTTGTGACGACCCATGCTGAAATAGCTTTGAATGATGCCTTGACGTTCAGTGGATACATCATCGAAAATCATGAGTGAATCAGGCTTTACCTCATCCGGTGAAATCACATTTTCTTGCATGGAAAATGTAAAATAACCCATATTCTCTTTTTGTAATCCAGACATGACTTGATCCAGAAACACGTAGAGGGGTTGGTAGAGAGATTTTGCAAAAATATAAATATTTTGAAAACGCAGACCATTGGGCGCTGTGATGAGCGTTAGCAAAAGATTAGTCTTTCCACAGCCGGAAGGCCCCACAATGATGCAGCGAATGGAAGATGGAAACAGTGAACCATGGCGTTGTTCACGTGATGAGGGACAGAGATGGGAAACCATGTCCCCCACGGGGAATGACTCTTACTGCTTAATAATCTTCATTTCAACTAAGGCTTAGACAGGCTAGCAGGCTGTCTATATACAGGACACCGAGCCTTGTCATAGAAACAGTAGACTGGTACTACAGGTTGACGATGGATGTCTTTGGACGTGCGTTGATGGCCAAAGCTAGGCCTGTCTCCATACATGATCCTAAACAAGAAACAGATCCTGCTAATAAACACTATGTGGATAGGTCAGTAGTGCCACGCACAAAACAGGGAGATTATGACTTTAAGGGAAAGCGGTTAACCCATGTAAAACATCCTCAAGTGTCTACAGACGTTACTACGAAAAAGTATGTGGATAACAAAGTGTATGAGTTTTATGACAAAGTGCCCCAGCTTACAGTGAATGGCTATAGCGCTAATCACCATCGGATTATTCACGTGGAAGACCCACAAGACGAAGACGATGTTTGTACCAAGCGTTACATGACCTATGAAATGAAAAGGCTTTATAAATTTATCCCATCTGTATTTTTAGTGTATTTGACAAATGAAAAACCTGTGAATGACAGAAACCATTTACCGTTAGTCCATGATCAACACTTGACCTATGTGCTTGCTTCGGGTTTAAGCCACTATCGATTACACTATGATGGAACCATTCACATCAAATATGCCATACCTGATGAGAACCATTTACAAATGAAGATAAATGGTCATAGGATGTTGATCCATAAGCATGAAATGGTCAATGCTGGTGACGAATTATCCTTTCACCTCATGTTGACATGGGATGAAAAGCAAGCGGGAAAAACCATAAACGATTTCCCACTTTATGTGGAATTGGAATATACAGCCATGAAATAACCACCAGACGTTAGTTGTGATTTAAACTTTCTTGTGAAAGGTTGTTGGTCATTATCATCATGGTGAAACAAAGGTATGCAGTGAGAAAGACTAAAAAAAGGACTTTCTCCTTGGCAAAGCCAGGGTTTTCAACATTCGTGGCCAAGCCCTTGCGAAAGAAAAAAAGAAAAAATAATGTATTGACCATAAGGAAAGCCCTTCGAGCAGCACAGAGACAGGTTATTCCAAAACGTCGGCGACAGGTTTCAAACCAAGGGCGACTGATTCCCGTCCCCAAACGAGCGGGATTTTTACCTGCATTATTTGCCGGTTTGGCTGCTCTGGGTTCACTTTTGGGCGGTGCCAGTGCAGTGGCGAAAACCATTAAAGCCACGCAGCAGGGCAAGCAACAACTCAAAGAAAGTCAGCGACACAATGAAACGATGGAAGCGACTGCCATGGGGGCTAGAAATGCCAATTTAAAGCCAGCCTTTTATCAACAAGGATTTGGGATTTCACCATTTCGAAATATTAAAAAAAAAAATAACCTCAGCCATAGCGAGACATGCCCTGACGCATCAACAAGTGGAAAGCTATGCTAAACAACTAAAGATTTCTCATTTTCGAGGTGTGTTTATGCGAAACCAATTACCCCCACGACCCTGGAAACAGGAATGTGCTGTTGTCAATTTGGATGATCACCGAGGACCAGGGACGCATTATGTAGCTTATGTCAAAGAGGGATCCACGGTATGGTACTTTGACAGTTTTGGGAATTTGCCTCCGCCCATGGAACTAGTGACCTATTTTGGAAACAGGATCAAGATATATTATAATGTGAAACGTGAGCAAACGTTTAACAGCCAACAGTGTGGACGTTTGTGTTTAATTTTTTTATATAAGACCCTGCATAAGCAAAAACGCCACCAGTATGTCGGCAGAAAGTAAAACGTTTACAGTGCATGGACGTGGACCTGAAGTCAGCCTAGACTTTTACCCGCCTATCGAATTGAGTGAAAAACCCTATGGTTTAGGACTTGTTTCTCTTGAAACGTACAATCGAATATACAACATACGTGAAAATGTGAACAACAAGTTTTACAATGATGATTCTGTGCTCACCCTGAACTCTGGTGGATACACGATCGATGATATTTATGAACACATTTATGTGGTGTTGATCAATCAGTATGGTTTAAAGTCATTTCTCGATGGAACGCACAAGTTTGAACTTGTAGGCAATACTAACACTCATCGCTGCAGTATTTTCTCTACCTTCAACATTGACTTTAAAACACACCCCGATTCCATTGGCCCATTACTAGCATTTAAACCACGTGTGTTGGAGCCCAACAAAAACATGAATCGGACCATGAAGTGAAATTCATTGAGGACCATCATGTGTCGGTGACGTGTAATATTATTAGCCAAGTGTACACCAATCAAGAACCATCGCATTCGCTTTATGACTTTATTGTGACATCGCCCAATGGGTATATTATTCGTGAAAACCCTCCAGTGGTGCTTTTTCATGCTGTGGCTGTCGATAGTATTAGTAATATAACATTAAGACTGATCAATAGAGATCAACAACTCATTGATCTAGATTCTACCACACCAGTGACTTACAAGTTGGTGCTAAAGCCACTATGAAATTTGTGTATAAAGCAACAACACCGTCTAGGAATAGTGTTAGTTGTTTGCCACGTGAATACACGTTAACATCTCAAGGCAAGCAGATTTTACAGCATTTGGGTTACCACGTCAACCCTCATAATGAATTCTATCCTAGAGATAGCGAACCACATCGAGGAGCAACCAGGAGTGGTAAGAATTGATCTCCATTCCTATCAAGCTCAAACACCTGGACTCAATAACAATGATGAAATTCAATTTGTTATCAACAACCAAGATATTTACACCCTACCGCATGAAAGTGTTATTCAGATTGAAGGTCGGCTCACCAAAGCCGATGGCTCTACACCCACCACATCCAAGTTGGCCAACCATGGTTTGGCCATTCTGTTTTCTGAAGTGCGGTATGTCATTAACGATATCGTGGTGGATAGCACTCGAAATGTGGGCATTTCCAGTGTCATGAAACTATACCCCTCTTATAGTGAGGAAGAAGGTAAAACACTTTGCATGGCAGGTTGGTGTCCTGACTCGACCAATGACTGGATGGTACACACCGATGGAACCTTTACTGGATATTTACCTCTTAAACTGATTCTAGGCTTTGCTGAAGATCACCAACGCATTGTGGTTAATGCAAGGCAAGTGCTTTATCTAGTGAGAGACAGGAGTGATAATAATGCACTCAAGGGAGCCGACAATGCCCCCATCGATTCAAAAATTCAACTACAACGCTTGCTATGGAAAGTCCCCCATGTGACCCTTAACGATAGCAAAAAACTGGACGTACTCAAAATGGTAAAGAGAGATATGCCTCTACCCATGGAATTTAGAAGCTGGGCACTCCATGAGTATCCGCTATTGCCCACCACCAACACACACAGTTGGTCGGTAAAAACAGCTCGCTATACAGAGAGACCTCTCTACCTGATCGTGGGTTTTCAAACGAATCGCAAGTATCAACAAACCAAAGATGCCACGCAATTTGATCACCTGCAATTGAGAAATGCACGTCTTTTCCTCAACGGAGCCGTGTTTCCCTATGAAGGAATGGATTTGGATTTTTCAAAAAATAAGTTTGGCCCCCTGTACGACTTGTTTTCTAAATTTCGATGGTCGTATTATCAAAAAGAGAACGGCCCCATGCTACTACCCCAAGCGTTTAAGGCAAGAGCACTACTGATTGTCTTTGACTGTTCTTACCTGGAAGAGTCTGTCAAGCCATCCAATATCGACATTCGACTAGATTTTGAAACGCATGACAATGTACCAGCCAATACGACGGCCTACTGTTTGATTATTCATCACAAACAAGTCAACTATTATCCACTATCCAACCAAGTGACGAGTGTATAAATAACAGCTCAACCCACGTCAAGCCGCTCAGTCATGTCTTGCTTTAAAGCCTCAAGAGACGTTACATCCATGAATTTAAACTCTGAGGAACGTTTCAAGGCTTTTGCCACATGGCCAGTGCCTTTCATAAACCCTCAAGCCTTGGCGGCCGCTGGATTCTACTATTTAAAAACAAGAGATGAAGTGAAATGTGCCTTTTGTCCCATCATCATAGACCAATGGCAGGAGGGCGATGAACCCATGCAGGAACATCAGCGCTGGTCTCCCACCTGCCCCTACCTGTGTAGAATGAAAGTGGGAAATATACCCTGTCATTCAAGCTATCCCTCACTTGTGTCTCTGGGTGATGAAAAAAAAACAAGTTACGATACGTGTGGACCGTATGGTATCCATGGTGCTTCGGTGAGCAGCTCACCATCAAAAACGCCTAGATTAGAGACATTGGGACATCATCGGTGTTATGGACGTTACAAACACAAGAGACTATATTGTTGTATCAGTTGCTATCGTCCATATCCCAAAATGAGAAAAGCCTGTAAAACGTGTTATGATAATAAAATAATGTAATTCTTAAATTCTTATTTTCGCATGCCCCCCTGTCCTACCCTAACCTCAATTTTGAAACTAGCATGGCAGGTAAGTCTATGTCATGATCACACCTGTTCGTCAGTTAGTCGTCAGTTGAACTTGGTCCAGGCAAGCGTCAACATGTTGCGCACACTCATTGTGGATTGCCAAGGGTTTAAAATTGGTGACAACAAATTTATATTTAAACAAGTGGCCATGATCGATTGTACCACGTTTTGGATATCACAAGCTACGCATTTGCTATTTAAACCACCCCATGCTTTTGATTTGTTGTGTAAAAAAGACCGTAAACAAACCCAGTGGATTGAAAATCATAGGCAACTAGACTGGAATCAGGGAACCATTTCCTATAAATATTTGGACGTGGTCATGAAAGCACACTTGTCCTCGGCCAATGTGGTATTTGTGAAAGGTAGTGAAAAACGTCAATGGTTGCAACCATTTTTGGCGTCTTACTGCCAATGTATCGACCTAATGGAGTTGGGCTGCCCCTCCCTGCAAACGCTCATGGATACTTGTTCCTGTGGCAACATTACCCATACAGCCCTATCACATGCGTGGCATCTCTTTCATTGGTTAACCACCCATGCCTGCTGGGAGTTGTTGAACAAAATTATAACTCATGATTTACCTGTGAATGACGCCAGTGAGATTTCTACAAGCGACGTGTAAACATCTACAGCACGTGATACCATGGAGAAAGGCAATGCTACGGACAAAGCCATCGGCAAGTTCTTTGTGTGCAAAAAGAAACTAGACAGTTTTACCAAAGAGGAACTCTTGGCGCTGCCCAAGTCGTTCATTTATTATGTGGCTGCCAACGCGGTCAAAGAAATCTGGCAACATGTACCAAAATCATGGACTCAATACCCTGTGTTGAGTGAATTGCAACCCTGTACGGATTACGATCACCATAAGCAAGTGGCCATGGCAAAAATACCGTCTATGCGTCAGTGTGCGACTTGCCAGCTAGTGAAACTGTATCACGGTCATAAAAGTCCATGTAAAGACTTTGTTGAATCATTCCACGGGTGTCATGGCGAGAAAAAGCAACAACAACAACAACAACAAACACAAACATCGTCCACAGAGGAGGAGGAAGACCAAACCTTTTTACCATCGATGGAAAAGGATATGCCAGACCTGTACTGGCAATGGCGTCATTGACAAAGTGATTCAATACCTACCTTTCGAAATCCATCTTCCAGGTTATCGTTTTTGCGGCCCTGGAACTCGTCTCGAAAAACGTTTACAACGTGGTGATGTACCCATTAATCTTTTGGATCAAGCATGCAAGGAACATGACCTTTCTTATCGCCATAGTCATCCTGGTTTAAGACATGTGGCAGATAAATTGTTATTGAAGAAAGCTAAACAACGTTTCACATCCAGTGATGCCTCAGTGGGTGAAAGGATGGCAGCCCTGATTGTCATGAGTGCTATGAAAGGAAAGTTGATGATGCATGGACATAAACATTGAGGAGTGAGGAATTGGGATTTGTTTGTATTCTATTTTTCTTTTGTCAATTCACTATGACTATGAAATAAAAACAAAGGTTTACCAGAGCACAATGATTTGTTATTTTTAATTTTAAGAAATCGTGATGTTGATGGCTGATTTTTTCATTTTACACATTTCACACATAATGAATTCCACACACTGTCATTTGCCAATTTGCAATTTACAGTTTTTGAAAACGTTCGTTTCAAGTCTAACGTTTTTGATGATATGGATTTTTCCATTTTGCTGATGACACTTTTTAAACAATGACCGTTTGAAGTTTTTGAATTTTCAAATTTCACATATGGCCATTTCCAGTTTTTAAAAATGTCCGTTTTGAGTTTTGCGTTTTTGGTGATATGGAAACATGGAATTTCCATTTTGCTGTTTTCACATTTTTCCATTTGGTGTATGTCGAAAGTTGAGATTTGACAATCATGTTCATGCAAGTGCTTGACCTTGATAATACTGCAATGTGCTGATGCGTGTTTGGAGAAACGTCGAGGTCTACGACTACTGCAGGTAAGACTGTTTTTACAAAAATAATGTCTTTTGACTGCCACATTTCAATGAAAAAACGAAACTATTTAAAACAAAATGAGTATAAAAGTGACCATTTACCCCCTCCCCACCCACCCACCCACCCTACCTCACCGTGTTTGCTCTGGTCAATCATACACACCAGTTTTCTCTCTCCACTCATACATTCACACCTGTCTTTGGGAACAAACACAACCACCTTATTTATTCCCAAAAGCACATTCTCGACATGCACACTCATCCCAAAAAAACTTTTTAGTTTATAATTTACATTACGAAAAATAATTAAATACTAGTTATTAAAGTTACTAAAAATCTTACTTATTTCATATTTACAAAAAAAACTCAATTTTGTACAGCGTTAAAAGAATCAAACTATTTACCAATCAAAAAATTTAAAAAATAAGGTTGCATAGAACTTTTTAAAGAGCAAAAGGTCCAAGTGGGTTGTCACTATTTACAAAATCTACTATTTACAATGACAGAAACCAATATTTACAAAATTCTAAATCTACAAGTTACAAAAAGCCATGTCCCATAAACGATTAAACAGTGAAATCACACCTCCTCCTCCTTGCGATCATAACCCCAGGGCAGGCTAGTGAGCAGGTCATCAGCCCACACACGCTTGTTATCCATGGAGGCGAGGGTGCGTTTTCTCTGTTCCACAAGATACAAATGATGGTTGCTGGATTGTATCCTGCACTGTGTATGAGACATAGCTTTGCCAGTGCGTAAAACCGCTAGGTAATCGTCTACACGTAGCGATCTTACCACTGCTCTACCTACACCTTTTGCTCTTTTGGCTTCCTTACAGTCGAGTGTGCGGTAAGCATACATTTTCGAAGCCAAACCTACGAATTCCGTCATAATGGAATCACCGCATTCATCTTTTAAAACGCCCATTTCCTTCTTGTTTTTTATGGGCAGCTGAAACACGTTGTCAGCGCTATAGCAAGAGGTGTCGAACCAGTCACTATGTTGCCTCATGACGTCATAGGGGTTGCAGTGGCGAATGTGGTAAATGAATGAGTCCGTGTCCATATACAAAAGAGAGACGTCCTCAAAATGGCGTTTGGCAAACTCATAGTGGAATCGATACATGACCGATTTAGAAAAGTCTAAAATGACTTGACCCAAGTAAATGGGCTTATCCATGGTCACGCTGGTCTTACTCAATTCAATAGTAGTCAAATCCTCATCGATAATTTTGATCGATTTGAAATTTGGCTTGGCAATGTACCGCCGGGCACCCCACCGCCCCTCCCAGGCATTCACCAATTTAATGTCACGGTATTTGTGGACATTCTCCATGGACTTGCCATAGATGCAGTTGTTCATTAATTTAAAAAAATTAATTTCAAACTGCTGTGTTGCCATTTGTCGGTGCTCTGTGTTGAGTCGCATGTATGGCTCAAGCCATGCTTTTTGAGCAAAAGAAATACCCCTGTAGATTTTCTTCAACACCAAGCCTTGGGCGAGGCATTGCACCAACATTTGGATATGTAGCACATACCGATTTTTGTTGTAAAGTGTGCCCATGAGTTTTTCAATCTTCACTTTACTGTCAGGGGGAACCATTTGCTCAAGACAGAATGGGAAATCGGCATGTTCATCATACAAGGATGAGGGATATTCAATATCCACTTCTAGCACATATCCACGGCCTGTTTCTTGGTTAGCCTTGATCACATCAAATTCTGACACTTGTTTGTCTGTCAGCCAAGCAAACTTCCCATAGGGCAAAGGCTGACTCATGGCGTAACCGTACAAATTATTCACGTCATAGTACATTAAGTATGATTCTTGTTTGTCTGGTGAATAATAAGGCATGTAGACATTGTTCGCTTCAGCATGGCGTTGGTTAAGCGACACAAAGCCGCCACGAATGCCCTTTTCAAAAAATAGAACCATGTCTACATCAGTGAGTAAATCCAATTCCACTTGAGTGTATTTCAAAGCGGCATCGAACGAGAGCCCAGGACTCGTATAATAGTGAGCCGGGTCAAGACCGTAAATGTGTTGACACAACTCACGGAATTTTTCAAACACATCAGTGAGCAGCAATACATCCAGTTTTAGGTAATGCAAAGCATATTCACTTAGCGTGTTCATGCCAAACACTCGCCAAACTTGACATGCATGTGCATAGTCTTCATCGGAAACGGTACTGCGTGTTAGTTTCGAGTAAAATTTCTCTTGTGGTGGGAGTTTTCTTTGCTTTAACACGTCCCAGCTGTTGCAAAATCATACGGGAATATACCTTTCCGAATGCACAATTGAAATTGCTCAGGATCATTAAAATGCATTCTAGTATTTTTTAATTCCTCCTCATTCAAGCCATTCACAAGGCTGTCTAGCGAGGATGCCATAAACTTAAAGGAATCCATAAATCGAATGCTAAAGTCGCTCAACCTCCATGTCAGGGCTGTAAAACGCTCATGGTTTTGGGGAATAATGGTAAACGAGCCCTTGTTGACATGACCCAATTCACGAATCAAAAACTGAATGTCATAATTTGCCAGATTGTGGAAAAAGACACTGATGAAGCGAGGAGCTGGAAAGTTCAAGTTACATTTACTATGTGCAGCTCCACGAAACTCCCCCGTAAAGTGCGAGTGGTCTCTGGCTTTTTTCTCTCCACTTAAAATAGGCTTTTCGCAAATATGGCATGTCGTGGCATGCTCATACTGCTGCTGCTGTTCTGGAGATAGGCTCATGGGTACTGGGTGGTTTAGTAATTCCTGTACATGATCGACCAACTTGACAAGTTCATCCAAGAACCATTTGGCACAATCTGGCCCCTCGAGGTATTTGTAAACGGATTGTGATGGGTCATAGGCACACACCACATTAAATCCTATGGCAAAGGGTTCATGTTTTTGAATGGGTGTGGTTGAGCTGATGGTGGGATCTGGTTCACATCCCGCCATGGGTGTGGTGAGTGCTTCGAAATCTGCATATACCACATAGGGAACAGTGTCACGCTTATGAATGTCTTTAAAGTTTAACACAGCCTTGTCCCCTTGTGGCAATATCAATCTCACCGCTTCCTGAGAAACGCAATCCACCCTATGACGTTCCAAAAGCGTAGGGGTTTTAAAATATTGCAAGCATCGATCACAAATATGTTTTACACCAGTGTGCTTAGACACTTGTCTGCTTAGCAATCTACTCAGGCTTTTAATTAGGCAATAGTGATTCACCTCTCCTACAGATAAATATAAAAGATGAATGTGGTGTCGTTTCGGTTCTTTTGTGGCATAAAAAGGACCCACAATCTCATCACCATCAAGGCCATACACCATGAACGAAAAGTCCTGGTTATCTTGTTCAAACCTATGGATCTCGGTTAAGTCCATAGGGAACGATACTCGAGTTAAATTTAACGTTTGTTTTAATTCATCAAACTTGGCCTTGTACTTTGCTGGTCTGTTAACATGACGATCTTGAGCTGGCTGCAAGTACGCAGCCACAGCCCACAGAAAGCAATCATTGTCATGGTTCTCAATATTCACCACAGCCTTTTTCGAAGCTATTGCTGGCGGTGTTTTAATATAGCTAGACCCCGCATTCAACGGGTTGAAATGACAAATGTTGATTTGTAAATGATGAATTTTGTCTAAGGCTAGACCACTCGGTCCTTGTTGCAGTTTATCAAATTTTGACAGCAAGGCATTCACCACGTGGGTTTCATACCACTGTTCCAAATTATGGGCTATGAATAGCTCTTGCATTTTACTGCAAATATAGAATGTCTCTTTATGCTCCACGTCCTTCTTTTTATATACGAAATCGCACACTAGTTCTGTATTCACCTTTAAAGCCGTATGCAACCTTTGCGCTGTACAAATTTCAATTTTAAAAATTTCAAAACAAGATTCTAAAAATTCTTTGGGAATCAAACTTTTTCTAACATTCACTATGCGGCCAGAGCACACACGCGATTTGAAACAAGACTCAAGGGGCTCCCAAGTTAACGTATCCGCAGCAGTAAAAGACATTATTTTGAAAGAACACTCTCACCTGAGTTTTCAGCTGTAGACTGCTTGACAATGGTTCCACTCTAAAGCCACTTGGTTTTCAACTGTATTTGCTATAGCAGTGAACCCTTTTTTTCCAAATATCTAAAAAGAAATAAAATAAACCACCATAAGTATATCCATTCCATATAGTTTATGCCTTTCATAAACAAAACAAAATCAAACAGGTTATATATATATATAAAACAAATCTCACCTTGACGTGTAATGCTTTGCTTTATTCCCGTCTCGTGGGCTAGTGTGGAAATAGTTTCCCCTTCTATCGGTCTGTTTTTCTCTTTCTTTAATATATTTCCCACAGACACATGACAGGTAGGCTATACACGTTATCTGCAAACAAATAAATAAATAAAATCATTAATTACCTAATCAATAAATAATTGCATGTATTTATATAAAAATCAATAAATATATAAATAAATAAATATATACCTACCCCACAACAAGGTTAAGTATTTTCCACCAACACTAAAACTGATAAACAAGACCAAGTGTTTCATGCAACGCAGTGTGTTCAAAGGTAGTCACCTAAGTGAGCATGGAAATGATAACGACATGTCTTTATATATGCTACGTTGCATGTATAATCTTTTTTCCCATGCTTTGAACATTCTGTTATCAGGCACGTGGACAGCTAACGTCCAAGGTGAACACCTGTGGCGAATCAAATTTCACGTCAACTTGCATTTTGTCACGTACGAAGCAAAACAGGATGTGACTTGTTAACAGTTATCGCGCACGTGGACAGATAACACCCAAGCGAACACCTGTGGAAGATCAAATTTCACATGAACTTGCATTTTGTCACGTACGAAGCAAAACAGGATGTCACTGGTTTAGCATACATGTGGTTTCACAAATGTGTGTGCATGCCTTTCACACTCCCCTGCCACCACGATGGTCAGATTATTTCACCTTCAAGCGTCATGGTCATTTTCCATTGCACTTGTTGTCAAGTCAGATCAATGCCTTCCAATAAGCTCAATTGACCTTCACCTCCTGTAAGTTGGTTTTCTGTACTCGCTTCGACCAACATAGAATCAAGTTCTCATCACCGTTTACACGTCAAAGGTAAAATATCAGAAAAACGCACCCTCGCTCTGTCATAAACCGACCCGTCGAAATAGCGATTGTTCTATTAAGCATGGTCCTTGTGGTTAGCGACAGGTTCGTTGAAAAACACACACCCAGCCGTATCGTCTCTCTCAACCGCCACGCTTCATGGACATTATAAACAGGCAAAGAAAAAGAAAACGTTATTTCAACATGTATGGCGTTAGGCCCTTTGTGAATTATCTTTTTGGAAAAAATATCTACCACATTTGAAAGGGGGCGTTAGCCCGAGTCCTAGGACACCTCGTACACGTCTCTAGCGTTATTGGTTTGTGAGATATCAGCAAAAATCACAAAAAACACGTGTTTACCCCAAAATCGCGTTTCCAATTTTTTTTAAAATATAACAAGTAGTCCATAGCAAAGAGGACGTCAGCCCGAGTCCTTGGACCCCTCGTTCATGCCTCTAGCATGATTGGTTCGCGAAATATAGCAAAAAGTTTAAAATCACGGTTTTACCCTAAAAAAACCGTGTTTCCAGATTTTCACCTTTTCGACACCTACATTCCCGTAAAGAGCACGACGAGACGAAAAAAACGAATCCAAGCACGCCCTCCTAGCATGGCTCCTTCCATTCCAAGGTCGCAGGGGCTCACCACTTGCTTTTGTAAGCAGCTCCCGTGTTACCCCACTACTTACAAAACATAAAGTTTTTCTCTAGAGACTTGAAATTTATTTTGGGGGTAGAGGGCATAGGTACCTTTCATTTATGTCAAATAAACGTTTTTGTAGAGTTCCTAGTTTCCAAAATATAGAATTTTCAAAATTCGAGTGGTTTCAAAAAAATATAAAAAATAAAAAAGTTTTATTACAAAAAATAAAGGTCATAAAGACCATTCGTTTGAGCTATGGCACAACGTTCTATCAATTTTGGTTTTCAAACTATCACCAACTTTCGAAAACAAAAAATTCAAAGAATTTTTGAAAAATATAATACATGGTCAATAGGAAAGAGGACGTCAGCTCGAGTTCAACGACACCTCATATGTCAACATCTGACCATGGGTTCGCGAGATATCAACAAATATTACATGGCTGAGGCTTAGTAGTAACGACATGTATGTTCTGAAGTGGGGCAGAAGCGCCACTACCCCCCTACTTATATTGACCTACTTTTCTGACCTTCAAGTCAATTCCTCTGGATGGAATAGCGGAATTGCGTTTTAAGAACATGCTCATCCACCATCTTGAATGTATGGCTTTGCCGTGGGCATAGGAAGCCTCTTATGCGTGGTATTGGCAGGTATCATTAGATTTTCGGGGTCATTGAGAATTTATTATATATTTTCAATGCGATTATTGACAGTGTAAGAGATCAGAAGAAGTAAATTTTGTGTATCTGAATAGGGAGGGAAAGCTTCTTTCAAAAATGACGTCAACAACACTTTTATCATAACCCATGGTATTCTTGGTACACTCAGCCTAGTGAGACAGAACTTAGAAGATGTTCTGTGGTTTCCCACTTCCACTCCAGGCAAAAAATAGTAGCAAAACAGCTATAGTATGTACTGTCTTTATTGAAAGAGGAAACGCATGTTATATTATTTCAATGCACTCTCTTTTATGTCGACTAACTTCTACCACACTTGTTCGCAACCATTTTTACTCTGCAGTTCCTGTCACTTGCTGCTCGGAATAATTCAGTGGACGTTTTGCAAGTCCAGGCTGTGATATCTTTTAGCCAGGATAGTCTCCTCCGTCCAACATTTCTCTTCCCTGGTATTTTTCCTTGAAGAATAGACTGCAGGAGTTAGTACTTGTCGGTATTCCTCATGATGTGACCTAGGTATTGGATTTTTTTTTCCCACGGTGGTTAATACTTCCCTGGTGGCGAAGCTGGAGGGGAATCTTTGAGCCTTAGAATACCCAGTCCATACTCAAGGAATATGCACATTTTAATTTTCCTATTTTTCATTGGCATATGCAAATTAAATCTCTAGTTTTCGATATTATTCTCTGTAGCCACGGTGGGATTGACGCCAGCTTCTCAGCGCGGGACTGAGCAGCCAGTGAGTCACCTATGAAACAGGCTCAAATGTCTGTGCGTAGAGAAGGCAATTGCGCATGCGCTAAGCGGAAGATCGATATCTGCATGCGTCAGCAGAGAGCCTAGGCTCCAAGCAGTATATTCGTGGGGTGGGCGGTATTTTAGTGCGTGCATGTTCGTTTGTGAGTTTTAAAATATGGATGTGTAGTGATTTAATAGTGTATTTAAAATCAAGACCATTTTCTTCGTTGTCCTATGAAGAGAAATGTGCAGTGAAATAAAGAAGAGCAAACCATCATCTAAATATTGTACAGAGTCACGTAAATTGCAGTCTCAGTGGTATAAGCAGTATGAATGGTTAACAGCAAGTGTAATGACGGGCACGATGCATTGTTATATTTGTATTCTGTTTGGTGGCGATAGTAAAGAATGGACTGAAACTGGGATTGAGTATGTTAACAAAAACTCGTAGAGCACGAAAGAATCAAATTTCTATGAAACATATTTTTAATTGGGAGAGGAGACTCACCTTCTGGGTGAACACAGAATAGAGCATGCTCTATCAGAGCGAAAAGCACGTCGACTGGAGTTTATCTACAAAAAAAAAAAAAAAAAAAGATACGAGCCTTACACTAGTCGCATATGATGTGTAACATCTGACATGTTATTCGAATAATTCCATATTACTTACTCGCATTTTTTTAGCCTATTTTCATTTTATTTGTTTTTTGTTAACTGAATATTTTTGTTTGCCAATTTTGATCAGCTCTTTTTCGTTTTAACCATGATTTGCAACGTATATTCACAGTCGATTGTGTCGTATTCTACCGGCTGTCACGTTAATTATTATTGTTTCTTAATTACTCTTACTGAGGTATTGGGCAAACTTATTTCAATAAATAAATGTGGTGATACAGGAGAATGATGATCAGATGGGTAGATAGGGTAACAAATGAAGAGGTATTAAGACGAGTCGAAGAGGAGAGATGTTTCTGGCGACTGCTAATGAAGAGAAGAGATAGGAGGGTAGGACACATATTATGACACCCAGGAATAGCAAGCTTACTGTCGACCAAAATATTATGTGCACTCGAGTTTGAAGGTTGTTTGTGAAGTAACCAATAGACCTTCATAAAATCCAATGACATTATCATTTTCGTCGTTCGATTTTACGTTAGTTCATGTAGGATTGGAATTTTTAATTTATATTTTAATATTTTTTATCGCAGTTGAAACACAAAAAGTGCCCGTTTTTAAGCCTGTTTCAACCATGCGTCATATTTAAGAATTATTATATCACAAACCCGTCATCAGATCGAATCCAAATTTTAACACAATATACATTGGAATGTTGTATAACTGGTTTATTATTTTCAAAATTTTGTGTGTTCAAGAACGAATGTTGTTATTAGTTTTGTAAGGTAACTCTTTCTCTGCTCGGCGTCGTTGGAAAATGTAGTTCTTGGTTGCGTTGTAATCCTTATACATCAAAAAGTTATGCTGTATGACTGTGAAATAGGTAAATTAATTCACTTATTTTATATCGGTTTGTATTTGTACGGAGAATTAAGACATGGTTCACCAGCTAGCCGCTCCGGGAAATGCTGTATAGCGTTGCTGATATGGAGCCCATCACTTCCGAGCGAGACGCGCCATGATGTGTGATGTAGCCCATCTTGGCAATGATGTACTGCTTTCACCGGAGCGGCTAACTGGTGAACCATGTCTTAATTCTCCGTACAAATACAAACCGATATAAAATAAGTGAATTAATTTACGTATTTCACAATCATGCAGCGTACCGTTTTGATGTATAAGGATTACAACGGGACCAAGAACTACATTTTCAAACCATCCCGAGCCGAGGAAAAGTTAGCTTACAAAAATGATAACTACTTTGTTTCTTGGACACACAAAATTTTAAAATTAATGAACCTGTACAACATTCCAATGTATATTGTGTTAAAATTTGGATTCGATCTGATGACGGGTTTGTGAGATAATAATTCTTAAATGTGACGCATGGTTGAAAAACGCTTACAAACGGGCACTTCTTGTGTTCCAACTGTGATAAAAAATATTAAAATATAAATTAAAAATTCCAAACCTACATGATCTAACGTAAAATAGAACGACGAAAATGATGATGTTATTGGATTTTATAAAGGTCTATCGGTTACTTCACAAACAAACTTCAAACTCGAGTACACATAATAGTTTGGTCGACAGTAGTTATGGATGGGAGGGTCGCGGACTAGAACTGTAGGGGTAAACCAGGATTAAACAGATTGCCTCGGATGTAGGGTGTGGTAGCTATGTAGAAATGAAACGATTAGCTCAGGAGAGGGAGTCATGGAGGGCTGCATCAAACCAGTTAAAAAACTGAAGACTCAAACAACAACAATCAGGAATTTTAATTACTAAGAGAGGCATGTGGGGCAAAAGGGTCGTTGGAGAATTTCAATCCCTGGGTTGGTTGTAACACTGGAAGAGACTGAATAATGTACATCAGCGGCCAAGGTGAGCGATATTTAACTATAGGTCTATTAATAGGGATATGTTTACGTTCAAATCATCAATTAGTATGGCCAAATTACATCCAGAATAGCTTAAGTAAGAATACATTTAATTCCCCATATCCCGATAGATTTGCCATTCCAGTGTGCAAGAGTGCAGTTCCCTCTTCAAACAATATTCGCAATTTCTTTAACAAAGCGCAATGACACACACTTAACAGTAGCACGTGTACATTTAGACAAAACCATTTTTTCCCATGGCCAACTGTATGTGGCGTGCTCGCGAGCATCCGGACAACAAAATCGTTATGTCTCAGCAGAAGATGGCAAAACCATATACGTAATTTTAAAATGTGTTAACATAATGTAACATCGAACCCTGCAGACGTTCACAACTCTATAAAATTCCCACTTTGCTGATCATATCAATATACTGTATGTATCAGAATATTCAGAATTAGAATAAGCAATAATGCATCGTCCCCATTGTCTTGATCGCGGGCGAAGCCGCGGGTACCTGCTAGTATAAATTAAAAATTCCAAACCTACATGATCTAACGTAAAATAGAACGACGAAAATGATGATGTTATTGGATTTTATAAAGGTCTATCGGTTACTTCACAAACAAACTTCAAACTCGAGTACACATAATAGTTTGGTCGACAGTAGTTATGGATGAGAGGGTCGCAGACTAGAACTGTAGGGGTAAACCAGGGTTAAACAGATTGCCTCGGATGTAGGGTGTGGTAGCTATGTAGAAATGAAGCGATTAGCTCAGGAGAGGGATACATGGAAGGCTGCATCGAACCAGTTAAAAAACTGAAGACTCAAACAACAACAATCAGGATTTTTAATTACTAAGAGAGGCATGTGGGGCAAAAGGGTCGTTGGAGAATATCAATCCCTGGGATGTAACACTGGGAGAGACTGCATAATGTACATCAGCGGCCAAGGTGAGCGATATTCAACTATAGGTCTATTAATAGGGATATGTTTACGTTCAAATCATCAATTAGTATGGCCAAATTACATCCAGAATAGTGTTTCGTGCCACCCCCTAGTGGCACCTTTGTTAACTGGATTACGGTGGGTATAAAGCACAATACCAATTACTGCTTAAAGAAATAATTAATTTTATTGCAGCCAGAAAAATACACTACTCAACAGCAATCATTACCTTACTCCAGTTTCCTCACGTCGAGAATACTTTCACTTTCACTTGTCAACAGACCACAGTTAATCCTCTTCGCTAATGAGTCCGCTCCCGTACTCTCGCTGGAAATAGCTGCACTAGGTCTGTCACTGTACTATACACTGTTTCACAAGCACCACAATCACTTCCTCGGTGTCAAGAGAATCAGCTTCACTAGGGGTTTCGCAAGTCACCACACTTCTGTCGCTCAAGATAATCGCTCGCACTAGCTCGTAAAACACAACAACAACTGCTAGACAGGTCGCACTTATATATAGCAGGCCGGTGACTCAATAAATGCTTCTAGATCCATCCAGGGTTCACGGCTTCTCGAGTTTTCCATCGCTGGTCCAGTCACGAATATTCTGGACTACCCTTGTCCTAGTAGCCCTGTTGCATAAGGCACACGCAATACAGGAGGCAGGCCACAACCCAGCCCTGGGGCAGTTGTGACTCATGCGGCGAGTGATGACACAAACTCACAGCCGTAACACCACCCCCTTCCTAAAAAGGCTGATCGTCCCGATCAATCATTGGTCCGTCTGTGTCCCTCCGTAGGCTGCCAGGCGATCTCGGTGCACGATCTTCATCTTTGTCCTCGGGCTCCGCTGGATCCTGTAGACGACATCGTTGATCCGTTTCACGACTCGGTACGGGCCCTCCCAGGACTTCTGCAGTTTGGGTGACAGGCCTTTCTTCCGTAATGGGTTGAAGAGCCAGACCCGGTCGTCCTCGTGGAATCGCCGGCATCCGTCTGCTGGTCGTATCGGGTCTTCATTCGGTCGGTCTCGATCCGTAGTTTCCTCCTCGTCAACGCATGCACGTCCTCCAGTTGGTTGACCAGTTCTTGACAATACTGGCTTACCGGGATCGGATCATTCCCAGGTCGGCCGAAGGCAAGACCGACAGGTAGACGGAGCTCCCTCCCAAACATGGCCCGGGCTGGTGTGCACCCGGTGGCTTCATGCATGGCGGCGCGGTAGGCCAGGAGAAATAGTGGAAGATGCTTGTCCCAATCCCTCTGGTGCTCGCTGACACTATTCGGAGATGGTTCTCGATGGTGCGATTAAATCGCTCTACCATCCCGTCGGACTGAGGGTGTAGCGGCGTTGTCCTTGTCTTCCGGATTCCCAGCAGCTGGCATAGGTTCTGGAACACCTGCGACTCGAAGTTCCTCCCTTGGTCGGAGTGCAGCTCCAGGGGTACTCCGTACCGGCTGACGAATTCCTTCACCAGGGTCTCTGCAATCGTCGCGGCTTCTTGGTTAGGGAGCGCATACGCCTCCGGCCATTTGGTAAAGTAGTCGCTGACGACTAATATGTAGCGGTTCCCTGCCTCGCTTAACGGGAATGGCCCAGCAACATCGATGGCCACTCTCTCCATGGGGCCGCCCACGTTGTAGGTCTTCAGTGGACCCGTCGTCTTCGTCCAGGGCCCTTGCTGGCTGCGCAATCGTGGCACCTCGCGCAGTAGTTCTCCACGTCTGTTCGGCATCCGATCCAGTAGAACCGCTCTCTCAGCTTCTCCAGGATCTTCTTTATCCCTAGGTGTCCACCAGATGATCCTCCATGAACTTCCTTCAGGACTTCCTCCGTCATAGCCTTTGGAACGACGACTTGTTCCCGAGATGTCTTCCCGTCGGTGCTCTCCCAGGTACGGCAGATGAGGCCATCCCTTACAATCAGCGAGTCCCACTGTGCCCAGTAAGACTTAAACTTTGGGCTGCTGTCACTCACAATGTTCCACACAGGTCTGGGGACACAGGCCCTCTTCCATTCGGCTATCAGTCCCAGGTCATCATCTTCTGCTTGTGCCCGCGTGAAAGACTCGCGGCTCCAGTTCCCTTGAAGTTCCACAGTAGTCCGTCGGCACAGTATCCCGGTGTTCTCCTCCCTTCGGGCACAGAAGGTGCAGTCTTCGGGGCACGGTCTTCGTGACAGGGCGTCGGCGTTAGAATGCAGTTGGCCTTTCCTGTGCTGAATCTCAAAGTTGTACTGTTGAAGCCTCTCTAACCACCGCGCGAGTTGACCCTCGGGCTGCTTGAAGTTCAGGAGCCACCGCAGGGATGCATGGTTGGTCCTGATGAGAAATTCTTGCCCGTACAGGTACTTGTGGAAGTGTTCAATGGTCTTCACAATGGCGAGCAGCTCCTTCCTGGTGACGCAGTAGTTCCTTTCTGGCTTTGACGAGGCCTTGCTGAAGTAGGCCACTACTCTCTCCTCGCCGTCCACTACCTGCGACAGGATTCCCCCTATGCCAAAGTCGCTGGCATCGGTATCGACGATGAACCTTGTTCCAGGTCTGGGGTAGGCCAGAATAGGCGCGGTGCACAGAGCCTGCTTGAGTTGTTCGAAGGCACTGTGGCATTCTGCTGTCCACGTGAAGAGTTGGTCCTTCTCAGTCAGTCGATGTAAAGGTTTGGCGATGTCGGTGAATCCCCTCACGAAGCGACGGTAATAAGTGCAGAGTCCCAGGAAGCTTCGTAGTCGGGACTTGTCCTTCGGAACTGGCCACTCCCTCACAGCAGCGGTCTTCTCTGGGTCGGTGCGCACCCCTTCCTCGGAGACGATATGCCCAAGGTACTGGACCGGCTTCTGGAAGAGCTGACACTTCTTGGGGCTCAACTTCAGCTGGGCAGCCCGTAGCTTCAACAAGATCTCCTTCAGGTTGCTGTAGTGCTCCTCGAAGCTTCTCCCCAGAACGATGACGTCGTCTAGGTAGACCAGGCAGGTCTTCCAGTGTAGTCCCCTCAGAATGGACTCCATTAGCCTTTCGAAGGTCGCAGGGGCGTTGCACAGACCGAATGGCATGACGGTGAACTGCCAGAGCCCGCTGCCCACAGAGAACGCAGTTTTCTCGCGGTCCTTAGGGTGGACCTCCACCTGCCAGTAGCCACTCTTCAAATCCAAGGTGGAGAACTATCTTGACCCTGATATGGTGTCCAGCGTGTCGTCGATCCGGGGTAGAGGGTAGCTGTCCTTCTTCGTGACGTCGTTCACCCGCCTGTAGTCCACGCAGAACCTGGTGGAACCGTCCTTCTTCTTCACAAGCACGACCGGAGAACTCCAAGGACTATGTGATGGCTCGATCACCCCTTGCTCCTTCATCTCTTCTACCATACGGTCGACTTCGGCTTGCTTGGCGAGCGGGACACGTCGGAATGTGGCCCTAATCGGTGCGCTGTCCCCAACGTCGATTCTGTGCTGGACCAAGCTTGTCCTGCCGAAGTCTTTGCTCCCCATGGAGAAGACATCCTGGAATTCGCGTAGCAGGTCCTGAAGTTGGCGTGATTGCTCTTCGTCTAAATGGTCCTGGGATCCTTGGTACAGCTTCTGTAGTTCTTCTGGCAGGGCGCGTCTTATTCGGTTGTTCGTCTGCAGGTGTCCGTTCGTCGTTTCTGTGATGCGGGCAATCCAGGTAACGGGCTCGCAGACTCCTAGGTTGGTGTCCCGGTGAACCGTAATATCGTAGTCGTTCAGGTTGGACAGGCGGACGTACGGCCGAGGCGTCGTGTTGATGAGGGTCTTGGCAACTAGCAATCCTTTTGTCTGGATGTCCTCATATTTTGGCTCGATGACAGCCGCCACTCCCTCAGCAGTTCCGTCGACAATTACGGCGGCGCTGACCTCCGTCCTGGCAGGAACGATGACGTCCTCTCTCAGGCTTACTCGTCGTGCGGTGACGGCCTCGTGTGCTGGTTGCAAAGCAAGTTCCTCACCTCCGAAGTGCAGAGTGTTGGTACTCAAGTCCAAGATGATGTTGTTCTGGTCCAGGAAGTCCAGTCCGATGATCACTTCGTTTGATACGTCAGCCACAAGCACTGGATGCTTCACCACCCGTCGACCAATGACGAGCTCCAGTGATGCTTCGCCATGTACCGGTGCGGTCTCTCCGGTCGCGGTTATTAGCTGGAGGTTCCTTTGTGTGGGTTGCACTCTCCACTTCGGGATCACGGTGGGATTGACGATGGTCCTCGACGCTCCCGTGTCGATCAGCATGGGCCAGCTCACTCCGTTGACGACTCCGTCGACCATCAGGCTGCTATTGTCCCTCCGTAACCTCGTCACACGCACTTGGACTGCAGGGGCTTGACGACTGTCACAAGCCAACCTTTGCCCCCCAAGGCTGGCTAATACTCGTTTCCCTGGGCCGCGCGGTTTTCAGACGACTGATTTCCCGTCGGATACCCTCGGCGGCGGCGATCACCGCAGTCCTTGCTCAGGTGGCCTTTCTTACCGCAGGCCCAGCAGGTCGGTATTCCTCTTCCGGGCCGCCTCTCCGGTTGTCTTCCGGCTGTGTCGTTGCTGGTGGTACCGCGACTATCGAAGAAACGGCTTAGCGCCTCCATTAATTCGTCGGCCAGGGGCTTGGTCTCGTTGGTTTTTAGTGGTTCGTCGACGTCCACTTGACGCACTCGCGCGTGCATTCTGGATGCCTGTTTCGCCGTCTCGAACTCAAGAGCGTGGCTCAGCGCATCTGCCAGGGTCTTATTGCGCGCGAGACGCAGCGTCTGTTGAGTGTCCGAGTCCCGTAGCCCGTCGGTGAAAGTCTGCGTCGCTATCTGCTCCAGAAAGTCGGCCGGCGCTGTTGGGTAGGCGAGCCTTACGAGGCGTGCGATGTCCATCTCGAACTCCTGCAGGGTTTCCGCGTTCTTCTGTACCCGGGTCCTGAGCTGCATCTGATAGGCCTGCTGAAGATGGCTATCTCCATATCGGGACTCCATATGGGCGATCAGGGAAGCGTAGTCCTGGGATCCAGTCGGGATGGCCTGAAGGACGTTAAGGGCGTCACCTCTCAGCGCTACAATGAGAGCTGTAGCCTTTTCTGTGTTGTTCCAGTTATTTACGGAACAGGCCGCCTCGAACTGACGTAAGTAGGTGCTCCACGGGACCTTTCCGTCGAAGGTTGGGGGCGTCACTCTGCTATGTCCGTTCCTGATATTCCCGGTGTAACGGTGGGCGGGCGTTGGCGCAGTTCGGCAACTTCCTCTCGTAGAGCGTTGAATTTCTCCTCCACCCCCGTCAGTGGGCGTTGGCGCAGCTCGGCAACTTCCTCTTGTAAGGCGTTGAATTTCTCCTCCACCCCCATCAGCGGAAGTTGGCACAGCTCGGCAACTTCCACTTGTAAGGCGTTGAATTTCTCCTCCACCCCCATCAGCGGTCGTTGGCACAGCTCGGCAACTTCCACTTGCAAGGCGTTGAATTTCTCCTCCACCCCCGTCGGTGGGCGTTGGCGCAGCTCGGCAACTTCCTTTTGTAAGACGTTGAATTTCTCCTCCACCCCCATTACCGGGCGTTGGCGCAGCTCGGCAACTTCCACTTGTAAGGCGTCGAACTTCTTTTCCACTGCCGTGACTTCCTCACGCAGACCCAGTTCTAATTTCTTCAGGTCCTGTGTCAACTTATTCTGACCGTCTTCCATCTTCTTCTGGCCGTCCTCTATCCTCTTCAGGTCCTCCGCTAGCTTATTTTGACCGTCTTCCATCTTCTTCTGGCCGTCTTCTAGTTTGGCAGTTAGGTCCTCGGCTAACTTCTTCTGGCCGTCCTCCATCTTCTTCTGGCCGTACTCCATCTTCTTCAGGTCCTCCGCTAACTTATTTTGACCGTCTTCTAATTTGGAAGTTAGGTCCTCGGCTAAACTTTTCTGGCTGTCTTCCAATTTGGCAGTTAGCTCCTTGGTTAAATTCTTCTGGCCGTCTTCTATGCCATTTAACTTTTCTAGCAATGCTGCCAATTGCGCCTCCATTTTAGTTGTTTGCCTTGTAAAGGGCATGCACTCACAGGAAAATTAGAGAAAATGACCTGCTCGGGTTTGAAACCAGGACCGTCAGGTGTTGTGCTTGAGTTCGTAATCCTACTTCTGACACCAGTTGTTGCGTGCCACCCCCTAGTGGTACCTTTGTTAACTGGATTATGGTGGGTATAAAGCACAACACCAATTACTGCTTAAAGATATAATTAATTTTATTGCAGCCAGAAAAAATACACTACTCAACAGCAATCATTACCTTACTCCAGTTTCCTCACGTCGAGAATACTCTTCGCTAATGAGTCCGCTCCCGTACGCTCGCTGGAAATAGCTGCACTAGGTCTGTCACTGTACTATACACTGTTTCACAAGCACCACAATCACTTCCTCGGTGTCAAGAGAATCAGCTTCACTAGGGGTTTCGCAAGTCACCACACTTCTGTCGCTCAAGATAATCGCTCGCACTAGCTCGTAAAACACAACAAAAACAACAACTGCTAGACAGGTCACACTTATATATAGCAGGCCGGTGACTCAATAAATGCTTCTAGATCCATCCAGGGTTCACGGCTTCTCGAGTTTTCCATCGCTGGTCCAGTCACGAATATTCTGGACTACCCTTGTCCTAGTAGCCCTGTTGCATAAGGCACACGCAATACAGGAGGCAGGCCACAACCCAGCCCTGGGGCAGTTGTGACTCATGCGGCGAGTGATGACACAAACTCACAGCCGTAACAATAGCTTAAGTAAGAATACTTTTAATTCCCCATATTCCGATAGATTTGCCATTCCAGTGTGCAAGAGTGCAGTTCCCTCTTCAAACAATATTCGCAATTTCTTTAACAAAGCGCATGACACACACTTAACAGTAGCACGTGTACATTTAGACAAAACCATTTTTTCCCATGGCCAACTGTATGTGGCGTGCTCGCGAGCATCCGGACAACAAAATCGTTATGTCTCAGCAGAAGATGGCAAAAGCATAAACGTAATTTTAAAATGTGTTAACATAATGTAACATCGAACCCTGCAGACGTTCACAACTCTATAAAATTCCCACTTTGCTGATCATATCAATATACTGTATGTATCAGAATATTCAGAATTAGAATGGACACACCTATAGCCGCGATTGCTGTAATAGAATAGATCAATTATCAGCAATAATGCATCGTCCCCATTGTCTTGATCGCGGGCGAAGCCGCGGGTACCTGCAAGTAAATTATAAACGGCTGAAGCGATTTCAATGAAACTCGGTAAGAACATAACACCATCCTGGCCGACCTCGACCGTGCCCCTCAAATTTTATTGTGTCTCACCAATCCAACATGGCGGCTTTGCGAAATAGTTCACCAGCATTCAGTATCTCCGAAACTATTACCGATATCACCCTGAAATTTTGTACGGCGATAAAGGGCACTACTAGACATTCTCCTATGAGACTTTCAAAATCCTGGTAACTACAAAACGAACATGGCGGCCAAGCGAATTTAAGACTTTTAAATAGACATTTCTTGCGATTTAAACATCCAAACGTAATGAAACTTGGTACAGCAAATTTGTATACACATTGTAATGCAGTGGCGTCTAATTTTGGTCAATTGTTTACATAACCTCAAAATGGCGGTTGTGCGAAATATTTCACTGGCATTCAATATCTCCGAAACTGTTTATTATATCACCTTGAAATTTTGTACGGTGATAAAGGGCACTGCTACAAGTTTATCTATGTAACTTAAAAATCTGTGAAATACAAAACGAATATGGCGGCCAAGCGAAGTTGAAACATTTTAATAGATTTTTCTCGTGATTTAACTATCAAAGGGCAGTGAAATGTGGTACAGTAAATGATTATACGTATTGTAATGCACTGGTATCTAATTTAGTTCACTTGTTTACATAAACTCAAGATGGTGGCTGTGCAAAATTTTAAAATTGAGTTTTTATTTCTCGTGTCGTAATCATGCGATCGAAGTGAAAGTTTGAATAATGAAGCTACGCAATAATTTTCCTTTAATGGTACATAACTCTAAGGCCTATACATATAACAATCCAAAATGGCGAGCATCCGAAATGTTTTGACGGTTCTCAATATCTATGAATATTTTACAGCAATCAAACTGAAATAGTTTATGTTCATAGAGGCTATGAACATAAGTTCACCTATACGACTTTCGGTAACCTGGTAAACAACAAATCCAACATGCCGGCGACGCGAATTATAAATATTTAAATGGACGTTTCTCGCGATTTAACCATCCGAGTGCACTGAAATTTTGCACGTTAAATGCTGATACAAATGTTAATCCACTGGCATCTAATTTATTTCAATTGTTTTCATAACGAAAAGATAGTAGCTGTGCGACATTTTAAAATCTCGTTTCTACTTTTTGTGTCATAATCATGAGATTGAAGTCTGAATACCACACGTACACAATAATCTTCATGTAATAGTACATAAGTAAAAATCCAACCTGGCGACCATCTGAAATATTTAGACGTTTCCAATATCCAGGAATCTATCACAACAATCAAACTTAAATTTTGTATTAATTAACATGAGTAGGATATATGAAAATAGGCTGTATAATTCTTCACGGAACAACTTGATGAAGAATGAACTCATAGTGCTACCTTGTGCCAGCAAACATGAAAGGATTCTCCAATGCATCTGCAGTAGTGACATAATATCTGCAACTGTATGCGGGAGCAATCCACTGCCTACTTGATGCGAGCTGCGCTTTATACCGGCCAGTTAGTGAACCCATGCCGGCGGTGTTATTGAAAATGGCCTCTTATTGCCGATATAGCGCAGTGTAAAGTATAGGTGCGATTAAAAATTAGGTGTGCAGTAGGTAAGTTATATTAAATGCGTTTATCCCAGTGATACGTTTAGACCAAAGAAGTTTCAATTGTTGTTAGTAGTCGGTGTTAATATACTGAAATCCTATGTTGTTTGGAGTGTTGGTTGATGCGATATAGCACTTGAGGTATCGAGTGCTTACATTAAATAAGAATACAGTAAAAGTATGAAGATTTAATAAATCGTAATTGTTTTCAGCAAATAAGATATAATGGATATGTTCACACCAAAGAACGACAACTTGAAGATGATCTATTCTAGGAATATCTTTAATGGGGCCTCCAAACCTTGAGGTAAACCGTATGCGATTTACATTCCACATAGTCACATGGCTTACAGTACGTCAATGTACCAATCTCCGCCACCGCGAGCGCTCATTGTTTCCGTCCCATGCACTTCCGTCTCTTTTCCAAAATCACTCCCACAAAAATGTCCAGCTACCGAGTGGAAAGATGTTATACATCAACAACTATAATGTATGAACTTTAGAATACCCAGTAGCATGAATGAGGCTTGGCCACTGGTGACATGGTCTGTCCATGGTATCCGCAATATCCTTCTGTACAGCCACTTTTCAAAGGCCTCTAACCGTTTACATAGAGACTCTGTCAGATGCCATATCTCAGCACCGTAAAAGAGAGTAGAGAACACACTACAACGCAATAGTACATTATACAACGAGCCTATAATGGCAATAATTAAGACACGAGTATGTTTATAAAACGAGCGTATGCGAGTTTTATAATTTACATACGAGTGTCTTAATTACCATTATAGGCGAGTTGCATACGACTGTTTATGTTCGACGATAATTATAACTTTATTGTATGTTTTAACATAAATATTCATAAATATCTGTGGGATTCAGTTAGTGAAGAGGGCGCGCTTCTCGGCTTTGCTGACTGAACAGAGCGCATGCCTGGGTCAAAGTACTCCGAAAGCAGAGACCATTCACTTTGCTTACCAACACAGAACACGTATTGTTTACAGCAGATTTTGAGCGCATGCGCGAAGGTAACCTTACCTGATTGGTCACACAACTGTTTCTTGAGCTCTGATTGGTGGGAGAAACTGTTTTATAATGAACAAGTAGTTCCGTGAAGAACTATACAGCCTATTTTCATATATCCTACTTATGTTAATTGCCACTATCAACGTACACAATCTCTGTTTGATTGCTGTAATAGATTCGTAGATATTAAGAACAGACTAAATATTTCGGATGGTCGCCATGTTGGATTTTATATATGTAGGTCCTAGAGTTATGTACTGTTACATGCAGATTATTGTGAACGTGTAGTATTCAAACTTCAATCGCATAATTAGGACACAAGAAAAAAACAAGGAGATTTAAAAATTTTTCACAGCTGCCATCTTGAGGATATGGAAACAACTGAAATAAATTATATGCCAGTGGATTAACATTCGTATAAGGATTTACTGTACCAAGTTTCACTGCACTCGGATGGTTAAATTGCGAGAAACGTCCATGTGAATATTTATAATTCGCGTCACCGCCATGTTGGATTTGTGATCACCAGGTTATTTAAAGTCCTATAGGTGAACTTAAGTTCATAGCCCCTATGAACATTAAAAAATGCAGTTTGATTGCTAAAATAGATTCGTAGATATTCAGTATCGTCTAAATATTTCGGATGATCGCCATGTTGGATTGTTAAATGTATAGGCCATAGAGTCATGTAGCATTAAAGGAAAATTATTGCGTAGGTTCATTATTTAAACTTTCACTAAGATCGCATGACTACATCACAAGAAATAAAAACTTAATTTTAAAATTCGCACTGCCGCCATCTTGAGGTTATGTAAACAATTGAACTAAATTAGATACCAGTGGATTACAATGTGTATAAATATTTCCTGTACCAGGTTTCAGTGCGCTTGGAACATTAAATCGCGAGAAACGTCTATTTAAAATTTTCAAATTCGCTTGGCCGCCATGTTCGTTTTGTAATTAACCGGTTTTTGAAAGTCTTATAGATGGACTTCCAGTAGTGCCCTTTATCTCCGTACAAAATTTTAGGGAGATACCGCTAATAGTTTCAGAGATATAGAATACCGGT
Organism: Meconema thalassinum; assembly: GCA_946902985.2. NCBI lineage: Eukaryota > Metazoa > Arthropoda > Insecta > Orthoptera > Tettigoniidae > Meconema > Meconema thalassinum. Next base: position 389,033,259 of record OX336393.1, on the reverse strand, counting down.
GAAATATTTCGCACATCCACCATCTTGTGATTATGTAAACAATTGAACGAAGTTAGATGTCGGTGCATTACAATGTATATAAACATATACTGTACCAAGTTTCATTGCGTTTGGTTGGTCAAATCACGAGAAACGTCTATTAAAAAGTCGCAAATTCGCTTGGCCGCCATGTTGGTTTTGTAGTTACGAGGTTTTCAAAAGTCACATAAGTGAACTTATAGTAGTCCCCTCTATCACCATAGAAAATGTCAGGGTAATATCGGTAATAGTTTCGGAGATATTGAATGCTGGTGTAATATTTCGCACAGCCGCCATGTTGGATTGGTGAGACGTAACAAAATTTGAAGGGCACGGTCGAGGTCGCCGGGAATAGTGCTATGAACTTTCCGAGTTTCATTGAAATCACTCCGATCGTTTAGATTTTATTAGGGGGGGGGGGGACACACACACGAATCACACACACACACACGCACACACACACGGACAAAAGGTGATCTCATAAGCCTATTTTTTCAAAATTGAAAATAGGCTAAAAATAGTGTTAAAATGAGGCTCATTATGATACAGTTTTCTGACACATAATGTTTACATTTCGACATCGTCGAACATAAAAGCCTGATTTTCGTAGTCATTGTTTGAAAGATGTTTTTTCAACCCGCAAGGACTGGCGCATGGGTATTTTTGACCCGAGGCTTAAATAATGCTCTACAATTTCGTTTTGGTCAGCCCTTATTTCCTGTCGTTTATTGTACCTTCCTTCCTAGTCTTGAACTTCACCCTGCAAAAGAAACATGTCCATAACCTTTGGAACACTCAAGTTATTTCCATATTATTTACGATCGGGTCATATTTACCCATGGCGCCAGTCCTGTGTGACAATTTTCAGCTTACGTTAGTCGGGACAATCTGTAAAAAATAAGGGAGAAAATCCATCTATTTTGGTGCAGCACAATCACATAGCTCACGTACTTGTTGATCCTTGTTTAGGGCCTAGGGACACCTTGGTCATCAGTTCCTATGTTAAAAAAGTAAGATGACTGCTTTGCCGTCACTATCAAGGCCAATGATACTGTTACGAGAATTATTGTCATTTTTCTGCATGTTAAATTTGAAAAATGTTATTAGCCTATTTTCAATTTTGAAAAAATAGGCTTATTAGATCACCTTTTGTCCGTGTGTGTGTGTGTGTGTGTGTGTGTGTGTGTGTGTGTGTGTGTGTGACGTGTGTGTGTGTGTGTCCCCCTAATAAAATCTAAACGGCTGGTGTGATTTCATTGAAACTCGGTAAGTTAATAGCACTATTCCCGGCGACCTCGACCGTGCCCTTCAAATTTTGTTACGTCTCACCAATCCAACATGGCGGCTGTGCGAAATATTTCACTAGCATTCAATATCTCCGAAACTATTACCGATATCGCCCTGAAATTGTGTACTGTGATAAAGGGCACTACTAGAAGTTTGCCTATGAGACTTTCAAAAACCTGGTGACTAAAAAACCAACATGGCAGCCAAGCGAATTTGAGACATTTAAATAGACTTTTCTCGCGATTTAACTATCCAAACGTAATGAAACTTGGTACAGCAAATATATATACACATTGCAATGCACTGGAATATAATTTAGTTCAATTGTTTACGTAACCTCAAAATGGCGGCTGTGCGAAATATTTCACTGGCATTCTATATCTCCGAAACTATGACAGATATCACCCTACAATTTTGTACGGTGATAAAGGGTAGTGATACAAGTTTACCTATGTATAATTCATAAACCTGTAAAGTACAAAACGAACATGGCGACCAAGCGAATTTGAAATATTTTAATAGACTTTTCTCGTGAGTTAACTCTCTGAGCGCAGTGAAATGTGGTACAGTAAATGATTTTGCAGATTGTAATGTACTGCTATCTAATTTAATTCAATTGTTTACATAACCTCAATATGGCGGCTGTGCGAAATTTTAAAATTAAGTTTTTATTTCTTGTGTCGTAATCATGCGATCGAAGTGAAAGTTGGAAGAATGAACCTAGGCAATAAGTGTCCTTGAATGGTACATAACTCTATGGCCTATACATAAAACAATCCTCAATGGCGAGCTTCCGAAATATTTAGACGGTTCTCAATATCTATGAATCTTTTACAGCAAGCAAACTGAAATTTGTATGTTCATAGAGATTATGAACATATGTTCACCTATAGGACTTTCAGTAACCTGATGAGCACGAATCCAACATGGCGGCGACGCGAAGTATAAATATTTAAATGGACGTTTCTCGCGAATTAACTATCCGAGTGCCGTGAAACGTTGCACGTTAAATGCTAACACAAATGTTGATCCACTGGCATCTAATTTATTTCAATTGTTTACATAATCACAAGATGGCTGCTGTGCGTAATTTTAAAATCTCGTTTTTACTTCTTGTGTTCTAATCATGCGATTGAAGTTTGAATACCATACGAACACAATAATCTTAATATAATAGTACAAAAATAAAAATCCAACCTGGCGACTGTCTGAAATATTTAGACGGTTCTCAATATCTACGAATCTGTTACAGCAATTAAACTGAAATTTTGTATGTTGATAGAGGCAATTAAGTAAAAATGTAGACTTTCACGACCGGCGTTGAAATAGGAATCTCCGTTTCGCGGGCTTCTAGGTCGTGTTCCAAGGACATTTTGTCGTCCTGACGTTTCGCTGAATACTGCGTTCAGCATGTTCACAGGTTACATAAAGCGAGGTAAAACAAGTAAACAGAAGATATATAAATAGTCAACAACCCACACATAGAGGCTACCATAGCAACGGCGTACCACATAAAAGTAATGCATCAAGGACAGGGCTGCTCGTCTGTTGCATCTTCTCGTCTACGACGGTCAATAAGGGCAGGCTTGAGGGGATTAAGGACTGGAAGCCAAGCTCTGTTCACACGTTCTGCTTCCTCCTTAAGATTGAAGCTGTTAGTATGCTTCAGGATTTCAATGGCCTCCCTTTGTAGCCTGGCATGATAAGACACCGTGGTGGACAGAACTACGGTGTCTCCATATCTTATATCGTGACCTGCAAGTAGCGAGTGTGCTGCTACAGTGGATTTATCTGTTTGTCCCAGCCGGCTGTGTCGTTCGTGCTCCTTGAGGCGAGTGGCAATACTTCTTTTCGTTGTTCCAATATATACTTGGCCACAATCACACGGGATTTTATAAACCCCTGCCGCGGTATGAGGATGTCGCTTATCTTTAGCGGACCTAAACATGTCCTTAATTTTTCGTGTAGGCCTGTATATGGTCTTTATATCATGGGACTCGAGTAGCCTCCCTATTCTGTCCGTGACCTTTTTTATATATGGAAGAAAAGCTCTAGCCAGGGGCTGCTTGTCTCCAATTACCGTTGTAGTTGGACGTCTCGGATGGAGTGCTCGCTGGATATCTTTCTGGCTGTACCCATTCGCGCGTAAGGCCTCGTTGAGGTGTTCAATTTCTTGTTTTAGGCACTGCTTATCACAAATTCTTTTTGCGCGGTCAGCCAGTGTTTTTATAACTCCGTATTTCTGTCGTGGGTGGTGGTTGGACGTCTTATGTAGATATCGGTCAGTATGGGTCGGCTTACGGTAAACTGTATGTCCCAAAGTTAGATCAGCGGTCTTCGTTACCATAACGTCGAGAAACGCGATTTTCTGTTCATTTTCTAACTCCATGGTAAACTGAATGTTCGAATTCTGGCTGTTAAGATGTTGTAAAAACAGATTTAATTGATCTTTACCATGGCCCCATATTACAAAGGTATCGTCCACGTATCGTAGCCACACTTTAGGTTTCAAAGGTGCGGTCTCTAGTGCTATTTGTTCAAATTGTTCCATGAAGAAATTCGCGATCACCGGACTAAGGGGACTGCCCATGGCGACCCCATCAATTTGTTCATAGAAATCACCCTTCCACAGGAAATAGCTAGCGGTGAGGCAATGGCGGAATAAGGCGGTGATATCATCAGGAAAAATCCGTGCGATGTACTCCAGGGCTACCTTTATAGGTACTTTCGTGAAAAGAGAGACCACGTCAAAACTTACTAGTAAGTCACCAGCTTCTAGTTGAATAGTTTTCAATTTTTCAATGAAATGGCCGGAATCTTTGACGAACGACTGTGTACCGCCGATATGTGGTTGAAGTAAGGTAGCTAAATGTTTGGCAATGCTATAAGTTGGTGATCCAATAGCACTCACGATAGGACGAAGAGGAACATTATCTTTGTGTATTTTAGGTAAACCATAAAGTCTTGGTGGTAAAGCTTCACTTCTGGTGGTTACCTTCTTTACGTTTTCAGGTAGCGAAGATACCTTGATCAGGCCGTTTGTTTCACGAAGAATCCGGTTGGTAGGATCTCTCAGTAGTTTGCGGTAGGTACCCGGGTCTAAAAGTTCCAAAACCTTGGCAGTGTGGTCGTCCATGTCCAAGATAACCGTTGCGTTCCCTTTGTCAGCAGGGAGAATGATTATGCTCTCGTCCATGTTGAGAGTCTTTATAGCCTTTCTCTCCTGAGGTGTGAGGTTACTCTGCGGTGCCGGTGCCTTCTTGATTATACGTGAGGCTTCATGACGAATTTCATCTGCTTGTTCAGATGGTAGCTCACGGATTGCCGCTTCAATATTGGCGACAATGTCTTCCACGGGAATCGAAGGAGGGGTTACTGCGTAATTTCCTCCTTTCGCTAGTATAGAGATTTCCCACTCTGACAGTTGGCGATTGGTCAGGTTAACAATTGTCCGTGAGATGTCCAGCGTAGGCGCAGGTACCGGCGCGGGTTGGTCTCTCTGTAACCGCTCAAACTTTTTCTTCTGCCGGATGCTAGACTGTTCAAATGTTGAACGCATAGAGTAGAAGGTGATACGATCTACATTTTCCCAGTCCTGATATGAGAGTGTGCTGCTGATGCGGTAGTGCAGCTGTAAGAGTGCCTGATCTGTAGTAGCGAGCCCCTTACGTGCAAAGCTTATGCGTTCACGTAATAGCGAACGTTCAGTTCGATCATATATTCTATGGGCTCTAGCTGAGGTTAGTGGTCTCTTCATTTTAATAAACTTGGGAATCATACCTGTGTCTCGGCATCGAAGAAGAAACGCGAGTGATGACAGAAGTTGCGACTTTTTCTTCCTTAACCTCTCAAAGCGACGAACTAAGTGTGATATTTCCTCCCCGTAGAGGCGAATTAAGTAAAAATGTAGACTTTCACGACCGGCGTTGAAATAGGAATCTCCGTTTCGCGGGCTTCTAGGTCGTGTTCCAAGGACATTTTGTCGTCCTGACGTTTCGCTGAATACTGCGTTCAGCATGTTCACAGGTTACATAAAGCGAGGTAAAACAAGTAAACAGAAGATATATAAATAGTCAACAACCCACACATAGAGGCTACCATAGCAACGGCGTACCACATAAAAGTAATGCATCAAGGACAGGGCTGCTCGTCTGTTGCATCTTCTCGTCTACGACGGTCAATAAGGGCAGGCTTGAGGGGATTAAGGACTGGAAGCCAAGCTCTGTTCACACGTTCTGCTTCCTCCTTAAGATTGAAGCTGTTAGTATGCTTCAGGATTTCAATGGCCTCCCTTTGTAGCCTGGCATGAGAGATCCTACCAACCGGATTCTTCGTGAAACAAACGGCCTGATCAAGGTATCTTCGCTACCTGAAAACGTAAAGAAGGTAACCACCAGAAGTGAAGCTTTACCACCAAGACTTTATGGTTTACCTAAAATACACAAAGATAATGTTCCTCTTCGTCCTATCGTGAGTGCTATTGGATCACCAACTTATAGCATTGCCAAACATTTAGCTACCTTACTTCAACCACTTATCGGCGGTACACAGTCGTTCGTCAAAGATTCCGGCCATTTCGTTGAAAAATTGAAAACTATTCAACTAGAAGCTGGTGACTTACTAGTAAGTTTTGACGTGGTCTCTCTTTTCACGAAAGTACCTATAAAGGTAGCCCTGGAGTACATCGCACGGATTTTTCCTGATGATATCACCGCCTTATTCCGCCACTGCCTCACCGCTAGCTATTTCCTGTGGAAGGGTGATTTCTATGAACAAATTGATGGGGTCGCCATGGGCAGTCCCCTTAGTCCGGTGATCGCGAATTTCTTCATGGAACAATTTGAACAAATAGCACTAGAGACCGCACCTTTGAAACCTAAAGTGTGGCTACGATACGTGGACGATACCTTTGTAATATGGGGCCATGGTAAAGATCAATTAAATCTGTTTTTACAACATCTTAACAGCCAGAATTCGAACATTCAGTTTACCATGGAGTTAGAAAATGAACAGAAAATCGCGTTTCTCGACGTTATGGTAACGAAGACCGCTGATCTAACTTTGGGACATACAGTTTACCGTAAGCCGACCCATACTGACCGATATCTACATAAGACGTCCAACCACCACCCACGACAGAAATACGGAGTTATAAAAACACTGGCTGACCGCGCAAAAAGAATTTGTGATAAGCAGTGCCTAAAACAAGAAATTGAACACCTCAACGAGGCCTTACGCGCGAATGGGTACAGCCAGAAAGATATCCAGCGAGCACTCCATCCGAGACGTCCAACTACAACGGTAATTGGAGACAAGCAGCCCCTGGCTAGAGCTTTTCTTCCATATATAAAAAAGGTCACGGACAGAATAGGGAGGCTACTCGAGTCCCATGATATAAAGACCATATACAGGCCTACACGAAAAATTAAGGACATGTTTAGGTCCGCTAAAGATAAGCGACATCCTCATACCGCGGCAGGGGTTTATAAAATCCCGTGTGATTGTGGCCAAGTATATATTGGAACAACGAAAAGAAGTATTGCCACTCGCCTCAAGGAGCACGAACGACACAGCCGGCTGGGACAAACAGATAAATCCACTGTAGCAGCACACTCGCTACTTGCAGGTCACGATATAAGATATGGAGACACCGTAGTTCTGTCCACCACGGTGTCTTATCATGCCAGGCTACAAAGGGAGGCCATTGAAATCCTGAAGCATACTAACAGCTTCAATCTTAAGGAGGAAGCAGAACGTGTGAACAGAGCTTGGCTTCCAGTCCTTAATCCCCTCAAGCCTGCCCTTATTGACCGTCGTAGACGAGAAGATGCAACAGACGAGCAGCCCTGTCCTTGATGCATTACTTTTATGTGGTACGCCGTTGCTATGGTAGCCTCTATGTGTGGGTTGTTGACTATTTATATATCTTCTGTTTACTTGTTTTACCTCGCTTTATGTAACCTGTGAACATGCTGAACGCAGTATTCAGCGAAACGTCAGGACGACAAAATGTCCTTGGAACACGACCTAGAAGCCCGCGAAACGGAGATTCCTATTTCAACGCCGGTCGTGAAAGTCTACATTTTTACTTAATTCGCCTCTACGGGGAGGAAATATCACACTTAGTTCGTCGCTTTGAGAGGTTAAGGAAGAAAAAGTCGCAACTTCTGTCATCACTCGCGTTTCTTCTTCGATGCCGAGACACAGGTATGATTCCCAAGTTTATTAAAATGAAGAGACCACTAACCTCAGCTAGAGCCCATAGAATATATGATCGAACTGAACGTTCGCTATTACGTGAACGCATAAGCTTTGCACGCAAGGGGCTCGCTACTACAGATCAGGCACTCTTACAGCTGCACTACCGCATCAGCAGCACACTCTCATATCAGGACTGGGAAAATGTAGATCGTATCACCTTCTACTCTATGCGTTCAACATTTGAACAGTCTAGCATCCGGCAGAAGAAAAAGTTTGAGCGGTTACAGAGAGACCAACCCGCGCCGGTACCTGCGCCTACGCTGGACATCTCACGGACAATTGTTAACCTGACCAATCGCCACCTGTCAGAGTGGGAAATCTCTATACTAGCGAAAGGAGGAAATTACGCAGTGACCCCTCCTTCGATTCCCGTGGAAGACATTGTCGCCAATATTGAAGCGGCAATCCGTGAGCTACCATCTGAACAAGCAGATGAAATTCGTCATGAAGCCTCACGTATAATCAAGAAGGCACCGGCACCGCAGAGTAACCTCACACCTCAGGAGAGAAAGGCTATAAAGACTCTCAACATGGACGAGAGCATAATCATTCTCCCTGCTGACAAAGGGAACGCAACGGTTATCTTGGACATGGACGACCACACTGCCAAGGTTTTGGAACTTTTAGACCCGGGTACCTACCGCAAACTACTGAGAGATCCTACCAACCGGATTCTTCGTGAAACAAACGGCCTGATCAAGGTATCTTCGCTACCTGAAAACGTAAAGAAGGTAACCACCAGAAGTGAAGCTTTACCACCAAGACTTTATGGTTTACCTAAAATACACAAAGATAATGTTCCTCTTCGTCCTATCGTGAGTGCTATTGGATCACCAACTTATAGCATTGCCAAACATTTAGCTACCTTACTTCAACCACATATCGGCGGTACACAGTCGCAGGGGCGAGGCGTCCGTTAGGGCGTTGAGGCTCAGCCTATCCGTAAAAAACTTAAATTATTTTTCTTCCGCTATTATTGGTGTTTTTCGATTGATATTTCAAATATTATATATTTGAACTCGCGCTGCCTAGCGCTGTATCTGCTCACAACCAAATCAACCAATAGCTATTCACCTTAACTCAGCCTGACGCGCGCAGACGCAGTGGCAACTACTTGGTGGTTGGGGTGAAGAGGGGGGTGTATGTTGTAAACTTGTGCGTTAAGGCTTGCCCAATGACCTGGAGGGAGAAACCCCACAACGCTGGTTTTAAGTAACTGCTGCAATCTAGGGGTGTTTGGCAGAACTATGACAGCACAGTATAATGAATGATACGGGTTACAGGGTTGTCAACGATATTAAATGCAAGATAGCATAATTTTCTGACATGTAAAATAATTGAACATGGACATAATTCTGAACAAGACCCAGACATACGCAAAAAATGAATTTAAGATAAATCTCATTATGTGTTACTTTAAAATACATAACTTAACTTGCAGAATGATAATTTTTAAATGTGCTCTTTCGACATGTTGGCAGTCCTGGCTACAATGTGAATGATACGAAACTGTGTATTGCCAGTGTGGAATGTAAGTGCAGTGAAATGTTTTTCTATTAATCTATTTGTATCTTACTGTGTGGTGTGTTTGTGTTACAGTGTAGTTGAAAACAAATAGTAGGTATCAGTACGCTAATCTACACGACACATGCGTTTCAATGGATGCGTTCAATACATCTCAAGATCCATTGAATTTTTTTAATGAAAATCCAACATTTTTTCTCAACTCTCTTTGGAAAAAAAATCCAGGTGAAAGAACGGAAGCCCTCGCCAAGCTTGTCACTTCAGAAAACCGATGGAAAGTTTGTAAGACGGTTTCAGAGACAATGGTACGAATCGAAACCATGGTTGAGTGGTAGTGCTCCCCGAAATAGATTATTTTGTTTTTATTGTGTGCTTTTTGCTAAAGACAATTTAGAATGGGGAAAAGAGGGGTTGGTGAGGAAAGTCTTAAAAATTTTCTTTCTAAGGCAAAATAAAAACAACAAAAAAACATGAGTGTTCAATTTCACACATCATTTAGGTACCGCTAGAATTGACCATGCCCTTTCTGAGGCAATACGTCTTGCAGCTTTGAAACACAATGAAAAAGTCGAGCGAAATAGGAATATAGTATAATGAAAAGTCAGATTTCAACTCCCTGTTTCCAGGCGCGGCAAGAGTTAGCTCTTAGTGGTCACGATGAATCTGAGACGTATTTAAACAAAGGCAATTATTTAGAATTATTGGATTTCTTGGCAGAGGAAGAACCGTATATGAAAGATCATTTATTATCCGATGGGGTATATAAAGGCACTTCCACTGACACACAAAACGAACTACTCGAATGCATTACGAAAGTAGTTAAAGAACAGATTTTTAGTGAACTTGAAAATAGTTCGTTTATTTCCATACAGGCTGATTAAACCACGGATGTCTCAACTACAAGTCAAATGAGCGTTATTTTCCGTTATGTCAATAACGAATCGGGAGAAATTGAAGAGAGATTCGTCAGATTTTATGACGTTTCAAAAGACCGAAGTTCTCAAGGTATAGCCGCTTGACGTCCTCAAAACCTGGAAGATCTCGAAAGGGAAATTAATATCCCAAACGTACGGTGGATGCAGTGCAATGGCAGGTAAAAATGCTGGTGTTCACTGTATTATAAAACAAGAATATCCTCATGTCCTCTTCATCCATTGCTACGCGCATCAATTAAATTTGGTTCTGCTTTATGCTTGTAAAACAGTTACGCAGTAATAGCCTTTGTAAAGTACAATAGACTACCAGAAAATATAAAAATTGCACCTAGCCTATCAATCTTTAAAAGGAGGCTAAAACCGTTTATGTGGAATGATTATAAAATGTAAGTTTGAAGAAATTCCAAAATCTGAGAAGACAGAAGAAGACCACATTATGTACAAAACTTATGAAAACTACAAAATGTTATATATTTTTTCATACTGAAAACTTTGTAAACTAAACATTCAATTGTAATTTGTCGCCAACAAGATAAAACTGTACGATTCCTTTGTATATGAGTCCTTGACTCGTTAAGGGATTAATAAAATGCATTATTATTATTATTATTTTAGAAAAGTTAAGATTTTTGTAGCAAACCTCGCAGGATTCCATACTTTCTTTAGCCGTTCTAGTAAAACAATCGATCTTCTAAGAGCATGTGAAACAAGATGGAACTTTCATTCGCGCGCTGTTGCAACAATTATCCTTCACTATGCGGAACTAAAAGTCGCATTTCATGATATTATAGACAATGATGGATGGGATGATAATTCCCTACATCAGGCAATTGGACTCGGCAATACCGGTATATTGAATGATCTGACGTTTCTTTTTTTTGCTGCAGCTTTATAATTTGATTTTTCAGCATACAGATAAAACTGTACGATTCCTTTGTATTTGAGTCCTTGACTCGTTAAGGGATTAATAAAATGCATTATTATTATTATTTTGTAGTTTTCATAAGTTTTGTACATAATGTGGTCTTCTTCTGTCTTCTCAGATTTTGGAATTTCTTCAAACTGACATTTTATAATCATTCCACATAAACTGTTTTAGCTGTTTACTCTATTGTTTGACATCCTGCAAAACAAAACCGTAGATATAAGACGTTGCAAGTACGAAATTGAAAATTGCACCAAGGCGGTTGATAAACTAAGATGTGAAGAAGTATTTCTTGCCTGCATAGAGAAAGCTAACTCTCTCCTAAATTCAGCAGGTGAACTTAAAACTACTCTAAATGAAGCAGGATCACAGAAATTGAAGCGACTTGCGTTTGAAATATTTGTTACTCTAGAAGTGAATTTGGAAACCAGATTCCAGGACTTTCACAAGCTAGATTTTACGGAATTGGTAAATCAGCAAAAATGTTTGTATTACAGTTGGCCAAATAATTTCCCGACATTTATTCTCGAAAAATTGTATCCATTCTTCGATCATGAAAAACTGACAGGAGAACTTATGTTCGTTTATAGTAGTGAGGATAAAAACCTATCGCCTAGAGATTTAGTCAAATACATTATACATAATGGATTATAAAATGTGCTCCCCGAGTGCGTGAAGCTAATTTCCTTGGTACTTTCAGTTCCGGCGACCACTACTTCATGCGAAGTACATTGAAACGTGTTAAAACGCACCTCCGCAACACAATGACGAACGATAGACTATCAAATTTGGCAATTTTGGCTATATAGAAGAGAACTGTTAAATCTTCTTCCAAACGTCAAGAATTCATTTGTCGAGTTATCAACGTCTACGCCCAGAAAAAGGACAGAAGGATCGAACTCATCGACAAAAAATTTAATGGTGAGTGATGATGTATTAATTTGCTTATGATCCTTGTCGAATTAGATTTAATTATTTGAAATAACACATCTGCTCTATTATGACTGTGTAAGTGAAGAATACAATTTAGTTAAGATAATTGTTCTATTTCATTTTTTTCCATATATGGTATGGGTAACTGTGGGTGCTCCATTAAGGTAAAAAAAAAAGGCCCGACCTCTGATGAGTTAAGGGACACTGGGGACATAGCCTTTCCAGCAGACTAAAGCTGTGAATTTTGAGGAGTTGAGCACGTTTGTTACTTTCGGAATTCATTAAACTTCAGCCTACCCTACAAAAATATCACGCTTCGCCACTGCACAGTCGTTCGTCAAAGATTCCGGCCATTTCATTGAAAAATTGAAAACTATTCAACTAGAAGCTGGTGACTTACTAGTAAGTTTTGACGTGGTCTCTCTTTTCACGAAAGTACCTATAAAGGTAGCCCTGGAGTACATCGCACGGATTTTTCCTGATGATATCACCGCCTTATTCCGCCACTGCCTCACCGCTAGCTATTTCCTGTGGAAGGGTGATTTCTATGAACAAATTGATGGGGTCGCCATGGGCAGTCCCCTTAGTCCGGTGATCGCGAATTTCTTCATGGAACAATTTGAACAAATAGCACTAGAGACCGCACCTTTGAAACCTAAAGTGTGGCTACGATACGTGGACGATACCTTTGTAATATGGGGCCATGGTAAAGATCAATTAAATCTGTTTTTACAACATCTTAACAGCCAGAATTCGAACATTCAGTTTACCATGGAGTTAGAAAATGAACAGAAAATCGCGTTTCTCGACGTTATGGTAACGAAGACCGCTGATCTAACTTTGGGACATACAGTTTACCGTAAGCCGACCCATACTGACCGATATCTACATAAGACGTCCAACCACCACCCACGACAGAAATACGGAGTTATAAAAACACTGGCTGACCGCGCAAAAAGAATTTGTGATAAGCAGTGCCTAAAACAAGAAATTGAACACCTCAACGAGGCCTTACGCGCGAATGGGTACAGCCAGAAAGATATCCAGCGAGCACTCCATCCGAGACGTCCAACTACAACGGTAATTGGAGACAAGCAGCCCCTGGCTAGAGCTTTTCTTCCATATATAAAAAAGGTCACGGACAGAATAGGGAGGCTACTCGAGTCCCATGATATAAAGACCATATACAGGCCTACACGAAAAATTAAGGACATGTTTAGGTCCGCTAAAGATAAGCGACATCCTCATACTGCGGCAGGGGTTTATAAAATCCCGTGTGATTGTGGCCAAGTATATATTGGAACAACGAAAAGAAGTATTGCCACTCGCCTCAAGGAGCACGAACGACACAGCCGGCTGGGACAAACAGATAAATCCACTGTAGCAGCACACTCGCTACTTGCAGGTCACGATATAAGATATGGAGACACCGTAGTTCTGTCCACCACGGTGTCTTATCATGCCAGGCTACAAAGGGAGGCCATTGAAATCCTGAAGCATACTAACAGCTTCAATCTTAAGGAGGAAGCAGAACGTGTGAACAGAGCTTGGCTTCCAGTCCTTAATCCCCTCAAGCCTGCCCTTATTGACCGTCGTAGACGAGAAGATGCAACAGACGAGCAGCCCTGTCCTTGATGCATTACTTTTATGTGGTACACTGTTCCTATGGTAGCCTCTATGTGTGGGTTGTTGACTATTTATATATCTTCTGTTTACTTGTTTTACCTCGCTTTATGTAACCTGTGAACATGCTGAACGCAGTATTCAGCGAAACGTCAGGACGACAAAATGTCCTTGGAACACGACCTAGAAGCCCGCGAAACGGAGATTCCTAGAGGCAATTAACATGAGCAGGATATATGAAAATAGGCTGTATAGTTCTTCACGGAACTACTTGTTTTATACTAGGAATAGTTCATAGGAAAAAAAACAGGTGTAAAACTCCTTCATTAAAATGCATACGACTACGACAAAAAGGGAATGACACACTATGGGTCAAAATGACCAAGCGTCAGTCCTTGTGTTATATTTTAAATGATCTAGTAGACTTCGTCGTTACGTTACGGCAACGTTACGAAATGTACCGAGAATGGACTGAGACGTGTGACGTCATAGTACCGCTTGGTGCATGTGTACTGAGTTCACTGGTGAGCTCTGGAGTTACAAGACGGCAACGGACGGCGAAAGGTCTGCATTTTCACTAATTTACGAAGCTGCTGCACAACTTAAAACCTCTTACACACACTGCAATATCACATACACTTAAACCATGGCGAGCGTAGCGAAAATTATAACAACTACAGCATCGGCAGGAGTGTGCACTGGCCCACAATGGCCAACAGGCACATCCTGTTCCGAACTTAAGCTGGAACAGATTTGCTACTCTCTATATCATCTTGCACTGCCCCTAAAAATTGATTAATTGCTCTTGTATTGAGTCAATTAAACCAACAATATTTTTATCCTAACAAAACTCAAGTCACTCACTGCAAATACTCTGGCCATAAGTCACTCATTAGACGAAAGCCAGAGGTAACTTCTAGATCTAATAGTATTATCATTATCTCCACACTTCATACCATCAAACTAGAGTGAAAGGAGCCCGGTTCACGGGCACCAGACTCTTCATTTTCACCCTGCACTGCACCTGTCAGGTGCTTTGCTTGTCCCAGTCTGAGAGTAGCTCCAGCTCCCTCATGACTTACTGTATAACTTTCTAGCGTTCTGATTGTTTCTTGATCATTTAACATGTCCAGAGTCTTTGGCTTCGAGCGAAGCGAGAAGCCTCCAGCCTTTCGAGCATTTTTCAGCATTTGTCGCATTTAAAATGATATACAGTCCAGTCTACTGGACTGTCTCTTTTTTCACGCCAGTTCTCAAGGGTTATTGAAGCAAAATGGTGTGGTGTCGGAACTTACTCTGTCCTGAAGTAAAATCTGTCACAGCTTTTCTTCTCTTGTTACAAGTACAGTGGAACTTGGATAATTCGAACCTCAAGGGACCAGTAAAAAAAATCGAATTATCCAAAAATTCGAATTAAGAAAGTTCTTTGAAAAGAGTAAAGAAAATATATTATATTGCGTTTACATAATTATTTACGTTCAAAAAAGCAGATTAACAGACAGCGGTACTTTATAAAGACTGTATCGTGAATAACCTCAAAAGTTTCAAATGAAGAATAATAGTACATTATGCAACGAGCCTATAATGGCTATAATTAAGACACGAGTATTTTTTATAAAACGAGCGTATGCGAGTTTTATAATTTACATACGAGTGTCTTAATTACCATTATAGGCGAGTTGCATACGACTGTTTATGTTCGACGATAATTATAATTTTATTATATGTTTTAACATAAATATTCATAAATATCTGTTGAGAGTCAGCCACAAGAATTTTGTTATCGGAGAGCGAGCGCGAGACATCTCTCTGTCTTTCAAGATCTTTGAACGACCGACGCATGCGCTCTGTGAGCTTGCAATGCCATATGCAAGCCATATGTGTACATCTGCCGTCCCTCAGTAATATTGTCACCGGAGTCGTTTGAATGCGCTGTGTAGAAATTAGTGTTGGTGATTTTAAGGTACAGTGCTATTTCTTGTTTCATATTCGCCAGTTTATTTACGCGAACATATGGACGGTGCGTATTCCATGTCGGTAATTTATTATAGTTCGATGTTGTGTTTATGTCCGACATGTTGGATTTTGAGCGCATGCGCGAAGGTATCGTTACCTAATTGGTCAATGAACGAGCTCTGATTGGCTGGAGAAACTGTATCATAATGAAAATAAGTGTTATAATGACCTTCATTATGACACCGTTTTCTGACACATAATAGTGAGGGTCGAACATAATAGTACATTATGCAACGAGCCTATAATGGCTATAATTAAGACACGAGTATTTGTTTATAAAACGAGCGTATGCGAGTTTTATAATTTCCATACGAGTGTCTTAATTACCATTATAGGCGAGTTGCATACGACTGTTTATGTTCGACGATAATTATAACTTTATTATATGTTTTAACATAAATATTCATAAAAATCTGTTGAGAGTCAGCTACTGGAATTTTGTGATCGCAGAGCGAGCGTTGGGTGTTATACCTTCGTCTTTCAAGAGCTTTGAACGGCCGACGCATGCGCTCTGTGGGCTTGCAATGCCATATGGAGCCATATGTTTACATCAGCCGTCCCTCAGTAATATTGTCACCGCAGTCATTTGAAGACAATGCGCTGTGTAGAAATTAGTGTTAGTGATTTTAAGGTACTGTGCTTTTTCTTGTCTCATATTCGCCAGTTTATTTACGCGAACATATGGACGGTGGGTATTCCATGTCGGTAATTTATTATAGTTCGATGTTGTGTTTATGTCCGACATGTTGGATTTTGAGCGCATGCGCGAAATTATCGTTACCTAATTGGTCAATGAACGAGCTCTGATTGGCTGGAGAAACTGTA
Source organism: Meconema thalassinum (assembly GCA_946902985.2). Classification (NCBI taxonomy): domain Eukaryota; kingdom Metazoa; phylum Arthropoda; class Insecta; order Orthoptera; family Tettigoniidae; genus Meconema; species Meconema thalassinum. The sequence goes on along the minus strand of OX336393.1, from coordinate 389,016,912 downwards.
TCGTAATGAAAAACGGTGTTATAATGACCATCATTATGATACAGTTTTCAAACACATAATAGTGAGGGTCGAACATAAAATATATTATATTGCGTTTACATAATGATTTACGTTCAAAAAAGCAGATTAACAGACAGCGGTACTTTATAAAGACTGTATCGTGAATAATCTCAAAAGTTTCAAATGAAAAATAAAACCATAATGTACTATTCACCTATTTAACGACAGTAGTAATCCAGCAATCTACACACATCAAAAAAAGTTTTGCATCACCTCGGTTCCAAGAGTTCCGGAACCGTTAAATACAAAGGGAATAGAGATCAACACAAACAACATTTCAGCTCGTTTTATTGCTCATGAGACCCACACATTGCATGTTGTACCATCATACAGCTAGACTTTCAGCATTTGTGGTCCAGATTGCAGTACACACCACTACCTCTAATACCCAGTAGCACGTCCTCTTGCATTGATGCATGCCTGTATTCGTCGTGGCATACTATCCACAAGTTCATCAAGACACTGTTGGTCCAAATTGTCCCACTCCTCAACGACAATTCGGCGTAAATCTCTCAGAGTGGTTGGTGGGTCAAGACGTCCATAAACAGCCCTTTTCAACATATCCCAGGCATGTTCGATAGGGTTCATGTCTGGCAAACATGCTGGCCACTGTAGTCGAGCGATGTCGTTATCTTGAAGGAACGCATTCACAAGATGTGCACGATGAGGTCGAGAATTGTCGTCCATGAAGACAAATGCCTCTCCAATATTCTGCCGATATGGTTGCACTATGGGTCGGAGGATGTCATTCAGGTATCGTAAAGCCGTTTCGGAGCCTTCCATGACCACCAGTGGCGTACGTCGGCCCCACATAATGCCACCCCAAAACATCAGGGAACCACCACCTTGCTGCACTCGCTGGACAGTGTGTCTAATACGTTCAGCCTGACCAGGGTGCCTCCAAACACGTCTCCGACGATTGTCTGGTTGAAGGCATATGCGACACTCGTCGGTGAAGAGAACGTGATGCCAATTCCGTGGGGTCCATTCAGCATGTTGTTGGGCCCATCTGTACCGCGCTGCATGGTGTCGGGGTTGCAAAGCTGGACCTCGCCATGGACGTCGGGAGTGAAGTTGCGCATCATGCAGCCTATTGCGCACAGTTTGAGTTGAAACACGACGTCCTGTGGCTGAACGAAACGCATTATTCAACATGGTGGCATTGCTGTCAGGGTTCCTCCGAGCGGCAATCCGTAAGTAGCGGTCATCCACTACAGTAGTAGCCCTTGGGCGGCCTGAGCGAGGCCTGTCATCGACAGTTCCTGTATCTCTGTACCTCCTCCATGTCCGAACAACATCGCTTTGGTTCACTCTGAGACGCCTGGAAACTTCCTTTGTTGAGAGCCCTTCTTGACACAAAGTAACAATGCGGACGCGATCGAACTGCGGTATTGACCTTCTAGGCATGGTAGAACTACAGACAACATGAGCAGCGTACCTTCGTCCTGGTGGAATGACTGGAACTGATCGGCTGTCGTACCCCCTCCGTCTAATAGGCCCTGCTCATGCATGGTTGTTTACATCTTTGAGCAGTTTTAGTGACATCTATGAACAGTCAAAGGGACTGTATCTTGGATACAATATACACAGTCAACGTCTATATGCCGGAGATCTGGGAACCGAGGTGATGCAAAACTTTTTTTGATGTGTGTAGTTGTCTTAGAAAAATCTACTGTTTTTCAAAATAGTTTGAGATTTTTACGTGTTTCGTACAATTAAGTCTCTCAGCCATCACAAAGGAATCTAACAAATTTAAGAAACGGAAAGCAGAACTACTTACGTCATTACTACTTTAAACAAACCGCATAAGTTCTGTGGTGTGGTTTGTAGCTTGGGGCTGCACTCGGAACAGTTTTTTCGGGAATTGTACCAACTCTTTGGCTTCCGATCGACTTTTTATACTAAAAACTTCGAATTATCCAAAATATAATTCGAATTAACCTCGATTTTTAGCCTACATTCGATTTTTGCAAAAAATGAAAGTAGACTTATGAGATCACTACAGGGCGAAAAAAAAGTGTGTCTGTCTGTGTGTGTGTATGTGTGTGAGTCTGTGTGTGTGTGTGTGTGTGTGTGTGTGTGAATGTGTGGACTCTGAATGTCTGTCCCCCCCCTATCAATTCGAACACGGTGAGCGCAAATTGAACGAAATTTGGTACAAAGGTAGCACTAGCAAAGGACACCTCAGTGTCATGTTTTATATCGCCGCCATCTTGACGGAAACGTAATGGCGGCCACACAAATGTTCAAAGCTTAAATCAAATTACGACTAACCTAATCATCCGATCTCTACCAAATTTTGCAACAACATACCTTTATGGGGGGAGCATCCTTTGACCAAACTAATAGGTCATCAGCCTAATAGTTTGCGGATGGCGGCCATCTTTGTGTGAAAATCGATTGCCCCTATTAACTCGAACACGGTGAAACCGAATGGAACGAAATTTGGTACAGAGGTAGTACTAGCAAAGGGCACCCCAGTGTCATGTTTTATATCGCCGCCATCTTGACGGAAACGTAATGGCGGCCACCCAAATGTTCAAAGCTTAAATCAAATTACGACTAACCTAATCATCCGATCTCTACCAAATTTTGCAACAACATACCTTTATGGAGGGAGCATCCTTTGACAAATCTAGTAGGTGATTAGCCTAATAGTTTGCGGATGGCGGCCATCTTTGTGTCAAAATCGATTACCCCTATTAATTCGAACACGGTGAAACCGAATGGAATGAAATTTGGTGCAGAGGTAGCACTAGCAAAGGGCACCCCAGTGTCATGTTTTATATCGCCGCCATCTTGACGGAAACGTAATGGCGGCCACCCAAATGTTCAAAGCTTAAATCAAATTACGACTAACCTAATCATCCGATCTCTACCAAATTTTGCAACAACATACCTATATGAAGGGGGCATCCTTTGACAAATCTAATAGGTCATTAGCCTAATAGTTTGGGGATGGCGACCATCTTTGTGTCAAAATCGATTACCCCTATTAATTCGAACACGGTGAAACCGAATGGAACGAAATTTGGTACAGAGGTAGTACTAGCAAAGGGCACCCCAGTGTCATGTTTTATATCGCCGCCATCTTGACGGAAACGTAATGGCGGCCACCCAAATGTTCAAAGCTTAAATCAAATTACGACTAACCTAATCATCCGATCTCTACCAAATTTTGCAACAACATACCTTTTTGGAGGGAGCATCCTTTGACAAATCTAGTAGGTCATTAGCCTAATAGTTTGCGGATGGTGGCCATCTTTGTGTCAAAATCGATTACCCCTATTAATTCGAACACGGTGAAACCGAATGGAATGAAATTTGGTGCAGAGGTAGCACTAGCAAAGGGCACCCCAGTGTCATGTTTTATATCGCCGCCATCTTGACGGAAACGTAATGGCGGCCAGCCAAATGTTCAAAGCTTAAATCAAATTACGACTAACCTAATCATCCGATCTCTACCAAATTTTGCAACAACATACCTATATGAAGGGGGCATCCTTTGACAAATCTAATAGGTCATTAGCCTAATAGTTTGGGGATGGCGGCCATCTTTGTGTCAAAATCGATTACCCCTATTAATTCGAACACGGTGAAACCGAATGGAATGAAATTTGGTACAGAGGTAGCACTAGCAAAGGGCACCTCAGTTTCATGTTTTATATCGCCGCCATCTTGACGGAAACGTAATGGCGGCCACACAAATATTCAAAGCTTAAATCAAATTACGATTAACCTATTCATCCGATCTCTACCAAATTTTGCATCAACATACCATTATGGAGGGAGCATCCTTTGACCAAACTAATAGGTCATTAGCCTAATATTTTGCGGATGGCGGCCATCTTTGTGTGAAAATCGATTCCCCCTATTAATTCGAACAACGTGAAACCGAATGGAACGAAATTTGGTAGAGGTAGCACTAGAAAAGGCCACCTCAGTGTCATGTTTTATATCACCGCCATCTTGACGGAAACATAATCGCGGCCACACAAATGTTAAAGGCTAAAATGTAATTACGACCAACCTAATAATCTAATCTCTACCAAATTTTGCAACAACAAATCTTCATGTGGGAAGCATATTCTGACCAAACTGCTAGATCATCAGCCCAATAGTTTGCAGATGGTGGCCAAGTATGTGTGCAAATCGATTCCCCCTATCAATTCAAATACGGTGAAACCGAATTGAACGAAATTTGGTACAGAGGTAGCACTAGCAAAAGGCACCTCAGTGTCATGTTTTATATCGCCGCCATCTTGACGGAAACTGAATGACGGCCACCCAAATGTTAAAAGCTTAAATCAAATTTCGACCATCCTAATAATTTGATCTCTACCGGATTTTGCAACAACATGCCTTTTTGTGGAAAGCATCTTATGACTGACTACAAGGTCATCAGCCCAATAGTTTGCAAATAGCGGCCATGTATGTGTGCAAATCCATTCCCCAGATCAATTCAAACACGGTGAAACCGAATTGAATGAACTTTTTTTACAGAGGTAGCACTAGCAAAGGGCACCTCATATTCATGTTTAATATCCCTATAGCGCGTTGTATTTCAACAAGCTACTACAACCAACATTCAATTATACTCCTTGAAAAGGACAGAGTTTTAACAATACCCATGCATTTAGGAGAAAGTAGGCTATATGTTCTTTACTGAACATCTTGTTTAGCATTGATCTATATATATAAAAATCAATGTTACTTGATAGTATGTGTGTGGGTGTGTATGTCTACTATGCGTTCATACACCACCCACCCGATTGCGCCGAAACTTGGGTGAGATGTTAATTACTCTCCAAGGAAGGTTTCTGGCTTAGTAAATCCATTTTACAATAGGCAGCGCACGAGTAGATTCAACAAATGAGCAACGACGCGCGAAGCATTTCGACACAGTCCCGTATTTGTTCGTAAACCTTTCATCCGATTGCGATGAAACTTGGGTGGGAAGTTGTTTCCACTCCAGGGAAGGTTTCTAACTTAGTAAATACATTTCACAGTAGATAGCGCACGAGCAGATTCAACAAATGAGTGACGACACGCAAAGCGTTTCAACAAAGTCCCGTATGCATTCATATACCATTCGTCCGATAGCTATGAAACTTGGGTTAGATGTTCTGTACACTTCAGGGAAGGATTCTGGCTTAGTAAATCCACTTTACAATAGGCAGCGCGCGAGTAGGTTCAACAAATGAGCTACGACGCGCGAACCGTTTCAACAAAGTCCCGTAGGAAGGTCGTCTGGTAGCGGACGTCGGCTGGTATCGGACAGTCACAGTTGTCTTTGTTAGAAGCATGTGGCAGAACGTGTTTTGTTATTCACAGGACTACCTGCTTATTTGAAGGGTGGACACACCCTATTCAGTCGATAGGCAAGGCCATTTATGGGCAGTGGTGTATTTCTCTTCTTTGTGTGATTCTCGGCCGGCACGGATTTATTTCTACCAAGACGTAGCAGCTACAAGGGTATGTTGTATTTGATTTTAAGTACATTAGCAGAATCAGTATTCCTTTCTCTGTAATATCGTGCGTTTAGAATCAGTTTCTTTTCGAACGTTATCGTTCAGTTCCTGTTTTTTCTTAAGGGGGTCATTCGGGCGGTATTTTGACACGAAACTGGCGTGCGGTATCGGACATCACCTGTACTGGAATCTCCCCTTTCAACCGCAATATTTTTACAGACCTGGACTTTCAATCGTCCTTCTCTGAACCTCCACTGGCTTCTATTGAAGAAGCTTCTTCTGTTCTGCCTCAAACTTCACTTGTACCCTCAAATCAAGATTACCCATCAATTTCAAGACGAGTAGCATCACCAGCTGCACAGCCATCCCCACTATTTGAAGTTGAAGAGATCAACAGCAAGCATTTTACATCCCAGGTGCTACTGGAGAAAATCTCACCCCTTCCAAGCCCTGCAAAGGAGAAAATAGATGCAAGGAAACGACGTCGAGAGCAGAGCGAAGTCTTGACTTCCACCCCATATCCCATATTAACACCAACTGGAGGAAAAACGAGCTCGTTCGTCTGAACAAGAGAAGAGAAAGGGCAAAGTCACCAAGAAATCCTTGAAAACTTCGAAAAGAACCCTTGCATTCACTGAAGACAATGCAGGAAATTATAGGAAAACTGACTGCAACATTTGTGGAGCGAGCTTCAATGAAGTTTGGATTCAGTGTATTATTTGTAGAGGTTGGGCTCATAAAAACTGTGCAAATCTTGAAGGAGAGGCATTATTTTACAAGTGTGATATTTACAGAATGGCTAAACGTTAAATTGTTTGTATTATGAACGTGAAAAATCTCTTTTTGTTAAAAAGATTCACTGTCCGAAACAACCCTCCAATTTTTCAAACATGCGAGAGTGTAATGACCTCATAATTTGTTAATATTGTCCGTGTTTTTCATTATGATTTAATATATTCAAGTGAGTACGTTAATACAAGATTTATGATAACTATAAAGTGCATTACATGATTTATTTCTTATTCATTAAAAAAATTATGGCAAAAAAGTTAAACTGTCCGATACCTCCCGACATTCCCCTATGCGTTCATATACCATTCGTCCGATTGCGATTAAACTTGGGTGAGATGTTGTGTACACTCGAGGAAAGGTGTCTGGCTTAGTAAATCTACTTTACAATATGCAGCGCACAATAATTAGATTCAACAAATGAGCTACGACTCGCGAAGCGTTTCAACAAAGTCCCGTATGCGATCATATACCATTCGCCCGATAGCGATGAAACTTTGGTGAGATGATGTGTACACTCCAGGGAAGGTTTCTGGCTTAGTAAATCCATTTAACAATTGATAGCGCACGAGTAGATTCAACAAATGAGCGACGACGCGCGAAGCGTTTCAACAAAGTCCCGTATGTGTTCAAATAATATTCGGCCGATAGCGATGAAACTTGGGTGAGATGTTGTGTACACTTCAGGGAAGGTTTCTGGCTTAGTAAATCCACTTTACAATAGGCAGCGCGCGAGTAGATTCAACAAATGAGCTACGACGCGCGAAGCGTTTCAACAAAGCCACGTATGCGTTCATATACCATTCGTCCGATAGCGAAGAAACTAGGGTGAGATGTTGTGTATACTCCAGAGAGGATGTCTAGCTTAGTAAATCAACTTTACAATAGGCAGCGCACGAGTAGATTACACAAGTGAGTGACGGCACGCGAATCGATTCAACAATGTCCCGTATAAGGTCATATACAATTCGTCCGATAGCATTGAAACTTGGGTGAGTAAATACATTTCACAGTAGATAGCGCACGAGTAGATTCAACAAATGAGTGACGACACGCAAAACGTTTCAAGAAAGTCCCGTATACATTCATATACCATTCGTCCGATAGCTATGAAACTTGGGTTAGATGTTGTGTACACTTTTGGGAAGGTTTCTGGCTGAGTAAATCCACTTTACAATAGGCAGCGCACGTGTAGATTCAACAAATGAGCTACGACGCGCGAAGCGTTTCAACAAAGTTCCGTACGCGTTAATATAGGTCTACCGTTCGTCCGATAGCGATGAAACTTGGCTGAGATGTGGTGCACAGTCCAGGGAAGGTTTTTGACTTAGAAAATCCATTGCAAAATAGGTAGTGCACAAGTAGATTCAACTAATGAGCGATGGCACGCGAATCGGTTCAACAAAGTCCCGTATGCGTTCATATAGGCCTACTATTCATCCAATTGCGATGAAACTTGGGTGAGTTGTTGTGCACACTGCAGGGAACGTTTCTAATTTAGTAAGTCCATTGTATAATGGGTTGCGCACGAGTAGTTTCAGCAAATGAGTGACGGCGCACAAACCGTTTCAACAAAGTTCCATCTGCGTTCATATACCATTCATCGGATTGTGATGAAACTAGGGTGAGTTGTTGTGCACACTGCAGGGAAGGTTTCTGACTTAGTAAATCCACTGTACAATTGGTAGCGCGCGAGTTGATTCTACAAATGATTGACGGCGCGCAAATCGTTTAAACAAAATCCCGTTAGCGTTCATATGCCATTCATCCGATTGCAATGAAACTTTGATGATTTGTTGTGTATACGCCAGGGAAGGTTTTCGACTTAGTAAATCCATTTTACAATAGGTAGCGCACGAGTAGATGCAAAAATGAATGACGACGCGTGAAGTGTTTCAGCAAAGTTCCATCTGCGTTCATATACTGTACCATTCATCCGATTGCGATGAAACTTTGCTGAGTTTTTGCGCACTCTCCCACAAATGTTTCAAAATTAGTAAATCCATTTTACGATAGCTTAGAGGCAGTTAACGGAAATTGAAAAAAAAAATTGTGTATCCAAAAGCACTTCAAGAAACCAAATTACAATGCCAACACTTTCTTTGTTTGGCATTGCAACGCATGCCGGGTACAGCTTGTTGTGTATAAAATGCAAGGGACCAGGAGAAAAATTCCAATTAAAGAAGATTTCGAATAATGGAAGTTCGAATTAGCCACGTTTCACTGTAGTTTGTAACATACGAATACCGTAAATAGGAAGAATTATTTCACAGTAAATCATCGATTGGAAATCATTCATTTTATTAATATCCAGCCGCATTTTTAGCTCAATGGGCAGCCAAGACTGATCTGGTTAGGATGCCACAAAAACACGTTCTCTTTATCAGGATACTGGATATTTATACATTGTTGAAGGTTCTATGAGACAATCTCTACAGAGTATAAAACTAAATCCCCGATTCGTGGATGTAACGGGTAATCTCGGGAACCACAGGATGGATTTTGATGCGGTTTTTTCCAGCACATGTTGCTATGTTTCCACAAGTTGCCTAGATTACTTTTCACAATATCCTCTATAGAAATATATGAATATTTTTTTAATTTTCACGTTAATTAGGAGCTTTACCAACTTTGCTTTTCATGTGATGAATTGTGTATGTGATTATAGTTTTTTGTGGTATTTGGAACGACAGGCAGAGTAATTCAATACGTATTTGGTATAATATTACATTCTGTTGTGCATGAACCTTGTTTGAACGATAAAAGAGCACCCGAGTAATTCAATTTTATAGCGAATCAAGTTCAAAGTTGGCAACAATGTTACGATGGCACAATGTTCAACATGATTTCGTCAAATAGACAACTTGTTCAGACAGCAGCTGTAAAGCTTGAATCACCAATAAAATAATTCAAAGGTATACAAGTAGAGAGAAGTTGAGTAAAAGGTGTAAACAAATTATTTTAAATGGTATAGTAGGTTAAGGGATGACAGACTAGAGTTTCCTAAGGGCTGCGACAACGCGGTCATGTAGCCCCGTGTACTTTGAGAGTGTGTAGAATCTGTCTAATAATCGGTGTTAATTGTGATGGCTGTATTAGTGTGTGTTATCTGTTTTTCAGGCAAGGACTGCAGAAGATCAATTTCAAGTAGTTCCTACTTTAGCTACCAAATGCTACCGTCAACGACACCTAGCTGCGAACTTGGCTACTAGATGCCACCCCACCTGGTGGCGAACGTTGGAACTTAATAGAGTGCTAATCAAATCTAATCTACAAGTTTAGCTTCACACAATTGTAATTAGTGGAAGGTTCTTTTAAATGCCATAAATATATGACATGGGCCCACCACCTTTACTTACCCTCCGAAGGTTATTTGCTATTTCCTCAACAGCTAGCGTGACATATTCTCTTCAAGATGTGCTACTGCAGAGATCTCTCGCGTACGTCATTTCATGATAAAATAGGCTTATGAGATCACCTTTTGTCCGTGTTGTGTGTGTGTATGTGTGTGTGTGTGGCGGCTGTTTGAAATATTTCACCAGCATTCAGTATCTCCGAAACTATTACCTATATCGCCCTGAAATTGTGTACGGTGATAAATGACACTACTAAAAGTTCACCTATGAGACTTTCAAAAACCTGGTGACTACAAAACTAACATGGCGGTCAAGCGAACTTGAGACATTTAAATAGACTTTCCTCGCGATTTAACTATCCAAACGTAATGAAACTTGGTACAGCTAATGTTTAAACACATTGCAATGTATTGGAGTCTAATTAAGTTCAATTGTTTACATAACCTCAAAATGGCGGTTGTGCGAATTATTTCACTGACATTCTATATCTCCGAAACTATTACAGATATCACCCTGAAATTTTGTACGGTGATGAAGGGTACTGATAGAAGTTTGTCTATGTAACTTTCATAAACCTGTAAAGTACAAAACGAACATGGCGGCCAAGCGAATTTGAAACATTTTAATAGACTTTTCTCGTGATTTAACTCTCTGAACGCAGTGAAATGTGGTACAGTAAATGATTTTACATATTTTAATGTACAGGCATCTAATTTAGTTCAATTGTTCACATAACCTCAAGATGGCGGCTGTGCGAAATTTTAAAATTAAGTTTTTATTTCTTGTGTCTTAATCATGCGATCGAAGTGAAAGTTTGAATAATGAACCTAGGCAATAATTGTCCTTGAATGGTACATAACTCTATGGCCTATGCATATAAAAACCAAAATGGCGAGCATCCGAAATATTTAGACGGTTCTCAATATCTATGAATCTTTTACAGCAATCAAACTGATTTTTTATGTTCATGGAGGCTATGAACATAAGTTCACCTATAGGACTTTCAGTAACCTGGTGAGCACAAATCCAACATGGCGGCGACGCGAATTATTAATATTTAAATGAACGTTTCTCGCGTATTAACTATCCGAGTGCAGTGAAACTTTGCACGTTAAATGCTTATACAAATGTTAATCCACTGGCATCTTCATTTATTTCAATTGTTTACATAATCACAAGATGGCAGCTGTGCGAAATTTTAAAATCTCGTTTTTACTTCTTGTGTTCTAATCTTGCGATTGAAGTTTGAATACCACACGTACACAACAATAATGTTAATGTAATAGTAAGAAAAAAAACTGGCGACCATCTGAAATATTTAGACGGTTCTCAATATCTACGAATCTATCACAACCATCAAACTGAAATTTTGTATGTTGATAGAGACAATTGACATGAGTAGGATATATGAAAATAGGCTGTATATTTCTTCACGGAGTTACTTGTTCAGTGTTGCATTACTAATAGAAATTTAATGTTTTTCAGTCGATCGACACAATTGAACCCAATTGTAATGGGTGCTACCCTAATCCCGTATGTACAGTACAACCCCTGTAATCCGTCACCTTTGGGACTGAGGGTATGGTCGGAACGCAAAAAATGTCGGATTATCAGAAAGTACAGAAAAATACGGATTTACATTAAAATAAACAATCTCTGAACTCAAGATATCGGGGTTCCTTTCCTTCTTTCTAGGTAGAGCCACATCCATAATGCGTTGTCAAGCAGTTCAAGTTTAGGCTTTTTCAATGTTTTGCGATTCTTAAGAGCGTTTTAACTATCTATCTTCACTGTACATGATCCACTGTCTTTCCGATTTCTTCTCCAATCTTTAATTGTCGTAACACCCACATTGATTTCCTTGGCAATTTTCTTTTTAGTGATTCCCCTTCATCCAGTCTTGGTAGCACTGCTAATTTTTCTTTTAATGAAAGAGTAACGTGTTTACGTTTCACTCCTGATATGTAGAAAACACACACCTGTACAGTACACACAGTGTCGTACAACCAACGAACAGTAAGCACTAAAACTTCACAGTACAGTACGTACTGTACAAAACACGGACAACAACAGAAACGATACGAGAGGTGACGGAGCATGAAAACGGTCGAGAAATAACAACAATTACCTGTAAACAACAATGGCGCGACGGGTCGTGTGTCACCGCTACTAGTCGGGCAAGTTCGGCTCGAGCACGGTCGGATCAACCGGAGTGGCGGACTAGCCGAGGACGGACCAGAGAGGTTCTACTGTTAAGTGCGAATATAGTCTCTGCCAGAACTGTGTCACGTCGAGCAGGCATAACAATGACGCCGGGCGGGCGGTTTATACACATGCGAGTGTTCTCGCACGGGTGTACAGTGTAGGGTCCTTGACGAACAAATGTAAACATTGTTCTGCATTGTATTGTTCTTGCTAGCAGTCAACGCTTGGTTACTTTGGCCTTTCCTGTTGTAATGGCAAAATTGATCTGCCGGTATATAAAATACATGACAGGCTGAAATAGTTTTTGACTTGAGAT